>OX422216.1:273805162-274461162 GCA_949130495.1 Sambucus nigra | reverse complement strand
TAGATAAATTTCATGCTTTGTTAATTAGTTTAGTTAATTATTTCTTGCTTAATTAGTTTATTGCTTTGTTAATTAGTTTCATTTATGTCTATCCCTTAGATAAATAGGGTCGGGATTTCATTTCCGCCATTTTCGGGCCCCGAGCTCCGAAAACTAGGTTTAGTGCAAAATCGCGTTTAATTGAAACCGCGCGTATCAAAGTTGGATTGTTAAGCGTTTATCTTTCTTTGTCATGCAACGTTAGAGTTTATAGCGACAATCCGAATTTAATCCGCGTGCGACCATTTTTCAGTTAAATGTTTAATCTCGCAACTTTGGCTTAAATTCCTTATTGTGTGATGTTTATGCTTAATTGTAAATGCTCGATTAGATTGCTTTCGAGCCTTAACTCTAGTTAGTAGTTGTTTCGATCCGTTTGGTAGAATGCGATCCCGATCCTCGCTTTCCTTTATTTTAGCATTAACTTCTCTTTTCTTTTGTCACCATAACCACCTATCACCTTTTACACTTTTATTCCTGAAGTAATTAAACAATTAACATCTGAAATTTAATAATTCCCTGTGGATTCTCGATACCCGACTTACCGCTCTACTTGCCCCGCAAGTGTAGTTGCAACTTAGGTTTTTGTATTGAGTTGGCGAAACGAAAACAACGATTAGCGTCTTTACACGCGCTACTTTTCGCGCTTGATCAAATTGGCGCCGTTGCCGGGGAGTTGTTGTTTTAGATAGTAATTGTTTTATGATTTCGTAGTACTTTTCCTTTTCTATTTGTATTCTTTCTCTTAACCTTTCTTGCAGGATTTGCATACTTTGAGCGCTAAGAAGCTTCTATTCGAGGTTGCTCACTTTCTTTTTTTTGGATTCTCCATCTTTCAACACCAAGGTAACCATGTCTTTCTTTTATAGTTATTACGGTCATTCTAATGATTCTTACTTTGGGGATAGTTTTCAAGTTTTCCATTTTGAAGATTTTCTTGAAAATCAAAGACTTGAAAACATTTATCGGAATGAAAATCGTTATTGGGAGCTTGAGTTGGATTCATTATTCGAATCCAATGACGATTCTTATTTCATTACTTTCGAAGACGAATTTCAACCAAATGAGGAATCCGAGGATCTAGAGCCGAGGAAGCCTACTTTGGAAGAGACTTTTCTTCTTTACTCCCAAGGTTTGGAAAGCTTAAATGATGCTGGAATGAGACTTGGTGAACTTTGCGATGAGATTAATTCTTTTCCACAAAACAACGAGGAGGTGGAAACTTGTGTTTCACCTCAATTTTTCAAAGAATTTCTCATCGAGTGTGCATCTCTCTCCCTCGAAATTCAATCTCCTTCCGACGATGAGTCGATTGAGATTGAATTTGTTTCATCACCATATTCGTTTTCCGTCATCGAACCATTAGAATCACCGGTTGATTCCTATGAGTCGGTAGAAACTTTTAAAATTTCTACACTTTTTGCCGACGATGACTCTTTACCGGACTTGTTTTCGATGGATGTTATCCCGATGTGTGCACCATCTCCCATTTCCTTTGAAAAACCTTTGGGGGATGAATTGATTTTTATTGAACCTCAAGTGTACTTTTCCCCCTTGTTATCCAAATCCCCCATCGTCCGCCTAGAATTTCAAATTGGCGATGGTTCATTTCTTTCACCGCCCACATGCCTTCCGTTGTTCAAACGGAATTCCTATTTTCCGGGAGGCATGCATGCTCGGGAGGGTCCACCGTTGATCCTCCAAAGTCAAATCGTGTTTTGGATGGACCCTCAAAAGTTCAAACTTTTAGTGTATAGTTAAGTGCGCATTCCGAGTGTAGGTTGTATATACTAACTTCTTTCTTTTTGTTTTTCTTGATTTTAGCCTAGTGTAATTAGCTAATATCTTTTTCTTTCTTTTTGTATGCTTGGTTCTAACTCTTTTGTAGGTTCAACGGACTTGAATTTGCGGATATATGCGCCCCGGCACGCACTTTTATTAAGAAAACAATCAAAAATCACAAAAACATTTTTTTCCCTTTGATATTCACACACGCATCCTCATGCAATTGCATTTGTTTTTATTTTTCTTTTATTTTATTTTTCATTTGTTGTCATGATTATGCGTGTGCGTTGCTCGTGTACATATTTTTATTTTCTTTCATTTTTTTTTTTTTTTATTTTCTTTAGCCTAGGCCTTTTTGGTGTGTATATTTAGGCCTATGTTTATTTTATTTTTATTTTATTTTTTTATTTTTATTTTTCTATTTTTATTTCATATTTTTATGTGTATATATATATATATATATATACTATATTTAAAGTTATTTTGATTTTAGACCCCTTAATTGTCCCCAAATTGCATTTCCCCCCCCCCCCCCCCACTTTAAACTTTCAATGCAGTAGGCTTTTTCCTGCCTGGTCGATCGATCGACCCTTGGGAGTCGATCGATCGATCGACCAGGTTTAAGCCGAGTTCTGCCTTATTTTTTCCCCTTTCTTCTTATATCTCTCCTCTCCTCTTAAAACGATTTGTGCCCTAACATTTCCCTACACCAAATTCCTCATTTTTCTTCCAATCACTGCATATTCTAGGTAAATCTCTACTTGTTTTTCATGATTTTGTAGTTTTTGGTAGAAATGTGTCACAAAATGCATGTTTAAACCCTAGGTTGACACATTGTTTGAATGTTGGTTTTTCCCCTGATTTTGATTTGTTCCAACTGAATTTATGCATGATTCTAGTTATAAATCCACTCATGAACATGTTTTGATTGCTGCATTGTTGGTTGTTCATGAGTGGGGTGGTTTTGTTGGTTCAAACTTGGTATTCTCACCCTTGACGCACATTGCGCACGCCAAGTGTTCGCCAAAATGCCCAAAATATTTTTCAATGCATTTTTTGGCGCACACTTGGGTGATTTTTACTCGTTGTCGTATTCCGACATATTTTAGCGCAATGTTGCACTTTGTTACCTCGGTTTTGGGCACTCGCACCCCATTTCAACTCGTACACTAAACTAACCATTAATTGCGCTTACAATATTTTTTGTATTGCTTAATTCTTGTTTTGTAGGTTGAAATGGCACAATCAAAGAAATATAACTCCACGGTGTGCGTGCCAACCTTGGGTTTCGAGGGTTTCCATTGCAAGAAGGAACGGGAATGGTTTCAGGCCTATTTCGAGACTGCTCAGAGGCCGTTGGCCTACAATTATGCCTGGAAGCTTGAGGATTTGCCAAGTGAGGCGCGAGTTATTCTGAGGCGCCAGGGATGGGAGACTTTTCTCACCACTAATGGGCGCATTAATGAAGAATTGGTCAGAATATTTTATGCGACATTAGTAGTGGTGAAAGGTGACGGGCCGACCACTTTCGAGGCCATGGTTCGAGGGGTGAGGGTACCTTTCCGCTTATCAGATTTGGCCGCCTTCATGCATGTACCGAACCCCGAGAACGCTGTCAGTTTAACCGATGGGGATGTTTTTGGCTTGACGACATTGATAGAGAGCCTTGCACCGGGTGAAGAATGGAAAAGAATGGCTTTTCGTTCGGCTGCAATGGAGGACCTACCGAGACTAATTCACTACATCAATGTCCACTGCTTTATGGTGACGAGCAACCGATCTGAGGTGCGTCACAAGCACGCCGCATTTATCTACGCACTGATTAATAATTTGGGCAATATCAGTTTGCCCAACATATTTCTGGATATGATGTGCGCTACTGCCAAGGAGAGAGCCAAGACATTTTCCCTCCCTTTTCCTGCCCTCATCACTAAGATTTGTATTTCTCACGGTTGCCCCGAGTTAATCGCCGACCGCAAACACGATCCACTCGGGCTTCTAACACAGGCCAACATCACAAGAATGCTGAAGCGCGAGTGGGGGCAACCGGCGATGAAGAGGCAGAGGGCAGAGGTTGCTGACGATATGGCCGAGGAGGAGGAGATTAGAGAGATGGAGACTGGTGAGGGTTCTCACGTGCCACATACAGAGGATGATGCCCGCTTTGCGGCATACCAGGCAGTGCAGGACCAGCGCTGGGAGGAGACCCAGCTCAGGTGGGCGACTTGGGAGTCGCGCCTGGACCAGTTGCAGGCCGATCAGCGGCAGCAGTGGGCTCAGCAGCAGGCTCATCAGGAGCAGTTTCAGGCCGAGCAGCGGCAGGAGTGGTCTGTGCAGAGGCAGGCCAGGGCACAGAGTAGACAGGAGTACCGGATGATGCAGCGGATGATGAGAGATCTTTATCTGCAGCGCAGTGATTCCGACGCGCCAGTGCCTCCTCATTTTCAGGACCCCTCCGATCCTAGTGGTTCTGGCCACTAGGCTGTTGTTGTGCTGGGTTTCATTTTTGTATTTTGGGACCGGATAGTATTGTACTTTTTATTTTTATTTTTATTTGTATTTGTATTTGTATTTCTTTTATTTCAGAAGTTGTTATGTATTAAGTTATTTTGTATTGAACTTATGAAATGAGAAATGAAAATGTAGTTTGTGGTTGTTTATTGGATTTTGATGTGTGTGACCTTCCATTTTATAAAATCAAAAAGTTCACCATCAATTTATCTAGTATTTGCACTTCAGCCCCTCTATATTATTGTGACTTGTGACATAGATTCTCTTTACTTGATACATCGGTACATATTCTTCATATGCTTTGTACTAACTTGTTTTGCAGCTTCATTTGGACTTGTACTTATGGAGATCGCTCCACGTGTGGGTAATATCATTCTTTTCCTAGCTTTGTGTTGTGTTCTTTAATGGACGCATTGGGGACAATGCAACATTTAAGTTAGGGGGTGTAGGATAGTCTATCCATTTTACTGTTTAGTCCTTGGATTTGATTACAATTTAGTTACAAAGCATGTTTTTTGTTAAAATTTGAAAATTTTCAAAAATATTTTCTTTCTTTTTTCTCCTTTGTTGGGCATTTTGCCTTGTTTCCGATGATAAATTTTAATAATTGCCCGATCAAATAGACAATTCAACTATGCATGTTCTCGATTTTAGAAGTTATTAGATTCTAGTCCCTAAATCATTAATATTATGAATAACTTCATGAATTAAACTTTATCCGTGAACATATGCACCATTCTGTTATATTGAATTGGCTTAAGATTTTTATAACTCGGTATGCTTTGCTGCATTGTATATACTTACACCGAGTGAGATTAGAGACTTATCTTCATTTATGAGTGTATACACTATTCTTTTCTCATTGAAAACGTTACAGTCGTTGGTAATCTCTTTATTCTTTCATTGACCGTTCATTAATTGAGTTCATCATTGAAATGTGTTACTTGAGCATGATTTTCTTATGTTGTTTTGACTCGCGAATTGCGTATACTTTGTGAAATGATCATAGGCCCTCTTTGATATATCACCCATATGACCTTGACCTCACCTTTTATATGTTCCCTAGTCAACCCCTTTGAGCCTATATACTAGCCTTTCGTTTCATTACCCAAAATCCCATAACCAACTCCAAATTGGAGTTTTAAGCCATATATATTACCTTACATACCCTTGTTTGGATTGTTGCTTGGAATTGAATGTTATTAATGTTGTGTGGTTGCAATTTGAGTATGAAAAGAGTAAGAAGTGTCAGAAAAAGAAAGTAGTGAAAAGAGAAAGCAAAAAGCAAAGAAAACAAAAGAAAAAGTGAGAAAAAGGAAGAAAAGAAAAAGAAAGAGAAAGTTATAAATATTGTTTGTAGTGTTTCAATAAGCTTTGATTACTCTCTCAATTGTTATATCTATGCTCGTTTGGACATCTTTGTCCAACTTTTGATATTTCCCACTTTTTACATTATTCCGAGTTTCATCCCCAAACACTTTGAATCTGTACATATACCTTTCATTTCGTACCTTAACCTAGCCATACATTACAACCCTAGTACAAGTCCTATGTGATCTTAAGTAGATGTAATTCAAAAGTTTAAATAGTTTTGATAATCTGTGAAAATGCATTTCGCCTCTTTTAGTGTGCGGTATCCTTTCACTGAGATTGCAATTTTTATTTCCTATATAGCGTTCCTCATTCGTGACATGTGCGCGGCCTAGTTTCCATTTACATTTACTCTTATGCCCGCATGTCCCGTGTATTACCTCCCTTTTCATAGTGAATTCATTTGTTGAGCGTAATACCCGTGAGGATTGAATGTATGCATGCTTTGATATTTAGTATCCGAATTATTTAAGTTTTTCTCCAAATCATACCTTGCATATGCTCACTCCCCTCCCACATGTTAGAGTTTCAATTCATTGAGGTGCATTCGATAATGTTAATAACTACGGACTTCTCATGCGAATTCGTTTGCTATGCTGATAACATGTTGAAATCTTGTTCGCACTGATGAGTTTGTCTTACTTGATTGGGCATATTTTGAGGAAACTTTATGATGTTTGTGGGTTTCATCCCTGAAAACCCTCACGAGACGACACTCGTCCACTAGGGTAACCTAGGGGTTTAACGGCTTATTGCATACGCTAAATGCAATCGAATCGCCCGCGAAAGTGGCTTTATCTTTTCTATTGCTTTTATACCATACTTTTGTACTCTCTCCTGTGTTGGTTTACTTGTTCTCCTTGTTGCATCATATTTCATTGCTAGGGACTAGCAATGTGTAAGTTAGGGGGTGTGATACGGCGGAAATATTGCGTATTTCACCCGTTAACCTACGCGTTATTAGCCCCCTCGGGTATCTTATTCCCTATATTTATGCTCGTTAACCAGACAACCCTCGGATTTCTATGATAACATGTTTCGCAGGTGTTAATTGAGCTTTTGTAGGTATTTGGATGCTAAGTGTGAAGTCCGGATGCGTTTCGCTCGATTTCCGTACACAACCGCACGCACAAGGGCATTTTAGTCTTTTGACAGCTTGGGCACCTGGCCCGACATCTACACAGAAGTTGTAGCTCTCCTCTCTAGCTTCGCGTGGCCGCGAACGGTGCGCGATTCCGATGCATAACGACAAAGTTACGGCGATTGGAGCGACGTTGGATTGTATGCCAAAACAGGGAGGATTGCAGGCTGCCCTGCTTGGTCGATCTATCGACCATAAGGGTCGATCGATCGACTCTTCTTATTTTTGCCATGAATTATACTGTCGATCGATCGACCAAAAGGGTCGATCGATCGATCCCCTGTTTTTCTGCAGATATTTTCTTTTCTTTTCTTTCTTCTTTTCTTTTATTCTAACTTACTATATAAGCTAATTTTGTTGTAATATTCAAGAATAATTAGTTTCATACGTTTTTAGGTTAGTTCTTAGCTAGGGTTTGGGGTTTTTGCTTGGTTTGGCTTCAATTCTCTTTGGTTTGACACCCCATTTGGATTGTAAGTTGTATTATTCATTACCCTCACCATTAATATAGTTTGTATTCATTACTTTCTTGCTTTCTAGATAAATTTCATGCTTTGTTAATTAGTTTAGTTAATTATTTCTTGCTTAATTAGTTTATTGCTTTGTTAATTAGTTTCATTTATGTCTATCCCTTAGATAAATAGGGTCGGGATTTCATTTCCGCCATTTTCGGGCCCCGAGCTCCGAAAACTAGGTTTAGTGCAAAATCGCGTTTAATTGAAACCGCGCGTATCAAAGTTGGATTGTTAAGCGTTTATCTTTCTTTGTCATGCAACGTTAGAGTTTATAGCGACAATCCGAATTTAATCCGCGTGCGACCATTTTTCAGTTAAATGTTTAATCTCGCAACTTTGGCTTAAATTCCTTATTGTGTGATGTTTATGCTTAATTGTAAATGCTCGATTAGATTGCTTTCGAGCCTTAACTCTAGTTAGTAGTTGTTTCGATCCGTTTGGTAGAATGCGATCCCGATCCTCGCTTTCCTTTATTTTAGCATTAACTTCTCTTTTCTTTTGTCACCATAACCACCTATCACCTTTTACACTTTTATTCCTGAAGTAATTAAACAATTAACATCTGAAATTTAATAATTCCCTGTGGATTCTCGATACCCGACTTACCGCTCTACTTGCCCCGCAAGTGTAGTTGTAACTTAGGTTTTTGTATTGAGTTGGCGAAACGAAAACAACGATTAGCGTCTTTACACGCGCTACTTTTCGCGCTTGATCAATACTCATTGTGGAGAGATCGTCTCTATGGTTGACTTGTGAACCCATAAGGATCACGATTAAAGGCTAAAGATTGATTGATGGATACTGAGGGTGGATCTCCACCTATAGATTGCTTAGGATTGAGTAATATTCTTTAGAGATTTGTGAATACTAGTGCGTTATACTTGTGCCTGGTGTATTCTAAGTCGACTATCATGTATTATTTCTAAATTGTTGAAATAAAAGGTTTTGCCCATAAGGGATTTATTCTCAAATTGTTGATTGCATGATTTATTTTATCTTTTTTATCACCTAAATGTATGTCTTAGGGTAGAAAGATAAAATTGGATTTGTTTTTGGAAATTTAATTATATAAATCATTCCATTACGATCACGATAGCGCAGTCTCATTTTAAAATTTTGATGTTATTAATTCCTCTTGTATATTTGATCTGGCCCAATATTGGATGGTTTTAATCGCGGAATCCCATCATTTTAAAATACAAGGTAATTTTTTATTACATGTGTTTGGTCCCCCCCCCCCCCCATCGGAGAAGTTCTGCATGGACGTTTTCATTGACCGGTGAGAATTTGTGAAACTTCTGGTGTTATTTTTATTATAAGAGCTTTAGTTCTCCCCCAAAAGGGAGGTGGTAGGGTAAGGATAAGTCTCAAGTACAATGATTTGGGTTAAGAAAAGATCATATTCTTCGATAGTAGTGAAATATATGAAGGCCCGGTATACTCACTACAAGTAGTTAGAACTTTTATACTAATTTTGTACAATTTTCCTATCTCTATAAGGAAAATGGAATAGGGTAATGTATTTATCTCTTTAAAGCAAAAGCATTATTTATGGTCAGGATTTCAATAACCTGGTATGTAGATTCAGGTACCACCAATCAGGATTTCAACTTGTTACAAAGGTTCCAGGTAATCGAGAATTACTTAAAATATAGATGTTTTTAATAATGGGTGATTAGAATAATGAAACGGTATTAAAAAGCAAGCTATCTATTTTAGATATCTGGTGGAGACAAAAAGAGAATATCAAAAATTATTTGAAGTACCTATTTTGGAAGAAAAACTGCTTTTTGGTTTTTAATTTTGTTCAGAATAGATATTCGATTAATTTTGTAACATTGTTCAATCAAAAATTGGAATACCTTTTATTTGTTCAGGTAAATTTGTCTTACCATTAGAGTTAAATACTTACAGGAATAATTTTAATGGATAATCATTGAAAGCGAAAGTTTTCTTCTATGCTAAACCAAACACAATTTTGGCACTAATGCCATGACATTTTAGTCTAATAATAATTCAATGACTAGTTTAGAATGGACTTTTATTTTCATTAGAATTGAAGTCACTTTTAGTCTATGAATCCATATTAGAAGGTAAAATGATCGAGTAGCCCTTTACGTGCATAGGCTAAAGCGCCAAAGATGTGTTGGGAATTGTTTTTTCCAATTTTATGGTTTTAAAATAGTCAGGTCAAGAGGCTATGGGTATTTCATCGATTTCACTAATGATTAATCGAGGCATGGATAAGTTCAAAGTGGACAAGGGTAAGGTTAGGAATGTTGAAGTGTCATTTAATGGGGGTTGTATTTACATCGTTGCTTAAACCAAGCACTCTAGTGCGGGATGGTCTAACGATAAGAAGGATAAAGTCTTTTTTAGGTATACACTACACCACAATTACCATTTACTAACACACAATGAGTGTTAGTAATCAATTTTCTAACAGATATATCCCTTAGGAATAATGTGTTGGGAATATCATTTCTAAAGGACACATCCCGTTAGAAAATTTATTAATTCTAACTGATTACAACCGTTAGAAATTTGTTATTTCTAACGAAAAATAATTGTTAAAAATAATAAAAACCGTTAATTATGTGAGGACTTATTTTCACATTTATGATTTACCTTTTATTTACTAACGAATTTAAACCGTTAGAAGTGGGACTTTCTAACAATTCCACTCTGTTAGAAAAAGTCGTATATATATATATATATATATATATATATATATATATATATATATATATATATATATATATATATATATATATATAACCAATCCATCTTTCTCACCCTTTCAAAATCAATGCCATCATTGAATGGGAAACAAAATAGTAAAATCAAAGACAATCACCAAAAAGAAATTCATAAAAACTCATGCTTGTTAAAATTTTCAAATAATTAATGAAGTTGGCATATATAAAAAGAGAGAGATTGAGAGAGAGAACTATATATAATCAATAGCCATTATATCATTGTCCATAAATGCATAAATGTGCATAATCCATAAGAATTATAGAGCAACCATCCAAACATACTAGAAAAGGTCCACAAACACAAAAACATAAGTAAAAATAAATGTTATGATCCATCCATAAGTAGAATCAAATGTACTTCAACCAATAATCAAGCCATATAAGATACCCCCCACCCGCGAAGCCAACCAAGGTATAGAAACCATCTTGAGGAGCTTCCCACAAATGAGCGTTAGGGTCAAACACTTCCTCCACACAAACTATCTTCTCTCCATTTTGGGGACGCTTGAAATGACACGTTTGTCGTGATGGATCTGTCACAACATGACCTTTTGCCAAATTTTTACCAAACTTATTACACAATAGGACTTGAGGTTCGTTCATGGGGACGTGGGGAAGAGGATGAGTTTGAGATGCACCAGGAGATGTAAAAACATTGTCCACGTTTTGGGTTAAAGGAGAAGGGCGATTAGTTGAGATGGATCGATCACTCATGGGAGTGTTCAATGGTGCCCCAATTTCTTTCATGTTTGATACAATATGACACATAACCTTAACATAAATGGATAAAAAATAAAGGTTAAGAGCACGAATAACACAATGAAATTGTAATATGGCATGATAAAATTTTAAAACATGAAAATCTACCTTGAGGGTATCCTTAATAGTGTGTATTCTTGAGTTGAGTTCATAATTATTCCATACATCTTTTCCATTTTCTTTTTGCCCCCGTTCAAGTTCCTCGCTTGAAATCCCAATATGAATAAGTTGTGTCCTAGAGATATGGCTTGAATATGCACGAACACTTCTCCTTTTGTCCTTCCCAAATACTTCAGCAACTACATCTGTGTCGATGCCTCCCTCGTCATAGCTACTTCCTTTACAATTTCTTCTATTCTCAGCATCCATCAACTTATCCTATAGTATGAACAACAAAATGCTAAACTATAAATACATGTAAAAGAGGAAAGACTAAAGGAGAAAAAAAATATAATATCACAGACAAAAAATAAAATACTCACATATTTAGCCTTAGCGCTTGCCATCACATTCCCATTTTCACCATTGTGTCCCGCAATCCACTTATCTATTCGCCTAAATTTTTTAGTAGGCTCTTCCTTTCCCTATAAGTTTGATGTCAAGTGTAAGACTAAAAAGTGCTAAGACTGGAAATTATAAACATGAATGCCTACCTTTTTTATTGCTTTTTGGGCATAGCTACAATGCCCGAGACAATGGGGAATTTGAAGTTTTTGACGATTTTCACTATTTTTAATATTTTGTTGTTGCTTTTTGGGATTATCTTCATTTTCTATAAAAAAAAATTCAAATTTCAGGATCAACGCCTTGAGGCACTTCACGACCATTTTTCCTTAAATGGTCTCACAAACTAGACTTAAAGGTCCTAAACCTTTGGGACCAAGGTTTCTCAAGCAAAGGGCGAGCAACTTCAGCCGAAATATTAAGTTCAAATTGGTCCTGTAGAAAAATGTAGATAAAAAAAATAGCAAAGGTTACAAAACAACAAAATGAGTTTATACATTTGCTTTACGTATGAACATACTATGATTCAAAAAATAAATTGTTGAATCCATGATATATCTATGTATGTTTTGTATTTTAAAAAAGAAAAAACATCATGTATGGATAGTATTCTCAAAGGAAATTGAATAATGCCATTAATGTGCGCCATACATCATCTTTGAAGTGTTGTGGCACCTTTCTCCAATCATCATAGCTAACGGGAATAAGACTTCGCACTAAATCCCCTACACGAGAATTCCACTTCTTACAATTATCACCCACAACAGAGCAATTTCAACTATGATTGGAATTTTATCATTCTCATCTTTGTCACCCAATGGTTGAGACAAAGTTCGAGCAGAAGATGGTTGTCGTGTTGCATTTGCATCTGAAGACATAATTGATTTTCTGAAATTCAGAACACGGCATTAAATGTTAGAACATTAAATGAGCGCCATATATCTACGCAAGGTATTGTGAACAATTTTATCCATATCCAAATGAAATAGGGTTTATTTGAAAGCAGGGAATTTTTTGTTAAACATTGGGACACAAAAAAAAAATTGAGAATGAAATTTTAACTGAGAAGAAAATTTTCCCGATTATAAGGATCTTGCATATATATTGAGAAGAATGTATAAATAGAAATTTCAATCGATGCAAACAATTATTTGACAATAACCGGAAAGCTTTCAGCAAATGGAAACTATGTATACTAATAATTTGACACATCCTTTCAAACTAAGGTAAGGTACTAGATACACTTTGAACCTATAGTTTTTAAAATTGTTGCTGAAAATATTACATAAGAATCCAAAGGAGAATTTATAGATATTGAGATAAATATCAAAAGCGCTCATTTGACTATTTGATTTGTACTTGTCTCTACTATTGCAATGTTCTCCTATATTAGTTTTATACAAGTGATATCATTTATACTGAAGGACATGGGGAATTCAAATTCAGAACATTAATGTGTAGTTTCCTTTATGTACATGCCTTTCTTTTTAACAAGAATGATATATTAGATTCTTTCTTTCAATCACTTTAGACATTTATCTGCAAAATGTGGTAATATAAAATACTAAAAATCTGGTATCTCATCCAAATGTAATTCGATGGAAAATAGTAACACAATGGGAACTTGGAATGGAAATTTTATTGTATGACATAATATGATAAAAAATATAAAGTAGTTCTTAAAATTAAAATTTAAAAAGTAATTAAATCTCAAAAGAGTAAATTGTAGAGGGGTACATACAATAGAAAAGGGTTGGTCATTTCCCATTCGATATATATGTGTCCACAATTTCTTGACATTGTACTATACGAGGTTTGTGCGAATGATTACTCACTTATTGTAATGAAGGGAGGGACTGAGGTCCTGGCAGGAAGGTCAGAGTAGGGGATGACCTAAGTTGTAACATCAAAGTTGGCAAGCCAGGTAACAGGTAGTTTGGAGCAAAAGAGTATAGAGGAGCATAATGGGGCTGTTACAGTTGTTCTAGAGTGGAAGGTGGACTTGGAGGTTATATGGGTCGTGGTTGTTATATCAATGGTAGATGTAACGATGGAACATGCAGTAATGTTGGAGCAGGCAAGAATTATGGTTCCTAGTAACAATGCTATAACACCCAGTATGGCACCATGAGGAGGCATTGGGTGGTCATAAGTCGAGGGAAAGATACTGAGCTAAAACTTTGGAAAATTGTGTTGGTCCGAAGATGAGCCGATAATAACTCCAGGGAATAAGGAAGGAAAGGTCAAAGTGATCATTCGCACAAACCTCGTAATAATCTTCAGTTAATTACAATCAAATCCGTACCTTGCAGAATAACGATGAGGTCCATTCAAAATGGCTCAAACAATATTTTATGTCCAGTAAGTTATTTTGAATTAAGAGATTGATGTCTACAGTTTTCATATTTGAAAATGGGGCAATCAATAGAGCACCCATGAGATATTATTGTCGAAACAGGGAAAAAAGAAGTAAATTTTAACGATATATCAAATAACGGGGCGTAATTTAAAAGGATGTCGAGCCATAAAATTTTCTATACACGACTTGATTAACTAAAGAAAGATCATTGCTCTAACCAAGACTAAACCGAATCTCAACACCAGTCCCTTAGAATGTTGCAAAATAAAGCCTTCAAGTATGCTTTTTTATAGTTATTCTTTTGTTTTAGCTTAGTATGCTTTTTTTACTATTTTTTTTCGTACATTTTTCAAGGAAAATTCCTATTTGTAAAAGTTGAAAAATATGTTTAACTGTTTAATTCAGTATGAAACTGATTCATGATGGTAAGAAATTATTATCTACACTGACCTTAGCTTGAGATAATAATCAAGGAATGACTCAAAGTTGTTTTTGCAATCAAACTGGAATTCAAAGAAAAAACAAACTGCCCTTAGCTTGCGGATAACAGTTCCCAAGGTTAGCAAACTGTGATTTATGTGGCGCCCCTCTTTTAACCTTGTGCCAGCTGATAAGGACTGATATGCGCGCTCACTTCCAGCAAGATCAACGAAATTCTACATTAAATTGAAAAATTAAGGTATTTTTTCCATTGATGGTGGTACTAAAAGAAGAAGTGCTAACATATTCCATAACCCGATAGATCCAAAATTCAGGAAACCCATGGTATTTAAGAATCCATATTATAAAAGTCCATTCAAGCCGATTATAAGCCTAAGACATACCTCATTTTAAAGCCACACCACCTGATTTCGATTTGCACCCTGTCATAGAATGTAGCATTTCATCAGTAATAAGAATACTATCTTGTATGTGTCTATCAGGAACAAAAGCATTTTGAAAAATGGAGGCAATCTTATTTAGAAAAGTCTTAATCCTATAAATCATGATCACGAATGACCTTATAAATAAAATGTCATAAACCAATAGGCCTAAATTGGATTGTTTTAGTAGGATTGTCCACTTTAAAAATAAAAACTACAGAATGCTTTGTTTAATTCCTTAAGCATATGTCTCGAGTGAGAACACGACGTGACAACATTAACAATACAAATGACTATTTCAATCCAAAAATCCTTAAAAAATCAAATCAATTATTAAAAAGTCTTAAATATTTTTTAATACATATTTAGTCTACATTGAAAGGGGCTTTGTAAGAGCATCACTCCCTAGTAATTTTTGATATATGCTAAAAAAAAATTTAACAGTAAGACCATCAATCCCTAGTGATTTTTGAAAGGGGCTTTGTAGATTTAGGGCCTATTGTAATATGTATTTTACAAATAGGACAACAAACATTTCATTTATAGTTTTAGTCCCTAGTTTTGAATAAGCCTAGGAAAATTATGCACTATACTATAGTAGCCACACGGGTGCTTGAGTTGTCTTTGCCTAAAAACTCACGAGCAGAACTTTCAATTGTCTGCAAGAATGCTTTTATCAGATAAAGCTGTGATGGATTCATCAAAATCTGCAGAAACAAGATTAGGAATAACATCTAATAACTTAGAGTTATGAGAGGTGAGTTCATAGGAAAGGAGGTTTTAGAAATATGAAATGAACTCTTGATCAATATCATGCTGGGAAGAGACACTGCTGATCTTCTTTTTGAATTATCCACTTAGTAGCTTGAAAAACCTCCTGCCATTTATGATTAGCTAAAGATCTATCCAGCCTATCTAAGATTATGCCTTCCTCATCTCTATTATTACACCATGTGTACTTAGACCTACTGAAACCAAGATCATTCACACCACATGAGGAAATAATATCGTTAAAATATTGGGAAGAATGAAAATCAATCAGGTTGCCCCCAATTTTCACCCTTTTATTTGCCACTACATTGAAGTCTCCATTAATTTAATGAGGAAAGTTCCACACTTGGAAAGGTATCAAGTCCAGATTTCCCCAAAAGTCTAGCCTTTCAGATCTAGTGCACTTAGCATACACAAGAGAAATAAATATGGGAGAGAAAAATGATTGATCTTCAATTCTTAAAGTAAGGACTTGGTCTTCATTGAATATAAGTTCTAACTTAAAAAAAAAAAACTTACAGAAAACCATATTTTAGATGAAATATTGGAAATACACCCCTCAAATTCCACTTGAACTTATACTTCTCAATACTATTTGCATTTTTCTTAGGATCAAGCAAAGCAAAAATCGACAGCTTATAAAAATATTAAGCAAAATATTATCTATCAAAATATTAAGCAAAGATTACTTCCATTATCTATCAAAATATTAAGCAAAGATTGCTAGATGAACCTTATAATCAGAAAGATAGTCTTTTTCATGGGTTGGATGAACCTTATAATCAGGCATATCAGTGGCTCTAGGTTAGAGGTTATATTTATCCACCACTTCAACTTCTGCACAGGAGACTTCATAATTCTTAACTTTCTCAACATAATCAACAACCTGTTTACTGTGTAACTTCAAGAATGATGGTGGATTTTTTGTAGGCACCATAACTTCTGCATTTAACTGGACATGAACAGTTTCTTCCTAGGCAGTAAGGTAAATTGGGATCTCATCATGATTTTCTTGAGCTACTTGAACAACTTAGATAATGGGGGGATGCCTTAATAGGAACATCTTTTTTATGATCAAGAATTTTCCAGGTATCAGTAGGCTTCTTCTTTGGTATTTCTTCAATGCTATTCTTCTTTGAGGGATTCTTGAACATGCAATCTTCAATAACATGGCCTTTCTTGAAATAATAGGAATAGTAACTAGGATAATATTCATAAAAAACTTCTTGCTGAATTCATTTTCACTAGTGCCAATCCAAACTCTATTAATCATATCTTTTGTAAGATCCATCTCCACACAAACTTGAGCTAGGCTAGGTCTTGCCATTGAAATGGTGGAGGCATTTAACTTGAGGTGCTTACTTATTAACTAAACAATGGAGTACAATGATGTTTTGGCAAAAAAGAGTATGGGAGGTTTGGAAAATTGATCTAGAAAATATTTGAACTATAATATTGTTCAATCTAACCATATATGAAAATAAACAAACTCAAAGAAAGAGAAACAGAGAAAAGCGACCGGGCATAGCATGATTTATAAAAAGCAGTGTCTATAAATATATGAAGTAATTCAATGTCATTCCAACCATAAAAAGAAAAGAAAAGAGGTATTAATCGTTCCAAAGGTATTCACATATTTCCAAATGAGTTTGGTGATTCAATAGCTAGACAAAACCATGAAGTTTAAACAGCTTTTCCAAATGAGGTTGGTCTTCAATAGTAGATTGGAAGTCCGTTGGTATATCTAACTCGTCTACTCAACTGGTCAGCCTCTTCGGTGAGTGTACAACCACCCACCAATTGGTATTCTTAAGGTCTCTTGAATATAATACTTGGTTGGCCTCGGAAGCAAGAATTACAGGCTCATCCAAGTCATTTCTCAAACTCTTAAGCTTGTCAAAATTCACCATCACCAAATTAGAGTCCGGACAATGTCAAAAACCATTGGTCTTATCTTCCACTCTAACCCAATCACAATAAAACACTACCTCATTAATTATTGTATAATCAAGCTCAATTATCTGTCTAATAACCCCATACCACATTGTCCAAGCATCCTTTATATTTTTATCTCTTTTTCTTGCCCTGAGTTTTGTCCATGCCTTTAGGCAAACACCGTTGTCTTATGTTACAACACTATCATCATGGTACTTAGTTAAAAATAAAAAACCGTTGATGAAATACTTCTTATATGTCTTAACCCTATTATTTGGCCCTTGAACTAATCGCCACAACAGTGCCTTAGATTCCGTCTCTCTTGATTTGGCCAACTGCGCAAAAGACCAAAACATAATTATAACACTAAATTCCAACATTATGCTCACTAAAAAATGACATGTCTAAGCACTCTTATTATATATTACAAACCTTTTCATATAGACATGGTATGAAAGAAGTTTGCTTCTGTATTTTTGTCATTTTGATCCCCTTTCCTTTACCACGATAATTGGACTTCAACAATGCTTTATATTCACTATAAATTGTTCATGTTAGTTTCAAGTTTCAATATAAAAATATTAATACACGTGTAATATAAACATGTGACGAAACTCAAACCTGTAGTATTCATGGAGTCCATCGACATTAAGACGAAATAGTACCCATCGACATATTTGTTGAAACTGTGTTGGTTCCAATATCACAATCTTGTCATCAAGCAAAGGCCCTTCATTAGAGAACTCCCCATCTTCCTCTAAGAATGCTTCATGAGTCCGTCGATGATTTCCCTCTAGAGGGTTTGGCATATACTCCATGCAATAGTGAACCGACTCAGAAATAATATAAGACTCTGTAATTGACCCTTCAATATATCATTTATTGCTTGGTATATTTTTAAAGTCCCCCATTTCTCTGTTCATATGGGAAAAAAATCATGAACATTACAAAGTCATTAACATTTGCGTGTTAAAATTCAATATAAGATAAGTTGTTTACCTTTCGAACAAAAACATCCACCGATCTGATATACGCCCACATATCAATGCTTCATCTGCTAGATGAACCATAAGGTGGATGCTAATATCAAATAATGTTGGTGGAAAATATTTTTCCAACACACACAATGCTTCCACAACCATGTATTTGGCTATTTGAATATCCTTTCGAATAAAAACCTTTGAGCATAGTATGTTAAAGAATAAACTCAAGTGCTGGATAACTTTTCGTAAATCATGGTGTTTAAGGAAAGCATGTTGAAGTAAGACAGGTAGTAAATATTTTATTATGACATGATAGTCATGTGACTTCAACGAGTCCAAGCTAGGTGGATTAAGAGTGACAATATTGCTCAAGTTGGATGAAAAAATTGAAGGGAGCTTCAAGTATTTCAAAATATGACAAAACTATTTTTTCTCCTCCTTATTCAATGTAAATGGTACTTTGGGTTTTATCTCTTTACCAGTGTTTCCATCTACTTTCATCCATTGACTACTGTGCATGTGCATATTCTCCATATCCAATCGAGCATTTATTGTATCCTTTGTTTTGAGTTGAGTATCAAGGATTGTGTTTATTAGGTGTTATACAACATTCTTCTCTATGTGCATCACATCAAGAACATGTCGAACTTGATGTGAAATCCAATATTCTAAATCAAACAAAATGGATCTTTTATACCACGCCTCTTTAACTTTGGTATTACAATTATCGATTACATCACCGACCTTTCGCTTTTTACTCTGGACTTTTGGGATCTTCCTAGGAATATAATCAATGTGGGATAACTTCTCTAATAGCGCATTACCATTTAACCGACTAGGAGGGTCTCTATATTCTGTCGTTTTGAACCCCAAATAACCTCCTATCCTGAACGGGTGATCATTGTTGAGAAACATTCGGTAGTTTGTGTAAACTATATTTTGGCTATGCTCTAGTCGGATGGATGGAGTATCATCGCCGCAAACAGGAAAAGATTTGTAACCATGTGTTACGCATCCAGATAAATTCACTTATGCGGGGAAATCATGAATCCCCCACATAAGCATTGCTCTCAATGTGAAAGACTCTTTTCTCGACATGTCATAAGCCGACACTCCTTCTTCCCATAATAGCTTCAACTCATCTACTAGTGGCTGAAGAAAAATATCAATATCTTGACCAGGTGCCTTTGGCCCAGGTATTAACAAAGACAACATATGAAACTCTCGCTTCCCGCACAATGATGGTGAGAAATTTGATGGTGAGAAATTTGATGGTGCAGTAATAACAAGCCAACAACTATAACTAGCAGATTGAATACCACGTGGATTAAACCCATAAGTTGCTATTGCTAACCAAACATTGCGATCTTCTTTAGCAAAATCTGGCCATTTCAGTTTAAAATTTCTCCACTGAGATGAATCGAAAGGATGTCGTTGAAAATCCCATGAACTGGTTGCTCGACTATGCCATGTCATTTCCCCTGATATCCATGGTATGGTGTAAAATCTAACAAGTCTAGTAATTAGAGGAAAATGCCTTAATACTTTTTTAGGTTCTTTGTATACTCTACTCCTTTTGCTCGTGGTAACTTCATATCCCGTCTCTCCACTTTGAGGACATTCCTCCTTATCTTCATTTTCCTTCCAATACAAAATACAATTATTTACGCATGCATGAATAAAATTGGCCTTCATCCCTAAGTCTTTCATCATACGCTTCATGTGAGGATAATTTTCTAGCAACGTGTTTCCTGTCGGGAGCCACCTTTTCAATACAGATAGAAGTGCTGTTACACTATTTCCTGACCATCCAAACTGCTTCTTTATATTTTGTAATTTTACGATTGCAGAAAGAGTTGTTTCAGGGCCCTCACATATAGGGTACAGTTTCTCGATTGCTAATCTCTTGTATTCATCATACTTTTTTATTACCTGGATACGTTTCTTTAGCAACCCCTGGTTGACCTCCTTCAGTATCTACATAAGTACCTTTATGCACTCCATAAAATGTATCAACAAGGTTCCCCATACCAAGTCCTACATTGTCAATGCTGTCTTCTTCAGTTATTTATTCAACAGTACTTGTCGATGGGTGCTCTTTTAAATTTGTTGAAGACTGTTCACCATGTAAAGCCCATGTAGTATACGACTGATCTATACCGTGCCTCAGCAAATGTGTTCGAATTTCTATCACATTAAACCGCATCCTATTCCAATATTTCGAACATCGACATGGAAACGTTGACAATAGTTGATCATTATTTTGAATCGCAAAATTAATAAAATCTTCAACTCCTTGTTTATACAGTAAGATAAATCTATTATTTTCATCCATCCATCCTTTATTAACTAGTCGAGACATTCTGCAATGTAAAATAGTTAAGTGACAAGAGCAGATCGTATAGTAAGACAATGCATTCATATGAAGATAATAAATAATTATTTAATGTTGAAGGCACACTGTGTTTCCTCAAAGTTTCGATAACACTTATATAATTCTACCACTGAAATAATCCTCACAAAACATGTATTTCGACTGAAATAAACGTCTACAATATTCAAACTTCGATTTCAATAAAGATATACAGTAATTACATAAATTAACAAATAACACACATAAAAGAATGGGTTAACAAATTGAAGAACTTCTCCATCTTTTATTATATTTTTCATTTCTACAACCTTATATTTAAACAAAAAAATAAAAATAAAAACATAATAACAAATATATTCATACATATCACTCTCATGAACTAATAAATTCAAATTTTTTACATAATTGTGTATATATCAATCGGTTAAATGAGCAATGCACAATGATTACGCAAATAATTATAATTTTGCAACAGAATTTCAACTCCAATGCGTGTATATATTTATACATATGATTATAAGGGGAAGGAACGATGAATATAAATACCGGATTAGAAGAGAGCTGGATCAAGAATTTGTACTTCCACGAGAGTTGTTCAAGAAATAGAGAAAAAATGAAAAACAATATATTTTCAGAATATATCATCCATAGACTAAAAAAATAAAAAATAAATAATACGAGACATGGGCGAGTTTCTTTGCTATCATATATTCATCATTTAAGAATATCTCTTTTCACAATCAGGGGCAATAGGAGACAGGGACAAAAAAATATATATATATATATATATATATATATATATATATATATATATATATATATATATATATATATATACCTCTGGAAAGGGGAAAATAGAGCTCTGGAAAGGAGCGAGACTCTTTGGACAGGATAATACCTTTCCTTGCGATCAGGAGCAGGACTCTCTGGACAGGGGTGAGACTCTCTCTAGAAGATGGGAAGGGGAACGGCGACAACAGAATGGCGATGAGAGAAGAATGGAGGAGGAAGGGGAACGGCGATGGGAAGGGAACAACGGCAAGTTGCATGTGTGTCCCAACTTTTACGTGGGAATAGAAACGTGTTAGGGTAAAAAAATTAGCTCCCCAAATAACTCCCTCCATTTTTCCGCCAATTTTTTTTGCTAACACTTGTTTTTAACACATAAAAAAATTAAAATTTAAAAAATATATATATTATAATTAAATATAAACACACTAAAAAATAATTGTAACGGACATAAGTAATTACTCACACTTAAATACCGTTACAAAATCCTAACGCACTCTAAATGTTACAAAACTAAATATATGTCCGTTACAAATGTTCCCATATGGTGTAGTGATAATAAGGTCCGTGGTAGGTTGTTCAAGACTGCGAGTCTCTTTTGGGGATTTTACATAGGACGAATATATAGATTTGGTACTGAATTCCATCTAGATAGGTCTCTTCAACTCTCACGGGACATTGGAATGGGCGTAAACCCAATTTAAGGCATGTACACTTATGTTGAGGTGGGAGCCAAGGTAGTTAGAATTAAGCACGAAAGTATGTCTCTAGGTTGGATATCCCAAAGGTTCTTTAAGTAGTTTGCACTATAATTTTAAGTACAAGAAGGTCATTATTAACACGATGTCTAGTTCTTAAAAAACTATTATATGATAAACAACATACCCGATAGTAAGCTAGCCTTAAAAGTTATTATAAAGGAAAATCAAATTACCGGTGTTGTCGGACCACTAGTACGGGAAGGAATACAACCTGATATTGATAATACATTACCTTACGGTAGTCAGAGTATTACATAGGATTAGGAGTCACGTGTCACTTATACTGGAACACAAGTGGAGCCATATCAGAGTGGGAAAGTCAGGAGTCATCCTGATAAGTTAGTGTTTTGGGTTAACACTTCGATGAAGTCCCAAGAAAACATAAATTGGATCCAAGGAACTACAATGAGACACTCTAAGACAAAGACTCTTAGACTTGACTTATGGTTGTGGATACCGAAATTGATTCGGTGTATTCGAATCAAGTTTGGTGTCTTGTAGACTTACTTGTGGGATAAAACCCATTGTGTGCAAGTGGAACTACAAGAAGAAAACGATGAATAGATGGGAAGGCACAAACCTTCAAGGCAAGGCTTCTTATTAAAATTTACTCAAAAAGATAAGGGATTAAATATGAGTAAATCTTCTCGCTAGTAGCCATACTGAAGTCTATCGGGATTTTTTTTCATAGTAAGAAGTCAAGAAAGCAAAGCGTGTAAGCTTAAGATATCCATTTAAAGTCTTAAGAAAGAATAATTTTATTGAGACATCTAGTTTGATCAAGAAATCATCTCTTTTAGTTTTGATCAATGGACTGGATACTACTTGTGTGTATAGGAAATATGGTGGTATTTCGAGTACATTATGTGGATGATATTCTCTAAGTCGAGAACGAGGGGGGTGTATCGTTTTACATTAGGGTGTGATTGTCTAAGTGATTTGGTATTAAGGATTTAGAACAACCCAGTCACAACCCAGGGATTAAGGTTTTGCTAGATCAGAGATATATAAGATGTTCGGTTTATCCTAAGATACATATATTTAATTTTGTGTTCACGAAGTTTAGCATATTAGACTCCAAAAAAAGGTTTATCCTTTTTGAGCATGGATTCTATCTATATAAATATCAATGTCATGTGACATTTTATTAGATAGAGGATATGAGGATACCTAATGCTTTAGTTGTGGGAAACCAAATGAATGATATGTTATGTATAGTTTAGTACCTTCGATGTACATAGACTATGATTTTCAATTAGATAAGGTTTTCGAGGATTTTATTTTGAAACCGTGTTAAATTTTAAAAAGGGTAGACATTTGATGGAGGAGTATCATGTAATCATGTATTGTTGATTTCACTATGGGAACCAAATGTGTTGCATAATTATAATAAAGGAGGTTGTATGACTAGAGAAACTCATAAAGGACATCAGACTGGTTCATCTTTTATAAGGCCCAAGACCATAAAAGGAGTAAGGTAGATAATGGTGTAGGTTTCACTTATAATGGGAAATCATAAGAAAAGACGATCGCATATATGATCTTTATACATCAAGGCTTTCACCCAACATGTAGGTGTATTGGGTGTTAAGTGTCTAGACACATGGCTTTAGGACTAAGCGGGAGATTTTTTGGATTTTTATTTTTAAAACCAGGTTTATTATGTTTATGTACTCTTCAGTCATAAAGGTTTGTCATAACCCATTTGAAAAAATCATGATTTTAGTAGTGCTTTATATTTGTTTGTAAATATATCCTAATGACGGTCAATTATGCTCAGTAAGAATTTTGTGTGGGCACGAAAGATCAAAATTCTAGTTCTAGCATGATTTAACATTTCACAATCTAGATAAAGAGGGTTGACATCTTATTGGAAAAGTTGTGAGTACAATTTTAATAGTTTATCTTGACTATGGGAACTTGTCTAATGGTTTAGGAATTTGTTTCATAGTTCAAAGAAGATTATATCGGTACTTCAGGAAAGTATTGAACAATACCAAGGATGAGATTCGAGTCTTGATTCTGACTTGATAATACTTGCACAATCTCATGGTTTGCATAAGGTGAATAAATTCTTAATCTCGAGGTATATGAGGATCACAGTATTCTCATCGTCATTTATTTGATTTGCTGATGGGTACGATTCAGTTTTATACTAGGCCAATAAACCTTGTAAGTTGGGAAATTATCATGTTAGTATATCTGAGATCATGTTTCATAAGAATCCGCATCCAAGAAGTATCTTGAAATTTGATACCCCCTTGATAAACTTATAGGTTTTGAATCAACCAGTAAACGCAACCGATGGATTTTATCCGGTAAAGAAGTCAAATAAGTTAACTTTGAGATCAAGGAATGTTTATAAGATATTCATGGATATAAATTAGAAAAAATTTTATTTCACTAAGTAGGTATTGTACGCTTTATGAGGGGAATCATATTATATCTCATCTAACTGTGTAAATATTATGCTTCTCTATTGTGTTGATTTTGAGTAATTAAAATTGGAATGCAGTCGTACTCTTTTAGTGGAATTAATTATGATTAAATGGGAAAAGAAATAAATTATGAGAGAGTAATTTTAAATTTCATTTTTCTATTTAAAAGCCAATTTTAGTTATTAGCCTTGGGTCCTCCATGTAGTCCTTATTTATCTGTGATGCCTATTTTCTTAGTTTCCTCTTATACCCTTTGCTATTTTTAAGCCCCTTTTAGTTGGTAGATTAAGTTGGACTCTTATAAGTCTTAAGAGTTGGTATACCATGAAATAAAGGTGGGAGGTTGAGAGAAGTTAGCTAAGAGTGGCTTAGAGGAGAGAGAAAATAAACGTATCGGAGATAGAAGAAAAGAGAAGAAATTTTATGAAATTTGTTCAAGCTCTTCGATGGACAAAGAAGATAACTCTTCTTCTAACATCATAGGATCATATATTCGAACACGGAGGGTTATTTTAGATCATAATCTACATCAACTCAGCTCCGTTTCATGGATCGATAATAAGATCCGCAAAGACATGGACTCACAAACCCTAGTTTTCATGTATATAATTTTCTATGCATTTAGTTCCTTCTAATTCACTTAAGAATGATCAAGAACCTTGGGAAAATGTTTAAAGGTCAATCCCATTAATATGGGTGGTCTTAAAGTATTTTCTTTATATTTTCCTTTTTTCTCTTACCAGATAATCTTATTTAATATAATGGTGGGCTTGGACAGACGAGTTTTCTCGAATTGCAAGTTGACTTAAATTTTGTAAGAATCTGTAAGGACACAAATTTCCAATTGAGTCCTTTGTAGTTTTGGCTCAATTCCGGAAAAAAACGTTTGAGTCATAGGATTGAGTTAATTGATCATCCTCCAAGCCTATGACGAGTTTGTTTCAAGATGTAGCGGCCAAGTGTATAAAGCTTCATCAAAATGCCGAGTTTAAGTGCCTCGTTTATACGTCATCAATAGTGGTTCCATGCTCCCAAGGTATGAATGCATTACATATATATATAGGAGCTTGGAACGGTTTATAATGGGTGTAGGTTTAATTAAAAACTGTTGTTTATTTGTCAGAAAGATTTTATTAAACTTCTATATAAAGTATATAAAGTTTCTCGGCTAAATTCGTAATTTTCAACTTTTTGATTTCTCGTTCGATATTATCGTTCGAACGAGATTGTCATTCGAACGAGAATGTCGTTCGAACGAAGCTGCCAACGAGCTTCCCCATAGGCCACTGGAACATCGTTTGAATTATCGTTCGAACGAGATGGATGTTCGAACGAGACTTCGAACGAGATTTCTAACGAGTTTAATTTTAAGCCACTGGAACTTCTTTAGAAATGATCGTTTGAACGAGACTTCGTTCGAATGAAAATCTTGTTCGAAGGAGATTTTAGGCGGGAAAATTTTATGGCAGTTTTTAGCAGTTTTTACCCATGTTTCCCACTTCCTTACCCCACTAACTTTTGACAGAACTTAATAGTGCGGGAGCCAACCTTTTTAGTTTAAAATTTTCATACACAACTATCTCCAAGAGAGAGTTTGAGAGCAAAAATTGATTAAAGAAAAAGTTCATGTTTTAAAGTGTCCAAGTTTTCAAGAAAAAATGATTATACACTTTAGTTTTACACCCATATTGTTTATTTAACCTTCCATAGATATATTTGTACTTGCTTGGAGTTTTGGCACCGGTTTTTCATCTCTACCGTTTGAAGAGACGTTTTGGGTTTGCTTCTAAATCCCACAAATAAGAAGTGGTTTTTGTTGATTTACCACTTGGAGAAAGGCTCCTAGTTCGGGTGACGGTGACCATATAAAGTCCGATCGGTGGATTTCGAGACCACGGTGGTGCTCCGTGGTTATTCGCTAAGAAGAGGTTGATACAAGAAGATGCGTCGGTGATTGATAGGGATAGAGTCGAGTGTTGTAAGTCATCTTGCTTGTATTTGTAAATTACGTACTTAGTGGATTTGAGGCTAGGGCCGTCCAAGTTTTTTTTCCCGTTGTGGGTTTTTTCCTCGTACATCGCAGCGTAGTGATTTGTTGTTCATTTTATCTTTCTATACTCACCTAGAACGCATGCTTAGGTAATTCAAGATAAAATTTTGTTTTAATCACTACATGTTTAATTTGGTGCTAAATTAAATATTTGGTAATGTTTAGGTAATTTAATTCAAGTCATTTAATTTAATTTGTTAAAATTTGGTTTGGCCTAAATTAATTAAATGAAAAATATGACTTAGGCAATTTTCAAGGACTTGGGTTAATTAACTTGGTTTAAGTGAAATTTAACATAAGTGTGTGATTTCATCATATTTCACTTGGTTTAATTTTTATTTGAAGTAAATTAAAATATGGCGTTTTTATTGAACCATCACCTAACACTTCCGCATATCTAACAAGGAAATTGTTTTCAAAGTATAAGGATTTTAAAATCGGGGGTCCATCGCACCCTTTCAAATTGGTATCAGAGCCAAAACGATAACTTACTTCGTTAAAGATCCTTTAACTATTTTTTGGCTAAAATGGAATTTTTCCCATTTTCAAAATTTCCTATTTTCGATGGTTCTAATTATGCGTATTGGAAAATGCGTATGAAATCGGCACTTAAATCTATCGATGGGAGGGTTTGGATGTATGTAGTTAACGGGTGGTCCCCACCAACTCATTTAGTAGAAAATGAATGTGTTCCCAAATCGGCCGATAGATGGAGTGAGGGTGAATTTAAACTCTCAAACTTTAATTCCTGAGGTTTAAACGCCTTGTTTACGCTGTCACACCAGATGAATTCCGAAGCATTATGACGTGTGAGACTGCTAAAGAAGCTTGGGATATTTTATAACTCACTCATGAAGGTACAAGTGTCGTTAAAGCTTCGAAACTTCAAAACCTCACCACTCAATTTGAAACTATCAAAATGAATGCAAAAGAAACTTTTGATGAATTTTATGCTAGACTTTCCGATATTGTTAATTCATCTTTTAACTTGGGAGAGAAAATACCCGACAACCGAGTAGTAAAGAAAATTTTAAGGTCCTTACCAGATAGAGTTATTCCAAAAGTAACCGTTTTAAATTCTTTACCAACTTTAGCCTCTATGAAATTAGAAGAGCTCGTAGGTGATTTACAAACCTATGAACTAGACATGTTTCCCACTAAAGCTGAAAAGAAAATTGAAAAGGGCATTACTTTAAAAGTCCGAAAAGAGGAAAAACAAGTAGTAGAGAGCGAGAATGATAGTGACTCGGAAGATATGGCTTATTTGCTAGAAAATTTCAAAAATTTCTTAAATTGAAAAAAGATAAATTTAAAAATGATTTTAAGAAATTTGATAAATCTAAGCATGACAAAGACGAGAAGATCCCTAAAACTATTAATAAAAATTTAAATAGGGATGAGTCAAATAAGTGTTTTGGTTGTGAGGGTTATGGCCATGGGGCTTCTGAGTGTCCCACTAAACTAAGGGGAGAGGGTAAGCGACCCATTTCATATAATGCGACCCTTAGTGATAGTGATAAGGAAGAGGGACCCGATTCCCCCACTAAGCCCAACTTTGTGGCTTTTATGGCTAGTCATGTGAGTGATAGTGAGAACTCATCTATAGATGAAAATTTATCACATGACACTTCCAAGGTCATTGTTTATGATTCCCTTATTTTTGATGATAGTGAGAGTGAAGAAGAAAGAGAGAGTGAAAATGAAGAAGAGGTTAATGTGAGTGAACTTCAAAATGCTTTTCAAGAATTATATGAAGAATCAATTAAATTAGAAAGAGAAAATTTGAAGTTAGAAGCAAATTTAAAAGAGCCTGTTATGGTCGTCGATGATAGTGTGTTGGTATAAGACCTTAGGACACGTGAGAGGACTCTTCGAGAGAAGCTTGAATATGTAGAAGGCGAGAGAGATAGCCTTAGAGGTTTAATGGAATCCTTGAAAAAGGAGCTTCTCGAGTTTGAAAAGAGAAATGTGTTATTAGAGTCTAATATTCTAGAATTAGAAAATAAATTAAAAGACTCTAGTAATGTCAAATTTGATTTGGAGTGTCGTTCGAAAAAATTAGATAAAATCTTAGGAACGATCCAAATTAAAAATGACACTTGTGGTTTAGGCTTCGATACTTGTAATGAATTAACTCATAAAGCCGAAACCATTGTTTTAGGAGAATCATCTAGGAAAGTCTTTAGAGATCACTCCTTAGGTAAATCTTTTCGTCGTGAGTTTAGGTGTTCACATTGTGGTCGAAAAGGTCATCTTAGAAAATTTTGTTTTGATCTTAAACGAGTTCCTATAAAATCCAAAGGTAAGGCAGCCGAGGTAACCAAGATTCCTACACCCTGAGATCGTCATTCGTCATTAGTTTGGGTTAGGAGATCCGACTTGTTAGCTCTACAAGATAGGGTTTTTGATTCTCATTTACTTTAACATGCTTCCCCCTTGCAAAATCTAAAGGTTGAATGTGTTAGTTTTATTTGCATACTTTAGCTTTTGTACTTCATGCTATATTCACATGCTAAATGTATGCTTGTTTAATCATTTTCTAGTCTATACTCCATTCTTTATCACATGCTAGAATTATGATTTTTGTTTATCTTTTGTATTATATTCCCTTCATCTTGTTTGCATTAAATAAAAAATACAAAAAGATTTTTGGTTTATCATTTGGGTTTTTATCTCTTGGAATTTAAGCTTAATGAACAAAAAAATTCAAATGATTTTTGTTTGTCTTTTGAGTATATATTTTTTATTTTTGGTTAAAAATTTCAAAAACTCAAAAATATTTTTATTTTGTATGTATTTTAGTTTGACACACTTTATGTGTCATTCTTTTGTGTTAGAATCCCATCGTTTTCGCTTACATGTGGCTAGAACTTTTGGTTTAGATTGTCAATCCTTATTATGTTCTTTACTATGCTTATATGGAGTAGTTGGATTTTGTGTTGATTAAATGGATTATATTTTTATATGCCTCTATATACACTTGCACGAGCTCTTTTGAAATTTTAACTTTATATGTATATTTGAGCTTTGTGAGGTGTTCTCCTACCAATCTTGTCATCTATATATTTGTGACCTAGGAGGACTAGTGCATGTCAAGATCCATTGCACGTGAGATTTGTGAGAAATAAAAATGATATATATAAATGTGCACATGGAAGGGCTCCGAAAGGACTTAGTTTCCTTTGCGAATAGTAAGCCACCATTTGTTTGGACCTAAAAGAAATATGTGGTCCAAGGCCTAAAAACATAAAATATAGCATTGAAAAAAAATTACCAACGCCTATGTTTGATTGATATATTCATTCAAAATTAATAATATATATTCTTATTGAGGGAGATTGGATGGTATATCAATGGTTTGCACAATGTCCGTATATCCTAGTTGCGCTTTCAATGTCATGACTCTATTGGTTTGTAGAATCATCAACATGCTAGGCTTGTATGCATTGTGTATGTTGGTTTATTGAGTTCAATCTATATTGTCACATGAGGTTATATTCAAATGTGATGAAGTTTGCCATCAATTGAGAACTCTGTGAACATGTTTTAAGTGATTGGGTCTAAATTTAATTGTTACTAGTTCATACCCCAACATTTCCGTTTCCATATGACACATTTTTTTCATACGAGTGTGAAAGACTCCTATTATATTTTGTGTGTCATTTATGTGTTTATATCTATATATGTGTACTTAAGTCTATTAGGTATATATTATGTATACATATATTTGATATTTTTGGTTGGTCTTTGCCTTGCTCTCTAGTCCATATATGCTTTAATTCATAATTGGTATTCATCTTGTTGCATTCTTTGTTGATATCACATGCTTAATACTTATGTATCATATTGGTATCTGTTTCTTGCATCTTAGTTGGTATCCATTATTATTTGTTGGATTAGTTATGATTTTGTTGCCCATGTGCTTTAATGTTTTCATCATTTTATGCAATTTCCTGTTTTGCATGTTTTGATTGTTTAGCCTTTGTCTATTCCTGAACAAAAAGGGGGATAATGATAGGGGGTATCTAATCCTATTGTAATCGTATAACTTAGGGGGAGTATAAAGGGGATAATTAATTTCGGGGGAGTATTTATTTAATTGCATTTAATATTTTGATATTCCCTATGCGTTTAATGTGTTTGCTTAAGTGTGCAGGAATTAAGCGCGACAACTTTCTCCGACAAAGATTTTGATCCTTTGGGTTATTTGAGTCAAGCATTGCATTTTTTTTGGGTGGGACTTTTTATTAGTCTAGTAAAGCTTGACGGTCCTTTAGGATTTTTTGTTTTGTTTTTATCCCGGAATAGCCAAAGGGGGAGATTTGTAAGGACACAAATTTTCAATTGAGTCCTTTATAGTTTTGGCTCAATTCCGGACAAAAATATTTGAGTCATAGGATGGAGTTAAGTGATCATCCTCCAAGCCTATGATGAGTTTGTTTGAAGACGTAACGGCCAAGTGTATAAAGCTTTATCAAAATGCCGAGTTTAAGTGCCTCGTTTCTACATCATCAATAGTGGTTCCATGCTCCCAAGGTATTAATGCATTACATATATATATATATATATATATATATATATATAGGAGCTTGGAATGGTTTATAATGGGTGTAGGTTTAATTAAAAACTGTTGTTTATTTGTCAAAAATATTTTATTAAACTTCTATATAAAGTATATAAAGTTTCTGGGCTAAATTCATAATTTTTAACTTTCTGATTTCTCGTTCGATATTGTCGTTCGAAGGAGAATGTCGTTCGAACGAAACTGCCAACGAGCTTCCCCATAGGCCACGGGAACATCGTTCGAATTGTCGTTCGAACGAGATGGCTGTTCGAATGAGACTTCGAACAAGATTTCTAACGAGTTTAATTTTAAGCCACTGGAAATTCGTTAGAAAGGCTCGTTCGAACGAGACTTCGTTCGAATGAAAATCTCGTTCGAACGAGATTTCAGGCAGGAAAATTTTATGGCAGTTTTTAGCAGTTTTTATCCATGTTTCCCACTTCCTTACCCCACTAACTTTTGACAAAACTTAATAGTGTGGGAACCAACCTTTTTGGTTTAACTTTTTCATACACAACTATCTCTAAGAGAGAGTTTGAGAGCAAAAATTGATTAAAGAAAAAGTTCATGTTTTAAAGTGTCCATGTTTTCAAGATAAATTGATTATACACTTTAGTTTTACACCCATATTGTTTATCCAAGCTTCCATAGATATATTTGTACTTGCTTGGAGTTTTGGCACCGATTTTTCATCTCTACCGTTTGAAGAGACGTTTTGGGTTTGCTTCTAAATCCCACAAAGAAGAAGAGGTTTTCGTTGATTTACCCACTTGGAGAAAGGCTCCTAGTTCGAGTGACAGTGATCATATAAAATCCTATTGGTGGATTCTGTAACACCTCGCCCGCCCGGGGAGAGCGAGAGGAGGCTACTATCGATAAAACTAACCAAATCCACAAATAACAAGGTATAGATCATCTAAAAATCCCACAATACAAAATATAAGAGAATCAACTAATCTCAATCTCTTCAAATAAATACAACAATTCTCTCAAAATAATTACAACAATCTAACTATCTCGAAAACAAATAAATCTCCAAGTGCTCTATACATCAAAATAAATGCAATCTTCTCATCTTGTATTAAAAATATTTCCAAAATAATCCTCGCTAAAATAAATCTCCATAGCGCCCCAAAATTCGCGTTAACCTGCCACTAAAAGAAAATATGGGGAAGTACACAATACGACAGGAAAGATGCTCAACAATTATTACCGGTGAATAAAACGTAACAATACGAATACGAATATTCAGATCAAAGTGAATCTCATAAGCAATTATATCAATATAATTTCTCAATAACACATTAACCGGGTCATCAGGCCTCAACACCGTACCGCGCCTATGCATTTTTTTAGCATATCCGAAAAAAAAGAATATTAGCGGGTGCCCAACCTCAGTGCCATATTAAAATCTCATGACAACATGCTCAACACCAAATATAATACCACATGAATCGAAATCAGATTCCAACAAATATTTTCAGATTTCCAAAAGAATTTAACAATTCAAATATGAGTCAATAATCACATGAAACCAAAGAGAGAAACACTCGCGAGATTAAGTAGCATATTGTGTAAAACCCCATACCTTAAACCACCAAAAAGAACCAACATGAATCATCACATAATTTCAGCCTCAAAATCTAATCACACCATCACGTTCTTTTTGCAAAAATAATCAAATCTCGTTCTAGCCCATACTCGAGAAAACACCAAATAAGCCTTCTAATCTAAGGTTGAAATCTTGAATAAGTTTGAGGATATGGTTTGTATATGAAAGGGAATAATTTTGGAGAGGTCTTTTGATTTAAAAGTTTGAGAAAAAATGAATTGAAAAGCCAAGCCACGAATTTGTTGATATATATAGGATTAAGAGTTTGATTAAGAAAAGAGTTCTAATCGGATACAAACACTAAAAATTTTATTCCGGACGATCGGACCATTGGAATTAGATGAAATTTTACAAGGAATTACTTGAAGACGATAGGAAGCTACAGAAAAAAATTCAGAACGATCGGACAGTTCAATATTTTTAAATATTTTCTTTTTGCTAGAGAGTTTTATGTTTTGAGGACACTTTTATAGAATAAAAATTCAATTAAAACTCCATTTTAATTTCGATTTCAAAATCGTTTGAAATTCTCCTCTTTAAAAATAATAACCAACATATTTGAGCAATACAAATAATTTTATCTCAAAATTTATTTTTTCTCTTTATTTCGAAAATACCCCAAAAATTACGCGGGTTGTTACACTTCCCCACTAACAATGGAATTTCGCCCTCGAAATTCGTCGAATGCCTAACTCTAAAAAATCAGGCCAACAATCTCCAAAAATAAACTCGTCACCAAAAATAAATTCCTCACATCTAATCTAGATGTCTAATACGAAACGATCATCTAAAGATTATATCTCCAAAAATACGCGCCACAAAAATGCAACATACCCAAAACCCAAGACCCGAGGGTTACCGTATACCTAAGCTTGATACCATTCTGTAACACCCCGCCCGCCCGGGGAGAGCGAGCGGAGGATACTATCGATAAAACTAACCAAATCCACAAATAACAAGGTATAGAGCATCTAAAAATCCCACAATACAAAATATAAGAGAATCAACTAATCTCAATCTCTTCAAATAAATACAATAATTCTCTCGAAATAATTACAACAATCTAACTATCTCGAAAATAAATAAATCTCCAAGTGCTCTATACATCAAAATAAATACAATCTTCTCATCTTGTATTAAAAATCTTTCCAAAATAATCCTCGCTAAAATAAATCTCCATAGCGCCCTAAAATCCGCGTTAACCTGTCACTAAAAGAAAATATGGGGAAGTACACAATACGACAGGAAAGATGATCAACAAATATTAGTGGTGAATAAAACGTAACAATACGAATACGAATATTCAGATCAAAGTGAATCTCATAAGCAATTATATCAATATAATTTCTCAACAACACATTAATCGGGTCACCAGGCCTTACCACCGTACCGCGCCTCTGCATTTTTTAGCATATCCGAAAAAAAAGAATATTGACGGGTGACCAACCTCAGTGCCATATTAAAATATCATGACAACATGCTCAACACCAAATATAATACCACATGAATCGAAATCAGATTCCAACAAATATTTTCAGATTTCCAAAAGAATTTAACAATTCAAATATGAGTCAATAATCACATGAAACCAAAGAGAGAAACACTCGCGAGATTAAGGAGCATATTGTGTAAAACCCCATACCTTAAACCACCAAAAAGAACCAACATGAATCATCACATAATTTCATCCTCAAAATCTAACCACACCATCACGTTCTTCTCTCGAAAATAATCAAATCTCGTTCTAGCCCATACTCGAGAAAACACCAAATAAGCCTTCTAATCTAAGGTTGAAATCTTGAATAAGTTTTGGGCTATGGTTTGTATATGAAAGGGAGTAATTTTGGAGAGGTCTTCTGATTGAAAAGTTTGAGAAAAAGTGAATTGAAAAGCCAAGACACGAATTTGTTGATATATATAGGATTAAGAGTTTGATTAAGAAAAGAGTTCTAATCAGATAAAAACACTAAAAAATTTATTCCGGACGATCGAACCGTTGGAATTAGATGAAATTTTACAGAGAATTACCTGAAGACGAGAGGAAGCTACAGAAAAAAATTCAGTACAATCGGACCATTAAATATTTTTAAATATATTCTTTTTGCTAGAGAGTTTTATGTTTTGAGGACTCTTCTATATAATAAAAATTCAATTAAAACTCCATTTTAATTTCGATTTCAAAACCGTTTGAAATTCCCGCCTTTAAAAATAATAACCAACATATTTGAGCAATAAAAATAATTTTATCACAAAATTTATTTTTTCTCTTTATTTCGAAAATACCCCAAAAATTACGCGGGTTGTTACAGATTCCGAGACCGCGGTGGAGCTCCGTGGTTATTCGCTAAGAAGAGGTTGATACAAGAAGACGCGTCGGGGCTTGAGAGGGATCGAGTCGAGTGTTGTAAGTCATCTTTCTTGAATTTGTAAATTCCGTACTTAGTGGATTTAAGGCTAGGGCCGTCCGAGGTTTTTTTTCCCATTGTGGGTTTTTTCCTCGTACATCACGGCGTAGTGATTTATTGTTTATTTTATCTTGCTATACTCTCCTAGAACGCATGCTGAGGTAATTCAAGATAAAATTTGGTTTTAATGACTACATGTTTAATTTGGTGCTAAATTAAATATTTGGTAATGTTTAGTCAATTTAATTCAAGTCATTTAATTTAATTTGTTAAAATTTGGTTTGGCCTGATTTGATTAAATAAAAAATATGACTTAGGCAATTTTCAAGGACTTGGGTTAATTAACTTGGTTTAAGTGAAATTTAACATAAGTGCGTGCTTTCATCATATTTCACTTGGTTTAATTTTAATTTGAAGTAAATTAAAATTTGGTATTTTTATTGAACCATCACCTAACGCTTCCACATATCTAACAAGGAAATTGTTTTCAAAGTATAAGGATTTCAAAATCGGGGGTCCATCGCACCCTTTCAGAATCAAATTTTGCAATTTAACCTTAACTGTACCTGTACCCTCGTGAGTGGATCTAAAAATATCCCAAGCATCTCTTGCTCTCTCACATGTCATAATTCTTCTAAAGTCTTCATAGTTCATAGTGTAAAAAATATCGTTCACACCCTTAGAATTGAATGTCGAGGCATTATTTTCAACCGTTGTCCAAGAGGAATACACTTTAGGAGAACCACCTTCAGTGGGAGGAGACCACCCTTTATCCATGGAGTTTCAAATATTTGCATCAATTGATTTCAAGAAAAAATCATATGGGTCGTCCAATAAGGATAGTTTGAACCGTCAAATATAGGGGCCGGGTAATGAAACTTCCTTCTCGATTGAAATCTACATAAATAACCCTAAATGCAAAAAAAAAAAAGGAATCTAACATCATATGATAGTGTAATCCGCTCGAATACCAATTTAAAAGTGCTCTAGTGCCCTAAGGGTTTATACAGAAGATCAAACGAACATCAAATTTTAATTTTACAAAATTAATTGCACCAACAAAACTTAAATGTTGTGAAAATAATTAGATAAATTTAATCATGACCTAAACATGCATCTAGGTGAATAAGTAAGGGTAAAATAAAGCAAACCACAGCACACCGATGTACGAAAAAAATTCACAATGGAAAAAAACTCGAATAACCCAGCCATGCAAATCACTATAATATAAGTATCATTACAAGGACAAAATTAGACTTACTTAATCGACTCTATGCCTTCAAGACTTTATTCTCTTTTTTCTCCTTGAACCTTCTTTATAGTCTCTATTATATGCCTTCCAATAACGACCACAATGCAGTTGATCCCAAGTATCCGTATCATACCGAACTTACCATTGCATGACTACTTCATTCCGTCTCATCCAAATATGCACGGACCACTACACGGAGCAAACACATAATACACCGCACAGAATAATACTCAATAAAGATTAAACGTCTCGATGAAAAACATATGGAGATCTCAAATAGACATATGATGTTGAATCTTGGATCTCAAAACAATGGATGTAAACTAGGGTTTAGAAGACTGTAGGTTAGATATGAAAAACTATTTTCTCAGTCCTAAAAATTAAAACTGTTGTGCAACCTGATATAAATAACTAAATTTAAAATGATTAAAATTTTATAACATGAGTATTTTGATGAGTTTTATTCCAATTTGTCAGATATTATTAATTCCTTATTTAACTTAGGTTAGCCTATTCTTGAGTCGAGAGTGGTGCAAAAAATTTTATGGTCATTACTCGAAAGATTAAATGCCAAAACTACTATCCTAGATTCTCTAGGTGGTGTTGATACTATGTAAGTCCAAGAAATTATAGGTGATCTCCAAACCTATGAGGTGAACATGTGTCCTCCAAAGAAAAGGGAGGATGAGAAAGGGAGTATAATTATTTTGAAATATCGAAAGGAGGATGTGTTAGAATTTGATAATGAGGATGATTTAGATCCCAAAGATATCACTAGGTTTGCTAGGAATATTGAAAAGTTTCTTTAGCTTAGAGAAGACAAGAAGTTTGTGAAGAAACCTAATAACTTTAATGAGCATGATAAGAAGAAGGATAAATCTAAGGATGTGGATTATCGGGATAGGTGTTTTGAATTCCAAGGTGTTAGGAATCGTTCTTTTGAATGTTCCACCAGACTAAGGAGAGAAGGCAAGAAGCCTAACAAATATAATATTACCCTTAGTGATAGTGAGTCGGAAGAGGAACTTGATTCCCCCGTAGAGTGTAACTACACCGCTTTCATGACCAGTCATGTGAGCCTTAATTAAAGGTCTTTGAATAAAGATAATTCTATATATGACAGGTCTCAGGTCAGGTTTTGTGATTCCTAAGCAAGTGGTGAGGAAAAAGAATAAGAGGATGAGGAAGAGAGTGAGCTTTAAGTGGCCATTCGTGAGTTGTACACCAATTCGTTGAAGTTGAAAAGATATGATTTGAAGTTAAAAGTGAAGTTGAAAGAACGTGCCATAGTTAATGATGATTCTAAATTGATTAAGGATTTGAGAGCACATAAGAAGACTCTTAGGGAGAAGATCGAGTATATTAGGGGTTGCAAAACTAATTTTTCGTATCTAAACAAGAGCCTCCTAAAACCTAGTTTATTCCCATTATTTTAAGATCCAGGATTCAACATCATTTGTATATTTGAGATCTCTATGTGTCTTGTACCAAGACATTTTCACTTAATTAAGTGTTGTTTCGTTTGGTGGATTATTTATTTCCTTCGTGCGGTAGATTATGGGTTTGCTTCGTGCATATTTGCATGAGACGACATTAAGTAGTCATGCAATGGTAAGATCAATGTAATGCCGAAATAAGACCACCTACATTGTGATCATTGTTGGAAGGTGTCCGATAGAGACTATGAAGAAGGTTCAAGGAGCAAAGAGAGCATAAAGGCTTGAAGGCGTAGAGTTAGTTGAGTAAGTTTAATTTATTCTTGTAATAATACCTATATCATAGTGATTTGCATGGATGGGTAGTCCAAGGTTTTTCTCGTTATGGATTTTCCTCGTGCATCGACATGTTGTGATTTGATTTATTTTACTCTTGCTAATTCACCTAAATGCTTAGGGCGAGATATAATTTGGCTAATTTTTTTCACATCACTTACGATTAATTGGTGAAATGAATTTTGTAAAATTAAAAATTGGTGTTCGTTTGATATTTTGAATAAATCTTAGGATCATTAGAGAACTTTCACCTAGGTTTTAGAACATGATACCTTTTTGGATCCTATTGCAATCTGATGGGGGGAGAAAGGTATTCATTGATGATAAAGTGCTTCCTTATTTGAATAACCAAAAGCTTGGTTAACATCTGTAAAGCTTGGAACTTCTATTGTATGATCCTCTCTAAAATTAGGCAGGTGTGTGGGTGTCTTTTGAGATGAAAACCCTTTCTTTTGGTTGAGATATGGTGGTCCATATCCCGGCCTCTTCACAAATATGTGAATAGTATTTTCTCTCACACTTATCAAATCGTAATGATGAATAATAATGATTAAAACCCTTCCCACACCTTTATACATAAATACGAAAGGTGGGCTTGGGCCAAATTGGGTTTCCTGAGAGTATGGGCTAACTACTTAGGTATATGGACTATAACAGGGACACAAGACAAATAATTTGCCTAGGTTCGAAATAAATACTCAGAAGTCCCAAATTATAATTACCAAAATTTATTTCCCATCTTTATTTAATCATAATTAATTCTACTAAATAATTATGAGTGAACTCCAATTTAATTATCTCATAAGTTACTCGAATATAAGGAGTTCGTATTTGCCAAGTTGATAATTGTACATAATATGATTCTACGAGTTAAGCTTTCGATACCCGCTTGGTCAAGTTAATTTATCGTTACTTGACTTTAACCAAAATCTAATAAATTTATTACTTCTCATAATTAAATGATTTTTATACTCCACTGGATTATAAATAATTCAATGATCAGGTTTACTGATGGAAACAAATCTTATAATTCTATCAAGGGGGTATCGCAATCCAATGTAGCCTCAGATGCGAATTCTTTTGAATTAAGATCTCGAACTTACTTATATAACTGTCACCCAATATTTGGGGATCATTTGATTCAATCCAACATTTAATTACAACCATAATGCTCAAAGAAACAATCGCATAAGCATTCCAATCCTCATAATTATTGGGATTAAGAATCTATGAACTATTTGCAAATGTTGCGAGATTACCCGAGTCTAATCAAAATAACTCTTAGACTCAAATCTCACGAGTGATCTTGTTCAATAAATTCTTGGGATGTACCGATCACAATCCATTGTTGAACTATCACACAAGTTCTTGAAGCACCATAAAAGTTCACGTAGTTTGAGATAAACTACTAGTATTGCATCACAACCATTTGAGTGGGATGTAAACTCCCTTTTTATGTTGTGAACTTTTTAATAGTGTAAGCCGAATCACTGGAATTTTCACTAAGCTTTATTGACCAACATGTATATAAAATGATATATTTAAACAAATATAAACAATTCTCACAAACTTTATTGTAATATCAAAATGAATAAAAAATTCTTTATTATTCAATAATAAAATGTTTTACTGGTGGTTTTAAGAATAAACCCCAATAAATCTCTACCAGCTCCACCTCTTGATGAACTAAGTGATGGTCACATCCTTATTCACCCTTTATTTCCCCTTGAATCTACCACAATTGGCATGTCCCTCCTTCACTTATGATCCTATGGGATCTTCTTCTTGGTTAAGGCCAATCAATCACTAATTTCCTTTTCGAGTTGAATCAAATGAATTTTTGGATCTTTTGTCGGCCTAACATTGTGTTTCTTACAAGTATGGCATTGGTAATTTTCCCACACTTTCGTCCAAACCTCATACCATTTTGTATTTAATGGTATGTACAACTCTTTCATCCTTTCTGATGATAGCTTTGACTTAAGCGACTTTGAAGCTTTAGTGACATGGTCCATTTTGTCTAATGATCCCCTTATTTACATGATAACCTATACACATAATTTAATTGGAGATTAAATTCATGATCAGGAGTAGGATGTTCAAGATGGATTGGGTAATGGCCATCCTTTTAAAAATTGGTTACCAAGTTATTAACAAAAGTTAATGGTTACATAAACTTCGATTAAACTCTTTGAGGAAATCCCTTTTGATTATAAACACAAGATGTGTAAAGAAGTAAAACAAAAACCAATTTAAGATTCTTGGTAAAATATTTTTTAGCAAATAAACCATATTAATCCTTATTAATCCTAACCAGTATAGCAAGAATTAAGAACCACACACAGTAAAGTAAAAATGATATTTTTACGTGGTAAAACCCCAAATTAGGGGAAACATCCACTATGACCTCTACGCCACAAATCAAAACTCCACTCAAATGAACAAGTTTACAAGCTTATAACTAATACACGAAACCAAATTAAAGATCAAGAAGTATACCTAAATTGAGACACACTTCCAACAGTTTACTTTCGCTTTAACTTCTCCTGATAGTTGTCCTGCTCCTTCTCCTTTTTAGCTTTATGTTGACTCGAACAAACAAATCTTTCTCTCAACAACACATTATAACTATGTGTACAGTGTGTGAGAGTTATGTAATGTGTGTCTAAAATATATGCCGAATAGGAATCCACACACATTTAAATGTTACAAACCAGTCCTACAAATTACAGAGAGTCTGTACGCTCCTTTATTTTAAAACAAAAAGAAAATCAGACTTAAGCACTCATGATTATTTTAGACCTGTATGTTTTAGATCTTGAAAAACTCATATCTAAAATGTTATATATATAAAAAAAAAAAATTACAAACTATAAAATTACGAAATCATACCAGATCTAAAACATGCAACTTGTTTTAAGTTTATTTTTTAATTTATTAAATATAAAAATGAATCTAAAATTTCTAAGAATTTAAACCAAGATCCACAAAGAGATAATGCCTATTTACTAAATAAAATAGAAATTACACTGAACAGCCCAATTATAACGTGAAATGTGTCACTATGTTAAAATCTCAAATTTATAGAAAGAAGTGAGATACTCAACAGTGTGAGGGTATTTTGAGAGAGATGAGTTTTTAGAGGAAGTTGTCTACGATTTTTTTAACTCAAAATCACTCCAAATAAAACTCAGAGAAACCCTAATGTGTGAAGAAGGAAAAATGTTTTTAAAATGTAGTTTTAAAATCATAAGGGATATTCTTCTTGTATTTTGAAACCTTAACACACTTCTTTTTGAAAAATATTTTTGAAAACAATTTGAAAGAATTTCTCTAACAAAATCTTTTTCAATCTTTTTTCTCCTCTCCCTTTTCTCTTTTTTCTCTCTTTTTAAGGCTGACAAAGTCTCAAATGGTTGAGATGAGAGTTCTTCTTATAATGAAAAGGGAAGGTTCTGGAACTCTAGGGTTGAATCAACGGTTGTGATTTCATCTATTGTTTTAAAATCAATCCAACGATCAAGAATTCACCTCCTAATGACATACGAACCATTTATAACCGGTTTGACGTAAAACATTTTGATTAGTTAACAAGTGTTGCACATGGATAAAGTATAAGGACATGAAAACCGTTGATTAGGTTAGATCGAAGGATAAAAATTCATCTCAGGTTTATGAGAAAGCATAAACACAAGATGGGCCAATCATATATAAGGAGGTGTCTAACACATGTACATCAGTTACAAGCCAACAAATGCGCGTTTTTTAGATTTATAAAATCCAATTTTGAACCACACTATTTTGTGTCGATTTTAGATTCAGTCTAAAAGATTTTGGAAGCTTTTGATATTTTTAATAAAGCCCACAAACTTTAAAATCAATTTTAAATGTTTTAAAAATTAATTTTAAAAGGTTTTAAAAATTAATTTTAAAAGGTTTTAAAAATTCTCAATAAATTTGTACAAACAATTTTAAACACACTTAATGCAATATGAGTGCAATGTGTTCCTATACTGTGTTTTTTACTACATTTTGAGTTATAAACCATGAATGGAATTGTTGGAGTTTTACTTGATGTTGCAATTTATTGTACCTTGAAGAAAGGATGCTCAATTCTATCTAGAAAATATTTTGTCTTCATATCAGAAGTAGTTAAAACTCGTATATGGTATAGACTCCTATAAGTCAACCATATAGTGTGTTTCAATCTCTCCCTGGATATTAGAGACAAAATTTTCTTAAGTACATTGTTACTCGTAGGCATAAAAAAATATCATGGGTATAAAGTTATATTCTACCCAATGCCATCCTAGAACCGAAAATAAAGGAAAGAAATAAAATACATAATTCAACTGCAATATAGATCATTACCCTAAATAGATAATAATGTACATCAAGATATGTAAGAGGATGACTGAAACAAAACACTTAAAATGGCATGTTAGTTGAATTATAGAAATATATGGAGTAAGGTCCTAAGATATACTCAAGCCCTCTCCCTCATTTTGTCTGATATAAATAATGGGTAAACAGATATAAGAGAGATATAAACACAGAATAATTCTATCAAGTTTTATCAAGGGTCACCTACATTAAACAAATAAAGGAGGCATCTATGTCATTTATTAAATAACCATACCCTAGATCCTCAAAAACCAGTTATTAGGAAGATATGTACCGGAGAATATGACTTTAAGGCAGATTTTTATTCAAGGACTATCATCCCTTTGAATTTACTTAATGATTCAAAATGAGTATTATCTAAGGGTTTTGTAAATAAATCAGCCAACAACTTTTCAGTGTTTGGATACTCAATTTCTAGTTCTTTGGATTCTATAAGTTCTCGAATGAAGTGATGCCTGATTTTAATATTCCTAGTGCATGAGGGCTGAACAGGATTCTTACAAATGTTTATGGCACTTTGATTAACACAAAATACTATTAGTTTGTCTTATTTAATGGCACAATTACACAACATATATTTAATCGGTAGAAATTGAGCACAATAGTTATCAACTGCTATATACTCAGCTTTCGCACCAGACATACTTTTACTATCATTTGCATAACCTGCCAAGACGATGTCTGTGTAACCAGCTATAGTGCGTGTAGTTTCTTTTGTGTACCATATGCTATAATTAAGTATGCCCCTTAATATATTTTATGATTCTTTTAACACGTAATAAATGACATTCTTTAGGTGAACATTGATAGTGTGCAAAAAGACATACATCATATGAAATATTAGGTCTGGATGCACTAAGCCTATCATGCTTCTATACAGAGTTGGATTAATATCTTTCCTATGTTCATCTTTAGATATTTTAGTGGTAGTTAGTGATCATGTGTGTTCGTGCATTTTTATCATTATCTAGACCAAACTTTTTAACTAATTTACTAGCATATTTGGTTTGAGAAATAAAAAGGCCATCACTTAATTGCTTAACATGTAAACCAATAAAATATTGTAACTCCCCCATTAAGGATATTTAAAATTCCCCATGCATGACACTTGAAAAATACTTTACTTATTCAAGGGAAGTCTAACAAAAAATGATATCATCCACACAAATTTGACCAATCAAAACCTCGTTGTTAATTTTTCGAAAAAATAATGTATGATCATTATCTCCATGCTCAAACTCTTTATTGACTAAAAAGGTCGAGAGGCATTCATACCAGTCCTTGGGGGCTTGCTTTAAGCCATGCAATGCTTTTTTAAATCTAAAGACATGGATGTTCAGTGTATACTTCGTCTGATAGAATACCATTAAACAAAAGGCAAACTTAACCTCCATTTGAAAAGGCTTAAATTGCAAATGACAAGTAATGGCCAAAAGGAGACGAACATACTCGAGCCTTATTACCGGAGCAAAAGTCTCGTCAAAATCTATTCCCTCTATCTGAGAATATCCTTGTGCAACCAACCTATCCTTATTTCTAACGATTACCCTATATTCGTCGATTTCATTTTTGAAAATCCAATGGGGGCCAATAACCTTTTTATTTTTACGCCTAGGGACTAGATACCAAACATCGTGAGTCTTAAACTGAACTAGTTCTTCTTGTATACCATTAATCCAGTATGAGTCATTATGGGCATCATTTACATTCTTTGGTTCTACAAGAGAAAAAAACGTGCAAAATATGCCACATTTTGGAGTTAGGATCTAATTCATATAGGCTTTGAAGGATTACCAACAACCTTATCCAGGGGATGCTCTTTGGAAACCCAGGTTGGTACAGAAGGGACCTCAAGGGGCCGTGGGTCAATTATTTGAGGAGAGTCAATTTCAAAATCATTTTCATACTCATTCATGATAATTGATCTACTGTCACTACTCTCAGTACTTGTGTCATTTACAATTACATTTATAAATTCCATCATTGCTTTGGTACGTAAGTTGTAAACACAAAAAGCCCTACTTGATTGGGAATATCCCCAAAAAAATTTCTCTGTCACCTCGGGTATCAAATTTAGAAGGATTTTCTCTATCTTTGTGTAACACCCCGTATTTTTGTACATTTAATATTTAATTAATTCAGGAATTTTAAATTACTTGTGTGTTGTAATTTTAATTGAATTAATTATGGCAATATATATATTTAAATATTAATCGGGGAGTGAATGGTTAATTTTTAGGGAAATTTATTTACTAAGTGAATAGTAATAATTTAATTACATCATTTCGAGTATTAATGACGCGGCATACACTTATCCCAGCCGGGAGTCGGTATAGACTAAATTGGGTGTGAGATAAGGATTTTTATAAATTAATTCGGATGTCAATTCTGAGTGCGCGGTTGAGTCCGGATGGGTCGAGATAGTCAGAAAAGAGTACCCGGGGGTAGTAATTGGGTCTCGGGGTATTTTTGGGCATAGCCGGGCCCACACGGGGTGAGTTGGGCCACTTTAACTAAGCCCATTAGGCTAAAAACGGGATGGAGGATTTTTAACCTAAGTGAGGGATTAGGAAATCAGCAGCCAACACAACTCTAAACCTAGGGTTTGAGAGGGGATTTGGGGGAAAGAAAATCAAGAACAAATTGGAGGTTTTTGGAGCCAAATTGAGGGACAGCAACAACGGATCAAACACTACAAACACTTTGAGGCAAGTGGTTAACTGTCTTGATTCTTAAAGCATGATAATCAATTTATATCATAGTGATGTGTAAACCAAAATTCGTTTTTGGGTGTAAATGGGTACAAAATGGGGTTTTTATTTTTGAAACACTTGAATGAGATTCAAAGTAAGATTTAGATGGGTGATTGATATCTGAATATGTATACATGATTTGAACGAGAAATCCAGAACATAAAAGAGTGGAAATCGAATCTGGAATTTGGGATTTAAAACAGATAATTGAATTTTATGGAGAAAGACCCATTTCGAAAATTATGAGATAAGTAGAGAAGTTGATTATCTTAATGGTCTCTATGATGAATAGGATGTGGATTAACCATGTGTAGATGATGGGATGATGTAATTAGAGGTTTAAATTATGGTTTAGAAACCTTGAAATTTCGTTAATGGGGAATTCAGCGAGGAAGGAGCGCTGGCACGAAGGGATCGATCGATCGATCGATCGGGGGCATCAATCGATCGACGATGGGAAATTCTGGGCAGTTCGACATGGGTGAGATATAAGGGGGAATTAATTATAAATTAATTTTCATACAATTATTAGTGATAAATAATTGTGAAACAAATATTCCTAGCAATTATGGGAGAAAGTAATGGGACTAGGATGAATTTATGTGGGACATTTAATGGATGGATTTGAGAGACTTCATTCCAAAATAGTGAGGTACGGATCAAGTGAGTGAATCCGGGTATATTGGTCATGCGACCCCAAGGTAGTGAATTAAGTTTAGAAATAAACTAAATAATTTTGAGTCGGGATATAGACTCGGGGAATATTTAATTATGGACCAAGTGGGCGAGTCCGGGCATGTTGGTAATTATAGGTAAATATAATTGGGAAAATTATGGAAATAAATGTGTGACACATTGTGGGTGAAAAATGTGGAAAAGAAATTATGAGATGTAAAAATGGACCAAGTGAGTGAGTCCGGGTATGTTGGTTATGTGACACCAAAGTATCAAATTTATTTTGAGAGAGAGTAATTTATTTGGAGTAGGAACATAGACTCGGAAAATATTAAGATACGGGCCAAGTAAGTGAGTCCGGGGATAATGGTTGGGTGACACCAAGTTATTAAATTAATAAATGCGTTAACTAATTTAGTTAGAGTCGGATTGTAGACTCGGGTAATATTAAATTAATAAGGGTGTTAATTAATTTAATTAAAGTCGGTTTGTAGACTCGGGTATGATTAAATTAATGGGTGGGATAATTAGTTTAATCGGAATCGGATTGTAGACTCGTTAAGGGTACTTATTAATTAATGTGATAATTAATTATATTAGAGTCGGACCACAGACTCGAAATTTGGGTTGATTAATTAATTTGTAAATTAATTGTATTAGAGTCGAACCACAGACTCGGATTGGTATTAAATTAATATGTGTGTTGATTAATTAAATTAGAGTCGGGCGATAGACTCGGGGAGGTATTAAATTAAAATGTGTGTTAATTAATTTAAGGAGAGTCGGACCATAGACTCGGGGAAAGTATTATATTAATTGAGGTGTGAATTAATTATATTAGAGTCAGACCATAGACTCGGGAAGAGGATAAGTTATTAAGTGAGAAAATTAATTACATTGAGTTGGGCCACAGACTCGGGAAATTACAGGCAGTGTATGAGATGTTGAGTACATGGTAAAGCTGGGGTTATTAATATATATATATACGGTGTAGTGATAGTATATATATACACGTGTATGTATTGTGTGTGACATTAAATTACAGGCAGTGTACGGGAATTACAGGCAGTGTATGGGATTTTGAGTACACGGTAAAACCGGGGTTCATAATATATATATATACGGGTAGTGATAGTATATATATATGTGTATATATTGTGTGTGATAGTAAATATCAGTGACTAGATATTTATTAAATTTAAATACTCTAATGCTATCAAGGGAGGTTGCGCGATGTGGGTGAATCCCCTAGCTTGAGGAGTAGGGCGAGTATATCCCCAGGTCATAGCGTCCGGTACATGAGTGAGGAGATTATCTCACTTTCAGGAAGGAATATGACCACCTCCACTTCGTTTATATTTTGGTCCAAGTTGGTGAGCGATTCTAACTTGGGAAAACTAGATTTTGTGAGCACACCTAGTGAGATAGCATTCTAGAGGGAATCATCCGGTGAGGGTAAACTCGGAAGGATGGATACACGTATGATATATGTGTGGATGTTAGTAAAGGTGCGTATAATATGGTAGTAAATATTATATGTAGGTGATAATACAGTGTGTGATGTATTTACTTTATATAACTCGGGTTACAGTTATATGCAGTTAATTAATGAGAAATTAATTAAGTTAATCATTGGTGGAAATAATACAGTGTGTGATGTATGTACTTTATATAACTTGTGACACGGTTATATGCTATTATTTAAGAGGAATTAATTAAGTTAATTGTGAAATAACTTATAATTCAAGAATCATTATACTCGGGTTAGAGTAGTATGGCAAGGGAAGGTTATACCAGAACTAGTTGGACGGGGTAGTACAACTAGGTGGGGTTAAGGTAACCGTTAGGTGTGCACAATAGTGGAGGGGTGAGAATGTCCACAAGGGAGTGCGACACTAACTTAAATATGAAGCGCATTCATGCATTTTAAATTACTGCAGTTAATTCACTTGCTAAATATTTTCAAAATATTTTGGGTTCTAAACCTTGCTATAAAACTATTTTCAAAACCTTTTAGGTGTCCAGCCACAGGGACGCCAGGATTGATATTCTATTCCAGGGACACGGAGCTGCGGCATATGTGGATGCTAGCATGAGTTTGGATTAGACGCATCATTCATTCATTCCTAGAGTAGGAATCTTGGATTAGTCTCAGTTTTTATTAGGGCTTGTCGCCCAGACTTCTCGGTACAGTTTTCAGGTGTAATTCATTCAGGTGTTGAATATTTGTATTTGATTATTTATTTGGTGGCCGGTGATTTATTCGGCTAGTGTGTAATTATTATTCTATTTACTTTCATTCAGTTGTGTGAATGGTTTATATTTTAATTTCGCATGTATTGTTTTGTTTAATTAAAAAGTTAAAATTGGCACCAGTTTTTGGAATACTAGGTGGTTAGTAAGTTTTAAAAAGTTTTCGACATTGATGCTAAGGATGATCCAACTGGGATTCCTGTTTTAATTTGGTATAGGGCTGATCACCCGATATTTTATTAGGCGGGGTGTCACACTTTGTAGATATAGAAAATACTCCCAACGGTTCTAAAGTATTTCAAGTTGGTTTTTTATTATTGTACCATAGTTTGTAGGAAGTCTCGTTTCTATTCTTTCTAAGGTAGACACGATTGATAATGTGACACACTTTATGGACTGCCTTAACCCAAAAGTATTTTGGCAAACCTTTGGCGTGTAACATAACCCTAGTCATTTCTTGGATTGTTCTATTCTTTCGTTCGACAATACCGTTTTAATGACGTGTCTTAAATGCACTAAATTAATATAAATAACCATTACCAAGGAAATATTCTGTCATACCGGAGTCTTTGAATTCTCCACCTCTATCACTCATTATACGAGATACTTGGGTATCCTTTTTATTTTCAATTTTTAAAAGGATTTTAAGAAATTCTTAGAATGTATCCGATTTGTTTTTCATAAAAGCAACCTAAGAAAATCGCATAAAGTTATCCACCATCACAAGGATGTAACTATTACCATAAAGGCTCACAGTTCTAGAGGGAACCATTAAGTCCATGTGTATTAGCTCAAGAAGTTTAGAAGTCATAATGTCTTTAACTTTGTTGTGACCAGTCCTACTTATTTTTTCCACTTGGCAAGGACCACAAATAGTGTTAAAAGTAATTTTTAGTGTTCGTAAACCTCTAACTATCTCTTGTGAACTCAATCTGCGTAGATTATCAAAATTAGCGTGGGATAATCTGTGGTGATATAGATCAGAGTCGTCTAATCTAGTTATTCCACAGGTTCATTACTTGGAATCATTGTGTACCAGTTATCCAAATTATTATTTCCTAATAGCATACAGTCACCCTCTTTCTTTAAAATCTTGCATCTAGTTTTAGAGAAGGTAACCGTGTGATCAGAATCACAAAATTGTGATATACTAAGCATATTGGCTTTAAGACCTTTTACCAACAAAACACCATTTAAAGCAGGAAGACCCTCTTCATAAAGCGTTCTTTTACCAATGATCAAGGATGAGACTCTGTTGCTAAAAAGAGCACTACATCCTAAGAAGTCTATTTTATTAGTTAATTTAGTCTCATCCCCGGTCATGTGTTTCGAACACCCGGAAGCCAAATACTATCCAGCTGAGGTGCGTTCGGCTCTAAACGTAGTTATAACCACATTGCACATAAGTTGGGGTATAAAGTCATCTTTTCTAACCCAACACTACAACATAATGTCTTATTAGTGATAAAAAATTAGGACAATTATATATAAGATTCCGCTCATTTATATATAAGATTTTGTAAATTTTTGTTTAGTGGTTTTTGGTCATGAAGTTTTGTCATCATTTTGTTTAACAGGGTGCATTCTACATGGGTGGTTAGTGAATCATTAGATTTGTTTTGTTGATTTTTGTAAATCGGTTCTAAGAATTTAGGTTGGGACAGGCTGATGTTGATATAAAATTAATTTGTGATAAAAAAAAAATAAGGGTAGATAATAAGGGTAATTTCTAAATACTAATAACAATATTATAAATTCCATGGTGATAATTTATAAATTCTTTTAAAGTCAATAAAGTGGGAAATGATTTAGAACTTTTTTTTTCTAATACCATTTATTTTTTTAATAAGACATCATCCCATTCATGTGGGTTTGTGTGTATCAGAAGAACATATACCTAATCGATTCTCGATCTGCTTCTAACACACACCCACATGAATAGATACCTAATTTCTCTTCTTCTGATACACATGCACCCACATGACATTTGATGAGATGATTTTCTTTAATGTTTAGGTTATAAGTACACTATTTACAAATAATTAAATATGATGTGGACAAAAATGCAGAAAGGTAATTTTTCCATATGAATTTTGTAAATGTAGTAATGTAAACATAGATATAATGTATTTTTTAAACTAAATATTGTAATAAGTTGTGTAATTCATCTAAAGCGAGCATGCAGGAAAATTTAGTGGCCCCTGTATAGGAAAGTAAAAGTAATCTCTAGTAATATATAAAATTGTAACAATTTACGCATGTGTCTCACTCTATGTAACCAAAAGTGTTTTAATTTACATCTCAGACTATTTGTTATGTGTAGATACTACTTTTATATATAGATGTCGATTTAGGATAAGTGTGTCTTCACTTTTAATCGTTATATTGGTGTCGAATCAAATAATTTTGGAAAATTGAAAGCACTTTCTTTTAGGCATAATCATTGTGTCGATAGGAGTTTCTAGAATCTTCTGGTTGAGATGGGCTAATGTAAGAGTAGCAACACTCCTATAAGTTGAAAAATAAAGTTTATAAGCTTGAAGTGAATTGCACCATCCTAATGGAATCTCTCTGCTAATTCTTTCATTCTACTCTACAATATCTTTGTACAATTAATTTTAGTTAGTGAGTGTCGTTCATGTGTATTGACACAAACAGAATACTGACATAAACAAAAATATTTAACTGCAGAATCACACAGTAGACATAATAATTGACAATCCAATTGTATAGATTAAACTACTGCATATTCTGCTAGTCTGGATTTTGAGATTCAACTCATACAAAGATCTTTTTTAAGGATATGTCCTTTGAACATAAGGAGACCTGTGCTCTTCATACTCAGACTTGGAAACCCGCATTTCCTGAAAGGAGCTAAGGGATGCCAATATACTCCCTCCTATCCAAACACTGAATCTTCTTTCCGTCGCATATCCGCTTGCCAATACTTTAACTCTAGCTGCTTGAGGAGACTCTTATGTTCCTTTGTTCCAGCAGAGTAACTGTGTTGTGTGTTATAATTTTGTAAAACAAAAGAGAAAAATAATATATTAGGATTTTTCATTTGATTGTTACTCATGAATGTGTACTAAGTGGATTTCATTATTTTGGATGGACGGCTATTATTTTCATTATTGTTATGCTGTCACTGTTTTCCCTCTTTGATACTAACTTGTTTTTTGAACCCAAACGTGAAGGAAGTTAACATGGAGATTATTTGTATATATAGCCTTTGTTATAGTCTTGGGGACAAGATTATTTTGTTGCTGGAACCTTCAATGCATCATATCACGTTGGGTGCCTCGGTTTGGATCCTCTTTATTTTTTAAGATTAATTTGCAATCAATGTATTACATGTTTACCTTTTCAACTGTTTCACGGTGGACTCGTTGATGTTAACCTTACTTCAAACTAAATATGGATATTAAAAGAAGATGGATTAGTAATGCAGGACTTGTTTGCTCCAAATGGCAATGGGTAAGTATGTCAACAACGATTTGCCTCCATGACCGGTATAACATTTTACAACTTAAATTTGAACTTCATAACCTTAAAAAGGCCCTGATAGTATAGATGTATACTTATAAAGAGTTAAAACCATTAGAGACAATCTTGTTGTTGTGTCTATAATTATTGAGGATGAAGATATTCTCTTATATATTCTTGATGGTTTGTCCTTTGAATATCATGGCTTTAAAACTGCAATTCGTACCAGAAACTACCTGCTTAGCCTTGATGATTTGCAGGCCCAACTTAAGGCTGAAGAATGTTATTTAATAGACTTAAAAAAATCAACTAGTTTTGTTCCCACTCTTATGGCTAGTCCCTATAGAGGTAGAGGCAGAAACAATAGAGGTCTGGACGTTTTGGTAGGACTAATAATTGGAAAGTTAACCCTTTCCCTTTGGGTCCTCAGTCCAGTTCCTTTAGACCTAATCAATTTATTATGTGTGTATAGAAACTGGAAACACTCCCTGGACTGGATTATGAATTTTCTTTATAAGAACCAACACTGAACTAATTTTAATGCACAATCATCCCCGCCCCGCCCCTCCCCAGAACTATGTATTTTACCGTTTCATAACAAAAATACCATTTTTTGGGAAATTCAAAGACAAACTAGTTGTTTGTGTGTTTGGTGGGGGGGGGTGTCAATGACATAAAATAGATAAGATTTTTTATTTTACAATAAAAATAGGTCATGCTGGTTCCGTGGAAAACCTGCTTCATAGCTTTCAGCATGATTTTTTTTCTTTTTTCATTTGTTTGTCCCCATTGGCAGGAAGCTCTTAGAGAGTTGTGGAAAAGGCCTATATAAACTTTACTCTTAAAGGCTTGATCTCTGAGCAATGGAAGGATATGGGGTTGTAGGGATCTAATCCATCAACTTATTTTAGGTAATACATACATACATACATATATATTTGCTCCCCCTATATATGAGTTGTTGCCCAGAAAAATACTCAAGAGGGGGGTGAATTGAGTTTTTACAAACTTTTCGGGTAAATTAAAATTTCAGAAAATATTTAATTTAAAACACTTAATACAAATTTCAGATTAAATAAATCTTAAATGTTTAAACCAATACTGATTAAATAAAAGTTACCAATAAATTTAAACAATATAAATCAGTGATTATACAATAAATAAATTGTCACCTTAATACTTCCAATTGATTAAACAAGATAAGAAGCAGATTACAACATCCAATAAATAAATAATCAATTTTTGTATTTTAATTTATATTAATAATCTGAATAAATTTTAAATGATTCAAATCAAGAATAACAAATAAATACTCTCAATAAATTAAACAAGTTGTTATATTTCAGGATTATAAGACCCAATAGATTTATAAACAATTTTTGTATTTAATAAAAATTAATATTCTGGAATTAATTTATTATTACGAAAATAATTATTTCTGTCTTAAAAACAAATTATCAATTTTCAGAATTAATTCAATTGCAAGTGTAAGTGCTTAAAATAAAAATAACCAATCACACACAAGCAAATAAATAAGTGCTGAAAATAAATGACACCGTATTTTAACGTGGTTCGGCCAAAACCCGGCCTACATCCACGCGCCAAGAGCAAGCTTCCGTCTCCCGCGCTTCACTAGTCCTGATCCACTTGTACGGTAGGATCAAACCACCATTTACAGACACTTGAAGCAAATATCGGCTCCAAGTACAACCGAAGCTAAAATCCCAGCTTCAAACAAATCCGAATGTTGAGTACAAAGTTTGGATATCGAAACTCTCTAAAATACAAATTGATCCGAGTTTCTTCTTGAGTGAGACTTTACAATAAATCTGATTTTTTGCACTAGTCTTCTTCTTGAAATCTTCTGTAGCAGAATAATATTGTTGTTCTCTTGTTCTCTTCTTCAAAGGTAGTTGAATAAGACTTTGTAGCTATCACAAATCTGAGTAGAGCTGAAAGAAATTTTTGTTTGCTCTCTTTTCTGTATGTATCTGAAGCTGAATAAAATTTTCTTGATGCTCTTTTTTTGAATATTTTCGTGTGTCATGCCTTTTACAAAAACTTGGTCTGCTTTTGTAGCTTGAAAAAATAATGACCGTTGAAGAAAGCTTTTTGCTGAACTCATCATCAACTTGGTGCATTAATGAACAGATAGAGAGAGAGAGAGAGAGATTGGGAGAGCATTAAATGCTCAATATCTGAGAAGGCAAATCATATCTGATCAACCATTACTTCCTGTCTTTCAAAATGTAGACTGAGAGAGAGATTAGTAGATTGAGAGTAAATAAAATATAAACCAGGCAGTATAGGGTTTTGGTTACAACAAACTCTCCAACGGATATAACTGTGACAGCTGGTATCACAAAAAAAAATAAACCAATGAGATCTGATAGTTAAAAGATATAACTAGTAAAGTCTTACTAGCTCACAGTGGTAAGGGATAAAAATAGTTTTCTTACTCATTAAATGAGTATGGCCGAAATAGCTTAAATGCTATAACAGGTATGGACTTTAAATCTCGGACAAAACCAAACAAGTACATCTAAGTGTACTAAGCAACTAAAGCATGTAACAGCTAGAGGCTAAAACCGTAAGCCCCAAAAAGGTGATCATATATATATTGTACAAAAAAATATTTTCCAAACTGATAAAAGATTTTGACTGATATATATATAAGAAAATTTCTAAACAAATAAAATATAAGAAGAATTTCGGACAGAAAATATATTTCGAATTTCGGTCAAAAAATATAACAGATTTCGTACAGATATAAAACATTTCTGACTGATATATATATATATATAAGATTTTCGGACAGATATAAAAAATATTTCTGAATAGATACATAAAAAATTCTAACAGTTCAGGCCAATGATGAAATAGCCTTAGGCTAGTCAGAGGAACGGTGCGAGGTACCTATGCAGGCTTATACGCCAAATTCTGATTAATGGTAACTTGACAATAACTAAATATCCAATGGGGTATAACTTCAAAAACCGAAAGCTATAGACCAAAAAAAGAAATCTCAGTTATGTAGGAACTAAAGTCGACGAAACCGAACTAAGGTCAAGAGGAACTAAATTTAAACGAGAGCAGACCATGTCAGAATTTGTGGCAACCGAGGATTTTAAAGAAGGCTTTCAATCTGATATTTTGGCCGAAAGTAAGTTTATATGCATCAAGATAGACATACAGACTGACCGGACAAGTAGCAGGTCAGCTGTGGCACGACGCAGGCAGTAGCAGATATATGCAGTTATGTGTATGTATATATATATATATATATATATATATATATATATATATATAAGTATATATATAAATATAAACATTCACACGCCAATCAGCAACAAAAAAATAAGGTCTAATCGACCAAATAAAAGGGAGTGATAAGATAGAAATTTTCAGGGCATGTGCTCTTAAATATAGTTAATACCCAATAGGTATTATAGCAACACAAAGATGTTAACACAAAGACTATAATGTCAAGTCATGTCACTTAAAAGTGACGAAAACAGCTACCAAAATCAAAACTCTATATAAGAGAAAAGGACGAATATGTAAAGGCTCAGCTTGTTGTAATCAAGTGATAGGACAATACAAAATGATGTGCAGATAAAAAAGACTAGAAATCATAGCATCATCTGTAAAAGTTACAGCATGAATAAGAATTTTTAAAGGGATACGACTTATTGTTATATTAAAGTATAGTATCATGTTTGTACATAATAGTAATAGTATATAAATAAACATATAATATAAATGTATATAAATAATGATAGAAGTATGGACTGAATGAGTTGAGATGACGCGGATAAAAAATCTGTACACCAAGATAACTGACACATGCAATATCAATATGTCTTTATCACTATAATATCAAAACCTGATATATATATAGCAAGGCTAAAGGCTTAACCGACCAAAAAAAAATATCACATAAAAAATTATTTTCTCAAAAAAAAAACGTTATCTATTTTATGAAAAAAAACATTTTAAATATACGTAATAAAAAATTAGTTTTCTGTTTAATTAAAATAAATGTAAATATATATATATATATATATATATATATATATATATATATATATATATATATATATATATAAGGGTGTTACAAACAATATGCATATGTAATATAATATATATAAACATAATTAATATAATTACTAATTATCATATAATATAGATGCAACAAATAATAATAACTAGTATCTTGAATATATTATCAATAGTATATACAAATATTATTATAAGATAATTTTTATGTAAAGGTACAAAAAAAATATAGATAGTTAATATTTACATAAAAGTATACAAACAAAATGTATATTTTAAATTAAGAAATATTTACATATTACTTAATAAAAGTATGTTTGGAATCATCAAAATCAATATATTAAGTTAAACTAGAATGTACATTAATTAAACTAATTTAATTAATTAGGGATAAATAATATTTTCGTTAACAATCTCCCCCTTTTTGATGATGACAAACAATGATTCACAAATATTCATAAAATGAAATATTAAGCACAAATAGTGAATCATGAATATTTCTCCCCCTTTGACATTATCAAAAAGATATTTCTTATAAATCCAGTGTCACGGGTAAGAAGGGAGAAGCTCCCCCTATAAAAAATAATACAAGCATGGGATATAACCAAAAATTGTAAGGGACATATGTGAATACCATGAATTTTTATTAAGCACATATTCAACATATTATTTTCACATAACATGTATTTGATTCAAGAGATAGATAGGAATAACATCAAATAATGCATGAGTAAAAAAAAATGATAAATGATACCAATAGTTGTCTGATACCAATTGTTGTAGTCACACAAACCATACGTTGCACACAATAGTTTCTCGGAACAACTTTTTACGCATAAATAGGAATCACAACTCAATGTTCTCAAATAGTGTAAATACGAGAGATATATCAATGTGCATAAATAACTCTCTCACTAAGGTAATAAAATTCCAATGTATAAATTTTCAATAAGCGCAATATCAATTGTTGTATACATCCTCGTGATAGAATAAGCTTTTAAGCACACAACATGAAACATTTCATAACTCGATGTTTTTAAATAATTTGAATTAAGCGCACATGAGTTAGAAGATAGCGGCATAAATAAAAAAAAATTTAATTATGTCATACTTTGCCGTTACCAAGATACAAGCATAAATTCTCGAAAATTCAATCATATTGCAAAAAAAATTATCAAGCAGTTTTCCATGAATAATTTCCAATAAACATTTATCTCCCCCTAAGGGATACCAATGAAGGCATATATGCATATAAAAAATAATGTGCATCTTTTTCATGAGATAAAATATTTTCTATATTTTTCTTTCTTAATTATCTTCGAATAAGATGTAATATTTCCATGAAAGTCATTAAATCAATTTTCAAGAATGAAACATATCGTGCCATAATAAACCAAACTCAATAGTTTCAGATTTTAAATAATGAGAAGCTCGACACAAAATCAATATATTCAAACTATCAACAAATACAAAACAATTTGTTCAGGAACTTCAAAAACCATCCATCAATAAATTTCTCAATAATGAAAGTGACATAAGTTAATCAACTTCAATATATTTTCGGATTTTTAAGCACAAACATTATAAGAGTCATTTTGTTCCAAAAAAATGTTCTTTATAAAAGAATACCTTTCAACTAATCGGTTCATATAACATGCCATGAAACTAAAACATAAAAATCTTAATAATCATCTGATTTTTCAAGTAAGCATAAGTAACACAAATGTTAATTAAAAAAAATTTATATACTTCATGCAATGTCACTAATATTTAATGAATGGCACAAAACATGTAACATGTCATAAATTTAGCACATAAAGATTAATATGATCATATCATCAAAATTAATGAGTGCATATCATAAAATAAACGAGTAGCTCCTATGACTAACAAATATACAAATGACATTTTATTAAAATATTCTCAAATGACATTTTCGTTTCAATTTAATATACGATTAAGTCATGAATTAATCCAATATTATTATTCACAAAAATATGTCCAGATACAAAGATTATGAATTTTTACATTAAAAAAATATCATCAAAATCAAGTGTATGTGTCATATAACATAAAATCATCAAGAATAATAAATATACAAATTTACATGTGAATACTAAATACTCAATCAACACACTCATGTGTTATAACAAATATTCTATGCATGGATTAATATCAAATAAGATCATATCATCAATAAATATATGATATTAATTTCAAGAATAGTGTTCCTTAGCACCTTACCAATACCAAAGATGTATTCAAGAAACTTCTTCCAAGTGTGGCATTTCCAACGTTAGGCAATGATACTTGAAATTTGTAATATGACTAAATCATATGCCTTGAAAATCCACATTCCATCTCAAAATGCAACCTACACAACTTTAAAGATTTTCTCTTTTCCATCCAAGAATGTGTTAGTTCCATAAAGCAATATTAAATAGAAAATTTCAGAATTCATTTTCTTATCAAAAATTCAAGCGTAGTCATAATAAGAGATAATCGTCAAGAACAATAACGATACGCAACTTATGACATACTAGAATGTACATAACAAATAATAATCATTATTGTCAATTTTATCAAAAAAAAAAATTATTCATCAAGGTAAATAAATAATTTGTCATCCTTAGTATTCATTGTTTTGGACAAAAGGTGAGGGTATTCTCATCTTTAAACAAATGATACATTTAGGAATAACATGAAATTAATCAGATTACTATTCATGAATAAGCATCCAAAATTCAAAAATCATATGAAATAATATTTCATGAAAATAAGTGTATTAGATATGAAAACAATATATCACAATATTTATCAAGAAAGGAATGTGTTAAAAAAAATCTAACACTAATTGAATTCTCATAAATTTGTTCAAGTCCCAATAGCGGTTTTGCACATAAATACTTTATCTTTTGGAACCCAAAAAGAGTGTGGCAAACTACGGTTAGCATACATTATTGTTTCTTTCGGAATCCAAGCTAATTTTGTATTATATTTTCTTTTTCTAAATTTACAAAATTTGGAGTAATGTGTATGTCTACCACAATATGAGCATAAAGAATTAGAATGACTAGATGAGGCATCATTTCGAAATAAATTAGAATAATTCTTTTTCTCATTTTCTTCCTCATATCCAATACCATTATTATTAAATCGAATTCTTTGTTTTTCCATAATTTTATGAAAATATTAATTTCCTTTAGTAAATGTGTCTAAAGATTTCTTTAAATATTCAATTTCCTTTTTCAACTCAATATTTTCAGATTCAAAAGAATTAGGGATACTAACATATTTTTCCTTTTTCAAAGATTTAATTTCATTCTTTAAAGATTCATTTTCTAATTTCAGATTATCAAAATCTTTTGAAATAAAATCACATTTAGCATGAGTCTTTTTAAGTGCAATGAACTTCTTTCCAATATCTTCATATTTTTCATACAACTCATTAAATGCATCTTGTAATTCATCATAATCATCAATAGTATCATCTCCAATATCATGATTTGCACTATAAGTAGAATATGATTCATCATTACTAATGCAAAGGTTAGATTGTACCTCTTCATTACCAATTGCCATGAGACAAGGAGTAATAGATTCTTCAATATTGGCATATAGGCAAGGGGTGCACATATTTTTATTAAGTGCATCAAAATCAGAACTTTCAAGGAAGTTTTCTTTCAAAATGAAGTTGGAAACATATGGTCCACTGCATATCCATTTTCTTTTCATATACTGAAACAAGGAGTAGCTACAAGAGATCAAACATTTTAGCATACAAATAATAAAAATGTAAAGTGCAATATTCAAAATAAATACAGAAAAGTTTGTCATGATCTTTAACTCTATGATTGTTAAATCAAAATAAAATAAGACGAGCACTAGCTCTGATACCAATTGTTGCCCAGAAAAATACTCAAGAGGGGGGTGAATTGAGTTTTTACAAACTTTTCGGGTTAAATTAAAATTTCAGAAAATATTTAATTTAAAACACTTAATACAAATTTTAGATTAAATAAATCTTAAATGTTTAAACCAATAATGATTAAATAAAAGTTACCAATAAATTTAAACAATATAAATCAGTGATTATACAATAAATAAATTGTCAACTTAATACTTCCAATTGATTAAACAAGATAAAAAGCATATTACAACATCCAATAAATACATAATCAATTTTCGTATTTTAATTTATATTAATAATCTGAATAAATTCTAAATGATTCAAATCAAGAATAACAAATAAATACTCTCAATAAATTAAACAAGTTGATATATTTCAGGATTATAAGACCCAATAGATTTATAAACAATTTTCGTATTTAATAAAAATTAATATTCTGGAATTAATTTATTATTACGAAAATAATTATTTCTGTCTTAAAAACAAATTACCAATTTTCAGAATTAATTCAATTGCAAGTGTAAGTGCTTAAAATAAAAATAACCAATCACACACAAGCAAATAAATAAATATAAGTGCTGAAAATAAATGACACCGTATTTTAACGTGGTTCGGCCAAAACCCGGCCTACGTCCACGCGCCAAGAGCAAGCTTCCGTCTCCCGCGCTTCACTAGTCCTGATCCACTTGTACGGTAGGATCAAACCACCATTTACAGACACTTGAAGCAAATACCGACTCCAAGTACAACCGAAGCTAAAATCCCAGCTTCAAACAAATCCGAATGTTGAGTACAAAGTTTGGATGTCGAAACTCTCTAAAATACAAATTGATCTGAGTTTCGTCTTGAGTGAGACTTTATGAGAAACGTGTGTGCTCGCGTTCAAATGATCAAGTTATATATAAAACCCTTTTAACACAAACAAACCCTAAACATGCAGCAGTATGTAATTGAATAAATTGATAATCTACGCAAGAACATTCAAACATATGCAATTAAGGAAAAATCCCCCTCAGGGGCAAAACCATTTATTTTCACTATAATTTGTAAGAGAACGGCTTACAATGAAAATACAAGTTGACTAAGAATTACCCTCGGGTATCGGATTCTGTAGTCGCGGCTGGAATTATCCCTTTCCAGTAGGGCTGCAATGAAGAAGAAGAAGGGTCTCCTCCATAAGGGTTGAACAAACCAAAGTTGTGTTCTTGGGTTGCTTAAAGGATTCATAAAGGTTTGGCAATGATGTGTGAATCAAAACATGAGTCTTGGGACTCAAGAATATGAATACTAGGTGTATTTGGACTCTCAAATTCGTCTCCTAAAGTCTTGCAAAACAACTCCCCCGAAGTTGGTATTTATAGGAAAAAATATGAAGAGTCCCACGTTCTTAAAACTCTAAAATTCTATCCAGCGTACAAAAAAAACAACATTCTTTAAGGAATTTTCTCTATCTTCAAAAGGTCATAACTCCTTCACCGTAGCTCGGATTGAGGTGCCGTTTTTTCCAGTATCTTAGTTGCGGAGAGCTATTCAACTTTCTAGTTGACCAGACCTCCGAACTATGGATGTGAAATTACGAAAATGACCTTGAACTCTCCTATCGTGCCTTTTTTTTACTGTTTTGACTTCCCTTGCGTACCACTTGCATTAAGTCCCTAAAATCTTGGAACGTGAAGTCATTGAGGCAGATGTGGGACATATTAGTGGAGATAATGCATGCTTGATTCCTGGAATTCGGATAGAGGCCGTCATGTGAGATCGTGAGGAGACGTGCCAAATGTAGCGGCGTACGACATAAATAAATGAAACATTTCGGACATGTGAAAAATGTCCTTACAAATCTCCCCCTATGTCTATGCCGGTACATACATAAAAAATCTGAATTATCAAATATGAAATTGCCTATACAAATCTACCCTCCCGTGAACCCAAAACTGGAAAATGTACAAATGAATAGTCTTCATCGTTTGTTCTTTAATTCTTCAGGAATCTCAAAACTTTTCTCATCAGGGTGTGCAACATATAGATCTGCAATCTTCATACCTACACACATGAGACAAAGCAAATACCACGTGACATATTGAGTTTGAAATGAGATAACATGGATATCAATATATGATAAAAACATAAGCAACATCTCAAAAACTCTCCCATAATTCAAACTCCCCCATAATATGATAATTCTTTCTCCCCCTTTTTATGATGTCCCCAAATGGACAAATTAGAGAAATAAATCAAATAAGAAAGTGCGGGGTGTCACTAGGATAAAAACACACCATGAATAAACAGAAAGCAACCAAGTCAATGATAGCGTAAATGATGTGGTGTGATCAAATTCGATAGGAAAATCAATGCATACAAACATGACATATGTGCACGATGAATATTGGATATTCCTAGCGAATGAACTCAAATGCTTCCTTTGGTGTAAAAGAGTGACAGTATAAGATATTGACTCAATCAAATCAACAAATCAAAGCTAAAAATGATTTTCACACCAATAACGTCCAAAATGATTTTATGCTTTTTCAGGATTTTCAAGGAAGTGCAAACCCGTTTAGATTCTCCAACCAAACTCCCTCAGATATTGTATTGAATAGATGCATTCTAAATTCTCAAACTTTGGAGAATTGATGGTGAAACCTAAGTGGCCCATATTTGGCATGAATTTCTTTTTATTGCCTTTAAATTTTTTCGGGCTCTTTTAACCTCTTTGGACCTCGGATATTAAAATTCCTCCATTTTTTAGGTCCTTTTTAACGGTGGATTTTGCGCAAAGGATAGATGATTACCTTTCGCAGCCCCTCCCCGTTATACAAAAACACACAGTCTCACCAAAACGGTTTTTACATGCATTCCAATCTTGTCAAGTTTTATCGCATATTGTACATTGTATAGACAGGATTGAGATGAAAACACGCAAGCCAACATGAGATAGAGAAGTGCAATAATCAAATATAGCCGTGCATGTGTGCAATAAAGGATATAGGAGTCAAACATGTAGGAAGATATCACTAATTACATCTCAAAGACTCCAATCAATGTAAAACACATGGATGAAATGATGTAGCCTCTCAAATCTCTATCAAACAGTCACATGGATAAATGGAATGAAGTTGTGACTTGGCTATCTTACTTGCTCATCCATAAAAGAAGCAAAATACAAAAATCTTTTTGGATTTTTTCAAAAATTTGGAAAAATAAAATCTTTTTGTGCTTTTCTCAAAATTTTTCTTAAAGAAAAATCTTTTTGTATTTTTTTTCAAAAGAAATATAAAAAGAATAAAGAATAAAATAAAGATGTACAACAAAGTAATGGTACATATAAAACAGACTAGCAATAGGAAGCATATGATATGAACATGAAGAAGCATCCTATTCTAGACATAGACCAACCCCTCAGTCAACTGTGCAAATCCCTAAAGATTTCCTAAGACTCTCAAATCTAAGGGCATTTAAAGGTTTCATGAAAATATCGGCTAACTGACGGTCAGTAGAAACAAAACTCAGGGATACGACTTTCTCTTCAACTAACTGACGAATAAAGTGCTCACGTATCCTGATGTGTTTTGTGCGCGAATGCTGAATTGGATTGCGGGATATGTGTATCGCGCTCGTGTTATCACAGGAAATGGTCATGGTGTCCTTTGATATCCCATAATCCTCCAGCATTTGCTTCATCCACAAGAGTTGTGTGCAACAACTCCCGGCGGCTATGTACTCAGCCTCCACAGTGGACAAAGAGATGGAATTTTGCTTCTTGCTCAGCCAGGAGACAAGAGCAGAACCAAAATAGAAACACCCACCAGAAGTGCTCCTACATCCATCTACATCCCCAACCCAATCGGCATCCAAGTAGGCGGACAGACGGTCATCAGTATCAAAGGAATACCAAATCCCGTATGAGAGAGTCCCACTTACGTATTTAATAATACGTTTTAGAGCAAGTAAATGTGACTCTTTTGGGGATGCCTGATAACGCGCACAAACTCCAACACTAAAGGCGATGTCGGGACGACTGGCAATCAAGTAGAGGAGACTACCTATCATACTCCGATATAAGGTTTGCTCTACGTCCTTGCCTGAAGTGTCCTTACTAAGCTTGGTAGTGGTACTCATAGGTGTACGTGCATGCTTAGCGGAGTCTAAACCGAATTTCTTCACTAGGTCTCTAGCATACTTGGATTGGGAGATGAACATCCCATCCTTTAGCTGACGAACCTGGAGACCAAGGAAGAATGTAAGCTCACTAACCATGCTCATCTCAAACTCACTTTTCATCTCCTCCTCAAAGTGGTGAGCATGCTGGGAGCATGTGGATCCAAAGACTATGTCATCCACATAGACCTGGGCAACCAAAATAGCACCGTCATCTCTCCTGACAAACAACGTCATATTTACTCCCCCTCTCTTGAAGCCACGAGCTAAGAGATAGGAAGTAAGCCTCTCGTACCAAGCACGGGGTGCTTGCTTCAAACCATACAAGGCTTTCCTCAGATAGTAGACGTGCTCAGGGTGTTGAGGGTCTTCAAACCCTTTTGGTTGTTCCACATAAACCTCCTCCTGCAGAATGCCATTCAAAAAGGCACTCTTGACATCCATCTGATACACCTTGAAGCGCAGATCACATGCGATGGCGAGCAGAAGACGGACGAACTCAAGCCTCGCAACAGGAGCAAATGTCTCCCCAAAGTCTACACCCTCTATCTGTGTGTAGCCTTGAGCGACCAACCTAGCCTTATTTTGGATTATGGTACCATTTTCATCCATTTTGTTCTTAAAAATCCACCGGGTACCTATCACATTAATCTCACTAGGTCGGGGGACAAGTTCCCAGACATCATTCTTTTTAAACTGAAGCAACTCATCCTGCATATCAGATATCCAGTGTTCATCCTTGAGTGCTTCTTTATGGTTCTTGGGCTCGACTTTGGACGTGTAGCAAAGATGGCTAACAACGTTCTCTAGCTGAGCACGAGTCTTGACCCCTAGAGTGGGATCACCAACAATGGCAGAAGGGTCATGACTCTTGCGAACCCAAGCAGGTGTGTCCCCTAACACAGGAGTAGGGTCCACAGAGTGTGAGAGAGGAACACGTAAATCTCTGTCAGAACAATCCTCATCCTCACACTGAAGGTTAGGATCAATAACCGCCGGAGGTTCGTCATCTTGCACGGTGACGTTTATTGATTCCATAATCTTAGAGCTCTTCAGGTTAAAAACCCGGTACGCTCTGCTATTCGATGAATATCCTAGCAATATTCCCTCGTCGCTTCGGGAGTCGAACTTTCCTAATTGCTCTATATCCCGTAGGATGTAGCATTTACTCCCAAAGACACGGAAATATGCCAGGTTGGGCTTCTTACCAGTCCACAACTCATAAGGAGTGTGAAGTGTGTGTGGACGCAGATACACCCTATTCACCGTGTGGCATGCAGTAGACACTGCCTCTGCCCAAAATCTCCTAGAAATTTTACGACCTAGAAGCATAGATCTAGCCATCTCTTGGATCGTTCTATTCTTTCTCTCAACAATCCCATTTTGCTGAGGAGTTCTCACAGCAGAAAACTCATGTTTGATCCCAAGGCTATCACAGTACAAATCCACCTTTGCTTCCTTGAATTCAGTGACGTTGTCACTACGTATTCTGTTAATAGTGACACCGTGTTGATTTTGCAGGACACGGCACTTGGTCGTTAAGAAATCTACAGCATCGGATTTCTCTCTCAAAAAACCTACAATGGAGTATCTGGAGAAATCATCTACCATCACGAGGATGTACCTCTTACCACCTAGACTCTCAGTACGAGTGGGACCTATAAGATCCATGTGAATGAACTCCAGAACACGAGAGGTGGTAATGGAATGTAACTTCCTATGAGGACTACGAATTTGTTTTCCCAACTGACAGGGTCCACAAACGGTCGAAGTTGACTTTCCAAGAGATGGTAAGCCACGTACTAGGTCCTTTTTAGATAAACGATTGAGATCTCTAACGTTCACGTGACCTAGACGTTGGTGCCACAGATCCATAGGAGTGATCGTGGCGCTGTTGCAGACAAGTGAGGATGTGGGCTCAGTCCCATAGCAATTATCCTCAGTCCTCACCCCTTGCAGCAAAAGTTTACCGTCTTGATTGTAGACTTTACACGCGTCCCGGTCAAACTTTACTGCAAAGTTAGTGTTGCACAGCTGGCTAATGCTAAGAAGGTTTGCTTTCAAACCTTTGACGTACAAAACATTTTCTAGCTTAGGAAAACCAGGTAACTCGATAGTACCTCGTCCTATAATGCTAGACTTACTCCCATCTCCAAAGGTGACTCTGCCATCTTGATAATCCTCAAGAGTAGTAAAAAATGAGGCATCACCTGTCATGTGTCTGGAGCACCCACTATCAAAATACCACTGTGAGGTATTATGTGCTTTGAGAGCAACATGAACAACAAAGGCCTTTTTATCTTTCTTAGGCACCCAAGCAGAGATGACCTTTTGTTTGCCTTTGCTGGTTTTAGCTGGAATGTAAGAAGCATTCACTAACGGCGAAGACATCCGTCGGAATTCTTTCATCAAACTCTGAGTCGTGGCAGCTAAGAACTCAACTCGCTCTCTCAGACTAGAAAACTCATCAGTATGTCGTGGTGGAGCAGTAGTACGTCGTGTCCGACCCATGCTATAGCAAGTTTCCCTAAGGTGGCCTTTTCTTTTGCAATAAGTACAAAAGAGCTCAGTCAAAGGCAGACCTTAGTTTTCTTTTCTTGGTCGAACTCTCCTTCGAAGTTTTTTATGGTGACCATAAGGAGTTGTAGTAAACTCAGGAACTGGTCCAAGTGCAATTTGGGACGTGGAGGCACCATCATATCCAATTCCTTGACGATCACCAAAACCTAAAGCGGGGCCGAGGAGCATCTTTCCCATCTTCCCAGATCTGTCCTCGATTTGTACCTTGACTTCCCGTGCTTTCTCAAGATCATGAGTCAGCTGGGCAACAAGGGATTCAAGTTTCTTCCGAGTCTCCACGGAGGAATGGAGCTGACTCGTAAGACTAGCCACTTGCTTGATCAAGTCCCCTCTCTCTTTCTCTAGAGTACTCTCTCTCTCTCTAAACAAATTCTCATTCTCGACACAGGTAGATTCTCTCTCTCTCAGGGCGGTGCAGGTGGAGAACTCTCTTTCTCTCGCTTTCCTTAAATCTTCCTCTAGGCAAGTGATCTTAAGAACTAACGCTTTGTTACGCTTTTTAGTTTTAAAAGACTCAGAATATAACTCAGCGTAGGCGCGTTGTATATCACTCTCGCTCTCACTTGTGTCATCCTCCCCCTCACTCATATTGATCTCACTGTTGAGGTGTCCCTGTGAAGCATCATCCTCATCGTCGTGAGGAGAACTAGGAGTGCTCACTTGGCTGGCCATGAATGCGGTGAAGTTACACTCATGCGGTGACTCATCTCTAGAATCCACCGTCTCGACCTCACTGTCGTCACTAAGGGTAGCATTAAGGACAGCTTTCCCTTTCTCTCTATTCAGACGATTGGCACACTCAAAAGCTCTATGACCCCTACCATCACACTCAAAACATCTCTCACTTTCTTTCAGAGAAGGATTTTTTGAAACTTTTTCATTTTTCTTTTCAAACTTATTTTTCTCAAATTTCTTTTTATCTTTAAAATTGCCATTTTTCTTAAATTTGATAATCCTCTTGAAATTTTTTGCGAAAAGAGCCAAATCATCTAAGTCAAAATCTCACTCAGAATCTGACGTGTCAGTCTCTCTCTTTCTAGATGACTCTACCCTCTTTCTAGCTGACCCCTCACTCCTTCTCTCTTGGGCTTTAAGAGCAATTCCCTTATCTTTAGATTTAGCATTTTTAGGGAACATATCAATTTCATAAGTTTGCAAATCTCCTACAAGTTCTTCCGATTTTAGCGTATTTAAATTACCCATAGAATTTAGCACAGTGACTTTAGGGATAAAACGCTTAGGTAAAGAACGAAGAATCTTTTTAACAACTCTAGCATTCGGAATTTGTTCACCAAGATTAAAACTAGTATTCACAATGTCAGAAAGTCTAGCATAAAATTCATCAAAGCATTCAGAATCATGCATGGTGATTGTTTCAAATTGAGTTGTCAAGTTTTGCAACTTAGACTCTTTCACAGCATTAGTTCCTTCATGGGTGAGTTGTAAAACATCCCATGCCTCTTTTGACGTGGTACACGTCATTATGCGTTTGAAGTCATCAGGTGTGATAGATCCAGAAATAGCACTTAGACCCTTAGAATTAAAAGATGACCATTTAATTTCTTCATCAGACCAAGAAATGTCAGGTTTCAAGTTGGTCACATTATCAACAGTCACGGTGGGAGGAGTCCACCCTTGTTCAATCAAAATCCAGACACGTTCATCAATGGCTTTTAAAGCCGACCTCATACGGGCTTTCCAATAAGCATAATTTGTCTCGTCAAAAATAGGCATTTTATAATATGACTTCTCCATTTGAACACGCACTTTTTCAAAAATCCATTTTTTCAGAAAATTGATATCTTAGAAAAATTTTGCGGAAAAAAAGGAATACGCGATAGATTAGCGTAACCTACTCTGATACCAATTTGAGAAACGTGTGTGCTCGCGTTCAAATGATCAAGTTATATATAAAACCCTTTTAACACAAACAAACCCTAAACATGCAGCAGTATGTGATTGAATAAATTGATAATCTACGCAAGAACATTCAAACATATGCAATTAAGGAAAAATCCCCCTCGGGGGCAAAACCATTTATTTTCACTATAATTTGTAAGAGAACGGCTTACAATCGGATTACAATGAAAATACAAGTTGACTAAGAATTACCCTCGGGTATCGGATTCTGTAGTCGCGGCTGGAATTATCCCTTTCCAGTAGGGATGCAATGAAGAAGAAGAAGGGTCTCCTCCATAAGGGTTGAACAAACCAAAGTTGTGTTCTTGGGTTGCTTAAAGGATTCACAAAGGTTTGGCAATGATGTGTGAATTAAAACATGAGTCTTGCGACTCAAGAATATGAATACTAGGTGTATTTGGACTCTCAAATTCGTCTCCTAAAGTCTTGCAAAACAACTCCCCCGAAGTTGGTATTTATAGGAAAAAATATGAAGAGTCCCACCTTCTTAAAACTCTAAAATTCTATCCAGCGTACAAAAAAAATAGCATTCTTTAAGGAATTTTCTCTATCTTCAAAAGGTCATAACTCCTTCACCGTAGCTCGGATTGAGGTGCCGTTCTTTCCAGTATCTTCGTTGCGGAGAGCTCTTCAACTTTCTAGTTGAACAGACCTCCTAACTATGGATGTGAAATTACGAAAATTCCCTTGAACTCTCCTATCGTGGCTTTTTTTCACTGTTTTGACTTCCCTTGCGTACCACTTGCATTAAGTCCCTAAAATCTTGGAACGTGAAGTCGTTGAGGCAGATGTGGGACATATTAGTGGAGATAATGCATGCTTGATTCCTGGAATTCGGATAGAGGCCGTCATGTGAGATCGTGAGGAGACGTGCCAAATATAGCGGCGTACGACATAAATAAATGAAACATTTCGGACATGTGAAAAATGTCCTTACACTTTACAATAAATCTGATTTTTTGCACTAGTCTTCTTCTTGAAATCTTCTGTAGCAGAATAATATTTTTGTGCTCTTGTTCTCTTCTTCAAAGGTAGTTGAATAAGACTTTGTAGCTATCACAAATCTGAGTAGAGCTGAAAGAAATTTTTGTTTGCTCTCTTTTCTGTATGTATCTGAAGCTGAATAAAATTTTCTTGATGCTATTTTTTTGGATATTTTCGTGTGTCATGCCTTTTACAAAAACTTGGTCTGCTTTTGTAGCTTGAAAAAATAATGACTGTTGAAGAAAGCTTTTTGCTGAATTCATCATCAACTTGGTGCATTAATGAACTGATAGAGAGAGAGAGATTGATTGGGAGAGCATTAAATGCTCAATATCTGAGAAGGCAAATCGTATCTGATCAACCATTACTTCCTGTCTTTCAAAATATAGACTGAGAGAGAGATTAGTAGATTGAGAGTAAATAAAATATAAACCAGGAAGTATAGGGTTTTGGTTACAACAAACTCTCTAACGGATATAACTGTGACAGCTGGTATCACAAAAAAAAATAAACCAATGAGATCTGATAGTTAAAAGATATAACTAGTAAAGTCTTACTAGCTCACAGTGGTAAGGAATAAAAATAGTTTTCTTACTCATTAAATGAGTATGGCCGAAATAGCTTAAATGCTATAGCAGGTATGGACTTTAAATCTCGGACAAAACCAAACAAGTACATCTAAGTGTACTAAGCAACTAAAGCATGTAACAGCTAGAGGCTAAAACCGTAAGCCCCAAAAAGGTGATCATATATATATTGTACAAAAAAATATTTTCCAAACTGATAAAAGATTTTGACTGATATATATATAAGAAAATTTCTAAACAAATAAAATATAAGAAGAATTTCGGACAGAAAATATATTTCGAATTTCGGTCAAAAAATATAACAGATTTCGTACAGATATAAAACATTTTTGACTGATATATATATATATATATATATAAGATTTTCGGACAGATATAAAAAATATTTCTGAATAGATACATAAAAAATTCTAACAGTTCAGGCCAATGATGAAATAGCCTTAGGCTAGTCAGAGGAACGGTGCGAGGTACCTATGCAGGCTTATACGCCAAATTCTGATTAATGGTAACTTGACAATAACTATATATCCAATGGGGTATAACTTCAAAAACCGAAACCTATAGACCAAAAAAAAAATCTCAGTTATGTAGGAACCAAAGTCGACGAAACCGAACTAAGGTCAAGAGGAACTAAATTTAAACGAGAGCAGACCATGTTAGAATTTGCGGCAACCGAGGATTTTAAAGAAGGCTTTCAATCTGATATTCTGGCCGAAAGTAAGTTTATATGCATCAAGATAGACATACAGACTGACCGGACAAGTAGCAGGTCAGCTGTGGCATGACGCAGGCGGTAGCAGATATATGCAGTTATGTGTATATATATATATATATATATAAGTATATATATATAAATATAAACATTCACACGCCAATCAGCAACAAAAAAATAAGGTCTAATCGACCAAATAAAAGGCAGTGATAAGATAGAAATTTTCAGGGCATGTGCTCTTAAATATAGTTAATACCCAATAGGTATTATAGCAACACAAAGCTGTTAACACAAAGACTATAATGTCAAGTCATGTCACTTAAAAGTGACGAAAACAGCTACCAAAATCAAAACTCTATATAAGAGAAAAGGACGAATATGTAAAGGCTCAGCTTGTTGTAATTAAGTGATGGGACAACACAAAATGATGTGCAGATAAAAAAGACTAGAAATCATAGCATCATCTGTAAAAGTTACAGCATGAATAAGAATTTGTAAAGGGATACGGCTTATTGTTATATTAAAGTATAGTATCATGTTTGTACATAATAGTCATAGTATATAAATAAACATATAATATAAATGTATATAAATAATGATAGAAGTATGGACTGAATGAGTTGAGATGACGCGGATAAAAAATCTGTACACCAAGATAACTGACACAGGCAATATCAATATGTCTTTATCACTATAATATCAAAACCTGATATATATATAGCAAGGCTAAAGGCTTAACCGACCAAAAAAAATATCACATAAAAAATTATTTTCTAAAAAAAAAACGTTATCTATTTTATGAAAAAAAACATTTTAAATATACGTAATAAAAAATTAGTTTTCTGTTTAATTAAAATAAACGTATATATATATATATATATATATATATATATATATATATATATATATATATATATATATATATATATATATATAAGGGTGTTACAAACAATATGCATATGTAATATAATATATATAAACATAATTAATATAATTACTAATTATCATATAATATAGATGCAACAAATAATAATAAATAGTATCCTGAATATATTATCAATAGTATATACAAATATTATTATAAGATAATTTTTATGTAAAGGTACAAAAAAAATATAGATAGTTAATATTTACATAAAAGTATACAAACAAAATGTATATTTTAAATTAAGAAATATTTACATATTACTTAATAAAAGTATGTTTGGAATCATCAAAATCAATATATTAAGTTAAACTAGAATGTACATTAATTAAACTAATTTAATTAATTAGGGATAAATAATATTTTCGTTAACATGAGTGATAAGTTACAAAGTTTATTAATGATGGCTTAAGTTATAAAGTAATCGGCAGCTTCTTCTTAATTTTTCCCCCCACATAAATATGGTAAGTTTTAATAATTTTAATGTTGAATTTATTTAAATTACATTATTGGATTCACATCCTTTGAATTATTTAATATCTCTATTGGTGATGCTATTAATTTTTTTGTTGAATCGATGGAAGGGATATTTTTGTGGATTGTCATTGGACTTCTTGACTTTTTTATTTTTTAATTTAATAGGGTAGTTTTAGTCTATAAACAATGAAAACTCTGCTGATTTTTTTTTAAATATTAATGATGGTATTACCTTCTCTTTTGAATCGGTGGAAGGGGTATTTTGGTGAATTGTCATTGGGTTTCTTGACTTTTTTATTTTTTAATTTAACAGGGTGGTTTTAGTTTATAAACAAAGGGAACTCCACCGAATTTTTTTAAACTATTAAAAATAAAATTGTATTTCGTAATTTTTTTAGTGTTTAGCTCAATGTGTGTTATTTCTTAGTTGATGTTATTCTATTTATCAATTTTTAATAGACTTATAAAGTTAGAAACTAATGCCTTGGTAATTTTTGAATTGCAGATTGGGACATTGTGAAGACGTGGTTTGGGAAATTATTTTTGGGATGATGATGAAGATCGAAGAAGAACTTAACAAACTTGTTGGGAATTATTTTTTGGAGGATAATTTATAATTGTTTAGAAACTAATGTCTTAGAAAATATATAGTTAGAAACTAATGCCTTAGTTAATGCGTTGTAACAAACGATGTAGGGTACTTTGTAATTGATCAATGGTTTTAAGATATTTGTACAAATGCTTTCGTATCAATTATATAATCTTCTGAACCTTAATTTTAAGTATGTATATGATGATAGTTGATTACTTATATAATGTCGATGAAATTTAGTCGATTCTATAATTAATATTTATTTGACTGAATATCTATATGAGAAATGAAATTGAAATGAAAAAAATTATGGGTTCTAAATTTATAATTTTTTGACAGTAAAATTAATTTTGAAGAACCTTATACTCTTGACTCACTTGAGTCTACATTGTATAAGTGCTCATCTAGTTTGAAAATAGTGACAAAATTGAGTCCCTCCCCTAGATACCAAAGAGCCTCAGACACTACTATACAATTCATTCCTCTTATTTGACTGATCAAAGGTATATTCACAAACACTCACACACAATATATTGCATAAATTAATTGTGTGTGTGTTAATTTCCCTTAAAAAAAAATTTAATAATTTTTTTAGAATTTTTAATGATTTTAAAAATAATTGTTTCATAAATAAAATGGAAATTAAAAGGTTTTGGGGTGTTTCTGTAAATTCTGATTGTTGGTATTATTCCTATAAAGTTCACTTGGATAGAAATCGAAAGCGCTTGAGACATTAAGGGTGTCTGTGTAATTTGTTTGAGACGCACGTGTGAGGTTCGATATTAGCCCTACACCTATCTCACTTCTACTGGTTGGATTTGTGTTTCTTTTAAGAGACAAAACCGTTATTCATTATCAGCCCTTGGATTGATCTTATTAACGCTCTGCATGCATCCAATCCCAATCCCTGTGAACCTCTCTTAGCCAATCAGAAAGCGTTTAACTCACCGCTTCTCTTAAACCGTTGGATGGAAGTCAAAAAGCCAAAACTAAATCTCAGCCTTTAGATTCATCTCAGCCTTCTCAATCCTTCTCATCTCACTATAAAAGGAGGCTAACCCTCAGCCTTTGAGAGACTTTTGCCACTTCGTTTAATTCGAGTGAGAAGAGAGAGAAGAGAGAGAAACCAGAGAGAGGATAGAAACCCTAATTCGTTCAAACATTTTTTCAAACCCTAACCCTTTTTCCAAAAAACAGTTCACATCAAACACCATCCCTGAGTGTTTGAGAGTTTTTGAGTGTTGGTTTGAAAGTTATTTCGTGATTTAACCTCTTCGTTTTAAGATCTTGTGTCCAACTTAAACATTAGAATTAGATCTGTATTTCTATTTCATATAAATTATAGATCTGGTAATTTTATGTTATTTTACACTTAGATCTGCATTCTTAGTTTCTCGTCTTGAGAAATCGTTTGTTGATTATTTTTTATAAATGTTTTCATCTTCAAAATCAACAAAATCATTTTTTGTTTCTAGTTCTTTTGAAACAAGACCTTTGACCTAGTTGGAATCACACTTGGCGGTTTTTAATTTCAAAAATAGTTTCAAAATCCTGAAATTGATTAAGATCTTGAAACGTCTTCCGAGCAAGATAGCCGTAGATTTCGGGATCATTTTAAAGGTCAAATAAGATTTTAGTTTCCTAACGAGAGAGAAATTAAAAATCACAGCATATAGATCTGATTTATAATTTGCTAGGATTGTTTGTATAAATTAGCGTATGTGTGTGCATGCATGTGCAAGAGCACCATCACAAACACTTACACATTACAACACTGAAAGTGTTGGTAATAAGATCTTGAAACAAGAGTCGACGTAAAGACTGGAACAAAGTGGAAGTTAGGAAACTGGGAGAACCACATCAGAAATCATAACTGTCGAGAAGTTAGAAGGAAACCAGTGGGTACATTCCTAAATTGTATAGGACTGATTTGTGTGCATGTGTGTTATATAGTTTGTAACTGATATATTTTTTTAGTGGATTTTTTTTCTTTTACTTCGTAGAGGGAATAGTGGATGTTTCCTCAATTGGGTGAGGTTTTACCACGTTAAAAATCTCGTCATTAATCTTTCTACATCTCCTCATCTTATTCTTGTTGGTGTACTGATTTAATATTTTCAGTTTTGTTTTTCAAAACTTGTTAACAAATCTGGAATTGATCTCATGCATGTTTTATTAAACACATCTTGTGATTAACCTGATTTGATTAAAGAAAAGAGTTTCCTCAAAAAATAGTTCGGAGTTACTTCAATAGTTAATCTTGTATTAAACGGCTTTAGTAACAGTTTTTCAATTGGTATCAGAGATTTGGAAATCTTTTTAAAAGATCTTGTGTTTCTGATATTGTTTTCTTGAAATCAAAATAATGGACGAGAAAAATGAAAGATTTGGCAACTTGACTAGACCCCCTCTCTTTGATGGAAATAACTTTGCTTACTGGAAGGTAATAATGGTTGCTTTCATACAAGGAACCTTGGGAGATGATGTTTGGGATATTGTTGAAAATGGATATACTTATCCTACTAAACCAGCCACCGAAGGAAGTAATGAGAGGATTAAGAAAGCATTAAGTGAATTCCCTCAAGAAGAGAAGAAACCTTCTCGAAACAACAACAAAGGAAAGAATGCCATATTTATATCCATAAATGAACATGAGTTCAAAAGGATCTCATCTTGTACCACTTCTAAAGAAGCTTGGGATACACTGATCACTGCACATGAAGGTGACACTAGAGTTAAGGTTGCTAAAAGTCAAATGCTTGCCCATCAGTATAACTCTCTAATTATGTCAGATTCTGAATCCTTGATGACTTTAACATGAAATTGACTGACATTGTGACCAAAATGCTTGCTAATGGGATAACATATGACAGACATGAAATTGTATCTAAAATTCTAAGATCACTACCACAGAAATTTGACAACAAAAGATATGCTACTGAGGAAATGTGTGATCAAAATCTCACTCCTGAATTACTTAGTAGTAAACTAAGAAATGTGGAAATGGAATTAGAATTTAAGAAACAAATGACGCAGTCCCATAGGAAATAGATTAGTTTCAACTTAAGTTTTTCCTCTAAGATGATGAAACCTGAGTTTACTATTCCTACTGATGAGAAATGTGACATAGATAGTTTGGATAATCAAATTGCCTTAATGTCAAAACAATTAGAGAAAATTATCAAATTTAGAAATAAATTGGCAAACAGACAAGGCAAGCCAAATTATCCAACTCAGTTTAAGTACAAACCTCATGAGAAATGTCAAGACAAACATCACATGAGATCCAATAAAGACTTAATAACATTGAATGTTTTAGACGTGGAAAGCTAGGACACATAACACAAGACTATAGAGTAAAACAGAACACTACCAATAAACATACAAGGGCCAACATTTGCCAAACATGGGATGATTTAAGTGATTTTGAAAATGAGGAACCTGAATTATCTGATGTTTTTTATCCTTGCATGTCTTTCTTTGCTAAGATAATCTATAATGATGATATGCATGTGCCTGTGTATGAGAATGATGTTAGTAACTCTACTTCTGTTGTTATGAATCATGATGCTACTAGTTTAGATGCTTTAATTTCTAGAAAGATTGTTAGTTCTTCCACGGGGTGTGTGAGTCAAAGGGAAAGCGATAATGACGATGTCAATGGGTGCATGAGTTCAATAATTGAATCCTTAGGGGTCACTTCACACCCCACACTTAGTGATTCAGACACTGAAGACCTCTCTGACATTCACATACTTTATGCAAAAACTCTCAAGAAAAGCACTAGACTAGAGAAGATAGTGAAGGATCTCACTAAGAAACTAAAAGACCTAAGTTTGATGGTTAAACTTAATGCTGAAGAGTATACTACACAATGTCTAACTCATGAAAATGAAGTCAAAATTTTTAATCAAAAATTAAAGAATTTGATTGAAGAAAAAGAAACTCTAGAGAAAAAACATAAAGGGACATTATTAGAATTGGAACAATCCAAAGAGAAGACAGCAACGGTTTTTAAAAAATTTACAAAATTTGAAAATAATTCAAATTATTTTGATGGTTTTGTTACTGATTCAAAAATTAATTTTGATGATCGAACTGGAATAGGGTTTTGCCCAAATTTGAAGACACAAACTAAAAACTTTGAACCAATTAAGTTTGTGTTAGGAGGCAAAAGACCTATAGAAACTTGTCCAGATTTTCATTCTCTGAAAAATGAGTTTGATGAAAAACAAACAAAGTTTGATAGTGGGGAATCAACTTTCTCTAAGTGTGAAAGTCCACCTAAGTCTAAATATGTGTGCCCTCCGATTAGGAAGAGTGATTCTGCCTTTCAAACTGTACTCCTTAGGAATAAGGTTCAACCCCAAAATATCATGAAACCTATGTTTAGAGACTTTTCTAAGGATATACCATCCTCGAGCAATTTATATTGATCTTAGTGTGACTTATATGATCATTCCTTTGAAGGTTGCTACTCTAAACGTTTAGTCAACCCTGTCTATAATACTCCTGTGTACCAAAACTTTAACTATTCTAGAAGAAGCCGTAACAATTATGTTCTCCCTAGACAACCAGATAAAAACTCTAACTATAGAAAGAGAAAGACCAAACCTAAAAGATCATTTCCAATAAGGATTCGTAGACACTTTCCTAAACCAAATTCTCATGTTGTTTATAAAATTCAACCTTATGTGCAAAACATTTTTCAACAAAAATCTTATGCTCGCAAATTTTATCAAATGAGAGAAACTAAGCTCAAAATGAAGGGAAGAGCTGTTTGGGTTTGAAAAGATGAGTTATTACCCCAGATGAAGTGTAATATTGTTATTACTGCTTAAGAAGCTAAACACACTCCCTCTGGTCGATATTTAGACTCTAGATGTTCAAAGCACATAACTGGGGATGATACCAAACTTAAAAAAAAAACATCTTTGCTGTAGGAAAAGTTATGTTTGGTGATGGTGTATCATCTCAAATCATTGGTAAAGGAACACTCCAAGAAAAAGGATTACCTTTACTTGAAAATGTTCTTCTAGTAAAAGGTCTTAAGGCTAATTTACTTAGTATCTCGTAATTTTGTGACTCAAATCATACTGTCACCTTTTCAAAGAATAATTGCAAAATTTTAAATGAAAAAGGTGAGTGCATAATTACAGGACTCAGGACTCCTGACAATTGCTATACTGTACAGAACAGTACTGAGGTCTCTAACATTGCCATAATGGATGACAATGAGATATGGCATAATCAAATGGGTCACATAAATTACGAAAATCTTAGTAGATTGTCTTCACAAGAAATAATTAGATGTATTCCCAAGATCAAACGTATTTTTAATATTGTTTGTGGATCGTGTCAGGAAGGAAAAAATGTTAAGGCTCCTCATAAGAAAGTTATAGATACCCTTACCTCTAAACCCTTGGAGCTCATCCATATGGACCTAATGGGTCATTCTCGAACTGTTTGTCTCTGTGGACACAGTCACTTTCTTGTTATGGTTGATGATTACACCAGATTTACTTGGGTAGCTTTCTTAAAACAAAAGTCTGACACTTTCCAAACGTTTTTAAAGATCGTACTTTAGATTGAAAATGAGAAAGACACTCAAGTAAATAGAATTCGTAGTGATAGAGGTGGAGAATTCATAGATACCGGTGTTATAGAGTATTATGACTATAATGGTTACAAACATGAATTTAGTGCTCCTAAGACTCCTTAACAAAATGGTATTGCTAAGAGAAAGAATCGTACCCTTCAAGAGATGGCACATGTTATGATTCATGCGAAGTGTTTACCTAAGTATTTTTTGGTAGAATTTATTCGTACTGCATGCCACATTATCAATAGGGTCTATCTCAGAAATAATTCTAAACAAACTCCTTACGAACTATGGTATGGGAAGAAGCCCAATCTTAAGTACCTTAGAAACTTTGGTAGTACGTGTTATATTTGCAAAGACAGAAAACACTTATCCAAATTTGAGACTCGTTGAGATAAAGCTATTTTTCTAGGGCGCTCTCTTAATAGTTGAGCATGCCGTGTCTATAACCTTCACACTAAGACCTTAATGGAATCTATAAATGTAATTATAAGTGACACTACTATAGAGAGTAAGACTGAAGAACCAACTATTATGGAAGAGTCTGAAAATGTTTTAGAAATTGACTCTCCAGAAATAGATGATTCTTTACCAATTGAGATACCTGAAGTACCTAACTGGGTTTCTAAAGGCCATCCCATAGATAACGTTGTTGGTAACCCTAGTGAGCCTGTACGTACAAGATCTCAATTAAGAAACTATGCTTATTATGCATGTTTTGTTTCCCTTGTGGAATTAAAGTATGTAAATGATGCATTGAATGATCCTCATTGGATTTCTGCAATGCAGGAAGAACTTCTTCAATTTGTCATCCATGATGTTTGGTATCTTGTACCTAGGCCTAATCACAAAATGGTTATTGGCACACGTTGGATATTTAAAAATAAATCTGGCGAAAGTGGGATAATCATTAGAAACAAGTCCAGATTAGTTACTCAAGGATACTCTCAAATTGAAGGAATATATTTTAACGAGACTTTTGCTCCTGTTACTCTCTTAGAATCTGTCCGTCTTCTCTTTGCCATAGCTTGCTACTTACATTTTATACTTTACCAAATGGATGTCAAATCTGCCTTCCTTAATCGAATATTGACTGAGAAGACCTATATAGAACAACTAAAAGGGTTCATTGACCCTAAATATCCAAATCACGTCTTTCGTCTTAAAAAGGCTTTGTATGGCCTAAAACAAGTGCCAAGAGCCTGGTATGAGTGCCTTTCCAATTTTCTCTTAGATAAAGGTTTTAAGAGAGGTGGAAATGATCAAACCCTCTTTATCAAACATTTTGACAAACATATCATTATAGCTCAAGTTTATGTTGACGATAATATTTTTTGATCAACTTCCCCCTCGAAAGTTAAATCCTTTTATGAAATTATGCATAAATAATTTCAAATGTCTCTTATGGGGGAGTTGTAATTTTTCTTGGGTCTTCAAGTCAAACAAAATTCAGAAGGATTATTTGTTTCGCAATCAAAATATGCTTTAGAGATTGTTAAAAAATTTGGCCTTGAGAGTGCAAAAGGTGCTAAAATTCCCATGAGTACTACGGTCAAACTGTCTAAGGATGAAACTGATAAATCCATAGATCCAACATTATATCGTAGTATGATAGGAACCTTGCTATACCTTATCGCCTCGCATCCTGATATTATGTACGCTGTTTGCGTGTGTGCCCGTTATCAAAACAATCCTAAAGAGAGACATTTAGTTTGTGTTAAAAGAATCATAAAATACATAAAAGGCACTCTAAATTTAGGACTTTGGTACACCATTGATACTCCTAGAACTCTAATGGGATACACTGATGCCGATTGGGCAGGGTGTACTGATGATATTAAGAGCAAATCAGGAGCATGTTACTATATTAGTAATAATTTGGTAGGTTGGAGTAGTAAGAAATAAAACTTCACTTCTTTATCAACAGCTGAATCTGAATACATAGCCGCTGGAAGCTGTTGTGCTCAATTACTTTGGCTTAAGAAAATGCTAAGTAATTATGGTATTAAATAGGAAAAACTACATCTCTATTGTGATAATCAAAGCGCAAACAATATCTCTAAAAATCCTGTTCAACACTCGCGAACAAAACACATAAAAATTAGACATCACTTTATACGCGAATTAGTTGAGACTAAGGAATTAGAAGTCAATTATCTTCCTACTGATTTACAACTCACAGATATGTTTACCAAACCTTTGGATTATAATAGATTTATTTCTTTTCGTAAATCGATAGGTATGGTTTGTGATGAATAATCCCTTTGTCCATTTGAGACAAAATGGGGGAGAAGTTTGAGTCTTATGAGTTCATTTTTTTCTGTACAAACTTGATCTTAGTGATTATTTACAGGATTCTTTACAGTTATTCTCAACAAATGTAATAGGGTATTGAATTGTAATTAGTTGAGTTATGTAATTTTCTTTTCTAGGAAATGGGTAGATAGAATCTTTATATAGGAATAAGTATTTTTCTTTTTTCCTTATAACCCTATGAGTCCAAGATGACTCAAAGGAGATTTTGTCTCATACTTCCAAAGGGGGAGATTGAAGCACCTTATACTCTTGACTCACTTGAGTGTACATTCTATAAGTGCTCATCTAGTGTGGAAATAGTGACAAAATTGAGTCCCTCCCCTAGATAACAAAGAGCCTCAGACACTACTATACAATTCATTCCTCTTGTTTGAATGATCAAAGGTATATTCACAAACACTCACACACATTAGGACTGCATACATGGGTCATATATTGCATAAATTAATTGTGTTTGTGTCGTGTGTGCTAATTTCCCTTAAAACGTTTTTTAATAATTTTTTTAGAATTTTTAATGATTTTAAAAACAATTTTTTCATAAATGAAATTGAAATTAAAAGGTTTTGGGGTGTTTCTATAAATTCTGATTGTTGGTTTTATTCCTATAAAGTTCACTTGGGTAGAATCCGAAAGCGCTTGAGACTATAAGGGTGTCTGTATAATTTACTTGAGACGCGCGTTAGAGGTTCGATATTATCCCTGCACATGTCGCCCTTCTACTGGTTGGATTTGTGTTTCTTTTAAGAGACAAAATCGTTATTCATTATCAGCCCTTGGATTAATCTTATCAACGCTCTGCATGCAACCAATCCCAATCCTTGTGAACCTCTCTTAGATAATCAGAAAGCATTTAACTCACTGCTTCTCTTAAACTGTTAAATGGAAGTCAAAAGGCCAAGACTAAATCTCAGCCTTTAGATTCATCTTAGCCTTCTCGATCCTTCTCAGCTCACTATAAAAGGAGGCTAACCCTCAACCTTTGAGAGACTTTTTCCACTTCATTTAATTCGAGTGAGAAGAGAGAGAAGAGAGAGAAACCAGAGAGAGGATAGAAACCCTAATTTGTTCAACATCGTTTCAAACATTAACCCTTTTTCCAAAAACTAGTTTACATAAAACACCATCCCTGAGTGTTGGAGAGTTTTTGAGTGTTGGTTTGAAAGTTGTCTTGTGATTTAACCTCTTCGTTTTAAGATCTTGTGTCCAACTGAAAGATTAGCATTAGATCTGTATTTCTGTTTCATAGAAATTATAGATTTGGTCATTTTATGTTATATTATACTTAGATCTGCATTCTTAGTTTCTCGGTTTGAGAAATCGTTTGTTGATTATTTTCTATATATGTTTTCATCTTCAAAATCAACAAAATCATTTTCTGTTTCTAGTTCTTTTGAAACAAGACCTTTGGCCTAGTTGGAATCACCCTTGGCGATTTTGAATTTCAAAAATAGTTTCAAAACCCTAAAATTGATTAAGATCTTGAAACGTCTTCCGAGTAAGATAGCTGTGGATTCTAGGATCATTTTAAAGGTCAAATAAGGTTTCAATTTACTAAAGAGAGAGAAATTAAAAATCACAGCATATAGATCTGATTTGTAATTTTTTAGGACTGTTTGTATAAATAAGCGTGTGTGTGTGTGTGCATGTATGTGTTAGAGATCCATCACAAACACTTACACACTACAACACTGAAAGTGTTGGTAATAAGATATTAAAACAAGAGTCGATGTAAAGACTGGAACAAAGTGGAAGTTAGCAAATTGGGAGAACCACATCAGCAATCACAACTGCAGAGATGCTAGAAGGAAACCAGTGAGTACATTCCTAAACTTGTATAGGACTGATTTATGTGCATGTGTGTTATATAGTTTGTAACTGATATATTTTGTTTTAGTGGATTTTTTTTCTTTTACTCCGTAGAGGGAGTCGTGGATGTTTCCTCAGTTGGGTGAGGTTTTACCACGTTAAAAATCTCTTGTCATTAATCTTTCTACATCTCATCATCTCATTATTGTTAGTGTGCTAATTTCATCTTTTCAGTTTTGTTTTTCAAAACTTGTTACCAAATCTTAAACTGATCTCGTACATGTTTTATTAAACACATCTTATGATTCATCTGATTTGATTTAAAGAAAAGAGTTTCCTCAAAAAATAGTTCGGAGTTACTTAAATAGTTTAATCTTGTATTAAACGGCTTTCGTAATAGTTTTTCACATTTCATGACAAAAATATTTTGTCCTCGGAGTATATTAAATTTGTCACCAAATGGTTATTTTTTTGCATATTATCATATACATTAGGTGACAAAATTTGCATTTTTGTGACAAAAAGTAAGATCTTTGGCTACAAATAATTTTGTAACTAAAATCTCGTTATTACAGGACAGAGAATAGTTTGTCACCAAAAGGTGTACTATTTGGCGATAAAATTTTTATTTCTCCACCAAAACTTTTAGCGACGGGGCTTTCGTGAAAATTTTGTCACGAAATGTTTTTAGTTAAATTTTTTTTCATTTGGTGACAATTTTTTCCCACTAATTATTTGTTTTATTATGGTACAACTTGCCCTAGTTTTAATTTTTTTTCTTGGCCTTGGACTTAGGGTTTGAGAAGTCTTTCTAAAAGATTTCTTAGTCTGAGGTCCTCCATTTTTCTTTTTATAGTTAGATTATTGAGTGGTCTGCCTAGGTAGAACATGTGTATTTTGACTCTTCCCAAAAAATTAAAGTTTTGGTAAACTGGTGTGAACAGACATTTTTAAATTATTCAGTAATGGAGTGACCATAGACATTGTTTCGAAGTAGGCTAGACTTTGTCTTTTAAGTTTTTGAAAATAGGTTTAGACATGTTTGAAACATGAGTTTTAATTGCAACAGTTTTACTTCTTTGTCCAAGTCATCTAATGGGGGGACAGACTTACTTAACTTTACCATTAGGTTTTGGCTTTGGATTACTCACACTTAGTGTTGCTTTGGATACATCAATATTTAGAGTTCCTTTTTGAAATTTATCAAAGGTATCGCCTGTTTTTTAATCTTGAAAATTTATCTTTGTTTCTTTATATTTTTATCAAACCCAAGGCCAGTTTTGTCATTCGGATTAAGTTTGCTAGAACTAATGATTTTGTGATAAGCTTTAGAATTAGTCTCAAAGTGAAGATATTTTTTAAAAACAACTGAGACCTTTTATTTAGATTCTTCTGATTCCAATCATTCTTCTAAAACAAAATTTTTCTCAGAAAGTTCTTTTAGTTTGGAAACATATTCATTTGTTTTTGTCTCGTGGGGAATATATTGATTAGTGTATTCCTCAGTATTCATCCTAACAGTATTGCTCAAGTTTTCAACAGGTTTAGTTAACTGTTTCACAATCTTTTCTACTTTGGCACTTCTCTTAAGGGTCTTAGTTTACGGTTATTGAATGTAAGGTAATTCATCTTTGGATTTACTAAGTGATGTGTGTGATGTGTCCCCTAACGCTTTAATTTGTGTAGTGTAACTCACACACCCATCCAATTGGTTGTAAAATGTTTCACTTTAACTCACACTTATGCTAGAAATAATAGAATCATTTATCATAGCAGTAGATACATCATTCACAATAACAAGAAGTATAGAAATATCAATAGGAAAGCATGCTTTTTCATCAGAATATGCAATTTTAACAAAGAAAGACATGCATAATTAATTAGTATTAAATGAATCGAGTTCATCCTTTATTGAGTCACTAGAGTCATCCCAGGTTTTACACATATGGGCCTTGACAATATTGTCATGCTTAGTCTTGCATTTATTAGCAAAGTTCCCCAACTTACCCCACTTATGACACTATAGATTACTAAAGTCTTTTTTAGGTCTACAATGACTATTAGATGTCTGTCTATCACCATTCCTATCATGGGGACTAGAATTTTGTATGTTTTGATAACCAGATTTCCCTTACTTGGAAGCCACTGCATTCCTAAACTTAATAGTTTTCTTAAAATGTTTACTCATCAGGGCATTGTGGTTATCTAGGCTTTCTAAATCACAATGTTCATACCCTAGGTCAAAGTCAGGTAATATCTTATTAAGGACAGTCAACGATGATGAATACACAACATTAGATCCATATGATCTTTTACTATTTGAGGTCATATGTTTCTTGTATTCTATCTCCATTTTAGTAATTCTAAGTTTACTACTCAATAATTCATAAGTTAGATTAGGGTTATCCATTTCCTCAATAGCATATCTCTTATTATCAAACTTAGCAGGAAAGGATCTCAGAATTTTAAGCACAATTTCTTTCCTATCATATACTATCCAATTAGCATGCAGTTTAGTGATAATATCAGTCAATTTAATGTAAAAGCCATCAAATGACTCAGTCTCATCCATCATAAGGGTATTGTATTCTTGAACTAACATTTATGTCTTCCTAGCCTTAACACGTTCATCATCTTCATGGGTAGTGATAAGGGTGCCCTAAGCCTTTTTGGAAGTGGTACAGATAGATATAAGTTTAAATTCATGTTGATTAATAAACATAATTATGTATTTTTTACCCTTATTATTAAGTGAAATTTGTTTTTCATACTTAGTGAAATCACTGAGACTTTTCGTAATTCTTATGGTATTGGTTTAAGCTAAAGGCTTAGTAAGGTGAACAAAACCATTCTCAATCATTTCCCCGAAATCATCACCCAGAGTCCCTTGGATGAAGGCAATCCTCCTTACCTTCTAGTAAAGAAAATTGTTTCCATTAAAAAGGGGTAGATGGGAAAGATTACCGAGCTTCTCAAAATTTTCTTCCATTTTGAAAATTTGATTTCCAAAACAATCTCAGGATCAAAAGATATTTTGAAAAACACGCTATAATACCACTTGAAAATTGCTTACCAAGTTATTACCAAAAGTTATTGATTACGTAAACTCCGATTAAACTCTTTGAGGAAACTCCTTGATTATAAATATAAGATGTGTAAAGAAGAAAAACAAAACAAAAATTAAGATTCTTCGTAAACCAATTGTTAAAAAATAAACCTTATTAATCCTAACTACTATAGCAAGAATTAAGAACCAAACACAGTAAAGTACACACAAGATTTTTGCATGGTAAAACCCCAAATTAGGGAAAACATCCACGACGACCTCTACGTCACAAACCAAAAATCCACTAAAATGAACAATATTGCAAGCTTACAAATAAAACACAAAATCAAATTAAATATCGATAAGTATACCTAAATTGAGCCACACCACTAACGATTTACTTCTATTTTGACTTCTCCTGATAATTGTCATGCTCCTTCTCCTTTTTAGCTTTATGTTGACTCGGTCAAACAAATCTCTCTCTCAACAACACACTCTAACTATGTGTATAGTGTGTTAGAGTGTTGTAATGTGTGTCTAAAATATATTCAGAATATAAACACCCACACACACTTACATGTTACAAACCAGTCCTACAAATTACAGAGAGTCTATATGATATTTTGTTTCAAAAGAAAAAGAAAATTAGACATAAGCACTCAAGACTATTTTAGATCTATATGTTTTAGATTTTGAAAAACTTAGATCCAAAATATTATTTATATACAAAAATTTTTACAAACTGTAAAATTAAAAGATAAAACTAGATCTAAAACATGAAAACAGTTTGAAGTTTATTTTTTAATTTTTTAAAATATAAAAAATGGATCTAAAATTTTGAAAGAATTTAAACCAATATCCAGAGAGAGATAATTTCTATTTACTAAATAAAATAAAAGTTACATACAACAACCTAAATATAACGTGAAATGTGTCACTGTGTTGAAATCTCATATTTCTAGAAAGAAATGAGATACTCAACATTGTGAGGTTATTTTGAGAGAGATGAATTCTTATAGGAGTTGTCTACATTTTTTTAACTCAAAATCACTCCAAATAAAACTTAGAGAACCCCTAATCTTTAAAGAACGAAAAAAATCTTTAAGAAGTGGTTTTAAAATCAGAAGGGAGATCCTTCTTGTATTTTGAAATCGTAACATACTTCTTTTTTAAAAATAATTTTCAAAACTATTTGGAAGAATTTCTGTAATAAAACATTTTCCCTTTTTTTCTCACTTCTCCATCTTCCCTCTTTTTTTTTCTCTCTTTTTAAGACTGGCAAAAGTCTCAAAGGCCGAGCCCAAAATAATTTTACGTGGGCGTGTATAGTCCTTGAACATTTTAAAATATGTCCTCACATTTTTAAAACCCACTGTTCCTCTTTCTTTAAACGTATACTTCCTTCAATAAAAGGGAATGTTGACTTTTTACTGAATTCAAAGACTATGAGTGTCAGACTAAAACTCGTGATTACCTTCGACTAACTTCTAGTAAGGTTTTAGAGGAGTGGAGAGAGTTTGAAAGGTTTTATTTGAATGGTCAAGATAATCTGAGGACCTAGGTTTGAAAATTCTTTCATCCGACAACATTCTCCTAAAAGCCAAAGAAATGAAAAAGAAGGCTCGGTAAACGGTTCCGAACTTCCAATATCACGAACCATTGTTTATGGGGCTAACCTAAAATAAAACCTATCTTGAAACACACATACTACTTGTGGAATGAATTAATTACATCATCTTGTAACTTACTCATTTCCTTAATAATATTTACTAAAAATAAATTAATGTTACTTTTTTTCTAATTTTTGTAATCCCAAACTTCTATTGTTAATGGAAAATTTTACTTTTGTTTGAATTCTTGTTAAAGGATAATATCTAAGACAATGTGTTATGAATTTCCCTATTTCTTATAATAATTTTATTGGTTAATTTCAAATTAAACTAATTTTGTCATTATGTCATAGTATTTATTTTAGCCATTTGATGGGTATTTTATGCTATAACCAAATTTAGTATCTTACATGTACTTGTAAACGTTTATATACTTTTAGAGACAAAAATATTACAATTTGGTCTATCATGTATGCATGTTTTATCATTATAATGGTCCCACCAAATCAAATGTCACGTGTGGATGTGTCCAAATAATAACTTTTTATTCTTTACTAGAATAATTATATCTCATAAATGGACACTTTTTTCTATTCCCTTCAAAAACTATATTTGGTTTCCTTGGGACTCTTATCACTTGATTTTAATTTCTTGGGCCATTAACAAGTCACAAATCTAATCATGATAGTGTTTTGATAGATTGCGCCCAAAAAGGAGGGTTTTTTTATCTCCACTTCCCTAAAAATTTGCCTTTTGAGGGAATCTTTTAGAGACACATGTTGTTTTCTGCTTGGTGCTATTCTTAATTTCAAATGGTCCATTTGAGCATACTTAAGCTCATCTCTTAGGTTTTTAACTTTTTACCATTTACTTTATCTATCCAAGCATATTTTCATCTCTTTAACTTATTTTTTCTCTTTTCTCAACGTCTTCTGTACTAACGGTTTCTAGCTCAGAAAACCCCAATGTAGATTCCTAATTCTAAGAGATCGTTAACAAATTCATGGTTGATATCTCTATTTTCACTGAGGATATTGTATGTCTCATTCAATTACCATATGGGGCCACCCTTTTCACCATTGCCCCACTTTTTCTGGATGAACTCCACTTTAAAGTCTTTGTCTTTTGTCCTAGGTTTGGGGGTCAAACTTTTTCCATCCAAGATTGCACTTTCCTCAGATCACCCTACGCATTTAATTTTAGGGATTGTACCAAAAAGATGGACAAATATGAGTGGCCCCAATAAGGTGAATCGAGTGATCATACCGAAAGCAGGAGAGACGGATGAGGCTGGCATTCTAGAACTGTTAAACTTAGCTTGCTTGACATTGATTATGATTCATCTATTATTTCTACTGCCATTGAATTCTGGAATTTGGATTTTAACTACTTCGAATTCAAATTTGTATGGCTCATCACACAATGTTGGATATTTATTTGTTAAGAAGGGTGTTTATCCTCAAATTTTATCTCACAAGTGACTTGTATATCTAAAGATAAAAAAAAATTCCATTTACAATATTCCAACTTTATGAAGAATCATGGGAAAACTAGGGCAATTGTGACTGACGGAGAATATAACAACTTCCTGATGTTTTGTTTGTCAAGACATGTATTCTATGTCAAATCTCAGTAGGTTATATTGGAGTATTTCTTCTTATCATTCGTACTTTTTGAGGTAAAGGAAATTTCCCTGACCCCTTACCTTTTGGGGTACATTTACACAAGTTGTTATGAGCTCAAAAGTGATCCCTTTAATAATAATCAAAGTGGGCCACTAGGGGTCTTCCAAATGTGACTGCGTACCTATTTTCCTGAGACTGGGATACCAAAGACAGTTTTGGTTTTAGTTATCTCAATGACTTATATCATTCCAATCCTAGTAACAAGACCTTTAAAGCTCTCATATGAGCATGTTTTAAGGTCTAAAATCTGATAGACCAAGGTTTCTTCTATAAACCTTGTTGATTGTTGCTTAAGCCCCTCATTGGCTTGTCTCAATTTTGAATAAATCCGATTCCATTGAGTAAATGTACTCTTATTGGAGTAGTTTTTTTATCCCTAAATGTCTATTATGTGGTACTTCACCCCCCCACCCAACCCCCCCAAAAAATGATCCCAATTCTAAATCATGTGGGGTTCTTTATTTTCCAACCCAATTTTCAAGGAATATTTAATTATATCACACCATTACAGTTTCTAAGAGAGTTATGATAATCCTTTCGTGTTTCCAAGATCCCCTCACATCCCTAAAGAAACTATTTTCGTATGGATTGCAAGCTATGTGGTGGTGAAGTGCAACTGTTTTTTATAAGAGGAGTTAGGGAGAGAATAAGAGAGAGACCTGTACAATGTGATGGTGAAGTGCAACCCGATTTTGCTAGAGATGAAAAAGAGAAATAAATAGTACTTTAGAAATTGACAGATTAATGTTTCATAAACTCTAAACCAAATCCACGGGTTAAGCAAAAAAAAACTAAATGAGAGATACTACACCAAGTTTCCATTGATCTTTATGGAGAAAAAAATCATGGATTTCCCTACAAAGTCGCACAAAAATATCAAAATTTTAAAACCTACAAAACCAAATCCTTTCTTGCAACTGCAAAGCAAATTATTCAGACCACAAAAAATTCTTGGACGAAAAGTAGAGGAAGATTAAGAGACCTGGGTGGTGGAGGAATGGTCATGGAGTCACCATGGTGGGTTTAGAGACAGAATCATGAGAGCAAAGAAGAAAGTTTAGAGAGGGATAACATGAGTGCCAGATGAAATTTTTAGGAAAAAGATAAATGGGTGTATGAAATAAAGTGAAATGGTTTTGCTTTTTTTGGGTGGGATATGTGAAATGTATGGGCTGGATAATTGATTTAGGGAGTGAATCACAACCATTAATTTATTGAGTGGAGATGTGGAAAAATCGGGACACTAATTGTGCTTTTATATTTTTGGAATTCAAAAACCTTCATACTTTATTATATGGATGCTTTTATGCCATTATTTTCTTGCTTACCAAATGGTTCGATAATGTGCATTCAAGAATCTAGAATTTTTTTCTAATGTTTAAATGCCCATTCATGTCCTTTAAATGGTCTGATCCACCTTTGAATTCTCTATAAATCTGGAAATGTTTTTCCCATTTTCGGGACCCCTTTCCATAGGCTAGATCCTTTAGTCCCAGAAGTATAATGGTATTTTAAACTAAATCTCCTTCATTAAAGGTCTTCCTTTTCATGTTTTTGTTATAGTTGTCAGCTATTTTCTTCTTTTGGACAAATATATTATTTAAGGCTCTGACTTTATCATCATCTATGTTTTCTAATTCCATGTGCATAGCTTGATCATAACATTTCATAGACAATTATTTTAGGGCTATCACTCTTAATGAATTTAAAGTGATTTTTACTGGTAGGACAACATCAAGTCCATAAGTTAAAGCACATGGAGTTATCTAGGGGTGGTAATTTTAGAAACGACATGAAAATATGACACGGAACCACACGAAAATTGACCTAAAATTGACACGATATTTCGTGTTTGTGTTGTTTTTTACATGAAGTCGTGTCATGTCATGTTTGTGTCAAAATTATGAATCATGTTTTCGTGTCTTGTCGTGTAAATTGTGTATTATTCGGGTTTTCGTGTCTATTTATGTTTAATTTAGTGTGAAATTTTAAGAAATCGTATTATTCGTGTTGTGACGTGTCGTGTTATGTCATTTTTATTTGGGGCGTGTTCGTATCAACTAAAAAACACGAATTCTTGTTGTGTCGGCCCGAAACACGACACAAATACATGAATTTCCACCCCTAGATTTATCCAGTACTTAACAGTTTCTAAGTCTTATAGTCCCATAACACTTTTGGCAACAAATTGTGCCAACCCTTGAATTTTTCTCAATCACTTTCTCATATTATTTTAATTACGTTGTTTATAAACTATGTCGGACCATTTGATTGAGCATAATAGGGTTCTTATTTGGTTAAATTTATTCCTAAACTTGAAGTAAATTCCAACGTTGTCTCTAACTCAAAGATACTTGCATTATCTTAGGGTATATTTTCTAAAATCCTAAACCTATACACAATATCTTGTAAGAAGTATTCTAGTTCATTTCGTGTAACTAATTTTAAAACCTTTACTTCTACCCATTTGGTTAAATAATCTGTTGGCATAGGTACAAAACTATGCAACTTGGAAGATATAGATAAATTTTACTAAGGACATTTATTGCTCATCCTCTAAATGGCCACGATTTCACCACATATTGCTAAGAAGTAGCAGACACATGTTTTAGAGGACCATTTTTTTGGCATTTTTGACACCCCTTAGCAAAGTCAATGCAATCTTTTAATATGGAAGGCTATTAAAAAACATGTTTTCTTAATAACCATCTCATCTTATGACCATCTTGATAAGCCCCACATGTGCCTTCATGGACATGGGAAATGGCAGTTAAACCTTTATCTTTATTTAGACATTCTTGGATTATCCCATCAGCACTTCTTTTGAATAGTTTTCTAGCATATGTAACATAATTGGTTTCTCTTAACCTAATAGCCCTATCAATTTTAACATTTGGGTCATTTAGGTGTTCAATCTTCACGAACATCCATATTTTTAATTTCAACCAAAGGCCACCTGTTATGTAATAGTGGTAACCATTAATGGAACATAGTTTTAACTAATCTATCATTGGGCTTAAAACTCAAAGACTTTTGAGCCATTTCATTGGCCTCTTCATTTAAATTTCTAAGAACACAGTTTCATGTGACCTCATAAAATTTAGATAGTAAATTCAAATCCACTTAATTATATAAAATTAAACCATTACTGATACATCTATATTCACCAGTTCACTCTCTTATAACTAGATGACAATACCCACTTATTTTTATTTAAGAAGAATTATAGCTTTGTAGTATCTCTAAGCCCATTATGATAGATTCATATTTCATCTGATTATTGAAACATATGTTTTCTTCTACTATATATCCATGTTTGGTTTTAATATGTTCAGGGGAATTGATAATTTACTATATTCCTAACGTTATTTCAATATTCGAGCCATTAGACCACAACATCCATGGGCTTAAGTATATATATATATATATATATATATATATATATGTGTGTGTGTGTGTGTGTGTGTGTGTGTGTGTGTGTGTGTGTGCGTGTGTGTGTGTGTGTGTCATATTTTATATTCACCTTTTGTCTCATCTTCACATGTATGATCTGCCAAAAAGTCAGCCAATGCTAATAGGTTCCTTAACCCCTACATTCATTAATCCAAATGGTATTTTAATCCATTTGAAGGTCCCAAAATTACTTAGGAACCTATAAGCAGTCTTCTTCATATCGTCTTCATCTATGCATATTTGATCGTAACTTGAGTGACCATCCATCATAGACATGATAGCATGACCAACAGATATGTAGACTAATAGGTCTACCAATGGCCTTAGATATGCATATTTTGGAGTGGTTGCATTTAACTTTATAAAATCAATGCACACTCTTAGTTTAATATTTTCCTTGATAATTATCACTATCTTAGAGAGACAATTAACATACGTGGATATTCTAATGAATCTATCCTTTCAATTTGTTTTTTTATTTTTGTTGTAACCTCTAGGGTCATATTTTATGGTAATTGTATAATACTCTTATATCCTTATTTGATCGTCAGTTTATATTCCACCAATTTCCTGTCTAAACCATGAAACTCAATATATTCACAAGAAAAACACTCCTTGTACTAATGTAGAGGGTCCACAACAAATTACTGTCCTTCTTTGCTAAGGTTTACACTGATATATGTCACCTTCTTATTTTTCTTAGCTCTTAAGTTCACTTCCAGCAAAAACTCGAATTGGTTTACCGTGAGTTCTTCATATTCTATTACAAAATTGCTAGATCACCACTATCTCAAGGTGTTTTATCCTCTATATCGACATCAAACACATAATTGTCCCAATTTACTGTCCTTTCTTCACTGATTTTGTTATTCAGATTCAACTCTCTAATTTTATACAGCACAATGGACAAAGTTTCATTGGCCTTTTCAACATTAATAGGTATGTCATCTATTAGCCAACTACTTTGTCTCTTTCAATTGGTCCCATTATTCCCTCGTCTGAGACTTATCCTTTTGATGCAATTGGTACCAATGCATCCTCTTTTAGAGGTCCCACATTTTTTGGTAGAGCTCATCCTCAACGTGGTTAGATCTGGTATGAAAAGGTAAGGAATCTACTTCCATATCCTTGACATTTTTGTTCTCCTTCATCAATAACAGTTTTTAGTGCATGGAAGAAGGGATAAATTTGTTATAATGAATCCGATCTCTACTAAGTGAATCATGAAGCTTAATTTACCATCGGTGATTAAGAAAGAAGTTTTTGACATATTTGTGACAACTTCAATATCTACTAGTAATACACATTTGGTTAACTTTTTATCTTGAGAAAAACCACGAATTATTATTTCAGTCCGGACTAATTTATAATTTCGTTTATTTATTCTTGAAAGCATGGAGTATGACATGATGTAAATAATGCCATTATTTACCAATATTATATTGATTAATACTCTTTTCACCCAAGATTTTATAAATAAAGAATTAATGTAATTGTTCATATAATTAGTAGTCTCTTTGAACCCATATATTAAATCTAGACGAGAGAAAAATAAGACAAAGTTACCTCCCTCTAATTTATTATATTCATCCAACTCCATTTCTGGAACCTCTTGTCCTTGTTCAGCTTCGAACCTCTTTAAGAGGATCATAACCATGTAATTAACACTTGTTGCTACAGGTATCCAAATTGGATGAATTGTTGTTGAGAAATCACTTGAGCATATCCTATTGCATCCAAATCATAATTTTTTTTTCCTTTTCCTCTTTACCAGAAGAACTTTCTCCGAATGTATTGTCTCTATCCACACTCATGGCCTCTTCCAACTCTTTAATGTTCTCAACTATCACGTCGGAAAAAGAATGGATTCTTTCTTTCATTCTACGGAACCTTGGATTTGGCTTCAAAGATGAATATGCAATTCCTTTCGATCCACGTAGGGGCATAATTTATAAGGCATACATTCTTTGAATTCACCTTTGTTGAGTGTGAGAGATTAAAATATTTGGTTCTCCGTTCATCGATTTTGGCAAATGCACTAGATGCCACATCCCTAGAGCTACGAGTTAAGGCTTTATTATTTTTTACCTCTTAGGCATCTCATTGAATTAATGGGAAACCGCTAGGTCATGAGCAATAAACTAATCGAGTACCACCTTCACCATGGGAACTAATTTTAGTACCATTATAGGTCTTCAAACTACCATATATTGGTGCAAATTTTCTTCATTGAAACCTGACCTAATGTATTGATAATTCCTAAGTGCTTTAATGTTTCCTCTAGGATGATAGAGGCCAGTGAACAACTTCGTTTTCCCTAGGACATTCCCTTGGAAATACTCTTGCCTTTGGAACCCTTAGGTCTTGGAATTATAACCACTATTCCCATTTTTCTTGGAATTTTGTTGTTATTTCTCTTTTTTGGCATCGAATTCACAAATTTTAGCATATTTTTTTTCATACCTAATGAACAAGTGTTTCATAACTTTATGATATGGGTCATTAACTTATTCAGGCTTTGAATCCTTGGACTCGACCCTTGTCTTTATTTTGAACTCAACATGTCCTTTATTTCGAGGCAGTTGAATGGATTGTATGTTTTCCCCCATCTCCTTCACATTGGGAAATGGGTTTTCATTAACCTCCATGTTGTTTTCCTCTTTTCCAGGAAGTTTGATTTTTCCCTTCCTGATCAACTCATGTATCTTAACTCAAAAAATAGAGCAAGCATTACTTAAATGGGAGAAAACATCATAACATTTGCGATAATTTTTTCCATTAATTTCATTTGGCATTTTCACATCATCGGGAAATTTTAACATTTTGAGTTTGAAGAGATAATAAAAAATTTCATCTGCCTTAGAAATGTCAAAGGAATATTTCTTTAATATCGTTTGGCTTTATGGCATAGTATTTATTTGTAACTATGTATTTAGTTCCAATAATTAATGTAGCATTCATCTATAAGTTTGGATCCTTATAATATATTTTGAAAGAAGTGTTTGTCTCAGGATCTTCCTCTAAAAGAGCCTCATATATGGACACTATGGTAGTTAATTCCACTAGATCTCTAAATTCAGTAGTATCGAACTCCCTTAAAAGCCTAAATTCCAACCCATTTTGGGCGAATTTGACGAACTCGGACTCAACTAATATTATTTTTTATTTGTTCCTTGCCCTTTTAAACCTATTTATGAAAGTCATCTATAGATACTTCTAGTTCAGATTGAAAGAAGTGTGCATGAAATATGTCTTCCATTTATTATCAAGTTTAGATAGTGGTAGGTAGAAAGTTTATGAACCAAGTGAAAGGTGCATCAGTGAGGGAACTACATAGCAAACGTATTTTTAGGTATTCATTAGTCCCTGCATCATCACATTGACTAGTGAACATTGATATGTGTTCCACTGTGGATTGAAACCCATCCCCTAAGAAAAGAGTATATATGGAAACTTAAATCCCTTTACAAGTTCAATACTATCTACTCATTTTGGGTATGGATTCCGATAAACTATAGTCTATACCCTCCGATCCATTATCCATAAATATCTTTTATTAGATCCACAATTTCATTTCACCCAACTCCTCTAGATAACTACCTGTGTGGTGGAGAAATTGTTTGGTTCATCATGGGTGTTGGTTGTACCAAAGGAGGTGGAATTTATGGAGGAACATTTTCTTGTGTTTAGAATGGTATTCGTTGATATGCCTGGGGAACTTAGTTATCTTACCTTTGTAAGGACTTATTACAAAATCTCATGTTCATTGCCAACCCCCCATGTTCATATTCGAACATGGGATTGTTCACTACCCATAGTTCAAAGTTCCTAGGAAACTTAAATTTGTTTCATTGTAGTATGTCTTAGTTTTTCCTACTTCTAGAATAGGCATCTTCCTACTAGGTTATTATAACCCTTATTGGTAAGTGTAGGATGTTCCTAAATCCTTCAAATGGTTGTTCACACCTAAACTAGTAGTGTTTATGTAGTTTCCCATCCTTAGATTTATTTCAAAATTTGTTTCACGAGTGTTAGGCCTATAATACACACGGTGATAAGGATTGGGTTGAGTGGTCATATTCACACCAACTTATGGTTCATATCCTTGACCATTAGACACTGTAACTGTAGGAGGAGAAAACCTATTAGTTACTGTTATGATCATCGTGCTAATATTTTGCATTATGTTCCCAAGATGATTGTGACACCCCGCTCAAAATAATAACGGGTGAACTGCCCTATACTAAAATAATCAGGAATCTCAAGTGGATCATTCCCATCATCTACTGACGATTCTAACTTAAACACGGCTAACAACCCATTACTATAAAAAAGAGGATGTCAAAAAATTTCATTTTAAAACATTTATTAAAACCAACTATGCAACAGCTAATCAACGACATAACAACTATATATGATAAGAGATACACACATGCTCAAATGATATAAAGGAGATTAATAAAAGAGTACAACACAATGTACAAAATAAAATACCTGAATATGCTGTCGGGTCACAGACAATACAATAATCTGAGAGAGAAAATATAAAAGTACTACACTACAATACTTGGGTATAAACCCAATATACAAACTGAATCCTAATCTAGATACACAAAGATAGGAATCGACTATATCAAAATACCGCAACAGTCCACTACTTCCACAGCTCCACGATTACACGGGATGGATAACATCAATGGCGTCCTTGCGGAGGAACGCCTAGAATAATAAAATATATATACACAGTAAGAGAAAATATAAACGGGTCAGAGCCCGAGGTGTGAAAAACATTTATAGCAAGTGAATTAAAATGCATAATAATTATAAATGCATTATAACATGATTAAAGTGGAGTCTCACTCTCCATAAAATTCAACTCATCTCTCAACTAAAGTGCGCACTAAACGTATGCACATGATCTCCAATTAATTGCCCAAATATATCTAGGGGCAAAGTAATCTAACTTACTCCCAATTTATACTCATTTAAAATTCATCTAAATCATATCTCTCATATTCGTCCACTTCTAAACATATAAAATATACATAAACATTCTCTTTTGCTAGAATTTCTCATATTCTAGCTAATGACATAAATATATATATATATATATATATATATATATATATGAGCTATTAGCATCTAAGTGATAAGGACAAAACTTCTCCCAATTCTCAATACTGCATTGCATTTCGTGCGTGGGACATCTCGCAAGCGAAATTCAAATAAGGAACCCCCTCGATACATTACTCCTGGGCAGTATTGATTATCAAGATTCATTATGCCCTCAATGCATGATGCATATAACCCCAAATTCTTATATAATAATTAATTTATTATTCTCAATTCTCAACAGAGCACGGCGTTTCGTGCGTGGGACGTCTCGCAAGCGAAATTCAAACAAGGAACCCCCCGATACACTACTCCTGGCACTGTCGATCGTCAAGATATACTAATATATAAATATGAGCACTAAGAACTAACTTCTCCTCACTCCCAACATTGCACTGCATTTCTTGCGTTGGACGTCTCGCAAGCGAAATCCAAATAAGGAACCCCCCAATACCCTACTCCTTGTCAATGTTGGTCGTTGAGGTCCATCATGCCCTCGATACCCAAAGTACTATATATACTCATATAATTGTTTACTCTTCATTTTCTCATAATTGATTCATCACAATTTAAGTCTGGTTAAAATCTCTCGAAATGAGATTCAAGCAATCTTCCTATGTCTCTTTACTCTAGAGACACACATGTATCACATAATCATATACAATTTATATACTATTCACACAAGTATAATAACCATCCCAACGAGCTATAACTCGAGGATACAGGTTCTCAATGCTATCAGCTTCCAGGAATTACTCACTTTATCCCAGGTTATTATATATCGGACTATTATCACACCGCCATGGTAAAGCAATAAATTAAAACGTACGGGAAGCGATCATAGTTCCTCCCCGGTAATGAGACGAAACATACCCACCACGTCTCACCCCTAATAAAAACAATCAAACAATAATAAATGGACGCTATGACTTGGGGACTATACGCACCCTTCTCCTCAAGCCAGGGGTCTCACCCACATCGCGTAACTTCCCATGATAGCATAGAGGGGGTATGCTTCACACACACACACATATATATATATATATATATCTTTCACACAAGATATACATACATCACCATATCATATAAATGTATACCATCACACAAGGTATATATATATCACACTATTTACATACTCTTATTACGCTCTTAGGCGTTAAGGAATTTATTTCCACTTATTAGTATATTTTACTCTCGATATACTATTCGTCAATAACTCGCATAAATTTCCCACTTTGTATACACTATACGATTTCTCACTTGAAATTCACATCTCACTTCTATTTGTATGAATCATCTATCGATTCTATTTACGATGAGGATATTCTCTATATCCGTATGCACATGAATCAACATTTATTATTCTCAATCCATAATATGGTTCAATAAATCATATGAACCTTTAAAGTTATCCCATTTGGGATTTAATCTTAAAATCCATTATCTCTAAGCGCATCATAACTCTCTCTTATAAATCCATAATTATTTCCAAATTAAAATCTCAATAGTAGTGGGCTTCCCCACTAGTCGATACAATAGTCTTTAAATCGGTATTCTCTCAAATTAAGTCAATATGACTCCAACAATTTCTCACAAGGGAAACTCCCTAAAAATCTCCAAAACACACTCTTTATAAGTCACATAGAGATTACCAATCGATAAACTCAAATGAAACGGGACGAAACTCACCCTAGAAATACATCCCCCAAAACTGCCCTCTTTCTGAATCGATTCAGGCCCAATCCGAATCGATTCGGCCTCAAAGGCGAATCGATTCGGGTCATAAGACCTAGGCTTCTGTCTCAGGACGAATCGATTTGGCTTGGGTCCCAATCGATTCGATCACTCAGACCTGGGCACCTGCAATATTCTGAATCAATTCGGTAAGTAGTTGAATCGATTCGGCCTACCAAAAGTTACGAAAATGCTTATTTTTCTCAAAAGCCAAAAATCCCAAAAATTATATATATCATCTTCCAACCATTTTTCTTCAACCCAAACATATTATTAACATCAAAACTCATCAAACAACCCACCTCAACTAATTTTTAACTTCAAATTCAATATATACACAACAAATCTAATATTTTACCCAAAATCTAGGTTTTAACATTTTAAACCCAAAATCCATAATTTTGTCCACAAATCATGAAATAAATGATACACAACAATTATTTAGCAAGTTTAATCACTTGCCTCAATTTCATAGAGTCTGATTCGTTCTCGAAATCAGGGATTGGTCTGAATCTCCAAGTTTTTCTCTCTTTCTCTTCTTCTTTTCTTCTTCTCTCTTTCTTTCTCTTTCTCTCTAAGGAGAATTGTTTCTCTTGTAGGCTTTAAGACTTATCTCCAAAATACACAACTTTATATGATAATACACACTTTAAATGACTCAGTCACTCTAATTCAAGTCAAACGAACTTAAAATATTTCGAAACCTAAATAAGCCCCAAGTACGGTCATTTCGACTATCTCGACCCTTCCAGAAACAACCGCACCCTCAGAATCATCATTCGAATCACTTTCTAACATCTTCAAATTTTGACCTCAAATGCCAATTTAATTATTCTCCAATAAAATTAATATTTATTTCTCCCAAAAATAAATAAATTATTGGTCCAAAAATTTTGGGGTATTACAATGATTAAGTACCGGATTTAAATGGTGTACTAGTTGATCTTGGGCATTTGACGATGCACCAACAATAAGTGTTGCATTGAGATTTTTGGCCCTTAGAGTCGTTGTCATATTCAACTATTGGTTTTGAGTAATTGGCCTCAAGCCTTGGGAAGTTTCAACCACTATTCTCTCTATGGTGATAATATGTTAGCTAGTTGAACCAATTTCACCAACATTCTCAGTAGCATCGTTGCTCCATCTTGTTCTAGACACGTTAGCGTCCCACTGGACGTGCCAAAAAATATGTTTAGATGGCTTGGTTGGGTTGTGTGTCAAACTATGTCCAAGCGTTGCAAACAATATTAGGGACTTTCCAACCCATTTATTTTATTAGACTTACAATAACCAGTAAAATTTGTGTCGTTCGATGCTTCAATTAAGAAAACTTTTGCTTCCCTTCACGAAGACTATACAGTGAATCTTAAATAAATTTACAACTAAAACCAAAAGAAAAATATGTAAAGTGAAAAAATAAAGATAAAAATAAAGTTCGAACGAAGTAAAAGATTAAAGTAAGATAAAGAAAAAGTACAAGAAAATAATTAGACTAAGTAATGTAAAATAAATTACACTGGGAAATATAAAGATATTGTAAAGGTAAAGGTAAGTTTAAGTGTAAAGTCAATATTACTTTTCATACATTGTGGAAAGAATTATAATAAATGTACCTTACAACCGACTTCGAAGAAGATAAAAAATATAAATAAAAGGAAAGGAAAGGAAATAAAAGGAAAAAGAAGTAAATTGAGTACATGTAGTTTTTTATTGAGGAAGCTTAATTTTCCTTCATCCTTTAGCTACTTTTTTAAAGATTCCTACGCCATGCAACTGCTATTTGTAACTGTTGAGTGGTTGCCAAATAAAAATTCCCGCCTAGGTGTACTCATGTCCCTATAATCACTATTTAAATGTTTAACTCATGTTTAAGGCCGTTGACAAGTGTAAAACGCTTATGTAGTTGTTTATGTTAAACTGGTTTACCATATTCTCGGTTGTAATTACCGCCTGAACTTCCACATAGATGTATTTTATTAGTCGATAATAATATAGTTTAAACACAAATTCACCATCTACTCAATTGTGTATCATGAACCAAGAAGAACATTCCTTGATCATCATCATTACACAAATAACAATCCCATCCCAAGCAATATTAACACATTCACAAACACCAAAAGTTCAACTATGAAAGCAAATTCAACCTATGACAAAGATCAACATAGTTAATCAATAAACCATTAAGATAAGTCTATCACAACAATCATATAAGAAAACCTCTGATCATCATATAGAAGCAAAAATATATGTTCTATGAAAACAAGAGAAATAATCAAACTCCAAAAGACCTTCCCAGAGCTTTAAAGATCGTTAGGAATATTTGTAAAAAAAATAAACTTGTATGATCATGTACATGATCAACACAATCCAACTAAACCTTCTCAAAATATTGAACCGTGAGAAAACAACATGAACAACCAAACAAGGAGTTATAGGTGGCATATAGTCGAGTTTAATAAAGTTTGTGTCGACTTTACCTTGAGCTAGAGTTGACTCTAGCAGTCTATTTAGGACTGGCTGTATATATTTGAAAACCACTTTAAAGAGAGGAGTTTAAGTAGACTCTAACAAATTTTGAGTCGTCTGTAAGTGTGTATAACACAAAATTTACAATGTCTAATATTCAAATTTTCAACTCCATAAGATCCAGAAATTACCATACTACCCTCTAACAACTAGTCTTCAAAATAGCCTATAAAAGGTGACCTTGGATTCCTTCATCAAACACACAAGATTCCTATAATAACTCCATTGATCAAAGTTCCATTCCCAAGCTTCTGTCAATTCCATTGAGTTTATAGGGAGAGAAACCAAGTCCCAAACTTATTCCTAAGTGAGAGTTTCAAACCCAAAACTCCATTGAACTAAGTTCCACCCAAAACCCCCATTAAGCTTAAAGCTTCCTTTAATCCCTCTTTAGATAAATATATAAACAATAATAATGTGTGCTAAAGAATTAACCCAGCATCCACTTGAGTAATATACTTTTGATTACTTGATTGTTTACATTTCTAGAGAAATAAAGTAAACTCGTTTCATATTTGTTTTAGTAAAGCAACTTTGTTTTACATTTTGGTTACAAATCTTCTTGTTGTTACTTAAGATAAACTTCATTGTATCTTCATGTCTAGTAGCATCATTAGTGTGGGAGTCTAGACATTATAAGACCTTGGTCTTTTGTGTGTACCTCTTGGGAAATGATGGTATAATTACTTTATTGGTTGTGATTTTTAAGGTGTTATAATTCCTTGTGAGGATTTTGATTCTGCTTTAGTGAACTTAAGATGGTGAATTTTCTCAAGTACCATCTCGAGCTTAGATGTTGGCAAAGGTCGAACCACATTAAAACCTTGATTTGAAAAGTTTCTCTAAACCCTCTCTTAGCTACTTATGCTTGTTGTTCATTAATTACTTATACTTGAGTTGATTAATTGTATTTTAATTAATCTTTTAAAGTAAGTTTTATGATTGCCATTAGTCTTCATATACCTAATTCACCCCTCCTCTTAGGTATAACTCTAGACCAATAATCCATATCATCATTCTGATCCATTAATAGGGCTAGTAATGATAAAATTATATTCACTGATAAATTTTAGTCAGCTAATAGTTTAATCGAGCATGAACTTATGTAGATTGAAAGTTTCCACAAATATAAGAAGGCGATCATAAACCAGCCTTTACTTTATTTAAGGAAAATCATCTTCTAGTGTTCAATTGTATCATTAAATGATGAGGAAACATTCTAATAAAATGTATATACAAAGGGCATCATAAGTTATATTACCTCTTGTTATTAATTAATAAAGTTGGCCAAAGGCGTACATCAAGAGATACATAAAATTACCCATAGCCTATCACAAAGAAAGAAAAAGGAAATAAAAATTCCGCAGCCTTAATTCGTAAGGGTGACCTCCCGTTCTCCTCACCATTGTCAGTTTGGTCGATTGGACCCTCGGTATCATTATCGGCCTTGTTTTAGAAATAAATCACCGGTCAATCAGATGCCAAAGAGGCCTCCCTTCGGCGACCACTGTCTTGAAGACTGATGGGTGAAAACTTGTGACTAGACTTTAAACCAAAACATTAAGCACTAAAATATATGTAAAACCGTTTTCTCCAAAATTCCCTTTCGAGCAATACTGTTGTACAAAAGTTTTCACAAGATGTGTAAAACTTTCAATAATTTTTTTTTCTAATAAGCTAAATCAGTTTTATTTCGAGAAAAATCTTGATTGAGATTTTAATCAGATGATATAATTGTTAATCTAGATTTTAGTGTCAGATAATATAGAATATGAAAAGAGACAGTAATAAAGAACACAAGTATTGGGTAAAACCTCTGTGGAGGAAGCATCCCAGTTGTGGTTACTAAACCACGAAATAAAATCCACTCATAACAAACAAAGCGCTAAAAGTACAAAAAATGATTAAAATAAGAAAATAAAGTTGATATCTAAATTTTGAGAAATTACTCTTGCTATGCCTCCTCCTTAAACTTCTTCCATGGATTTATACGTGTTCAAAGTGTTTGTGAAGTGTATTAAAATGAGTGAATATGTTCTTGAATAATAAGTAACTCACACACTCTAATATTTACAAAAAATTCTGACAATCTAAAGAAATAGATTAATACAACCAATCATAATGAATTATAGAGGATCAATATGCGTATAAATATGATACCTAATACATGTAGTTTACACTCTCATAAACTTCCAAAATATTTGAATCTGAAAATCAGTTATATAGATCTAAATCAAAAATTTCAAATCTGATCAAAATAAAATTCATTTTTGACGAAAATTAAGCTTTAATACCATATTTAAAACTTTTAAAAATATTTTGTATGCATGAGGTTCAGATCTATACACACATTGTGTGTCTGTGTATAAACTAATTTTCAGGATCTGAAAAGGAGAGAACAAATGTATTAAAGATGTTTTGAAAATAAAAACTCAGATCCAGTAATAATAAGTTTAAAATGTATACATGTATGTCTTATAAAACTTTTTTAAGATGAAAACGCATATAGATTTTAAACTGGAGATATTTAAACTACATGTGAAGTGTTTGTGAGAAATATGGGATTCAAAATTTTCTTGAGGTTTGATAAATTATTAAAGGGAAAAGAACTCTTAGGTCCCTCGCAAACAAAATTTAAACACTTATGGAATTTTGATAAATTTTAAACACTTAGGTACACTAATTCTCTTCTTGTTAAAGTTCATGCTAGTGGCATAACAAGTGGATCTAATACTAAATTGTCCTTAAATGTTTAAAAAAAATTTAAAGGGGACCTAATTATAAATTTCCATATATTAAAACCTCCAGTTAATAAAATTCGTGGTTGATTTTTTCGATAGGAAAAACCAGGAGGTTATGTGGATAAGAGAGCCAAAGATAAAACCTTTTCTCTATCTTTTTCTTCTCGTTATCACTCTATTTTATTTATTTTCCCACTTTCACATTCTCTTTGTTTTTCTTAGAAAAAAATCCTAATCTCTCCAACTTTATCATCATTTTTCTTCTCTCTTTTCTCTCTCTAAAGTGTAAAAAATTCTAACCAACTGAGAGATGACAGAATTATATAAAAAGGTAAGGAAGGATATGGAATGCGATTAACTTTATTCAAATTGAACGGTTAAGACACAAGTTACCTACATCGCCTTAATCCAACAATTCATAACAATTCTCAAAGAACACACTGATCGATTGTACTACATTCACCCAACAACTCTCTCTTATTAAATCATTTGGTTAGCACGCGGATTAAGATCAAGACTGTTTGATCAAGTTTGTTATTAACAGGAGTAAAAGCCTCTATAAAATGTAAGTGTGAAGAAACACACTTATGTTTCTTTGATATAGAATGTTTAATAAATCAAATTTTAATCGATAAAAATTGTTTAAAAAACCATTTAAAAACTAAGAATAGTTCAAAAAATTCTGGAAAAAAAAATAGGAAAACTTATTTATTTCCATTTTAACCTATTTTCGATTTCTAGGGTATTTTTAGACACAATAACATATGTATTGCCTTTTTATGAAAAAGTTCCTATATTGTGTACAATTACGCAAATATGTGCAAATAAAGTGTGTGTGTATAACATAGTTGCTAATTTACATTTATAACATTATACCTTATCTGAGTTACGATCCTTAATTGAGTTTGAGTTAATGCAGATAGCCAAGAATATAAATCTTTACAATTCTAGTAAAATGTTTTGTAGTTAATTGAACCTAGGGAGTCCTCATAATTTTGGTATTTGATTATCCCTCATTGGATATTTGTAACAAAACTCCTTGAGTACATCATGGGTACTCTCGGATAAAAAGGTGTATCCTATACATCAAATTCTATTCTACCCATCTCAAAACCTAAGAAAAAAAATTACATAACTCGACTATTTACAAACCAATACCCTAACTCAGCCTTGTGGTATTCCTTCAAATAAACTATACCAACTCATAACATTAAGCGCAAGAAATCAAATAATATAAAAAAAATCAAGATTTTAGATATGTAAATTTGTGGAATGATGTACTCTCTCTCCCATTTTGTCTCAAATAGAATAAGCTTTATCAACATATTTGAACAAAAGATTCAAAACTAACTACTAAAGATAAATATAGTTACATGGATAATATCATGTCACTCAAACTTATTACAATTTCAAAAGGTGTCATTTATCATATAGTAAGAAACCCTACCCTAAAACCTTAGAGGATCGTTATAAGCAAACTAATACACAAAAACAATTATGTTAGGCAGTTTATAATTATTTTAAAATGTACATTCTAATAGCCTTTCTAATATACTCAAACCTAAGGTTATCAAGAGGTTTGTTAAATAAATTAACTAATTGTTTGTCCCTAGGAACATACTTATTATGTAACTCATTATTTTCTTCAAGTTGAAGGATAGAAATGTCTTTATTTGGATGTGCTTAGTCCTGAAGTGTTAAGCTGGACTTTTTGTAATGCTAATTACACTCTGGTTATCTCATAAGAGTGGTACTTGATTTTTAAATATTCCCTAATCATTTAACATATGTTTTATCCACATTAATTATGCAAAATAAGTATAAATTGCTATGTATTTAGTCTCGATCGTTGATCGATATATTCAATTCTTCTTTTTACTTGACCATCTGACTCAGTTGTTTCCAACGTAGCAACAATCACCCAAAGTGCACTTATTATCATCAGTACAACCAGTCCAATTAGTGTTACCATAGCTAGCGATGACACTAGTGGTATCTTTAGAATACCTTATGTCATAATCTAGTGTATCTTTTATATATTTTTTTAATTTGTTTAAGTGGTTTAAATTGACACTCTTTAGGAATTGATTTATATCTAGAACATACACACACTGAAAATATAATATCTAGTATACTTGTAGTTAGATATAGAAGACTAGCTATCATGTTATGATATAAAGTTATGTCTACATGTGTACCAGATTCATCTTTAGATAATTTTATGGTGATACTCAAAGGTGTGCGTGTATTTTTGGAATTTTCTAAGCCAAATTTCTTGACAAACTCTAATGCATATTTAAATTGATTTATAAAAATACCATCATTTTACTATTTAACTTGTACTCCTATGAAATATTGAAGCTCCCCCATAAGCGACATTTGAAATTCTCCTCTCATTTTTTCTGAAATATCTTTATTTGTTTCTTTGAAGTTTATTCGAAAATAATATCGTCGAAATAGAATTGTGCAATCAAGACTTCAGATTTATTTTTTGTAACAAATAATATCTGGTCATCGCCATGTATTTTGAATCCTTAATCAACTGAAAATATTGAAAGGCGGTGATACAAGGCCCTTGGGGCTTATTTTAAGCTATAAAACACATTCTTTAACTAATAAACATGATTTGGGTAATGTGGGTCTTTGAACCCTTTAGGTTTCTCAATTTATACCTCCTCTAAAAAAATTCCATTTAGGATTGCATACTTTACATTCAATTGAGAAATCTTATATTTTAAGTGATAAGGAACTGCAAGGAATAGATGAACAAACTCGAGACGTTGAATTGGTGTAAATATCTCATCAACGTCTATTCCATCTACTGGACTATAACCTTGTGCTACCAACCTTGCATTATTTCTATATATCACATAAGATGCATCGATTTTATTTTCGAATATCCCTTTTTTACGGATGATTTTGGAGTGTTTTGGGCTTGGAACTAAATACCAGACATCATGTGCTTTGAAATGACCAAGCTCCTCGTGCATCTCCAATAATTTATCTTTTGGTTGATATTTAGAAACCCAATTATTAACAACTAATTCCTTTATTGGTAATGATTCAATTACTTATTGTAATTCATTTTCAAAATTGTTATCATCCTCAACAAAAGGTATTGGATTAGTACTAACAGGTGGTATAGTTGCGTTATTTACGTCTACATTAATGGACTCTTGTATAGACTTGGTACATAGGTTATAAATTCTATAAGTCCATTTTATAAGGAGTGACCTAAGAAAATTCTTTTGTCCCCTCGTGTGTCAAACTTATACGGATGTTATCCATCTTTACACACATAGCAAATGATACCGAAGGTAAAAATGTATTTTAGATAAAGCCTTTTGTTGTACCAAATCTCATATGGAGTATTTTAAGAATTTTTTGAAAGGTATATACTTATTAAAAATATGACATGCAGTTTGAACTGTCTTTCCTAAAAATACTTAGGGAGGTTCTTTACATGAAACATTACCTATCCATCTCTTAAACAATTTCATTATTTCTTTCAGAAATTATATTATGATGTGGTGCCTTTGGGACACTGAATTCATGTTTGTAACCATTTTCGTACAATACTCAATTATTTCAGTATCCTTAAATTATCTACACATGTCACTCCTTATTTGATACACTCGGGTGTCTTTTTATTTTTTATTTTTAATAGATTTTTTTAAAACTCTTTAAATGTTTTTAACTCATGTTTTATGAAAGAGGACCAAGTGAAATGACTATAGTCATCCACCATTAACAAAATGTAGTTATTTTCGCTCAAGTTAATTGTTCTGGTTGGACCCATTAGGTCCATATGGAGTAGTTATAAGGGTTTAGAAGTTAAGATATCTTTAACTTTCTTATTTTTATCTTTAACGATCTTTCCCAATTGACCTGTTTCATAAATTATATTTTGAACCCTTTTAATTATAGGCAAGCAAAGTACAAGTTCTTAACTAGTCAATCTGTTAAGACTTCCAAAACTTATATGACTCGGTATATTATTCCATAAGTCAACATCATCTAGTCTAGTCAATTGACTTTTAAGGGTTTTAGGATCAGGAACAACAATGTAACATTTATCCTTATTTATATTACCTGTTAAGATACATTGATCGTGTTTATAAAGAAATTTGCAATCATTTTTTGAAAACATTATTTTGAGATCTACATCACAAAACTGACTAATGCTTAGAAGGTTGGCTTTTATCCCTTTAACCAAGAGAACATTACATAGTGTAGAAAGTCCATGCTCAACAAGCATTCCTTTAGCATTGATACTATCTCCAAACATAACATTACCACCTTGATAATGTTTTGCCCAACCATGTATTTGGAACATCCCAAGTCTAAGTACCAATCAACCGAGGTGCTTTATGTTTTTAAAGTAGTTACAATTATGTTGCGACTCAATTGTGGTAGTAAGTCATCCCGTTTAACCCAGGTTATCTAAAATTTTGAAACATTTTTTCCACTCTAGTTAGTTGTGAATCTAGGCATCCCACGTGGTTGTTTTCTTTGGGTTCTCGGCTTTCTTATATTTATTCTAATTGTTAGTTTGTTTGGTAAACTAATAGTTTTTGCGTTTTACACAAAAATAACTATAGTGTGTATAAACAAGAGTGTGAAGTTGTTTTTGAAAACATTCATCTCTAGTATGTGCAAAAAAATCATAGTAGGTGCAGTATTTTGCTCAAGGTATCCTTACTTTACTAGCTAAGTTTTAAAAAATATCAATAATAATTATACTGATAATTGAAAAAATATTTTACTTACTATCATTGTCTCTAATGGTAGGGCACCTATATTGTTGAGTTTGTTTATGCTCATACTTGAGAATTTTAACATCATTTCTCGTCTTTGAGACTAATTTTTCTAAAATAGGATTTTGTATTTTTCAGTCTTCTCAATTCTAGGGGTACCATTTTACTAGTACTACCTTTGACAAATGTCATTTTTTTATTTTTTAAAAAGGCAACATGCGTTTTATTGAATCATAAGCCAAATTCAACACTTAAGATATGGTGCAAGTGTTTCGTGCTAATATAAAAATCTTCCAACTTTCTACAAACATTTGAACTTTTTTGTTTTGATTGTACCAACTCTAATAAATCATCTTTATATCTGTGTTCTAAAATTTATTTGAATCTATCAACTCTTAAATGTTTTTTTAAAACTTATTTTCCCAGTCTCAAAATTTTGACATTTAGTGTTATACTCCTCAGCATTCAACATGACTTGTTTATTTAAAACATCTACCTTTTGGTTAAATTCCTTATTTATATATCAAACTTAAAACACCTTTTAATGAGGTTTCATATAAGTCTTGACAGTTAAGACTATCGTTATCACTTTCAGTGCCAAAACTTGATGATGTGTGTGTAGCGGTGACCCCAACATTTTCAGTTTGAAAACGTGTGGAGCTCATGCACCCTTTGGCCATTGGAATCAAACACCCATGTGAAATATAAGAACTATTAATCATACAAATAAACATATCATCACCATTCACATAAAAAATATCAATACAACCATCAGACAAACTAGTAATAGGTATCATTGTTAGAAATTCAATCATCTAAATCAAATTCAATATCTAAAGTAGAAAACGATATGCACGTGTTACTAATATCTGATGGACAAGATACATCACTGTCTGACTCAGAAGAGTAGTCCTAAGTTTTAGTCACACGGGCTTTAGGTGCAGTCTTGAACTTAATCCTACATCTATTAGCATAATGTCAAAAGTTATGGCATTTGTGACTTTGTACTATTAACAAGTCATGTTTATATTGTTATTTGTCCTTGTTATTAGTGTGATCATTATCCTTTTTATGTGGCCTGGGTTATGAGTTAACCTAAACATTAAAGTGTCCATGTTTAGCAGCTACTGCATTCCAAAAGTTATAAATTTTCTGAAGTGTTTTCCAAGCATGGAAATCTCACTATCTAAAGTCTTTAAGTCAACATCAATGTTATCAAAGTCTAAAGTATTTAACTTAGAATAAAATACTATATTTGACTCATGCGACCTCTTAGGTAGTACTAATTGATTCTTATATAACAGTTCCACATATAGAGTCCTAAGTTTGCTACAAAGTAACTTAGGGGTCAATTTTGGGCCATCCATCTCCTCGGTAGCATATTTTTTTAGTAAAATATTGAGGGTAATGACCGAAGTATCTTTATAACTATGTTAATGTCAGTAAACTTTACTACATTTGCATCGAAGTTATTTATAATGTCTATCAGTTTTAGATATAATTCGTCAAAGGGTTCATATTAACATATCATAATCGTATTAAATTGTTGTATTATGAGTTTAATTTTTCCTTATTTGACATGCTTGTCACCCCAATGAGCAGTGACAAGGGCTCCCAAGCCTATTTGGAAGTTGTGCAAGTAAATATCCTTTTAAACTGAGTTTCATTCATAGATATAAATATTGCATCTTTACCCTTATTGCTATATTGTGACTAATTTTTTTTATTTCTTTATGTACTCATTAACCAATATCTTAAGTGTCTAAACCTTAGGTTCTTAACGTATAGGATTTATAGGTTGTGTTTATTCATTAACTATGGTATCCCAAGCATCATCCCCTAATGTCCCTTGGATGAAAGCAACCATAGTTATTTCCATAAAAGAGAAGGGGTCTATTTCAGTTACAATGCTTGTGTTTCATATTTATCAAGATAAATTTAGGCAAAAAGATCTAAAAATATCAAAGAAGCTCTGACAGCAAAAAGTTTAAAAACTAAAATATATGTAAAAAAAATTTATTCGAAATTCCCTTGTGTGCACTATCTTTTGATGAATACAGAAGTACAAAAGTTTCACAAAATGTGTAAAATGGTTCGCAACAATGATTAAATCACAGGATGAGTGGTTGTACTAAGTCCACCCAATGGATTTCTCTTATTAGGCTATTTGGTTAGGGCGCAGATCTAGATCAAGAGTGTTATCAACCACTATCAAAGCATCTCTAGAATGTGAGTGTGAAGAAATGCACTTATGTTGCTTTGATATAAAATGATTAAGCCCAGTTTGATTGCGCAAATTATTTGATTATGTAAATTGGTTCATTGTGCATTAGTTAATTGTAAATGAGTGAATTTGAAATGAGTTAAATCCAATTTTACTCAATGTTTGGTAATTTGAAATTGATGTTAAGTATCTATGGAAAAAAAAGATAAAAACAAATCAAGAGAGAGAGGGGGAGGGAAAGAGAGAGGGAGAGGGAGAGGGAGAGGGAGAGGAAGAGGAAGGGGAAGAGTAAGCGAGGACATGCACTTTATGTGACTCCTATTTCAAATGGATTCATTTCACGTTTTTTGTGAAATGATCCAATTTCAGATTTTGCACATGAGCTAAAATGGGACAATTAATGAATCCTTTTAATAATGAAACCAAACACAATTAATGGGTCAATTTGTAAATGGATCAACTTATTAATGATTCAATTTACAATTTTGGGACAACCAAACAGGGCCTTAATAAATCAAATTTTAATCAATAAAGATTTTTTATAATATCATTTAAAACATGGAAATTTTAGGAAAATTAGGAAAACTTATTTATTTCAATTTTAACAATTTTCCACTTGATGGTATTTTTATACACTAAACACATGTATTGCCTATTTATGCATAAGTGACGAAATTGTATATAGTTATGTAAATAAAATCTGTACACAATAATATTTAATTTACCTTTGTACCTTTAAACCTTGCCTGATTTGGGTTCCTTGCTTGAGCTTGACTTGATGTGGATAGCTAAGAGTACAATTCTCTAAAAATCTAGTAAAATATTTTGTAGAAAATATTTAAATTTGAAATACCATCAATGTAATACCCTGTTCCAATAATTCAATTAAATGATACTAAATATGTGTTGATGATTATTATAGGAGGATTACGAGTCAAAATTGAATAAATAACATAATGGAAAAAGATCATTCAAATGACATTAGAGGGTCGTTAGAAAAGAGGAAGAATGTCCTGTGAAGGTCGCGTGAAGCAGGGCTTCAAACGAGATGCCACTACAATATTGTGGCAGATCGCGCGAAGGTCACGTGAAGTGACCCATCAAACGAGGTTGACATTTTTTACCATTGGATCGTTGAGCTGTCAAGCCCAGACTAGCCCAAATTGGGAAAAATGAGAATTTGGGGGGTTTCAGAGGTTTTGTAAGGGTGTGTTTGGGGTTAGTTGTGCGGGATAAATGCAATGTGAGAGAGAGAGAGAGAGAGAGAGAGAGAGAGAGAGAGAGAGAGAGAGAGAGATGGGGAGATAAGTGGTCTTCCACATCTTCCCACCACAAATCACCACTCCTCCACCACACATTGACCATTAACCAACATTTCCTTAATGTATCCACCATATTTGGACCATGTACACCCATTTCCACCATTATTGAAGAAGAGCTATGAATTTTGAAGGAGTGTTGCGGGATTTTTGGAGAATATGATTGGAGCTCCCATGGAGTTTGAAGTGGGTCTTGCTTGGAAACTTGGATGGAGAACATTTAAAGCATTTTTGGAGGATGCATTTGGTAACGCCTTGAGACCACCTTTGGAGGTGGGGGTTTCTCCTCCTACACCAACATTTTTACCACCATTAGAGGCTTGAGAGGTGGAAAAACCTTACTCTTAGTATTAAGACTCTATTTTGCATTATTTGTAGTCTTGTAGTTAGATTACATGAGTAGGATGAATTTGATTAAATGATAAAATCATGTATAGTAAGTAATAAATATTTTTACGGAATAAAAATATTGGTAAAATTATTGCCATGTTTATAATCGGGAGGGGGTGAATTGAGTTTAGCAAACTTTTAGTTTTAATTAAAATTTCAACCTATATTTTTGATGTTAATATACTAAGTTAAATTTTCTAATTTTATTTTAGATGCTTAACTCATAAAATATAAAAGTAGAAAATTCAGGATACTTAATTAAATGAAATAATAGATAATGAATTTTTTGGATAAATATTTAAGGTAAATTTTGAATTAATAAAAAAATAATAGATATTATAAATATTTCCTAATAGAAAAAAAAAGGTTCAAAAAATAAAGTTTTAATTTCAACAATGAAAAATGTTTTTAACTTGAAATTTAAGTTGTTTTGAGTTTGCTGAATTTATAAGAATAATTGAGATAAATTTAAACCAATCACACATAGGCAGATAAAATGATTGAAAATAAGAACACCAGTTTTTAACGTGGTTAGGCCAAATACAGCCTACGTCCACGTGCCAAGAGAAGCTTCTGTCTCTTGTGCTTCAATAATACTGATCCACTTGATGGTAGGATTAAACCACCACATATACAGCAGCACCACTAGCTACAGAAAGTTTTCGAAGCTTAAACAACCACTTTCAAATCTTTACAAATGGAGCAGAAAATTGAAGAAGATTACTGTTGATACTAAAATATACCACCCTACATGGACCAATTACAAACCAGTACATGTCATCCAATGTGGCACAACTCCAAGTCAGCCCGACCAACAGACAACCAAGCCCTAGCAGTCCTACAGCCTGTATTTCTAATTAAGCGACATCATTCATATAATTAATTATCATTATATAACGATGTGAATGCCTAACAAATTAAGGCGTTTCATCCTTTCACATGACAACTATCAAGACCCCTCGTGGGTTATAAATACGTTGTATCACCCTCATTATAAGGGACCGAAAAAATAATGCACGATAATCAATACAGAACAGTGGACATAGGTTATTCCTTTGAGCCGAACCTCTTTAAAAATTTCTTATGTCTTGTTTGTTTTACTTATATTATTTATGATCAGTTAATTAGGCCTAGTCTATTTTTTTACATCAACAGATAGGCGCCGTCTGTGGGAACATATTGCTAAACGTTTTCACTCATTCATCATCCATGGCTAAAATTCCAGAATCAAGTACCAGAAACGAGGGAATTCCACCTAATCCTTCCACCCCTTTAAACAAAAATGATCTAACAGGAATTTTGGCTAGTTTGGCCAAGGTTCAAGAAGCCATGCAGGATACTATACGAGAGTTGGCTCAAACTCTGCAAGCTGGACTTCTAGCACAAGTTAATCAAAGGAATATTCCACCGCCGCCAACAAAGAGTGTTGGCCATAGTCATTCCAGAACTTCTAGGGATCCTTCATACCTCCCTGGAGAATCTTCTTCTATTAGGGTCACTAATTCCACTGATGGACAATCCCTAATCCCAGAAAGATTGAGTGCCTTAGAAAGGCAAAGTAGGGCCTCTCCTTTCAATTGTTTAGGACCCTAGGGAAATTCCCTACAGGTTGCGTCGAGAAATACTTGACAACCAAGCAACCTGAAGGAAGGTTTAGTCCAATCCAGATTAAATACTCAAAGAATTGATAGGTCCAGTCAAAGAGAAGGTTCACAAGAAGAAAGCTCAGCATGATCAGATGGTCGGTATAGAAAAGTTGCCACCCATAGATCTGGTGCTGGCAGTGATGCTTGGAAAGGTTCCATTCAATGTTTGGAAGGCAGATTAGGAGAAATGGCCAAGGTCAAGAATCCCCTCCAAAGAAGTTTTGTAAAGGGATCCCCTTTTGTGCAAACCATTGTAGATTTCCCTACGATGACCAAGTTTAAATCTCCAGTGGTTACTCCCAAATATGATGGAATAAATGATCCAGTTCTTCATATAGAACAATACCAAGTAGCGGCTGATATCTATGTTATTTTTATGAGATGAGATGTAGGACATTTTCAGGAAGAATCACTGACCTGCTCAAATCTGGTAAAATAGTCTTCCTCGAGGGCAGATTTCTTATTTCCAATAACTCGTAGAGCTATTCATTGGTAATTTTTCTTTGGAGCAAAACTAGTGAAACGAGTAGCTTATTTGCTTAGTGTAAGACATAAGGAAGGAGAAAGTACCAGGAATTAAATCACTCATTTCAATAACGAGAAACTAGAAGTCGTTGATTATGAAGAGAAGATCGCAATCACTGCCCTCATGAGTGGTTTGCTCCCCGATAAACTGTACTATACCTTGGTAAAAGATCCCCCGTAGACGACAACAGAACTGATGGCCAAGGTAGCAAAAATTATGAACGCAAAGGAAGATATGGATGCTAAAAATAATTCAAATGTAAAAGCGAAAGAACTGATAGAAGGAAATTCAGATAAGAAGGAGCACAAGAATCACAATGAGCGCAGGAGTTCGAAGGTAAAGCAAGGTATAGATCAACTTCAAAAATCCACTAATTACACTCCCTTAATGGTGGATATACATCATGTGCTGGAGGAAATCAAGAACAACAATGATTTGAGTTGGCCTGAAAAGTTAAGGTCACCTGCTGATAAGAGGGATAAGTCCAAGTATTATGAGTTCCATAAAGATCATGGTCATACTACCAACCGGTGAATTGCCCTCCAGAATGAGATAGAGGCACTCATCCGAAGAGGAAAGTTGGATAGATTTGTTAATCATTAAGCCAATAGAAGAGCTGAAGGTAGAGGTTGACAAAGATCTAAATCACCAGTTAAGCCTAGAGAAGATAAGAAGAGGAATCACGATGAAGATCCAGAAGATGATCCCGATCTCCTCAAGAAGCCTAGACAACCGAAACGTGAGGTATTCACACTCAATTTTAAATCGTTTAATTGCTACATGATTACAGGTGGAGATGCAGGAGGAGGATATCATACAGCAGAAAGGAAAGCTTACCTCAATAAGGCCCAAGATTGCTCCTATATTCAGCGAATCAACCGTACTGAGGAAGACCGATCGAGAAAGGTTAACAAGGATAAGCTCATTATTGACTTTTCCAAAAATGATTTATCTGGAGTGTTATACCCTCATGATGATCCTTTAGTGATCAGAGTCAGGATGAAAGAAGTACTTGTGGAAAGAACATTAGTGGATAATGGGAGTTCAGCAGATATTGTGAGGTATCCCTGTTTTGATAGTTTGGGATTAAAACTGAACCAAATGGAGCCTTATCACAAGCCACTCATTGGATTCTCAGGCGAGAAAGTGTTTCCATTGGGGACTATCAAGCTAGATGTCTTGATCGGGACATGGCCGATGAGCAGGATAGAGAAAGTGAGATTCCTTATAATGGATAAAAATGTTCATTTTGCATATAATATGATCATGAGAAGAGTTGGTTTGAAGAAATTCAAAGTTGTACCCTCTATTGTTCATCAATGCTAAAAGTGCCAGACCAATTTTGGAGTTGGAGTAGTGAAAGGAGATCAGAAAGTATCTCGAGAGTGCTACTATTTCTCTACCGAGGAAGAAGATATGTTGGAGATAAATAGGAAAACAACCACTTATCAAGTGGATATATCTGAGAACCAGTTCTTAAACAAAGAATTGGTGGCTTTCTTGAGACAAAGGAAACAGGTGTTCGCATGGATTCATGAAGATATGTCAGGCATAATCCCAAATTTCCTTTGCCATGAGCTTAATGTGAATACGGAGGTTAAACCTGTGAAGCAGCAAAGAAGAGTTTTTAGCTCGGAGAAGAACCAGGCTACATAGGAAGAAGTAGAGAAGCTTCAAAAATCTTCTTTTATTAAAGATGTGAATTACTCGGACTACCTGGCCAACGTAGTTATCGACAAGAAGAAGAATAACAAATGGAGGATGTGTGTGGATTTTAGTGACCTAAATAAAGTATGTCCAAAGGATCATTTTCCTTTGCCATAAATTAATCAATAAGTAGATGCTACTTCTGGGCATGAGCTTTTGAGTTTCATGGATGCATATTATGACTATAACAAGATCAAAATGAAGCCCGAAGATAGAGAAAGCACTTCTTTTATCACTCCCTGACAAACGTATTGCATAATGTTATGCCATTTGGTCTGAAAATGCAGGTGCTACTTATCAAAGACTGGTGAACAAAGTATTTGAGGAATAGATAGGCAAGAACATGGAAGAGTACGTTGATGATATGCTCCCTAAGAGAAAAATTTTTTTGATCATATTGCCGACCTCAGCCAGACGTTTGATTAATTGGAGAAGCACCAGATGAAATTAAACATCACCAAATGAGTCTTCGGTGTGTAGGAGGGAATGCTCCTAGGGTATATAGTAAATCAAAGGGGCATTGAAGCTAATCCAGATAAAATTAACGCTCTGATCGAAATGTAATCTTCGACCTATAAAAAGGATGTTCAAAGACTAACTGGGCGCATAGCAGCACTCAACAGGTTTGTGTCCCAAGCAACGGACAAATGTTTGTCATTCTTTAAGGTACTCAGAAAAACCTTTGAATGGAACGATGAATGTGAAAAAGCCTTCTTGGAGTTGAAGAAGTACTTGGGAACACCACCACTACTCTCCCGACTAGTGCTGGGAGAAAAGCTATATTTATATCTGGTTGTATCTGAGTCAGAAGTTAGATTTACCTTGATCGGGGAGGAGAATGAAGTCCAAAAAACTGTTTATTACACTAGCAAAGCCTTTTGGGGAGTAGAAGTGAGATATCCCAGACTGGAGAAATTGGTACTGGACTTAATTGAGGCTAGTAGACGAATGAATCTATATTTCCAAGCCCACACCATAGTGGTATACACTGACATGCCCCTAAGGCAGGCTTTGTATAAGCCGAAGAAATCTAGAATATTGATGTATTGGGATGTGGAGTTTGGGGAATATAACTTTATATATGAACCAAGGACTACTTTAAAAGGCCAAGTTGTGGCTGATTTTAAGACTCTAACAGAGCAATAGGGAAGAGTCAGCAAACCCGTTGAAGAGACGTCTGACCAACTCCAAGCAAGGGAAACTGTAGAGAAAGTTATCACCGATCAACCAGAACCCTCTAGCGGAGTACAAAAGATGAAGAGGAAGTATGAGGAGGTGAAGGATAAAATCTTTCATCGGGGGATTATGACAAACCAAGCGTTTGACAACAATATTCCCATATAGAGTCTGTATGTTGATGGGTCATCTTGTGCAAATCGGATGTGGAGCTGGAACCATTCTCAATACTCCAGACGAGCTAAACATAGAGTACACTCTACGATTTCAATTACAAGCCTCCAATAATGAGACAGAGTATGAAGCTATGATTGTTGGTTTAAATCTAGCTAAATCACTGAATGTCGAGCAAGTTGTGGTATATAGTGATTCACGGTTAGTTATAAATTAGATGTTGAGCTTATACGCAATAAAAGGAGAACTGATGACCAGATATTTGGCCAAAACTTTGAAAATAATTTCTAATTTTCTAGCTATTCAGATGGTAAGGATTTCAAGATTGGAGAATGCCCGAGCAGATGCACTTGCTCGGTTAGCTTTAGCAATTAAAATGGAGATACGAAGAACTATTCCTATTGATCTTCTTTCTAATAGGAGCATTGATGAATATGTGATGGTAAAATTTATTGCAGTTGATATGGGGCCATCTTGGATGAACCCCATAAGAGCATATATTGAAGATGGGGTTCTTCTAGTTGATCTACTTGAAGCTAAGAGGCTGAAATACAAAGATGCAAGATATGTGCTAGATGGTGGTGTGTTATATAGAAGAGGATTAACTGCTGGTCTACAATGGTGTGTGCATTCAACTGAAGTGAAAGATTTAATTAAAGAAGTCCATGAAGGGTCCTATGGAGCCTATATAACAGGAAGAATATTATTGTAGAGAGTTCATACACAAGGATACTAGTGGACAATAATGCGAGCAGATTGTGCAGATTTTGCCAAGAAGTGTGATAAGTGTCAGAGGTTTTCCAGTATAAGAAAGGATCCACGAGCTCTCCTAACACTAATAAAATCCCCTTGTCCCTTTTCTATGTGGGGGATTGACTTGATTGGGCCTATTTCGACCACTCGAGGAAGGTTCAAGTACCTGGTTGTAGCTTTTGATTACTTTACTAAATGGGTGGAAGTTGAATCGTTGACCGATATGTGCAATGAAAAGGTTTATCAGTTTATTTGGAAGAGTGTTATATACAGGTATGGCTTACCCTATGCCTTTATCACTGATCATGGCACACAGTTAGACAACGATGAATTTACTGCTTATTTCGCCTAGTCCAATGTCCAAAAAATCCACTTGGCTCTATGCCATCCTCAAAGAAAACGGCCAGACAGAGGTAACTAATAGAATTTTGATGAATGGGATGAAGAAAATGTTGGAAAACCCAAAGGTAATTGGATCAAAGAACTGCATTCCGTCCTGTGGGATTATCGAATAACTTACATAACATCTACTAGAGAAACTCCCTACTTATTGACATTTGATACTGAAGCCGTAATTCATATCGAGCTAGGTTTACCTACGCATAAAGTTCTTAACTTCAATACCCCAGTAAGTGATTTGATGAGAAGGCTAGATTTAAACATGTTGGAAGAAGTCCATGAAAATATAGCTTTGAGAAATACAACTTATCAACAAAAAACTGCACGTTTTTACAACAAAAGGATCATGCTGAGCAATTTAAAAGAGGATGATTATGTTTTGAAGAAAGTGATTCAAAAGAGCAATAATATGGATGCCAATTGGCATGGGCCTTATCTTATTACTGCAGTTATCCGACCAGACACATATCTGATTGAGACTTTGGAAGGGAAAGAATTCAAGAACCCGTGGAATGCAGAACACTTGAAGAAGTATTATCAGTAAATGTAGTTATGTTGTACTCAGTTCACTTCAAATTTAATGAGAACATGACTTTCCATTAATTGTTATTTTTTGTTTTCTTTTTCGGAGTACTAGTGTTATAAACTTGCAAACACAACAAAGGCCACTAACAAAGTTGGTCGGAATCACATGAAAACCACCAACAAAGTTGATCGGTATCAATAAAGGCCACTAACAAAGTTGGTTGGTATCAATAAAGAGCACCAACAAAGTTAGCCGGTATCAACAATGGCCACCCTTGGTCGGCATCAATAGAAGCCACCAACAAAGTTGGTAGGCATCAATAAAGGCCACCAACAAAGTTAGTTGTCAAACATATAATACCACATAAGGCAGAATTATAAGTCCCAAACGCTTGGTTAACGAAGACCCGGATGAATAATTTCCATTTAAACTGGGCTAAAAGATGAACAAATGTTCCAAAAGTTGGTCGGTATCAATAAAAACCACCAACAAAATTAGTCAGTATCAACAAAGGCCATAAACAAAGTTGGTCGGCATGAATAAAGGCACCAACAAAATTGGTTATCAAACATACAAAACCACGCAAGGCATAATTGTAAGTCCCAAAAGATTAGTCAACGAAGACCCGGATGAATAATTTTCATCTAAACTGGGATAAAAGATGGACAAATGTTCCACTCATGCCTGGGAACCAAGGTAACTAATGCAATTACCATAAAATTTAAGTACATTAGTAGAACCATGGTGAAACATTGGTAATTGGTATAAAACTTAGGATAATCCTAAGGATATCAATAAAACCAATGAAAAACTAGAGATTAACTGAAAGTTGATACATTTGTAGTCAAAGACTAAAGAAACATCCATATATGCAAATATTGACTGAAGTTGATCCACTCAAAAAATAAGCTTTTCATTAAAATAAAATGATTACATATTGTTGCTTAAATATGCAAAAACAAAATACAAAGCCTTATTCTACAAGACACTTTCCCTTCGCCTTAGAGACAAGATCCATGTCAGCTGGAGGATCGTCCAAAGTAAAAGGAGGGTTGATGAAGTTAAAATCTTAAATCACCCTTGTATTATTGCTACTAGGATGATCAAGCATATGAGGAGGACAGACGATATCTAGTTCATCATGTAGCTCGTAATCTCCCAAGTACTTGGAAATCAAGAATTGGGAAATACGGTGAATGCGAATCCAATTAACATCTAATTTTAATGGAGGATTGTCAAGCTGCAGCAATCTCGGATCATACCAATCCCATAGAGAGCTGTTTCCATCCACCGTCATCACATTTAAAGGGTTTATCCAACCCCATTGGTAGGATTTGTTCAGGGTATGTTGAAGTCTATCGTCAAAATGTCCCAAAGCTTCATTATACCCATCCATCAAAACTTCTCTTGGCTGCTTGTGGAATTGAAAGGTTAATTTATTAACTTGTGATTGTAGCTTCTTCAGTAACCCATCCTTAACCTCTAATTGGGAAGATTGAGTGGATAGTTGTTCAGATAAGGTCTGCAACTTTTGAGAAATCTCAGCAATAGCTCGATCTTTTACTTTTAACTATGAAGCTTGATTGGCAAGAGCTTGTTGGGTCCTAATCTCCTCTATGGTTCCTCGGTCAGGCCTATTTCTTGATTAAGATGAAGTTGCAGATTTAATATTTTTCAAGGCCTCCAATTCATCTCTTAATGTTGCATTCTCAGCTTCTAAAAAGGAATAACTTTCATCAGTAGTAATAACAACAACTCCAGAGGCAAACTTCAAAAGATTTACTGCATTCCATAAATTATTATTTTCCTCTTCTAGAAGTTTGGCAACAATCCTGGTTTCTTCAACTTCAAGTTTAAGAAGAAACTCCTTTTTATTGTAAATACAAACATTTTTTTTAAAACCCCGACCTTCACGTAAGCTTTGATATTGCTGCTCATAGCTCTAGTGCAACAATGCAACAACGCAGTGGATTCTTTATATTGTTCTTGAAATTCCTCTATCATCTCATAGTAGGCAATATTAGTTGCTACCGCTCGATCAAGTAAGTACTTCAAGTACTTGTAGGATTCTTTAACCTGCTCTAATGCATCATCACCGAGCAACTGAGTGATTTCTTCTTCGGATAAGTTCGTATGCCCAGCTTTAAAAAAAGCATTGCACTTCCTCAGTAACTCAGTATCATGGGAAGATAATTATTCCATATTCGCTATAAACTAGCAAGAAGAAATAACCACCAATCAACAACAAGGATGGAAAATAGGTATAATCAACAGTAAATAAAAAAGGAACAACAAAAGGTTCTTTTATTGATAACAAACAGTTCAAGTACAATTAAAATAAAGAAAAAAGAAATAATAAAAGGGAAAGGGAAAATTCTGAACAACTTTACACCTTCTCTCTATCATTTTCAAACTTCTTGTTCTGCTCAGAAGAAGGGACTACAGGCTAGAGTTACTTGTTCTATTCCGTTGAAGGAAGAGAAGACTCAAGGATTTTAGGTTATTTGGCAGCAAACTCAACCATAAATGAAGACTTTGCAGAGGCATCTTCATCTTCAACCTCATCCTATAAGACTGAAGGAGGACCATGAACATACCTTTGAAAAATTTAAAAATCTCTAGTTGTGTTCAACTCTTGAAGGGAAGCAACCCAACCTTCTCTAAAAAAAATTTGCTTCATATACTCAATCTGAGGAGAAGTCGCAGAAATGGCTTTGTTCCAGCCCTTATCCCAATAAGCACTGAAGGAAGCCTTCATAGAAGACATTATCTTAGCTCTGATAGAGGATACAAGCTCTTCAGCAGCCTTTGCTCTGCACTCAACTTCCTCTTTCTTATGCTCAGCTTCCTCTTTCTCACGCCTAACTTCCTTTACCCATACACTCCGCTTCAAGGGAATTTGTATCAGATATTTGATGAGCAGTTTCAGTTGTATTCAATTTCTCTATCCAAGTGATCTTCTCAGTCTCCAAGGAGTGTTGAGATTCAATTAGAGGCTTCTTCAAACCAGACAAGGCTTCCTCCACCTCATTTGAAGAAGAAAAATATCTAATTGCATTATAATTCTCCATCATATTATTTAAATGTACCAATAAGTATAAAAGATGAAGATCAAAGTGAGCAAAATGAGGAATATATACAATAACCAAATCAAGAAAATGGAAATTAATTACTGATGTAAGGTTCCGAGCAGCCAATTCAAAGACCCTCATTCTAGAGAGCATGGCGTCCACTCCCCCTATGGTCTGGAAGAGTACCAGACTTGATAAACCTCCTAGACAAACCAAGAGTAATAACTGTTGGAGGAACAACATCAGCGAGGGTAAATTAACCAAGAATAGTTGATCGGTCACCTGGTCGACTTACTTCTGTGCAACCCCTCTCCTAAGTCTCCTCAGAGTAGATTCAACCTCTTTGGGAGCTACATCCTCAGGACTCAGGTTTTTAGGAGATGGATCTTCAGGAACTGGACCCTTGGGGGATGGGGGCTTGATAACATCCCCTATTTTGTTCTTGGCTCCTTCACGAGATGATTGGGAGCCATAAGCAATACAACTGTAAAGGTCAGGAAACTTTATCTTCTTCATAACTTCAGACAGAGGAGTATCAGAATCAATAGCAACCTCTTGGTCAAGATCAATTACCAGAGAAGGAGAGGTAGAAGGTTTGGCAATGAAAGAAGAAAAGGTGTTTTTATACTGGAGTAGATAGGAGACAGACCTAACATGCTCTTCAGCAACTACCTTACGAAGCCCCAGATAAACTTCAACTCTTTCAAATTTACTTCACTCTCTGTGGGATACTTTCTTTTTTTCTCAACTGCAAATCAATTTATAAGACAACCGTCACTGTGACATTTTATCAAACTTAAATAGGGTAAATTTACTAAAACATAAAATAACCTATTCCATTGCCAAAGAGCAGACGTCTAGGTCCTTGATATTTAGCGCCTCTAACTAAAAGGGCATGTTGCCAATTTTTTATAACTCCAGTTATCAAAATAATCCCTATTAGAATTAAGGAGATTAACTACCAAAGCTCTACTCACAGTCGTAGTTTTAAAATAAAAGGTGGCATCACTAGTTCGCCATTTATAAAAAAACATAATTTTTGAAATTCCTAGATGGGTTCCATAAATTTGATTTAACTTATAAACTCCATTTACAACTCTCTATGTGTTGGGAGCCACTTTTGCAGGTACAATGTCAAAATAATGATAAAACTCCAAACATAGGGGATTGGGAGGAAATGTGAAACCACATTCAGCAATAAAGATGGAAGGGAACCAATGACCCTCAACAAGAGAGAAAAAATCAGAAGGAAAAGTGGGATGTTCTAATACAACCCAAGATGGAATATTAAAATCGATCCTGAACTTATCAAATGACTCAATAGAATAAACCACGATGAAGAAAACAAAGAAGAAGAGAAGAAATATTCTTACAAAGATTTAAGGATTCAACAAGAACTGAAGAACAGAAAAGTAGGCGATCGCACAAATATCTAAAGAACACATCGGCAGAATCAGAAGAAAGAGGTAGAACATGATCGAAGTTTTACCACCCTTTTTATAAGACGCATCAAAAACTAGGAAAAGTAATGATTAAAGAGAACGACGTCTGAGTTTACGGTGGATAACAAAGGAAAAAATGAAGATACTCCGTAAAATTTCTCAAAAATTTGAAATATTTACAAAATTTCCATTCGCGCCCAAAAATCTTCAATCAAGTGGATAAATTTCACAAGTATGGAAGGTCCACAGCTAAACTAAATAGCCCAAACTATTGCTGAAGCATAATATTTCACACTTTCGCATCAACTCCAAGTATGAAACATTGGGGGCTTCTTTTGATACCAAAATCTACCACCCTACGTGGACCAATCACAAACCAACACATATCATCCAATGTGGTACAACTCCAAGTCAGCCCGACCAACAATGAAGCCTGACCAACAACCAACCAAGTGCCAGCAGTCTTACAGCCTGTATTGCCAGTGAAGCCCACCATTCATAAATTTAATTCTCAATATGTATCGATGTGAATGCCTAACAAATGAAGGAATTCCATCCTTTCACATGACAATTATCACGACGCCTATTGGGTTATAAATACGTTATAACACCCTCATTGCAAGGGACCAGAAAAACAACGCAAGGTAATCAATACAGAACGGTGGACGTAGGCTATTCCTTTAAGACCAACCACTTTAAAAATTTCTTATGACTTGTTTGTTTTTACTTATGTTATCCGTGATCAATTAATTAGGCCTAATCTACTTTTTTGCATCAACAATTACACTCTTGAAAATGATATAAATTTAAGCTTGAATGTTTCTTGATTAGCCCAAGCAAATCAGCAAATGATCTTATTCTTATAATATTTGTTTTAGGTGATTTTGAAGAGTATCACACTTTGTAGAACCATATATTTCTTTTCTTCATTTTTTTCAGTCTAACTTTGTGAGAGTTGTTTTCTTCTATTTTTGTTGGAGCAGATAAATATATGGACTCTAAAAAATGATCGTTGAAGAGTGTTGATAAGAACGTTTGAGTGTACTTATCATCAACTTGGAGAGAATTAAATGCTCACAGTCATTGTGTAGAAAAAATGTATCCATATCTGTCCTAACAAAGAAGAGAAGAATAAATCGATAGAGAGAGAAAAGTTAGAAACAAATGACATATATACAGAACTAAATTATTTCGTGAGATTAAGTAAATATCATCTCTACAAGAAAATACATGTGGAGCCCAAGAGATAAACATTTCAGATCATTTGTGATTTTCATATAAGATAATATAAACTTGGTCAATATTTAGCTGTCGTCAGCTTGTCAAAAGATAGCACATGAATATAATACATACACATATATATATATATATATATATATATATATATATATATATATATATATATATATATATATATATATATATATATATATATATATATATATATGTGTGTGTGTGTGTGTGTGTGTGTGTGTGTGTGTGTGTGATTGTATAAATTATGTAAGATACAAATGTTCAGTTATGACACTTAATGGGATCCAAAATAATCAAGAAGAAAACAAAACCATAAATATATATAGACAAGAAATTTCGTCCAGCAAACAGAATGTTTCTAAATAATAAAATAACATTTACAAATGTAAAAGAGTAGACAGTCTGTATCATTTATCGTCACAATCAAATGTAAATTTTGAATAAATAAAGTTCATTAGATAAACATTATGTCTAGAATAGTAGAAAAATTTTCACAATCTTGATAGACATAATATATTAATACTAAATGAAACATAATATTATGTATATAAGAATAGTTTCACTTAAAGAAGCATTTTTTTTAACAAAGGAGTTAGAAAAAAAAAGCTTGCGCAAGTTAAGAGAGCATGCATTTCAAAATAAATAATTGATAGATTTCTTTTCAAAACATGTGCTAATAAATTTGAAAGAAAAAAATAAATCGTGTGCGGCCAAAAAGAAAGAATATAAAGTGTATTTGATTTATCAAAGAAAAAGAAAGGTGACTAAGTTCAAAGTTACTTGGCAGGAGCTCTCAAATTGTGGGCCCGAGATTTGACATAATCAATTGAGATGATTTAGTTCATTTACTTATGGGTTGTTTTCAAGTTATACAAGTGTGTTCATTTAAAACCATATTTTTTTTATCTCGTCCTTATCTAATATATCTGAGATCTTTGAGCCATAAGCCAAGACCACTAAAAGATTATATATATATATATATATATATATATATATATACACACACACACTAGGATTTACCTATGCCGATGGCACGACAAATAAATTTGTTCCCATGATATTTTGTACCCGTGCTGGTGACACGATGATAAATTTTTTGCCGTGATATTTTGTATTTTAAACGCGTCGTCAATAGTGAAACTATAAATACCGTTGGTCATCTCATGTATAAATACATGGAAAAAAATTATCGTCTCCCACTAATAAAAATAACTGTTATGTCACGTTGATAATAAAAGTTTGCTAAAATTCATTTAAATATCAATTTTTAACTCCACGCATATTTATATTTTCTTCCACTCCCATAAAAAGTGACACATTTCAAATACTAAATCACCACATGTTATGTTGAATTATATATAAACAAATTCATAATATCAATTTTAGCATGACAATTTTGCTTTCAAAGTTTTAGAGAATAAAATACCTCATCGCCATATTCAATATGCTTTATCTAATGCACTTACACTTGCATGTATTATGTAGATACCAATGTTTATTTGAATTTCGAAACCATAAACCGGTATAATGATCAAGAGATAAATAATATTATCAACTTTTTACACAAAATCTATAAATTTTAAAACTCAATTCTTAAATATTAACAACGATAAGTTATTATCAATTTAACAATTTTAAAATATATTAACAATAATACCCAACTCTTCACATGGATCATGCACATTTTATAAACGCATGATGTGAATGAATAATCATTCTATTAACCAAAGGTGAACCACATCTTTTAAGACATGAATCTTATTTTATTGGTCAATTTAAATAAGCATTTTGACATAATGATATTGCACATGTGATTTTGCGTGTCTTCCACAAACTGTAAAAGTTGTTTGGTCATGACATGGTAAGCTTCTTGATCCCAACAATGTTTGGTCCTTGCATGGGTTATCAACTTGTCATTTCCGTTCCCACCAGCTCTGGGCTCTCTCCACTACCTTAGAATTTATTTCATTTAATACGCACTTAAATGAATGTTATATTTTTATCAAAAAAGCGGAATTATTTACAATTGGTCGAGTCAAACATCCAATGTGTATTGTGTGAAAATGGATTAAAAATGCAACTAAAAGGCACTGAATCTTATTTTAGGATTTGACTAAAACAAATGTTAAGGGTATTATTAGTAAAACAAAAGTATAATTTATTTGAACAAAAAAATTATTTGAACAAAAAAATTATTATTTAGGGTATTATTGGTAAACTATTGTATCAAAAAACCTCAGAAAAAAAGATATTAATCTCCAATCATTTAGAACAATTTTTTTTTAAATGAGTAATTACCATCTGAACTGTAAATGTAAAGAAAGACAAAAAAATGTCTTCAACCCTTTTAACACTCTTCTAGTTACTTTTGAATTGCTTTCCATTCAACTTTTTGTCCTATTGCACCTTTGACATCAAACAATGGTAATGCGATTTCATCCCAAGTAGATTGATTTGACAATGATACTGTCATACTGCTTTCGATAAGATCATCAACAATATCTCCCAAGTAAATAAGGTAAAAAGTTCATTTTACAACTTTTTTTTGAATAAAATTAACACTACACCGAATCCTGCGAATGGTCACGCCCAGTTGGTCACGGCCCAACTCCGCGATCAGCTGGTCGTGGACTTGGGTCATGACCAACTCAATTTTTGGCGTGACCATTTCCATTTTTATACTGAGTCATAGATGCTTTGGAAGTGGTCACAGCCCAAGTCCCTGACCACTGTGGGTCACGGACTTTGGCCGTGACCCAAGGCGTGACCATGTTGGCGCCAAAACCGTGCCAAAATTCCCTCCAACTTGGTCACAGATGGGTCATGGACTTGGACCGTGACCACCTCCGGGAAAAAAAATTGGTCGCGCAAATGGGGTCACGGTTGGGGGCTGAAACCAAATTTTTAAGTGGGTCACGGATTGGGGCCTGACCATACCTCATTCGAAGGGCTATTGGTCGCGCATGGTGGGACTGTTATTGGTCGCGCATGGTGGGTCACGGCCTAGAGCCGTGACCACTGCCGGGCAAAAAAATTGGTTGCCCAAATAGGTTCACGGCTGGGGGCCGAAACCAAATTTTAAAGTGGGTTACGACTTGGGACCGTGACCATACCTCATTCGAAAGGTTGTTGGTCTCTCATGGTGTACTGCTGTTGGTTGAGAATGGTGGGTCACGACCTAGAGCCATAACCAGTGGTCAGGGGATAACTAATTGGTCACGGAGGTTGGGTCACGGCTCTAGGCCATGACCAGGTCAACATATTAAAAGATGATTTACTAACAACGCTACTCAAATTTCTGTCATTCGCGATTTAACTTTGGACGATTTGGGCGATTTGGGATTTCGGCTATTTGGGTTTTTTGTTGATTTCATCTAAGATTCGTGAAAGGTATGTGTGTATATGTCTGTGCATTTCGATTTGTTTTGATTTGTGGCAGCTATGTGTGTATGCGAGTGTATGTGTGTGTGTATGTGTGTGTATGTATATATGTGTGTATGTGTGTGTGTGCATTTCGATTTGTTTTGATTTGTGGCAGCTATTTGTGTGTATATGTGTGTGTGTGTATAGATTACGACAATAAATCCTAGATTGTATGTGTGTGTATTTTTTTTACAAAATAGTAATCAAAACTCTAGACATTATGTGTGTGCATGTATGTGTGTGTATGTGTGTATGTATAGATTATGTCAATAAACCCTAGATTGTATGTGTGTGTACTTTTTTTTGATAAAATATTATTCAAAACTCTAGACATTATATTTTTTTGACGAAATATAATTAAATATTTATATAATAAGTAAAAAAATTACAACCGCCTTGTTGTTGGTTATATGTGATGCACTGATTTATGTCAAAAAAAAGTTAGGGTTTAAGTAAACCCTAGATTGTATGTGTGTGTATGTATAGATTATGTCAATAAACCCTAGATTGTATGTGTGTGTATTTTTTTGACAAAATATGCTTGTCTTGTTTTTTTTGACAAAATATAATTAAATGAATTTTTTTTACATAGGAGTCACAAACATGTGTGCACATTACTATAGTGAGATATTGTTGGCTTGGTTGTTGGATACTATGTTGTATTTATTGAATTTATACTAGTGTCGATAGATGTACATGTTATTAAATTTGTTGGGTGTGTTCTTTATTTGCCTATGAAAAAGTATGTCACATATCTTGTGATTAATGTGCATTTTTTTACGTTTACGTGAAGATATTATGAGGCTACAACTTGACATGGAACAAATACAACTTAATTACGTTCATTCATATTTTAACTTGACATATATGCCATAGTTATGTTGATTTTATATAGTTCTGTTTTAGTTTGATATTTGTTGTGATCAACTTGATTGAATATGTGTTTTAAAACCTTCAAATGGCGGCGTAATAATCATAGCTACATTGTTTACGGATTGCAGACCTAACCAATTAGATATCACTTCTTTATTACATATCAGTTCTTCATTACACACCAGGTACTCTTTACTTTAACTAAAGTAGTTATATAATTGATATGCATTATCTATTAAATATTTTAGATGATAGAAGGAGTACGGGAAAATTATTGGCTGTTGGCTTATTGTTGGATAGTATGATTGAAGGAATATGGGATAATTAAAAGGAGTACGAGATAATTATTGGTTTGATTGTTGGATAATATGTTGAAAATATTTTAGACTCCCGGTTTCATAATACGATGATAATTTTCTAATGTCTATATATAAGCTTAAAAACATGATGTTAGAGGGGAAAAACTCGAAACATACCATAAACGGCCATGTGAGAGGTGAAAACCCAAAATACCCCTGAATGGCCCCATGGGAGGCACCAACATCTCCCACGGGACCAATGTAACTCATAGGAACTGATCGCGCAGCCACGGGACTCCCGGTTTGAGAATACGATGATAATTTGCATATTTCTAGACTTAAGCTTAAAAACATAGCGTTAGTGGGTGAAAACCAAAAACAGCCCCCAAACTACCCGTAGGTGGCACCAACCCCTACCACGTGACCAATGTGACTCGTAGGAACTAACCGTGCAGCCACGGGATCCACGGTTTGAGAATACGATGATAATTTACACATTTCTAGACTTAGGATTAAAAAAACGGCGTTCGAGGGGGGAAACTGAAACAGCCCCCGAACGGCCCCGTGGGAGGCACCAACACCTCCCACGGGACAAATGTAACTCTTATGAACTGACCGCGCGATCATGGGACTCCCCATTTGAGAATATGACAATAATTGAAAAGTATCAGGACTTAGGCTTAAAAGCATGGCGTTAGAGGGTGAAAACCCAAAATAGCCCCCTAACAGCCCTCATACGGTCCTGTGAGAGGCACCAACACCTCTCACAGGACCAATGTAACTCATAGGAACTGACCGCGCAGCCACGGGACTTCCAGTTTGAGAATACGATGACAATTTGTATATTTCTAGACTTAGGCTTAAAAATATGGCATTAGTGATCGAAAACCCAAAACAACCACCGAATGGCCCCATAGAAGGCACCAACACCTCCCAGGGTCCCAATGTAACTCGTAGGAACTAACCTCGCAGCGATGGGACTACCTACTTAAGAATACGATGATAGTTTGCATATTTCTAGACTTAAGCTTAAAAAATGGCGTTATAGGGTAAAAACCCAAAACAGCAGCCAAACATCCCCGTGGAAAGCACCAACACCTCCCACAGGACCAATGTAACTCGTAGGAAGTGACCGCGCAACCACGGGACTCTCGGTTGTAGAATTCGAAGCTAATTTATATATTTCTAGACTTAGGCTTAAAAATATAGTGTTAGAGGGTGAGAACCAAAAACAGCCCCCGATGGTCCCGTGGGAGGCACCAACACCTCCCACGAGACCAATGTAACTCGTAGGAATTGACCGCACAGCCACGGGACTACCAGTTTGAGAATACGATGATAATTTGCATATTTCTAGACTTAGTCTTAAAAATATGGCGTTAGAGGGTGAAAACCTAAAATAACCACCGAACGGCCCCATAGGAGGAACTAACACCTCCCACGAGACTAATGTAACGCATAGGAACTAACCGCGCAGCCCCGGGACTTCCAGTTTGGGAATACGATGGTAATTTGAATATTTTAAGACTTAGGCTTAAAAACATGGCGTTAGTGGGTGAAAACCCGAAACAGCCCCCGAACGGCCCCGTGGGAGGTACCAACACCTCCCATAGGACCAATTTAACTCGTAGGAATTGACCGCGAAGAAACAGGACTCCCAGTTTGAGAATACGATGATAAATCGCATATTTCTAGACTTAAAACTAAAAATATGGAGTTAGAGGGTGAAACCCCGAAACTGCTCCCGAAGGGCCCCGTGGGAGGCACCAACACCTCCCACGGGACCAATGTAAGTCGTAAGAACTGACCGAGCAGCCACGGGACTCCCGGTTTGAGAATACGATGGTAATTTGTATATTTATAGACTTAGGCTTAAAAATATGGCATTAGTGGCTGAAAACCCGAAATAGCCCCCGAACGTCCCCGTGGGTGGCACCAACACCTCCCACGGGACCAATGTAACTTGTAGGAACTGACTGCGCAGCCACGGGACTTTTGATTTGAGAATATAACGATAATTTACATATTTCTAGTCTTTGTCTTAAAAACATGGCGTTTAAGGGTGAAAACCCAAAACAGCCCCCGAATGGTCCCGTAGGAGGCACAACCACATCCCACGGGACCAATGTAACTCATAGGAACTGACCGCGTAGCCATGGGACTTTCGATTTTGGAATACGATGATTATTTGTATATTTCTAGACTTAGGCTTAAAAACATGGCGTTAGTGGAGGAAAACTCAAAACAGCCCCCGAACGGCCCGATGGGTGGAACCAACACCTCCCACGGGACTAATGTAACTCGTAGGAACTGACCACGCAGCCGCGGGACTCCCGGTTTGAGAATACGACGATAATTTGTATATTTCTAGACTTAGTCTTAAAAATATGGCGTTAGAGGGTGAAAACCCAAACCAGCACCCGAACATCCCAGTGGGAGTCACCAACACCTCCCACGGGACCACTATAACTCGTAGGAACTAACCCTCAACCGCGGGTCTCCCGGTTTGAGAATACGATAATAATTTATATATTTCTAGACTTAGGCTTAAAAGCATGGCGTTAGAGGGTGAAAACTCAAAACAGCCCCCGAACAGCCCCGTGGGAGGCACCAACACCTTCCACGGGACCAATGTAACTCATGGGAACTGACCGCACAACCATGGGACTCCCGATTTGAGAATACGACGATAGTTTGCATACATCTAAACTTAGGCAAAACATGACGTTAGTGGGAAAAACCCTAAAAATAGCCCCCGAACGCCCCCATGGGAGGCACCAACACCTCCCACAGGACAAATGTAACTCGTATGAACTGACTGCGCGATCATGGGACTCCCCATTTGATAATATGATGATAATTGAAAAGTATCAGGACTTAGGCTTAAAAACATGGCGTTAGAGGCTAAAAACACAAAACAGCCCCCGAACAGCCCTCATATGGTCCTGTGAGAGGCCCCAACACCTCTCACGGGACCAATGTAACTCATAGGAACTGATCGCGCAGCCACGGGACTCCTGATTTGAGAATATGACGATAATTTGTATATTTCTAGACTTAAGCTTAAAAACATGGCATTAGTGAGTGAAAACCCGAAACAGCCACCGAATGGTCCCGTAGAAGGCACCAACACCTCCCACGGCACGAATGTAACTCGTAGGAACTAACCACGCAGCGATGGGACTCCTGGTTTGAGAATACGATGATAATTTGCATATTTCTAGACTTAGGCTTAAAAAATGGCGTTATAGGGTGAAAACCCAAAACAGCAGCCGAACGGCCCCGTGGAAGGCACCAACACCTCCCAAGGAACCAATGTAACTCGTAGGAACTGACCGCGCAACCACGGGACTCTCGATTTTAGAAAATGACGATAATTTGCATATTTCTATACTTAGGCATAAAAGTATGACGTTAGAGGGTGAAAACACAAAACAATCCCTGAATGGCCCCGTGGGAGGCACCAACACCTCCCACGGGACCAATGTAACTCGTAGGAATTGAGCGCAGCCACGGGACTCCTAGTTTGAGAATACAATGATAATTTTCATATTTCTAGACTTAGGTTTAAAAACATGGCGTTAGAGGGTGAAAACTTAAAACAACCATTGAACGGCTTCGTGGGAGGAACCAATACCTCCCACGGCTCTAATGTAACTCATAGGAACTGATCGCGTTGCCCTGATAGTTCCGATTTGAGAATACAATGGTAATTTGAATATTTCTAGACTTAGGCTTAAAAAATGGTGTTAGTGGGTGAAAACCCGAAACAGACCCCGAACCGCTTGGTGGGAGGTACCAACACCTCCTACGGGACCAATGTAACTCGTAGGAACTAACCGCGCAGCCACAGGACTCCCAGTTTGAGAATACGATGATAAATTGCATATTTCTAGACTTAGGCTTAAAAACCTGGCGTTAGAGGGTGAAACTCCATAACAGCTCCCGAAGGGCCCCGTGGGAGGCACCAACACCTCCCACGGGATTAATGTAAGTCGTAGAAACTAAGTGCAAAGCCACGGGACTCCCGGTTTGAGAATACGATGGTAATTTTATATATTTATAGACTTAGGCTTAAAAACATGGCATTAGTGGATGAAAACCCGAAACAACCCCCGAATGGCCCCGTAGGAGGCACAACCACCTCCCACGTGACCAATGTAACTCATAGGAACTGACCGCGTAGCCACGAAACTTTCGATTTGAGAATACGATGATAATTTGCATATTTCTAGACTTAGGCTTAAAAACATGGCATTAGTGGGGGAAAACTCAAAATAGCCCCCGAACGGCCCGATGGATGAAACCAACACCTCCCACGGGACCAATGTAACTCGTAGGAACTGACCACACTGCCGCAGGACTCCCGGTTTGAGAATACGGCGACAATTTGTATATTTCTAGGCTTAGGCTTAAAAACATGGCGTTAGAGGGTGAAAATCCAAAACAACTTTCGAATATCCCCGTGGGAGGCACCAACACCTCCCACGGGACCAATGTAACTCGTAGGAACTGAACCCGCAGCCATGGGTCTTCCGATTTGAGAATAAGACAATAATTTGTATATTTCTAAACTTATGCTTAAAAACATGGCGTTAGAGGGTGAAAACCCAAAACAGCCCCAGAACGGTCCCGTGGAAGGCACCAACACCTCCCATGGGACCAATGTAATTCATAGGAACTGACCGCGCAGCCACGAGACTCCCGGTTTGAGAATATGACGATAATTTGCATACATCTAGACTTAGGCAAAACATGACGTTAGTGGGGGAAAACCCGAAACATCCCCCAAACGGCCCATGGGTGACACCAACACCTTCCACGGGACCAATGTGACTCGTAGGAACTGACCTTACACCCGCGGTACTCCCGATTTGAGAATACGATGGTAATTTGCATATTTCTAGACTTAGGCTGAAAAACATGGCGTTAGTGGGTGAAAAATTAAAACAGCCCCCGAACAGCCTTGTGGGTGACACCAACACCTCCCACGGCACAATGTAACTCGTAGGAACTGACCACATAGCCACGGGACTCACGATTTGAGAATACGATGATAAGTTACATATTTTAAGACATATGCTTAAAAAATGGCGTTAGTGGGTGAAAAGCCAAAACACCTCCCGAACAGCCGCGTGGGTGGCACCAACACCTCCCACGGGACCAATTTGACTCGTAGGAACTGACCGTGTACCCACGGGACTCTCGGTTCAAGAATACGATGATAATTTACATATTTCTAGACTTTGGCTTAAAACATGGAGTTAGTTGGGGAAAACCCAAAACAACCCCCAAACGGCCTGGTGGGTGGAACCAACACCTCCTACGGAACAATGTAACTCGTAAGAACTGACCACGTAGCCACAGGACTCCCAGTTTGAGATACGATGATAATTTATAAATTTCTAGACTTAGTCTTAAAAACATGGCGTTTGTTAATGTAAAAAATTAGATTATCTCTAATTAATCAATCACAGATAAAATAAATGAGACAAAAGATTTTCAAAGTGGTTCAGCCTTATAAGAATGGCCTACGTCCACTTTTTTTCTATTGCTGACTGTTTGTCTGGAATTCTCGATATGTGGTTTATCCAGAAATCCAGAGTCCCCTTCTAATGACGAGGTTACAATGTATTTATAGCCTTGAGGCTGTACAAATAAAAGGACAATGCACTGTTATGTAGTAGACATATATATCTGTACGATAATGATGAGCATTTAATGCGCAGTCGTCTCCTTGATTCTCTTAATTTGGATGCACTGTACGCTAAGTAGCTCGGACCGCTTAAGTTTCTCAGACCGCTTAAGTTGCTCGGCACGCTTAAGTTGTTCGGCACACTTAAGTTACTCGAGGAGCCTAAGTTACTCGGTGAGCTTGAGCTGCTCGGAGTGTATGAGTTGCTCATAGAACGTATTTGTATTTGCCATGTGGGTCGACTCGTGTCTTCAAATGATTCGTCCACGTCAGCAGATTAAATTTGGTATCAACAAAAGCCCCCAATGTTTCACAGTTGAGGTTGAAGGGGAGTGTGGGACATTTCGCTTGAGACCTGCTTGGATTATTGATCTTTATGGATTTTAGGAAAATTTTATAATCCCTTTTTTGAGTGCACAATATCAAACTTCATAAATATTTTGAATTTCCATGATCGTTTCGATATTTGTGCCCTTTTTATTCTTTTAGCCACCGAAAATGCAAAAGTCTTCCCTTGTAATCATTGCCTTTCTCTATTCCCGAGATAAAGTATTTAAGCGCGGTAGAAATCCTATCGTCTTTTACTTTTCAAATCTGTATCTTTGAAATCTTTATTTCCTCTCTATCTTGTGCCTTCATTCTTTCCATTGTTCGTTGTCAACTGATCTCTCTTTTTCTGTAAGATTTTCTTCCTTCTCTTTTATTTACTTTGTTCATCATTGTTTACCTTGTTGAATCTATTGACAAATTTCGGTCTGAATTTTCAATCCCTTCATGGGATATTTTGGAAGAACTTTCTTAACCTTCTGATTATTTTTCTTTGGCTGAGGGACATTGGTTCATCAGACTTTTTGTAGCCGAATGTGGATTTTCTTTCCCGCCAAATCCCCTGTGTTTGGATTTTTGCCAATATTTTGATGTTGTACCTGCAAGAATAGCTCCAAATACATAGAGGATAGTTAATGGCGTATACAGGTTAAATCAACTTCATGGAACCCATTTAGGGATTCCAGAGATTATGTACTGCTACAGATGGGTTATCAACGATAGTACTTTCTATTTAAAAACTAGGTTTTTGAATAGGGCGTTAGTTGTCAATCTTCCTGATGCCAATAGGGATTACTTTGAACATGGAGTGGTGATGAAAAATTGGCAACACCCTCCCTTCAATGGAGATGATGTATACCAAGGTCCCAGATGTCCATCTTATAGCAATGGGATAAGTTGTTTTTATTTTTTGAAATCTTGTTTTCTTTATGTTTGATAAAATGCATCACTGACATTTGTTTTTATTTGTTACAGTCGACAGTAAAAGAAAACCTCCCAAAGAAGCCAACGTTAATTTAAAGCATTTAAAACTTATCTAGGATTTGCATCAATCTGTTGCTGAGGAACATATTAGATCTACCTCTTACTTGTTGCAGTATAAGAGCTATACTTTATCTTTCACTGCTCGTCCTCGTCCAGTGGTGGTTAATCTTGACCAAGTACCATCCTCTGAGACTAGCGTAGAGGGTTCTTCTTCTGAGTCAAGTATTCCTATCAGTAATCTGATAAAGAAGAGAAGAGATCCTGCCTTTTTTGACAAGTCTGCCTCTACTGCTGGGGAGGCAAAGAAAAGTAAACAAGATATCCCAGAAGAAGGGACAAGAATCATTGATGCACCTCCTCCTACTGCTGCCAAGAAAGTTGTTGAGAAGCCCCCTGTGGCTCCGAGCAAGATTGTTATTATCTATCCTCCGAGTGAGGTTATTGTCATATCACCAACAAAGCCAACATATTTAGTTGAGAATGTTCATGCTCCTTTGAGGAGGTTAAAGAAAAATTCTTCTGATAAACCTGCTAAACCTGTCTCCCAAACTTCAAATGTTGAAGGTGTTATTCCATCTTTTGTTACCCCGAGCTCCTTTGTGAGTTTGGTGAGATCCTGGACTATCCCAGAAGTCCAAGGCATTGAGGATTCCCTTTCTAGTGAGAGAATTACTACCCTTGCTGCTCAACACATTACCTCGGTAAGTTTCATTAACTTCGACCCCATTTATAACTCGACCCCTTTACTTTTTATGTTCATGTACTGACTTAAAGTTATTCTTTTTTTTCCAGTTGGTGACGTGTTTCAACAGCATTCTGAAGAAGGATGAAGCTATTAAGGTTTCAAGTTCCTCGGGAGGAGTAGAGGAAGCTTTTGTTGGTCTGACCCGATCTTTAAAAGACTCTCGTCAAAAGTACGAGGAAGATAAAGTTGGTTAGGAGAAGCAACTCAAATCCATTGAGCTGGACAGGAATCAAGCTGTGAATGCCTCCAAGGACTTGGAGAAGAAATTGAATGAGTTTGAGCAGAGCAACAAGAATTTTGAACAGAGCAACAAGGAGCTTGAGGCTAAGCTCAAGTCTGCTGAAGAGGAAGTTGTTAAACTTCAAGATGTCGAGCGACAAAAAACATAGGTGGAAGAGAAGTTAAAGGTTGTCGAGGAGCTCCTTAGGGAAAGGACCTCCTCGGAGAAGGCAAAAAGGAAGAAGGCAGTTAAAAAGTCTTTCAGTGCTGGTTGGGATAAAGGCTGGAATAAGGGTCTGGCTGCTATGTCTTCTCAAATGGAGTATACCAGCCTCAAATACATTAGGGATGGATGGGTTGCTGCCTTGCAAGAGCTGAAAGTTCCTGAGAATTCTGAGTTATTTTAGCAGCACACTCATGGCCCTCCTCCCTCTCCTGGAGAAGAATAAGAGGATGAAGATGCTTTAGATGAATCTTCCATGATGATTGGTGATCAAGTCCCTGTTGTTCTTATTATTCAACCTTTCTCCGAGCAACTCCAACCAACCAATACCTCTGCCGAGTAGCTAATCTTGTCCTCCGAGCAACCAGTCTCTTCCTCCAAACCTTCTTAGGAAGTTGTAGGGAATAAGGAGAAGGTGTAAAGTTTCTCGGGCTTTTATTTTGTTGTTCTATTGAATGTAACCTCACATTTTTTATTTTCCCTTATGATGAAATAAAAATTCGAATTTTGATTATTCGTCTTGACCTTTTCTTTTACTTGCTCTGTCTGCATCCTTGCTGATTCTTTTTATTTCTTCTCTTTGTTAGTTTATGGCCAAGATGGATCTCTTATCAGCTCATGATACAAAATTAATAAAGAAATGCAATGACTATTTCAAAGATGGTTATGTAGATCTAAATGAAGCTCAAATCATTGATATCCTCGGTTCAGATACTTCTGAACGAGCAGTTGAAGCTTACCAGTACCTTAAGTGTTTGCTTGATCGTCCAGTCGATAACAATGTGACCTACTATGAGATGATTGGAGATCTCCAAGGAACTATCGAGGAACTCTAACAGCAATATAAAGATCTTCTACCCTTTTTCACCAAGGATACGAGAAAAAATACCAAAAACTAAGTGCTGACAAAGGTATGACAAATTTATCTCTGCTTATGAGAAGAAAGAAAGTGTTCTAAAGCTTGAAGTTAAAGAGCACAGGCATATCGCCGAGTTGTTGGAGCAGGAGAACATTGCTTTGTAAGAGGAGATAAAACATCTCAAGTCTGCTGCATCTTGCTCAGGAGCCTTGGTCCCTGTTAATGATGAAGGTTTGTCTTTCTTGGAGGTAGAAAATGACAACTTAAGAGATGAGTTGGAAACTTTAAGAAGAGCTGAACCCTCCACATCTACTCGTGGATGAGCAAGATCTTCTTCTCGTGGACGAGCAAGGGTTGGTCGGGTTTCTATTGAAGAAGCAAAAACTTAAGCAACCTGGGAGAATTAAGCATTTTAGTTGATGGTGAAGAATCAAGCTTTGGCAGAGATGTCCAAGAAGATTCTGAATTTTAGCGAACAACTCTCTACCCAGAGTTCTGCCTTGGAAAATAAAGAAATTCTGGTGAAGAATATCCACGAGCAACTGGAGAGGTTAACTTATCAATTCCATAAACAACCCAGAGAGTTTTGGATGGCTGGGTATAATGAAGCCCTTTACCATCTTGATGCTCAGATTCAGCAGTCAAATAACGAGGGGTACAAGCAAGGGTGGTTGAATGCACTGTGTGTGCTAAAATTGGAGCAGGGCCACTACTTATGGGATTATTATGACCCTGGAGTGATCGATTTGCCCATGCCTCATTTTAAGCTTGACATTAGTTTAATTCCTGCTCGTGCAATTCCTCAATGCTTGATCTCCAAATATCTCGGTGACTACAGTCTTCATTCAAATTTTGAGATATCTTGCCCAAAGCACTTGCTTTAGCGACCTTCTGTAATGAATGTTATAATGCTTCGAGATGCAAACTTTATAAATTCCCCTTACGCATTAGATGACCCTCTTGCTGGGGTAGAACTTCTTTCAAAGGCAGAAGGGAAAAAGCCAATAGAATAGGGTTTTTATGTAATGAAGTATATTTTTCACATCACATGTAATTCTACGTGATTTGAATGAAGAAATTTAGTCATTTTCTATTCCATTTTCTTCTAAATTCTTTGTAGAATATCCTTGTTTGCTTGTTATTTTGTTTTTGGATAATGGAACTTGTCCCATTTGTTGTTTGATTATAGTGACTTGTCACTCTTTGGGCCTAAGCAATGAAATGATTTGCATCCCATGTTCCTGCTTAGTTTAACCAACCGGAGTTGATTGTATTTGATTTTCCGACCAACCGGAGTTGGTGATAATTAGTTCCTGACCAACCGGAGTTGGTGGTAATTGATTTGCCGACCAACCGGAGTTGGTGGTAATTGATTCCTGACCAACCGGAGTTGGTGGTAATTGATTTGCCGACCAACCGGAGTTGGTGGTAATTGTTTTTCCAACCAACCTGAGTTGGTGGTGATTGATTCCCCGACCAATCGGAGTTGGTGGTGATTGATTTGCTGACCAACCGGAGTAGGTGGTAATTGATTCCCGACCAATCGGAGTTAGTGGTAATTGATTTTCTAACCAACTGGAGTTGGTGGTAATTTATTTTCTGACCAAATGGAGTTGGTGGTAATTGATTCCCGACCAACCGGAGTTGGTGGTGATTGATTTGCCACCCAACCGGAGTTGGTGGTAATTGATTCCAGACCAATCGGAGTTGGTGGTAATTGATTTGCGGACCAACCAGAGTTGGTGGTAATTGATTCCCGACCAACCGGAGTTGATGGTAATTGATTTGCCGACCAATCAAAGTTGGTGGTGATTGATTCCCGACCAACCGAAGTTGGTGGTAATTAGTTCCCGACCAACCGGAGTTGGTGGTAATTAGGTGGTGATGTGCAGTGTGTAGGACTAATATTTTAAAAAAAAATCAACAAAAAGAGAGAACTGGGTAAAACATCCAACAGTTTATTCATACTGAAGAAAACTGCATTACATAGGAAATTCAAATTACTGATAATATTTGCGCAGATGCTCTGCATTCCATGCACTCTTAAATTCTTCTCCTTCCAATGTTTCAATCCTGTAGGTCCCTCGATGAGAAACTTCTATTACTCTGTAGGGTCCATGCCAGTTGGCTTCCAGTTTGTTATTCTTTTATTTCACTTTCTTTAGCACATAATCCCCTTCCTTCAAATCACACTTCTTCACTCTTTTGTTATAGAACAAAGCTATTTTTTATTGATACGCTACGTTCCTGATTGTTGCTTCCTCCTAACTTCTTCGAGCATATCGAGGTCTAATCTTCTCATCAAATCACTGATGGGAGGATTAAAATTAAGTACCTATGTGTGGGTAGACCCAATTCATCAGGTATGATAGCCTCACTTCCAAATGACAACATGTATGGAGACTCTCCTGTTGCTATTCGCGGTGTGGTACGATAAGCCCGCAGCATAGAATGTAGCTCATTAATCCAGTTTCCTTTTGCATCATCTAATCGTTTCATCAAACCATTCAGTAGCGTTCTGTTTGTCACCTCAGTTTGCCCATTGATTTGGGGATGGCCTGGTGCAGAATGAATCTTCAGTACATTGGATTGGTGACAATACGCAGCAAACTCCTCGTTATCAAACTGGGTTCTATGGTCAGTAATGAATGCATGTGGGAGACCATATCTGCAGATAATATTCTTCCAAATAAATTGATAGACTTTGTCGTATGTCATATCAATGAGAGGCTCATCTTCCTCCCATTTGGTAAAGTAATCCGCAGTAACTACAAGGTTTTAAATCTTCCCCTGGTCATTGGAAGTGGCCCGACCAAATCTATTCCCCACATGGCGAATGGCCAAGGAGACGTGATGGACGTTAACAATGCTTGGGGAGTTTTTCGAATAGAGGAGAAGCGTTGACATTTGTCACACTTCTTGGCATAATCTACACAATCATCTCTCGTGGGCGGCCAGTAATACCCCTGTGTTGTTATTCTTTGCAAAAGCGTTCGACCTGCCACATGGGCTCCACAAGACCCTTCATGAACCTCTTCGATTAGATCTTTCACTTCGGAGGGGTGGACACATCTTTGTATCCCTGCTATAATTCTTCATCTATATAAAATTCCATTGGTCAATACATAACGAGCAACTTTAAACTTTAATTTCTTGGCTGCGAGTTTATCAGTTGGCAAAGCCCCTTCTTCAATGTAGGCCCTGATGGGGTCCATCCAAGATGGTCCCAAGTCGAGGGAAATGAAGTTCATCATCAAATCTTCGTCTATGCTCCGACCAACCAAGATTTCTATCGAGATTGTTCTTCGTAGCTCGGTGCGTGTGGATGAGGCTAATCGAGCTAAAGCGTCTGCTCTCGCATTTTCCAATCTTGGTATTCTAATCAATTGTACTGCATTAAAACTCGATACAACCTCCATCGCTTTCGCATGATACTTAATCATTAATTCCCCTTTTGCTACATATACCCACAGAATTTAATTTACGATTATTGTGAATCACTGAATACAGTGACTTGCTCTACCTTCATGGTTTTGGCCAGACTTAAACCCACGATCATTGCTTCATATTCGGCCTCATTATTAGAAGCCTTAAATTGAAAGCGTAGAGCATACTCCACATCAATCTCATCCGGACTGTTTAGAACAATCCCTACTCCACTACATGTAGTGCACAAAGAGCCATCCTCATACAAATTCCACACAGGTACCTCATTATCAAACCCTTGGTCAGACAGAATTCCTTAGTGGAATATTTGATGCTTCTTTTTATCTTCCTTCAGCATTTTTCGCTACTCGTCCACCGACGTAAGTTGGTCGGGGTTTAAATTTGATGATTCTGTAACATCCACAGGTTAGTCTGTTTTCAAATTCTGCTCGTCGGAGGAATTCTTCTAAGTAAATTCTGCGATAAAATTCGCTACTGCCTGCCCTTTGAGCGACAATCTAGGCTTATAAATTATATCATATTCACCAAGTTCCACTGCCCAGTACATCAATCTTCCTGATTTCTCCGGTTTATGCTGAGCTTGTCTTAATGGCATATCGGTGTACACCACAATAGTATGGGCTTAGAAATATGGCCTCATCCTTCTGCTTGCTTCAACCAGTGCTAGTGCCAACTTCTTCAGCCTTGGATATCTGATTTCTGCTCCTCGAAAAGCCTTGCTTGTGTAATAGACTGGTTTTTGTACTCCGTCCTCCACCCTTATCAACGTCGAGCTAACTGCATTCTCTGATACTGCTAGATACAAGTATAATCTTTCTCCCATCATTGGTCTGGACAACAATGGAGGTGTCCCCAGATATTTCTTCAATTTTCGAAAGGCCTCCTCCCATTCATCATTCATTCAAAAGTTTTTCGGAGTGTTTTGAAGAATGTAGGCACCTGTCAGTTGCTCATGACAGAAACCTATTAAGTGTCGTAACTCGTCCTGTGAGACTTTTCACTTCCTTCTTCGTCATTGGAGATCGTAGCTCCAATAGAGCCTTGATCTTTTCAAGATTTGCCTCTATTCCTCGTTGGTTAACAATATATCCGAGAAACATGCCTTCTCGTACTCCGAATATGCATTTGGTGGGATTCAGTTTCATTTGATATTTCTCTAGTTGATCAAAGGTCTGACTTAGGTCAACTAGATAATTAGTAACTTTCTTGATATTCGTCAGCATATTGTCAACATAAACTTCCATGTTATGACTGATTTGCTTCGCAAACACCTTATTCATCAGCCGCTGATATGTTGCACCTGCATTTTTAAGTCCAAAAGGCATAACATTATAGCAATAAGTTCCCCTTGGGGTGATAAAAGAGGTACTCTCCCTATCTTCAGGCTTCATTTTAATCTAGTTGTAACCAGACTAAGCATCCATGAAACTCAACAGTTCATGCCCCGAGGTTGCATCCACTAGTTGATTGATTCTGGGCAAAGGAAAATAATCCTTTGGGCATGCCTTATTGAGATCGGTGAAGTCTACACACATCCTCCACTTATTATTTTTCTTCTTCACCATTACCACATTTGCTAGCCAATCAGGATATTTGACATCTTCAATAAAAGAGGATTTTTGTAGTTTCTCTACTTCTTCCTGTATTGCTTGGTTCTTTTCAGGGATGAACAATCTTCTTCGCTGCTTCACTGTCTTAATTTTCTTATTCATGTTGAGCTCGTGGCATAAGAAATTTGGGTCTATCCCTGGCATGTCTTCATGACTCCATGCAAAAGTCTCCTTTCTGCGTCTTAGAAATGCTATCAGCTCTTGTTTTATTGATACATCCAATGATGCACCAATTTGAGTTGTTCGTTCTGTATGTTCGTTATTCAGAATGATATTTTTGGTAGACTCCATGACCTGGCCCTTAACGAGCTGAGACTCATCTCTAGGGTCTAAAGTTTCAATCTCCGCATCTTTTATTTCATCCACCTGATAAGTAGTAGTCTTCTTCCTGAATTCTTCACGCTCCTCCTGCTCGGTAGATAAATAGTAGCATTCCCGAGCTACTTTATGGTCGCCTTTCACAACTCCCATTCCAAAATTGGTTGGGAATTTTAAACATTGATGTATAGTAGATGGTACTGCTTCGAACTTCTTCAGGCCTACTCTTCCCATGATGATATTATAAGCTGATTGGACGTTTTTATCCATTATAAAAAAGCGTACTCTTTCTGTTCGGCAAGCAGGCCATATACCGATAAGCATATCCAACTTGATCGTCCCAAGTGGAAAACCTTCTCGCCAGTAAAGCCAAGGAGGGGTCTATGATAAGGCTCCAACTGGGCTAGCTTCAGATTCAAACTGTCAAAGCATGGATAGAATATGATATTTTGCCGAGCTACCATTATCCACCAGTACTCGTGAAATCACCACTTCCTTCATTCTCATCTTGATCACCAATGGGTCATCATGAGGATATAGTACACCTGTCAGGTCATTCTTAGATAAACCAATGACCAGTTTGTCCTTATTAACCTTCCTCGGGCGATCATTTTCAGCCAGATTTATTCGCTGAATGTACGAGCAAGCTTGAGCCTCATTGAGGTAATCTTTTCTTTCCGTAGTTAGATCTCCACCTCCTGCATCTCCACCTGTAATAACATTACATTCAAATGATCCAAATGGATTGAAAATACCTCACGTTCTGGCTGCTTTGGTCTTTTGGGGAGATCGGGGTCATCTTGGTCATCTTTTGTGTCTTCTTCATGACTTCTCTTCTTGTCTTCTTTTGCTCGACGAGGAGATCTAGACCTCTTCCTTGTTCAATCATTGATCTTTCCACCATTTTTACGATCAACATATTTATCCAGCTTTCCTCGTCTGAGGAGTGCTTCAATTTCATTCTGGAGAGCTATGCAATTTTTGGTCGTGTGACCATGGTCTTTTTGGAACTCATAATATTTGGATTTATTCCTCTTGTCAGGATCTGCCTTTATTTTTTTTGGCTAGTTTAGCTCCTCGATGTTCTTGATCTCTTCCAGAATGTGGTTTATATCTACCTTCAAAGGAGTATAATTTCCAAACTTCTTCAATTGTTCCATTGCTTGCTTTGCTTTCAACGGCTTGTTTCCACCATTATTCTTCTGATCCTTCTTGTCAGTCTTACCATCTTCAACCTTGACCTCCTTAGTTTCTGCATTCTTCTTCACAGCCATAGCTTCCTCGGTATTCATGATTTTGGTTGCTTTTGCCATCAGTTCTGTCATGGTTCTGGGTGGATCTTTGGCTAAAGTGTAGTACAATTTATTTGGCAATACTCCACTCATCAGGGCAGTAATTGATGTCTTCTCCTCGTAATCAATTACCTCGATCTTCTCATTATTAAAATGAGTAATATAATCCTTGGTGCTTTCACCTGCCTTCTATCTAACACTCAGCAAGTGTGCTACTCGTTTGACTGGTTTTTCTCCAAAATAGAAGTTCCTAATAAAGAGCTCGACCAGTTGAAACAAAGTCGCGATCTTCCCCCGAGGAAGATTGTTGTACCATATTTGCGTAGACCCGGTAAAAGTTCCTGAAATTCCCTGCATCTCATCTCATCTGGAATTGTATAGATATCGGCAGCAGCTTGGTATTGTTCTATATGAAGGACATGGTCAGTTTTCCCATCATATTTAGGCGTCACTGTTGGAGCTTTGAATTTTGATGGTGTGGGAAAATCCACAATCGCCTGTACAAAGGGTGTCCCTTGGACAAAAGTCATTTGTAGAGGATTCTTGGCCTTAGCCATTTCGCCTAATCTGTCCTCCAACCTCTGAATAGAGCCATTCCATGCATCGTTTCCTTCCTCGGGCCTATTGGTTCGATCAATTGATCGCATTGAATTTACCTCTTAGGATCTTTCATTACGAGCAGTTGGTCGTGATTGGACAGAGCCTTCCCTTAGATCGGATAGTCGTGGAGAGTTCCTCGACACAATCATAGGAGGACTTCTATTCCTCTTAGGAACAAATGATCAAAAGGAGAGACTCTACTCAACCTTTCTAGAGCACTGGTCCTTTCCGGAGATAGAGTGATGTTTCGTTGAGAATATTTTGCTCGCACTGATGAAGTCCGACCATGTTGATAAGAAGGATCATTAGATCTCTCAGTACGATATGAATTGGTGCGTCTAGATCGAGATTCCTCTGGGAATAACGTTCGCCTAGTTCACGAAGAGGGTAAACGGGTATTTTCTGAACTCTTCGTTGTCCTGATTGGGCCGGCACTCCTCCTTAAACAGTTTGTATAAGTTGACGCATGGTTTCTTCCATGGCTGTTTGACCTTGGGCTAAACTAGCCATTATGCCAGCCAGATCTAAAACATTTGGGGGAATAGACGGATTTTGGGGGATCCCAGCATTTCGATTACTGGATTCCAGATTATCAGCCATTGATAATGAATTATTTTAGTGAAAAATGATAAGTACAGTCGTTTCCCAAAGACGGTGCCAATTTTTTGATGTAAAAAATCAGATTATCTCTAATTAATCAATCACAGATAAAATAAATGAGACAAAAGATTTTTAAAGTGGTTCAGCCTTATAAGAATGGCCTACGTCCACTGTTTTTGTATTGGTGACTGTTTGTCTGGAATTCTCGATATGTGGTTTATCCAAAAATCCAGAGTCCCCTTCTAATGAGGAGGTTACAATGTATTTATAGCCTTGAGGCTGTACAAATGAAAGGACAATGCGATGTTATCTAGTAGACATACACATATGTAGGATAATGATGACCATTTAATGGGAATCGTCTCTTTGATTCTCTTGATTTGGATGCGTTGTACACTAAGTACCTCAGACCGCTTAAGTTTCTCGGAACGCTTAAGTTGCTCAGCACTCTTAAGTTATTCGGCACGCTTAAATTGCTCGGGGAGCCTAAGTTGCTCTGTGCGCTTGAGTTGCTCGAAGTGTATGAGTTGCTCATAGAACGTATTCGTATTTGCCATGTGGTCGACTCGTGTCTTCAAGTGATTGGTCCACGTCAGCAGATTAAATTTGGTATCAACAAAAGCCCCCAATGTTTCACAGTTGAAATTTGGTATCAACAGCGTTAGAGGGTGAAAACCCAAAACAGCACCCGAACGTCCCCGTGGGATGCACCAGCACCTCCCACGGGACCAATGTCACTCGTAGTAATAGACCCCGCAGCCGCGGGTTACCCAGCTTGAGAATACGACAATAATTTGTATATTTTTAGACTTAAGCTTAAAAACATGGCGTTAGAGGGTGAAAATAAAAACAGCCCCCGAACGGCCCCGTGGAAGGTACCAACACCTCTCATGGGACCAATGTAATTCGTAGGAACTGACCGCACAGCCACGGGACTCTCGGTTTGAGAATACGACGATAATTCGCATATATCTAGACTTAGGCAAAACATGACGTTAGTAAGGGAAACCCGAAATATCCCCCGAACGGCTCCGTGGGTGAAAACCTGAGTCAACCCCCGAACGGCCCCGTGGGAGGCACCAACACCTCCCATAGGACTAATGTGACTCGTACGAACTGACCGCACAGCTGCAGGACTCCCGGTTTGAGAATACGATGGTAATTTTCATATTTCTAGACATAGGCTTGAAAATATGGTGTTAGTGGGTGAAAAAACGAAGCAGCCCCGAACGGCCTCATGGGATGCACCAACACCTTCCACGGGACCAATGTAACTCGTATGAACTTTACGATGATAATTTACATATTTTAAGACTTAGGCTTAAAAATATGGCGTTAGTGGGTGAAAACTCGAAACAGCACCCGAACGGCCCCGTGGGTGGCACCAACACCTCCCACGGAACTAATGTGACTCGTACAAAGTGACCGCGCAACCACGGGACTCTCGGTTTAAGAATACAATGGTAATTTACATATTTCTAGAGTGGGGCTTAAAAACATGGCGTTAGAGGGTGAAAATCAAAAACAGCCCCCGAACGGCCCTGTGGGAGGCACCAACACCTCCCACGGAACCAAGGTAAGTCGTAGGAACTAACGCGTAGCCACGGGGCTCTCAGCTTGAGAATACGATGATAATTTGCATATTTATAGACTTAAGTAAAACATGACGTTAGTGGGAGAAAACCTGAAACAACCGCCGAACGACCCCGCGGGAGGCACCAACACCTCCCACAGGACCAATGTAACTCGTAGGAACTGACCGCGCGGCCACGAGACTCCCAATTTGAGAATACAACGATAATTTGAATATTTCTAGACTTAGGCAAAACATGGCGTTAGTGGGGGAAAACCTAAAACAACCCCGTGGATGGCACCAACACCTTCCACGGGACCAATGTGACACGTAGGAACTGACCGCGTAGCCGCGGGACTCCCGATATGAGAATACAATGGTAATTTGCATATTTCTAGACTTAGGCTTAAAAACATGGTGTTAGTGGGTGAAAAATTGAAACAGCCCCCGAACGGCCCTATGTGTGGCACCAACACCTCCCATGGGACAATTGTAACTCGTAGGAACTGGTCACGTAGCCGCGGGACTCCTGGTTTGAGAATACGATGATTATTTCCATATTTTTAAACTTAGGCTTAAAAATATGGCGTTAGTGGGGAAAACCCGGGATAACCCCCGAACGACCCCGTGGGTAGCACAAACACCTCCACGAGACCAATGTGACTCGTAGGAACTGACCGCGCAGCAATGGGACTCTTGGTTTGAGAATACGATGATAATTTGCATATTTCTAAACTTAGGCTTAAAAACATGGCGTTAGAGGGTGAAAACCCAAAACAGCACCCCGAATGCCCCTATGGGAGGCACCAACACCTTCCACGAGACCAATGTAACTCGTAGGAACTGACCGCGCAGTCATGGGACTCCCGATTCGAGAATACGATAATAATTTGCATAGTTTAAGACTTAGGCTTAAAAACATGGCGTTAGAGGGAAAAAACTCGAAATAGCCCTCGAACAGCCTCGTGGGTGGCACCAACACCTCCCACGGGACCAATGTAACTTATAGGTACTGACCACACGGCCGCGAAACTCCCGGTTTTAGAATATGACAATAATAGGCATATTTCTAGATTTAGGCTTAGAAACATAGCGTTAGTGGGTGAAAACTCAAAACAGCCACCAAACTACCCCGTGGGGCACCAACACCTCCCACAGGACCAATGTAAATCATAAGAACTGACCGCGCAGCCACGGGACTCCCGGTTTGAGAATAGGACGATAATTTATATATTTCTAGACTTAGGCTTAAAGACATGACATTAGGGTAAAAATCCAAAACAGCCCCCGAATGGCCCCGTGGAAGGCACCAACACCTCCCATGGGACCAATGTAACTCGTAGGAACTGACCGCGCAGCCACGGGACTCCTGGTTTGAGAATACGATGATAATTTTCATATATCTAGAATTAGGCAAAACATGGCGTTAGTGGGGGAAACCCGAAATAGCCCCCGAACGGCCCCGTAGGAGGTACCCATACCTCCCACGGGACCAATGTAACTCGTAGGAATTGACCCCGCAGCCGCGGGTCTCTTGGTTTGAGAATACGATGATAATTTGCATATCTCTAGACTTAGGCTTAAAATCGTGGCGTTAGAGGGTGAAAACCCAAAATAGCCCCCGAACGTCCCCGTGGGAGGCACCAACACCTCGCACGGGTTCAATGTTACTCGTAGGAACTGATCGCGTAGCCAAGGGATTCCCGATTTTAGAATACGGTGGTAATTTGCATATTTCTACACTTAGGCTTAAAAACATGGCCTTAGTGGGTCAAAAACCGAAACAACCCCCAACCGGCCCCGTCGGTGGCACCAACAACTCCCACGGGACCAATGTAACTCGTAGGAACTGACCGCGTAGCTGCGGGACTCATGGTTTGATAATACGATGATAATTTACATATTTTAAGACTTCGGCTTAAAAGCATGGCATTAGTTGGTGAAAACCTGAAATAGCAGCCGAACGGCCCCGTGGGTGGCACCAACACCTCCCACGGGACCAATGTGACTCGTAGAAACTGACCGCGCAATCACGGGAATCCCGGTTTTAGAATACGACGAAAATTTATATATTTCTAGACTTGGGCTTAATAACATGGCGTTAGAGGGTGAAAATCTAAAACAGCCCCCGAACGTCCCTGTGGGAGGCACCAACACCTCCCACGAAAACAATGTAAGTCGTCCGAACTAACCATATAACCACGGGACTCCCGGTTTCAGAATATAACGATAATTTGCATATTTCTAGACTTAGGTAAAACATGACGTTAGTGGGGGAAAACCCGAAACAACCCCCCAACGGGACGTAGGTGGCACCAACACCCCCCCACAGGACCTCTGTAACTCGTAGGAACTGATCGCGCAGCCACGAGACTCCCGTTTTGAGAATATAACGATAATTTTCATATTTTTAGACTTAGGCGAAACATGGCAATAGTGGGGGAAAATTCGAAACAGCCCTCGAACGGCCCCGTGGGTGGCACCAACACCTTCCACGGGACCAATGTGACTCGTAGGAACTGACCGCGCAGTCGCGGGACTCCAGATTTTAGAATATGACGGTAATTTGCATATTTCTAGACTTAGGCTTAAAAACATGGCGTTAGTGGGTGAAAAACTAAAACAGCCCCCGAACGACCCTGTATGTGTCACCAACACCTCCCACGGGACCAATGCAATTCATAGGAACTGGCCACATAGCTGCGGGACTCTCGGTTTGAGAATACGATGATTATTTATATATTTTTAGACTTAGGATTAAAAATATGATGTTAGTGAGGGAAAACACGAGACAACCCCCAAACGGCCCCGGGGATGGCACCAACAACTCCCACGGGACCAATGTGACTCGTAGGAACTGATCGCGCAGCAATGGGACTCATGGTTTGAGAATACAATGATAATTTGTATATTTCTAGACTTAGGCTTAAAAATATGGCGTTTGTGGGTGAAAACCTGAGTCAACCACCGAACGGCCCCGTGGGAGGCACTAACACCTCCCACAGGAACAATGTGAATTGTAGGAACTGACCGTGAAGCCACAGAACTCCCAGTTTGAGAATACGATGATAATTTACATATTTCTATACTTAGGCTTAAAAACATGGCATTAGAAGGTGAAAACCCAGAGCAGCACCAGAACGGCCCCGTGGGAGGCGCCAACACCTCCCACGGGACCAATGTAACTTGTAGGAACTGACTGCAGAGCCACGGGACTCTCGGTTTGAGATTATGATGGTAATTTGAATATTTCTAGACTTAGGCTTAAAAACAAGGCGTTAGAGGGTGAAAACACAAAACAACCCCCGAACGTCCCCGTGGGAGTCACAAACGCCTCCCACGGGACCAATGTAATTCATAGGAACTGACTCCGCAGCCGCGGATCTCCCGATTTGAGAATACGATAATAATTTAAAAAAATTTAGACTTGGGCCTAAAAACATGGCGTTAGAGGGTGAAAACCCAAAACAGCCCCCGAACGTCCCCGTGGGAGGCACCAACACCTCCCACGGGTTGAATGTAACTCGTAGGAACTGACCACGCAGCCATGGGACTCCCGATTTGAGAATACAACAATAATTTATATATTTGTAGACTTAGGCTTAAAAACATGGCGTTAGTGGGGAAAAACCCAAAACATCCCCCGAACGGGCCCGTGGGTGGCACCAACACCTCTCACGGGACCAATGTGACTTGTACGAACTGATCGCGCAGCCGCGGGAATCCCAGTTTGAGAATATGACGGTAATTTCCATATTTTTAGACTTAGGCTTAAAAACATGACGTTAGTGGGTGAAAAACCGAAACAGCCCCCGAACGGCCCCGTAGGTGGCATCAACACCTCCCACGGGACCAATGTAACTTGTAGGAACTGACCACGTAGTCGCGGGACTCATGGTTAGAGAATACGAAGATAATTTGCACATTTCTAGACTTGAACTTAACAACATGGCGTTAGTGGGTGAAAACAGAAAACTTCCCCCGAACGGCCCCGTGGGTGGCACCAATACCTCCCACAGGAGGAATGTGACTCGTAGGAACTGACCGCGCAGGCACGGGACTCTCGATTTTAGAATACGATGGTAATTTGCATATTTCTAGACTTAGGCTTAAAAACATGGCGTTAGAGGGTGAAAACCCAAAATAGCCCCCAAACAGCCTAGTGGGAGGCACCAACACCTCTAACGGGACCAATGTGACTCGTACGAACTGACTGCACAGCCGCAGAAATAACGGTTTGAGAATATGACGGTAATTTCCATATTTCTAGACTTAGGCATAAAAACATGACGTTAGTGGGTGAAAAACCGAAACAGCCCCCGAACGGCCCCGTGGGTGGCACCAACATCTCCCACGAGACCAACGTAACTTATAAGAACTGACCACGTAGCCGCGGGATTCATGGTTAGAGAATACGACGATAATTTTCACATTTCTAGACTTGGGCTTAAAAATATGGCGTTAGTGGGTGAAAACCCAAAATAGCCCCCGAACGGCCCCGTGGGTGGCACTAATACCTCCCACGGGATGAACGTGACTCGTAGGAACTGACCGCGCAGCCACGGGACTCCCGATTTTAGAATACGATGGTAATTTACATATTTTTAGACTTAGGCTTAAAGACATGGCGTTAGAGGGTGAAAACCCAAAACAGCCCCCGAACGGCCTAGTGGGAGGTACCGACACCTCCCACGGGACCAATGTAACTCGTAGGAACTGACCGCATAGCTACGGGACTCTCAGTTATAGAATACAACGATAATTTGCATATTTCTAGACTTAGGCTTAAAAACGTGGCATTAGTGGGTGAAAACCCGAAACAGCCCCCGAATGTCCCTATGGGTGGCACCAACACCTCCCACGGGACAAATGTAACTCTTAGGAACTGACTGCGCGATCATGGGACTCCCGATTTGAGATTACGATGATAATTGAAACGTATCAAGACTTAGGCTTAAAAACATGACATCTGAGTGTGAAAACCCAAAACAGCCCCCAAACAACCCTCATACGGTCATTTGAGAGGTACCAACACCTTTCATGGGACCAATATAACTTATAGAAACTAACCGCGCAGCCACGGGACTACCGGTTTGAGAATACAATGATAATTTGTATATTTCTAGACTTAGGCTTGAAAGCAAGGCGTTAGTTAGTGAAAACCCAAAACAGCCACCGAACGGCCCTGTGGAAGGCATTAACACCTCCCACGGGACCAATGTAACTCGTAAGAACTGATCACGCTACCGCGGGACTCTCGGTTTGATAATATGATGATAATTTGCATATTTCTAGACTTAGGCCTAAAAATACGGCGTTATAGGGTGAAAACCCAAAACAGCAGCCGAACGGCCCCGTGGAAAGCACCAACACATCCGACGAGACCAATGTCACTCATAGGAACTGATCGCGTAGCTGCGGGACTCTCGGTTTGGGAATACGATGGTAATTTGTATATTTCTTGACTTAAGCTTAAAAACATGGCGTTAGTGGGTAAAAAATCGAAACAGCCCCCGAACGGCCCCATGGGTGGCACCAACACCTCCCACGGGACAATATAACTCATAGAAACTGACCACGTAGCCGCGGGACTCACGATTTGAGAATACGATGATAATTTACATATTTCAAGACCTAGGCTTAAAAACATGGTGTTAGTGGGTGAAAATCCAAAACAGCACCTGAATGATCACGTGGGTGGCACCAACACCTCCCACGGGACCAATGTGACTCGTAGGAACTGATCGCGTACCCACGGGACTCCCGGTTTGAGAATTCGATGATAATCTGCATATTTCTAGACTTAGGCTTAAAAACATGGTATTAGAGGGTGAAAACAAAAAACAGCACCCGAACGTCCCCGTGGGACGTACCGGCACCTCCCATGAGACTAATGTAACTCATAGGAATAGACCCCGCAGCCGCAGGTCTCCCGGTTTGTGAATACGGAGATAATTTACAAATTTCTAGACTTAGGCTTAAAAATATGGCGTTAGAGGGTGAAAATCCAAAACAGCCCCGGAACGGCCCTGTGGGAGGCACCAACACCTCCCACAGTACCAATTTAAGTCATAGGAACTAACCGCGCAGCCACGGGACACCCATTTTGAGAATACGACGATAATTTGCATATTTCTAGACTTAGGTAAAACATGACATTAGTGGGAGAAAAACCGAAACAACCCCCGAACGGCCCCGTGGGTGGCACCAACACCTCCCACGGGACCAATGTAACTCGTAGGAACTGATCGCGCAGCCACGAGACTCCCGATTTGAGAATACGACAATAATTTGCATAATTCTAGACTTAGGAAAAAAATATGGCGTTAGTGGGTGAAAACCTGGAAAAAAAACCCCGAACAGCCCCGTGGGTGGCACCAACACCTTCCACGGGACCAATGTGACTCGTAGGAACTGACCGCGCAGCTGCGGGACTTCTAATTTGAGAATACGACAGTAGTATGCATATTTCTAGACTTAGGCTTAAAAACATGGCATTAGTGGGAGAAAAACTAAAATAGCCCCCGAATGGCCCTGTGTGTGGTACCAACACCTCCCACGGGACCAATGTAACTCGTAGGAACTGGCTACGTAGTCGTGGGTCTCCCGATTTGAGAATACGATAATTATTTGTATATTTTTGGACTTGGACTTCAAAATATGGCGTTAGTGGGGGAAAACTCGGGACAACCCCCGAACTGCCCCGTGGGTAGCACCAACACCTCCACGGGACCAATGTGACTCCTAGGAACTGACCGTGCAGCAATGGGACTCTTGGTTTGAGAATACAATGATAATTTGCATATTTCTAGACTTAGGCTTAAAAATATGGCATTCGTGGGTGAAAACCTGAGTCAACCCCCGAACGGCCCCATGGGAGGCACCAACACCTCCCACAGGACCAATGTGACTCGTAGGAACTGACCGCGTAGCCTTGGGACTTTCGGTTTGAGAATACGACGGTAATTTGAATATTTCTTGACTTAGGCTTAAAAACATGGCGTTAGAGGTTGAAAACCCGAAACATCCCCCGAACGGCCTCGTGGGATGCACCAACACCTCCCACGGGACCAATGTAACTCGTAGGAACTGACCGCGCGGCCAGAGGACTCCCGGTTTGAGAATACAATGATAAATTGTATATTTCTAGACTTAGGATAAAAAACATGGCGTTAGAGGGTGAAAACCCGAAACATCCCCTGAAGGGTCCCGTGGGAGGCACCAATACCTCCCACGGGACCAATGTATGTCCTATGAACTGATCGAGCAACGAGAGACTCTTGGTTTGAGAATACGATGGTAATTTGCATATTTCTAGACTTTGGCTTAAAAACATGGCATTAGTGGATGAAAACCCGAAACAGTGCCCGAACGGCCCCGTGGGTGGCACCAACACCTCCCATGGGACCAAAGTGACTCGTAGGAACTGATCGCATTGACACGGGACTCCCAATTTGAGAATACGACGATAATTTGCATATTTCTAGACTTAGGCTTAAAAACATGGCGTTAGAGGGTGAAAACTCAAAGCAGCACCCGAACGGCCCCGTAGGAGGCACCAACACCTCTCACGGGACAAATGTAACTCATAGGAACTGACGACAGAGCCACGGGACTCCTGGTTTGAGATTACGAAGTTAATTTGAATATTTCTAGACTTAGGCTTAAAATCATGGCGTTAGATGGTGAAAACTCAAAACATCCCCCGAAATAGGCCATGAACGACCCCATGAGTGGTACTAACACCTCCCACGGGACCAATGTAACTTGTAAGAACTGACCACGCAGTCGCGGGACTCTCGGTTTCAGAATAAGATGATAATTAGCATATATCTAGACTTCGGCTTAAAAATTGGCGTTAGAGGGTGAAAATCCAAAATAGCCCCCGAACGGCCCTGTGGGTGGACTAACACCTCCCACGGGACCAATGTAACGCATAGGAACTGAATGCGCAGCCACGGGGCTCCGGGTTTGAGAATACGATGATAATTTGCATATTTCTAGACTTAGGCTTAAAAATATGGCGTTAGAGGGTGAAAACCCAAAATAGCCCCCGAACGCTCCCGTGGGAGGCACCAATACCTCCCACGGGACCAATGTAACTCTTAAGAACTGACCGCGCAGTCATGGGACTCCCGGTTTGAGAATACGATGATAATTTGCATATTTGTAGACTTAGGCTTAAAAACATGGCGTTAGAGGGTGAAAACTCGAAATAGCCCTTGAACAGCCTCGTGGGTGGCACCAACACCTCCCACGAGACCAATGTAACTCGTAGGAACTAACCACGCAGTAGCGGGACTCTCGATTTTAGAATACGACGATAAGTGGCATATTACTAGACTTAGGCTTAAAAACATGGCGTTAGAGGGTGAAAACCCGAAATAACCACCGAACAGCCCCATGGGTGGCACCAACACCTCCCACAGGACCAATGTACATCGTAGGAATTGACCACGCAACCACGAGACTCCCGATTTGAGAATACGACGATAATTTGCATATTTCGAGACTTAGGCTTAAAAACCTGACGTTAGAGGGTGAAAACCCAAAACAACCTCCGAACGGCCCCGTGGGTGGAACTAACACCTCCCACAGGACCAATGTGACTCGTAGGAACTGATCGCGCAGCTACGGGACTCCCGGTTTGAGAATACGATGGTAATTTGCATATTTTTAGACTTAGGCTTAAAAACATGTAGTTAGTGGGTGAAAAACCGAAACAACCCCCGAACGGCCCCGTGGGTGGCACCAACACCTCCCACGAGACCAATGTAACTCGTAAGAACTGACCACGTAGCCACTGGACTCACGATTTGAGAATGCGATGATAATTTACATATTTCAAGACTTAGGCTTAAAAATATGGCGTTAGTGGGTGAAAACCCGAAACAGCGCCCGAATGGCCGTGTGGGTGGCACCAACACCTCCCACGGGACCAATGTGACTTATAGGAACTGGTCGTGCAACCACGGGACTCCCGATTTTAGAATACGACGGTAATTTGCATATGTCTAGACTTCGGCTTAAAAACATGGCATTAGAGGGTGAAAACTCAAAACAGCCCCGGAACGGCCGTGTGGGAGCACCAACACCTCCCACGGAACCAATGTAACTCATAAGAACTAACCGCGCAGCCACGGGACTCCCGGATTGAGAATATGATGATAATTTGTATATTTTTAGACTTAGGTAAAACATGATGTTAGTGGGAAAAAACTCAAAACAACCCCCCGAACGGCCCTGTACGTGGCACCAACACCTACCGCGGGACCAATATAACTCGTAGGATCTGACCGCGCAGCCACGAGACTCCCGATTTGAGAATACGATGATAATTTATATATTTCTAGACATAAGAAAGACATGGCGTTAGTGAGGAGAAACCCAAAACAGCCCTTGAACGCCCCCGTGGGTGGCACCAATACCTTCCACGGGACCAATGTGACTTGTAGGAACTGACCGCGCAGCCGCGGGACTCCCGATTTGAGAATACGACGGTAATTTGCATATTTATAGACTTAGGCTTAAAAACATGGCGTTAGTGGGTGAAAAACTGAAACAGCCCCTGAATGGCCCTGTGTGTGGCACCAACACCTTTCACGGGACCAATGTAACTCGTAGGAGCTGGCCACATAGCCGAGAGACTCTCGATTTGAGAATACGATGAGAATTTGCATATTTTCAGACTTGGGCTTAAAAACATGGCGTTAGTGGGGGAAAACTCGAGACAACCTTCGAATGTCCCCGTGGGGGGCACCAACACCTCCTATGGAACCAATGTGACTCGTAGGAACTGTTCGCGTAGCCATGGGACTCCTGGTTTGAGAATACAATGATAATATGCATATTTTTAGACTTAGGCTTAAAAACATGGCGTTAGAGAGTGAAAACCCAAAGCAGCACCCGAACGGCCCCGTGGGAGGCACCAACACCTCCTACGGGACCAATGTAACTCGTAAGAACTGATCGCGCAATCATGGGACTCTCGGTTTGAGAATACGACGATAATTTGCATATTTCGAGACTTAGGCTTAAAAATATGACGTTAGAGGGTGAAAACCCAAAACAACCCCCGAACGACCCCGTGGGTGGCACCAACACCTCCCATAGGACCAATGTGACTCGTAGGAAATGATCGCCTAGCTGCGGGACTCCCGGTTGAGAATACGATGGTAATTTGCATATTTCTAGACTTAGGCTTAAAAACATGGTGTTAGTGGGTGAAAACCCGAAACAGCACCCGAACGGCCCTGTGGGTGGTACCAACACCTACCACGGGACCAATGTGACTTGTAGGAACTGGTCGTGCAACCACGGGACTCCCGATTTTAGCATACGACGGTAATTTGCATATTTCTAGACTTGGGCTTAAAAACATGGCGTTAGAGGGTGAAAACCCAAAACATCCCACGAACGGCCGTGTGGAAGGAACCAACACCTCCCACGAAACCAATGTAACTCGTAGGAACTAACCGCGCAGCCACGGGACTCCCGATTTGAGAATACGATGATAATTTGCATATTTCTAGACTTAGGTAAAACATGACATTAGTGGGGGAAAACTCGAAACAACCCCCGAATGGCCCCGTGGGTGGCACCAACACCTCTCACAGGATCAATGTAACTCGTAGGAACTGACCGCGCAGCCACGAGACTCCCGATTTGAGCATACGACGATAATTTGCATATATCTAGACATAAGGAAAAAATGGCGTTAGTGGGGGAAAACCCGAAATAGCCCTTTAATGGCCCTATGGGTGGCACCAACACCTTTCACGAGACAAATGTGACTCATAGGAACTGACCGCGCAGCGGTAGGAATCCCGATTTGAGAATACGACGGTAATTTGCATATTTATAGACTTAGGCTTAAAAACATGGCGTTAGTGGGTGAAAAATCGAAACAGCCCCTGAACGGCCTGTGTGTGGCACCAACACCTCCCACGGGACCAATGTAACTCGTAGGTACTGGCCACGTAGCCGAGAGACTCTCGATTTGAGAATACGATGATAATTTGCATATTTTTAGACTTAGTCTTAAAACATGGCGTTAGTGGGGGAAAACTCTAGACAACCCCCGAACGTCCCCGTTGGGGGCACCAGCACCTCCTACATGACCAATGTGACTCGTAGGAACTGACCGCAGCCATGGGACTCTTGGTTTGAGTATACGATGATAATTTGCATATTTCAAGACCTAGGCTTAAAAACATGGCGTTTATGGGTGAAAACCTGAGACAACTCCCGAACGGTCCGGTATGAGGCACCAACACCTCCCACAGGACCAATGTGACTCATTGGAACTGACCGCGTAGCCACGGGACTCCCTATTTGAGAATACGATGATAATTTATATATTTCTAGACTTAGGCTTAAAAACATGGCGTTAGAGGGTGAAAACTCAAAGCAGCACCCGAACGGCCCCGTAGGAGGCACCAACACCTCCCACGGGACCAATGTAACTCATAGGAACTGATGGCAGAGCCACGGGACTCCTGGTTTGAGATTACGAAGTTAATTTGAATATTTCTAGACTTAGGCTTAAAAGCAAGGCGTTAGATGGTGAAAACTCAAAACATCCCCTGAACGTCCCAGTGGGAGTCACCAATACCTCCCACGGTACCAATGTAACTCGTAGGAACTGACCCCATAGCTGCGGGTCTCCTGGTTTGAGAATACGAGGATAATTTGTATATTTCTAGACTTAGGCTTAAAAACATGGCGTTAGGGGGTGAAAACCCAAAATAGGCCCCAAACGACCTTGTGGGTGGCACCAACACCTCCCACAGGACCAATTTGACTTGTAGGAACTCACCGCGCAGCCACGTGACTTCCGATTTGAGAATACAATGATAATTTACATATTTCTAGACTTTGGCTTAAAAACATGGCGTTAAAGGGTGAAAACCCAAAACAGCCCCCGAACGGCCCCGTGGGAGGCACAACCACCTCCCACGGGACTAATGTAACTCATAGGCATTCATCGCGTAGCCACGGGACTTTCGATTTGAGAATACAAAGATAATTTGCATATTTCTAGACTTAGGCTTAAAAACATGGCGTTAGTGGGGAAAACACAAAACAGCCCCCGAACGGCCCGATGGGTGGAACCAACACCTCCCACAGGACAAATGTAACTCGTAGGAACTGATCATGCAGCTACGGGACTCCCGATTTGAGAATATGATGATAAGTTGCAAATTTCAAGACTTAGGTTTAAAAACATAGTGTTAGAGGGTGAAAACCCAAAACAGCACCCAAACATCCCCATAGCAGGCACCAACACCTCCCACGGGACCAATGTAACTCGTAGGAACTGCCCTTGCAGCCGCGAGTCTCCCGATTTGAGAATACGATAATAATTTGCATATTTCTAGACTTACGCTTAAAAACATGGCGTTACAGGGTGAAAACCCAAAACAACGCCCGAACGGCTCCATGGGAGGCACCAACACCTTCCACGGGACAAATGTAACTCGTATGAACTGATCGTGCCATCATGCGACTCCCCATTTGGAAATATGATTATAATTGAAAAGTATCAGGACTTAGGCATAAAAACATGGCGTTAGAGGTTGAAAACCCAAAACAGCCCTCACACGGTCCTGTGAGAAGCACTAACACCTCTCACTGGACCAATGTAACTCAGAGAAACTGATCACGCAGCCACGGGACTCCCAGTTTGAGAATACGATGATAATTTGTATATTTTTTTACTTAGGCTTATAACATGGCGTTAGTGAGTGAAAACTCGAAACAGCCACTGAATGGTCACGTAGAAGGCACCAACACCTCCCACGGCACCAATGTAACTCGTAGGAGCTAACCACGCAGTGACGGGACTCCCGATTTGAGAATACGATGATAATTTGTATATTTCTAGACTTAGGCTTAAAAAAAGGGCGTTATAGGGTGAAAACCCAAAATAGGAGCCGAACGGCCCCTTGGAAGGCACCAACACCTCCCATGTGACTAATATAACTCGTAGGAACTCACCGCGCAACCACGGGACTCCCTATTTTTGAATATGATAGTAATTTGCATACTTCTACACTTAGGCTTAAAAATATGGCATTAGAGGGTGAAAACCCAAAACAACCCCCGAATGGTCCTGTGGGAGGCACCAACACCTCCCACGGGACCAATGTAACTCGTAGTAACTGGTCGCGCAGCTACGGGACTCCCAGTTTAAAAATACGATGATAATTTGCATATTTCTATACTTAGGCTTAAAAATATGGAGTTAGTGGGTAAAAACCCGAAACAGCCACGGAACGTCCCTGTGGGTGACACCAACACCTCCCACGGGACAAATGTAACTCGTAGGAAATGATCGCGCGATCACGGGACTCCCGATTTGAGATTACGATGGTAATTTTAATATTTTTAGACTTAGGCTTAAAAACATGGCGTTAGTGGGTGAAAACCAAAAACAGCCCCCGAACGGTCCTCTGGGAGGTACCGACACCTCCCAGGGGACCAATGTAACTCGTAAGAACTGACCGCGCAGCCATAGGACTCCTGGTTTGAGAATACGATGATCAATTGCATATTTCTAGAGTTAAGCTTAAAAACATGGCGTTAGAGGGTGAAACTCCGAAACAACTGCCGAAGGGCCCCGTGGGAGGCACTAACACCTCCCACGGGACTAATGTAAGTTGTAGGAATGATTGTGTAGCCACGGGACTCTCAATTTGAAAATATGACGGTAATTTGCATATTTTTATACTTAGGCTTAAAAACATGGCATTAGAGGGTGAAAACCCAAAACAGCCACCGAACAGCCCCGTGAGAGAAAGCAACACCTCCCATGGGACCAATGTAACTCGTAGAAACTAACCGTGCATCCCCAGGACTTCTGATTTGAGAAAACGATAGAAATTTGAATATTTCTAGACTCAGGCTTAAAAACATGGCGTTAGTGGGTGAAAACCCGAAATAGCCCCCGAACGGCCTCGTGGGAGGCACCAACACCTCCAACGGGACCAATGTAACTCGTAGGAACTAACCGCGCAGCCACAGGACTCCCGCTTTGAAAATATGTCGATAAATTGCATATTTTTGGACTTAGACTTAAAAACATGGCGTTAGATGGTGAAAACCCGAAACAACCCCCGAAGGGTCCCGTAGGAGGCACCAACACCTCCCATGGGACCAATGTAAGTCGTAGGAACTGTCCCCGCAGCCACGTGACTCTCGATTTGAGAATACGATGGTAATTTGCATATTTCTAGACTTAGGCTTAAAAACATGGCATCAGTGTGTGAAAACTCGAAACAGTCTCCGAACAGCCCCGTGCGTGGCACCAACACCTCCTATGAGGCCAAAGTGACTCGTAGGAACTGACCGCATAGCCACGGGACTCCCGATTTGAGAATACGATGATAATTTGCATATTTCTAGACTTAGGCTTGAAAATACGGCATTTGAGGGGGAAAACCCGAAATAGCCCCATAACGGCCCCGTGGGTGGCACCAACACCTCCCACAGGACCAATGTAACTCGTAGGAACCGACAACGCAGTCGCGGGACTCCCGGTTTCAGAATAGGACGATAATTGGTATATATCTAGACTTAGGCTTAAAAATGTGGCGTTAGAGGGTAAAAACCCAAAATAGCCCCCGAACGGCCCTATGGGTGGCACCAACACCCCCACGGGACGAATGTAACTCATAGGAACTGACCGCGCATCCACGGGACTCCCGGTTAGAGAATACGATGATAATTTGCATATTTCTAAACTTAGGCTCAAAAACCTGGCGTTCGAGGGTGAAAACTCAAAACAACCCTCGAACGGCCCCGTGGGTGGCACCAACACCTCCCACGGGACCAATGTGACTTGTAAGAACTGATCACGCAGCCACGGGACTTCCAATTTGAGAATAAAATGATAATTTACATAGTTCTAGACTTTGGCTTAAAAACATGGCGTTAGAGGGTGAAAACCCAAAACAGCCCCGGAACGGCCCCGCGGGAGGCACAACCACCTCTCACGGGACCAATGTAACTCATAGACACTGATCGCGTAGCCACAGAACTGTCGGTTTGATAATACAATGATAATTTTCATATTTCTAGACTTAGACTTAAAAACATGGCGTTAGTGGGGGAAAACTCAAAACAACCCCTGAACGGCCCGATGGTGGAACCAACACCTCCCACGGGACCAATTTAACTCGTAGGAACTGACCACGCAGTTGCGGGACTCCCGGTTTGAGAACACAACGATAATTTGCATATTTCTATACTTTGGTTTAAAAACATGGCGTTAGAGGGTGAAAACCCAAAACAGCACCCGAACATCCCCGTGGTAGGCACCAACACCTCCCATGGGACCAATGTAACTCGTCGGAACTAACCCTGCAGCCGCGGGTCTCCTGGTTTAAGAATACAACAATAATTTGCATATTTCTAGATGTAGGTTTAAAAATATGGTGTTAGAGGGTGAAAACCCAAAATAGCCCACTGACGGCCCCATGGGAGGCACCAACACCTCCCATGGGACGAATGTAACTCGTAGGAACTGACCGCGCAGCCCTGGGACTTTCGGTTTGAGAACGCAACGATAATTTGCATACATCTAGACTTAGGCAAAACATGACATTAGAAGGGGAAATTCGAAATAGCCTCCGAACTCCCCCGTGGGAGGCACCAACACCTCCTACGGGACAAATGTAACTCATATGAACTGACTGCGCGATCATGGGACTCCCCCGTTGAGAATATGATGATAATTGAAAAGTATCAGGACTTAGGCATAAAAACATGGCGTTAGAGGGTGAAAACCCAAAACAACCCTCATACGGTCCTGTGAGAGGCACCAACACTTCTCACGGGACCAATGTAACTCATAGGAACTGATAGCGCAGCCACGGGACTCCCTATTCGAGAATACAATGATAATTTGTATATTTCTAGATTTAGGCTTAAAACATGGCATTAGTGAGTGAAAACCCAAAACAGCTACCGAATGGCACCGTAGAAGGCACCAACACCTCCCACGGCACCAATGTAACTCGTAGGAACTAACCACGTAGCGACGGGACACCCGATTTGAGAATACGATGATAATTTGTATATTTCTAGACATAGGCTTCAAAAATGGCATTATAGGGTGAAAACCCAAAATAGCAGTCGAACGGCCCCGTGGAAAGCACCAACACCTCCCACGGGACCAATGTAACTCGTAGGAACTGATCTCGCAATCACGGGACTCTCGGTTTTATAATACGATGGTAATTTGCATATTTCAAGACTTAGGCTTAAAAACATGGCGTTAGAGGGTGAAAACCCAAAACAGCCCCTGAATGGCCCCGTGGGAGACACCAACACCTCCCACGGGACCAATGTAACTCGTAGGAACGGACCGCGCAGCCACGAGACTCCTGGTTTGAGAATACGATGATAATTTGCATATTTCTAGACTTAGGCTTAAAAGCATGGCGTTAGAGGGTGAAAACCTGAAACAATAACCACACGGCCCCGTCGGAGGAACCACCACCTCCCATGGAACTAATGTAACTTGTAGGAACTGACCGCCCAACCTCGGGACTTCCGATTTGAGAATACGATGGTAATTTGAATATTTCTAGACTTAGGTTTAAAAACTTGGCGTTAGTTGGTGAAAACTTGAAACAACCCCCGAAAGGCCTCGTGGGTGGTACCAACACCTCCCACGGGACCAATGTAACTCGTAAGAACTGACTGCGCAGCCACAGGACTCCCGGTTTAAGAATACGATGATAAATTGCATATTTATAGACTTAGGCTTAAAAATATGGCGTTAGAGGGTGAAACTCCAAAACAGCTCTCGAAGGGCCCCGTGGGAGGCACCAATACCTCCCACGGGACCAATGTAAGTCGTAGGAACGGACTGCATAACCACGGGACTCCCGGTTTGAGAATACGATGGTAATTTGTATATTTCTAGACTTAGCCTCAAAAATATGGCATTAGTGGGTGAAACCCGAAATCGCCCCCGAACGGCCCTGTGGGTGGCACCAACACCTCCCACGGGACTAATGAGACTTGTAGGAACTGACCACGCAGCCACGGGACTTTCGATTTGATAATACAATGATAATTTATATGTTTCTTGACTTTGGCTTAAAAACATGGCGTTAAAGGGTGAAAACCCAAAACAGCCCCCGAACGGTCCCGTGAGAGGCACAACCACCTCCCACGGGACCAATGTAACTCATAGGAATTGATCGCGTAGCCATAGGACTTTCGATTTGAGAACACAACGATAATTTGCATATTTCTAGGCTTATGCTTAAAAACATGGCGTTAGTGGGGGAAAATTCAAAACAACCCCCGAACGGCCCGATGGGTGGAACCAACACCTCCCACGGGACCAATGTAACTCGTAGGAACTAAGCGCGCAGCCCCGGGACTTCCGCTTTGAGAATACGATGATAATTAGAATATTTAAGGACTTAGACTTAAAAACATGGCGTTAGAGAGTGAAAACTCAAAACAGCCCCCGAACGGCCTCGTGGGAGGCACTAACACCTCCCATGGGACTAATGAACTCCTAGGTACTAACCGCGCAGCCACAAGACTCCTGGTTTGAGAATATGATGATAAATTACATATTTTTAGACTTAGGCTTAAAAACATGGCGTTGGAGGGAAAAATCGAAACAGTCCCCGAAGGGTCCTGTAAGAAGCACCAACACCTCCCACGGGACCAATGTAAGTCGTAAGAACTGACCGAGCAGCCACGGGACTCTCAGTTTGAGAATACGCCGATAATTTCCATATTTCTAGAATAAGGCTTAAAAACATGGCGTTAGTGGGTGAAAACCCAAAATAGTCCCCGAACGTCCCTGTGTGTGGCACCAACATCTCCTACGGGACCAATGTAACTCGTAGGAACTCATCGCGCAACCTCGGGACTCCCGGTTTCAGAATACGATGATAATTAGCATATATCTAGACTTAGGCTTGAAAACGTGGCGTTAGGGGGTGAAAGCCCAAAACATCCCCCGAACGGCCCCGTGGGTGGCACCAACACCTATCACGGGACCAATGTAACTCATAGGAACTGACCGCGCAGCCACGGGACTCCCGGTTTGAGAATACGATGATAATTTGCATATTTATAGAGTTAGGCTTAAAAACATGACGATAGAGGGTGAAAACCCAAAACAGCCCCCGAACGCCCCCCGTGAGAGGCACCATCACCTCCCACGGGACCAATGTAACTCGTAGGAACTGACCGCGCAGTCATGGGACTCCTGGTATGAGAATACGAAGATAATTTGCATATTTCTAGACTTAGGCTTAAAAACATGGCGTTAGAGGGGGAAAACCCGAACAGCCTCGTGGGTGGCACCAACACCTCCCATGGGACTAATATAACTCATAGGAACTAACTATGCCGCCGCGGGACTCCCAGTTTCTGAATACAACGATAAATGGCATATTTCTAAACTTAGGCTAAAAAACATGGCGTTAGAGGGTAAAAACCCAAAACGACTCCCGAACGTCCCATGGGTGGCACCAACACCTCCCACAGGACCAATGTAAATCATAGGAACTGATCGCGCAGCCACGAGACTCCCGGTTTGAGAATACGACAATAATTTGCATATATCGAGACTTAAGCTTAAAAACATGACGGTAGAGGGTGAAAACCCAAAATAACCCTCGAACGGCCCTGTGGGTGGCACCAACACCTCCCACAGGACCAATGTGACTCGTAAAAACTGATCGCGAAGCTGCGGGACTCCCGGTTTGAGAATACGATGGTAATTTGCATATTTCTAGACTTAGGTTTAAAATCATGGCGTTAGTGGGTGAAAATCGAAGCAGCCTCCAAACGGCCCCATGGGTGGCACCAACACCTCCCACATGACCAATGTAACTCGTAGGAACTAACCACGTAGTCGCGGGACTCACGGTTTGAGAATACGATGATAATTTACATATTTCAAGACTTACGCTTAAAAATATGGCGTTAGTGGGTGAAAACCCGAAACAACACCCGAACGGCCCTCCGGGTGCCACCAACACCTCCCACGGGACCAATATGACTCATGGGAACTGACCGCGCAACCACGGGACTCCCGATTTTAGAATACGATGGTAATTAGCATATTTCTAGACTTGGGCTTAAAAACATGGCGTTAGAGGGTGAAAACCCAAAACAGCCCCCGAACGACCCTGTGGGAGGCCCCAGTACCTCCCACGGAACCAATGTAACAAGTAGCAACTAACCGCGCAAACACGGGACTCCCTATTTGAGAATACGACGATAATTTGCATATTTTTAGACTTAGTTAAAACATGACGTTAGTGGGGGAAAACCCGAAACAACCCCCGAATGGCCCCGTGGGTGGCACCAACACCTCCCAAAGGACCAATGTAACACGTAGGAACTTATTGCGTAGCCACGAGACTCCTGGTTTAAGAATATGACGATAATTTGTATATTTCTATACTTAAGCAAAACATGGCGTTAGTGGGGGAAAATAAAAAACAGCCCCCGAACGGCCCCGTGGGTGGCACCATCACCTTCCATGGGACCAATGTGACTCGTAGGAACTGACCGCGCAGCCGCGGGACTCCCGATTTGAGAATACAACGGTAATTTGAATATTTCTTGACATAGGTTTAAAAACATGGCGTTAGTGGGTCAAAAACTGAAATAGCCCCGAACGGCCCTCTGTGTGGCACCAACACCTCCCATGGGACCACTTTAACTCATAGGAACTAGGCTTGTAGCCATGGGACTCTCGATTTGAGAATACGATGACAATTTGCATATTTTTAAACTTGGACTTAAAAACATGGCGTTAGTGGGGGAAAACTCGAGACAACCCCCGAATGTCCCCGTGGGAGGCACTAACACCTCTTACGGGACCAATGTGACTCGTAGGAACTGACCGCAAAGCCATGGGACTCCTGGTTTGAGAATACGAGGATAATTTGCATATTTATAGACTTATGCTTAAAAATATGGCGTTTGTGGGTGAAAACCTGAGACAAACCCCGAACGGCCCCGTGGGAGGCACCAAAACCTCCCACAGGACCAGTGTGACTCGTAGGAACTGACCACGTAGCCATGGGACTCCCGGATTGAGAATACAATGATAATTTGTATATTTTAAGACTTAGGCTTAAAAACATGGCATTAGAGGGTGAAAACCCAAAATAGTACCCGAATGGCCCGGTGGGAGGCACCAACACCTATCACGGGACCAATGTAACTCATAGTAACAGACCGCGCACCCACGGGACTCCCGATTTGAGAATATGATGATAATTTGCATATTTCTAGAGCTAGGCTTAAAAACAAGGTGATCGAGAGTGAAAATCCAAAACAGCCCCCGAACACCTCCGTGGGAGGCACCATCACCTCCCAAGGGACTAATGTAACTCATAGGAACTGACCATGCAGTCATGGGACTCCTGATTTGAGAATACGATGAAAATTTGCATATTTCCAGACTTAGGCTTAAAACATGGCGTTAGAGGGGGAAACCTGAAATAGCCCCCGAACAGCCTCGTGGGTGGCACCAACACCTCCCACGGGACTAATGTAACTCATAGGAACTAACCATGCGGTCGCGGGACTCCCAGTTTCAGAATACGACGATAAATGGCATATTTCTAAACTTAGGCTAAAAAACATGGCGTTAGAGGGTGAAAACCCAAAATAACCCCCGAACGCCCAGTGGGTGGCCCCAACACCTCCCACGGGATCAATGTAAATCGTAGGAACTGACCGCGCTGCCATGGGACTCCCGGTTTGAGAATACGACAATAATTTGCATATTTCGAGACTTAGGCTTAAAAACATGACGTTAGAGGGTGAAAACCCAAAACAACCCCCGAACGGCCCCGTGGGTGGCACCAAGACCTCCCACGGGACCAATGTGACTCGTAGAAACTGATCGCACAGCTGCGGGACTCCTGGTTTGAGAATACGATGGTAATTTGCATAATTCTTGACTTAGGTTTAAAAGCATGGCGTTCGTGGGTGAAAAATCAAAACAGCCCCCGAACGGCCCCGTGGGTGGAACCAACACCTCCCACAGGACCAATGTAACTCATAGGAACTGGGCACCTAGCCGCCGGACTCTCGATTTGAGAATACGATGATAATTTGTATATTTTTAGACTTGGGCTAAAAAACATGGCGTTAGTGGGGGAAAAGTCGAGACAACCCCCGAATGTCCCCGTGGGGGGCACCAAGACCTCCTACGGAACCAATGTGACTCGTAGGAACTGACCGCATAGCCATGGGACTCCTGGTTTGAGAATACGACGATAATTTGCATATTTGTAGACTTATGCTTAAAAATATGGTGTTTGTGGGTGAAAACCTGAGATAACCCCCAAACGGCCCTGTGGGAGGCACCAATACCTCCCACAGGACCAGTGTGACTCGTAGGAACTGACCAGGCAGCCACGGGACTCCCGATTTGAGAATACGATGATAATTTCCATACTTGTAGAGTTAGGTTTAAAATCATGACGTTAGCGGGTGAAAAACCGAAACAGCCCCCAAACGGCCCCGTGGGTGGAACCAACACCCCCCACAGGACCAATGTAACTCGTAGAAACTGACCACGTAGTCGCGGGACTCATGGTTTGAGAATACGACGATAATTTACATATTTCAAGACTTACACTTAAAAATATGGCGTTAGTGGGTGAAAACCCGAAACAACACCCGAACGGCCCTGTGGGTGCCACCAACACCTCCCACGGGACAAATGTGACTCATGGGAACTGATCGCGCAACCACGGGACTCCCGATTTTAGAATACGATGGTAATTAGCATATTTCTAGACTTAGGCTTAAAAACATGGCATTAGAAGGTGAAAACCCAAAACATTACTCGAACGGCCCCGTGGGAGGCACCAACACCTATCACGTGACCAATATAACTCATAGGAACTGACAGCGTAGCCACGGGACTCCCGGTTTGAGAATACGATGATAATTTGCATATTTCTAGACTTAGGTAAAACATGACATTAGTGGGGGAAAAACTCGAAACAACCCCCGAATGGCCCCGTGGGTTGCACCAACACCTCTCACAGGACCAATGTAACTCGTAGGAACTGATCGCGCAGCCACGAGACTCCCGGTTTGAGCATACGACGATAATTTGCATATTTTTAGACATAAGCAAAAAATGGCGTTAGTGGGGGAAAACCCGAAATAGCCCTTGAATGGCCCTATGGGTGGCACCAACACCTTTCACGGGACAAATGTGACTCGTAGGAACTGACCGCGCAGTCGCAGGACTCCTGATTTGAGAATACGACGGTAATTTGCATATTTATAGACTTCGGCTTAAAAACATGGCGTTAGTGGGTGAAAAAATTGAAACAGCCCCTGAACGACCCTGTGTGTGGCACCAACACCTCCCACGGGACCAATGTAAATCGTAGGAACTGACCCCGCAGCCACAGGACTCCCGGTTTGAGAATATGATAATAATTTGCATATTTCTTACTTAGGCTGAAAAACATGACGTTAGAGGGTGGAAACCCAAAACAACCCCCGAACGGCCCAGTGGGTGGCACCAACACCTCCCACAGGACCAATGTGACTCGTAGAAACTGATCACGCAGTTGCGGGACTCTCGGATTGAGAATACGATGGCAATTTGTACATTTCTAGACTTAGGTTTAAAAGCATGGCGTTAGTGGGTGAAAAACTGAAACAGCCCCCGAACGGCCCCGTGGGTGGAACAACACCTCCCACATGACCCATGTAACTCGTAAGAGAAGACCACGTAGCCGCGGGACTCACGGTTTGAGAATACGACAATAATTTACATATTTCAGGACTTAGGCTTAAAAATATGGCGTTAGTGGCTGAAAACCCGAAACAACACCTGAACGGCCCTATGGGTGCCACCAACACCTCCCACGGGGACCGATGTGACTCATGAGAACTGACCGCGTAACCATGGGACTCCCGGTTTTAGAATATGACGGTAATTAGCATATTTCTAGACTTGGGCATAAAAACATGGCGTTAGAGGGTGATAATCCAAAACAACCCCCGAACGGCCATGTGAGGCCCCAGTACCTCCCACGGAACCAATGTAACTCGTAGCAACTAACCGCGCATCCACGGGACTCCCGATTTGAGAATACGACGATAATTTATATATTTTTAGACTTAGGTGAAACATGACGTTAGTGGGGGAAAACCCGAAACAATCCCTGAATGGCCCCGTGGGTGGTACCAACACCTCCCACAGGACCAATATAACTCATAGGAACTGACCGCGCAGCCATGAGACTCGCGATTTGATAATACGACGATAATTTTCATATTTTTAGACTTAAGCAAAACATGGCGTTAGTGAGGGAAAATATAAAACAACCCCCGAACGGCCCCGTGGGTGGGACCATCACCGTTCATAGGACCAATGAAACTCGTAGGAACTGACCGCGCAGCCGCGAGACTCCCAATTTGAGAATACGATGGTAATTTGCATATTTCTAGACATAGGCTTAAAAACATGGCGTTAGTGGGTGTAAACCGAAATAGCCCCCGAACGGCCCCGTGGAAGGCACCAACACCTCCCACGGGACCAATGTAACTGGTAGGAACTGATCATGCAGCCGCAGGACTCCCGGTTTGAGAATACGATGATAATTTGCATATATCTAGACTTAGGCTTAAAAATATGGCATTATGGGGTGAAAACTTAGAACAGCAATCGAACGGCCACGTGGAAGGCACCAACACGTCCCACTCGATTTGAGAATACGATGATAATTTGCATATTTTTAGACTTGGGCTTAAAAATATGGCGTTAGTGGGGGAAAACTCGAGACAACCACCGAATGTCCCCGTGGGGGGGCCCAACACCTCCTACAGGGAAAATGTGACTCATAGGAACTGACCGCACAGACATGGGACTCCTAGTTTGAGAATACGATGATAATTTGCAGATTTGAGACTTAGGCTTAAAAACATGGCTTTTGAGGGGGAAAACCCGAAATAACCCCCGAACGACCCCGTGGGTGGCACCAAAACCTCCCACGGGAAAATGTAACTCGTAGGAACTGCACACGCAGCCGAGGGACTCCCGATTTCAGAATACGATTATAATTGGCATATATCTAGACTTAGGCTTAAAAACGTGGCGTTAGAGGGTGAAAAACCAAAATAGCCCACGAACGCCCCTGTGGGTGGTACCAACACCTCCCACGCGACCAATGTAACTCGTAGGAACTGACCGCAGAGCCATGGGACTCCCGATTTGAGATTACGATGCTAATTTCAATATTTCTAGACTTAGGCTTAAAAACATGGCATTAGATGGTGAAAACTCAAAACATCCCCCGAATGTCCCCGTGGGAGTCACCAATACCTCTCACGGGACCAATGTAAGTCGTAGGAACTGATCCCGCAGTCGCGGGTCCCCCGGTTTGAGAATACGACAATAAATTTTCATATTTCTAGACTTAGGCTTAAAAACATGGCGTTAGAGGGTTAAAACCCAAAACAGCCCCCAAACATCCCCGTTGTGGCATCAACACCTCCCACGGGACCAATGTGACTTGTAGGAACTGACCGCGCAGCCACGGGACTTTCTGTTTCAGAATACAATGATAATTTATATATTTCTAGATTTTAGCTTAAAAATATGGCGTTTGAGGGTGTAAACCCAAAACAGCACCCGAACGGCCCCGTGGCAGGCACAACCACGTCCCACGGGACCAATGTAACTCATATGAACTGACCGCGTAGCCACGGGACTTTCGATTTGAGAATACAAGAATAATTTGCATATTTCTAGACTTAGGCTTAAAAACATGGCGTTAGTGGGGGAAAACTCAAAATAGACCTCGAACGACCCGATGGGTGGAACCAACACCTCCCACGGGACCAATGTAAGTCGTAGGAACTGACCACGCAGCCGCGGGACTCCCGGTTTGAGAATACGAAGTTAATTTGCATATTTCTAGACTTAGGCTTAAAAACATGCCGTTAGAGGTTGAAAACCCAAAACAACACCCGAACGGCCCTGTGGGTGCCACCAACACCTCCCACAGGACCAATGTGACTCATGGGAACTGATCCCGCAGCAGCGGGTCTCCCGGTTTGACTATACGACAATAATTTGTATATTTCTAGACTTAGGCTTAAAAACCTGGTGTTAGGGGGTGAAAATCCAAAACAGCCCCCGAACTAACCCGTGGGAGGCACTAAACCTCCCATGGGACCATTGTAACTCGTAGGAACTGACCGCGCAGCCACGGGACTCCCGGTTTGAGAATATGATAATAATTTGCATACATCTAGACTTAGGCAAAACATGACGTTAGTGCGGAAAAACCCGAAACAGCCCCCGAACGCCCTCGTGGGAGGTACCAACACCTCCTACGGGACAAATGTTACTCGTATGATCTGATCGCGCGATCATGGGACTCCCCATTTGAGAATATGACGATAATTGAAAAGTATTAGGACTTAGGCTATTAAACATGGCGTTAGAGGGTGAAAACCCAAAACAGACCCCGAACAACCCTCATACGGTCTTGTGAGAGGCACCAACACCTCTCACGGGACCAATGTAACTCATAGGAACTGACTGCGCAGCCACAGGACTCTCTATTTGAGAATACGATGATAATTTGTATATTTCTAGACTTAAGCTTAAAAACATGGCGTTAGTGTGTGAAAACTCGAAACAGCCACCGAATGGCCCCGTAGAAGGCACCAATGTAACTCGTAGGAACTAACCACACAGCGACGGGACTCCCGATTTGAGAATACAAAGATAATTTACTTATTTCAAGACTTCGGCTTAAAAAAACGGCGTTACAGGGTGAAAACCCAAAACAGCAGCCGAACGGCCCCATGGAAGGCACCAACACCTTCCACGGGACCAATATAACTCGTAGGAACTGATCGCGCAACCACGGGACTCCTGATTTTAGAATATGATGATAATTTACATATTTCAAGACTTTGGCTTAAAAACATGGCGTTAGAGAGTGAAAACCCAAAATAGCCCCCAAATGGCCCTGTGGGAGGCACCAACACCTCCCACGGGACCAATATAACTCGTAGTTATTGACCGTGCAGCCACGAGACTCCCGGATTGAGAATACGATGATAATTTGCATATTTCTAGACTTAGGTTTAAAAACATGGCATTAGAGGGTGAAAATCTAAAACAATCGCTGAACGGCCCCGTGAGAGGAACCAACACCTCCCACGAGACTAATGTAACTCGTAGGAACTGACCGCGCAGCCTCGGGACTTCCGGTTTGAGAATACGATGGTAATTTGAATATTTCTAGACTTAGGCTTAAAAACAAGGTGTTATTGGGTGAAAACCCGAAACAGCCCCCGAACAGCCCCGTGGGAGGTACCAATACCTCCCACAAGACCAATGTAACTTGTAGGAACTGATCGCACAGCCATAGGACTCCCAGTTTTGGAATATGTTGATAAATTACATATTTTTAGACATAGGCATAAAAATATGGCGTTAAAGGGTGAAACTCCGAAATAGCTCCCGAAGGGCCCCGTGGGAGGCACAACCACCTCCCACGGGACCAATATAACTCATAGGAATTGACCGCGTAGCCACGGGACTCCCAGTTTGAGAATACGATGGTAATTAGCATATTTCTAGACTTAGGCTTTAAAACATGACGTTAGTGGAGGAAAACTCAAAACATCCCCCGAACGGCCCGATGGGTGGAACCAACACCTCCCACGGGACCAATGTAACTCGTAGGAACTGACCACGCAGCTGCGGGACTCCCGATTTGAGAATACAACGATAATTTACATATTTCTAGACTTAGGCTTAAAAATATGGCGTTAGAGGGTAAAAACCCAAAACAGCACCCGAACATCCCCGTGGGAGGTACCAACACCTCCCACGGGACCAATATAACTAGTAGGAACTCACCCTGTAACCGCGGGTTTTCCGATTTGAGAATACGATAATAATTTGCATATTTCTAAACTTAGGTTCAAATACATGGCGTTAGAGGGTGAAAAACCCAAAATAGTCCCCGAATGGACCCGTGGGAGGCACCAACACCTCCCATGGCACCAATGTAACTTGTAGGAATTGACCGCGCAGCCAAGGGACTCCCGGTTTGAGAATACGATGGTAATTTGTATACATCTAGACTTAGGTAAAACATGACGTTAGTGTGGAAAAACCCGACACAGCCCCCCCAAACGGCCCCGTGGGTGACACCAACACCTTCCACGGAACCAACGTGACTCGTAGGAACTGTCCGCACACCCGCGGGACTCCCGATTTGAGAATACGATGGTAATTTTCATATTTATAGACTTACGCTTAAAAACATGGCATTACTGGATGAAAAATCGAAACAACCCCCGAACGGCCCCGTGGGTGACACCAACACCTCCCACGGGACAATGTAACTCGTAGGAACTGACCACGTAGCCGTGGAACTCACGATTTCAGAATACAACGATAATTTACATATTTTAATAATTAGGCTTAAAAACATGGTGTTAGTGGGTGAAAAACCGAAACAACACCCGAACGGCCCCGTGGGTGGCACCAACACCTCCCACGGGATCAATGTGACTCATAGGAACTGATCGCGTACCCACGGAACTCCCGATTTGAGAATATGGTGATAATTTGCATATGTCTAGACTTATGCTTAAAAACATGGCGTTAGTGGGGGAAAACCCAAAACAGCCCCCGAACGACCCGGTGGGGGGGAACCAACACCTCCCACGGGACCAATGTAACTCGTAGGAAGGACCACAGAGTCGCGGGACTTCGGGTTTGAGAATACGACGATAACTTGTCTATTTCTAGGATTGGGCTTAAAAATATGGCGTTAGAGGGTGAAAACCCAAAATAGCACCCGAACATCCCCGTGGGATGCATCAACACCTCCCACGGGACCAATGTCACTCGTAAGAACAGACTCCGCAGCCGCGGGTCTCCCGGTTTGAGATTACGATGATAATTTGAATATTTCTAGACTTAGGCTTATAAACATAGTGTTAGAGGGTGAAAATAAAAAACAGCCCCCGAACGGCCCCGTGGGAGGCAACAACACCTCCCATGGAACCAATCTAACTTGTAGGAACTGACCGCCCAGCCACAGGACTCCCGATTTGAGAATACGACAATAATTTGCATATATATAGACTTAGGCAAAACATGACGTTAGTGGGGGAAACCCGAAATAGCCCCTTAACGTCCCCGTGGGTGGCACCAACACCTCCCACAGGACCAATGCGACTCGTAGGAACTGGTCGCGCAGCAGCGGGACTCCCGGTTTGAGAATACGATGGTAATTTGCATATTTCTAGACTTAGGATTAAAAATAAGGCGTTAGTTGGTGAAAAACTGACACAATCCCCGAACGGCCCCGTGGGTGGCACCAACACTTCCCACGGGACCAATGTAACTCGTAGGAACTGACCGCAAAGCCACCGGACTCCCGGTTTGAGAATACGATGATAATTTGCATATTTCTAGACTTAGGCTTAAAAACATGGCATTAGAGGTGAAAACCCAAAGCAGCACCCACGGGACAAATGTAACTCGTAGGAACTGACCGCAGAGCCACGGGACTCCCGATTTGATATTACGATGGTAATTTGAATATTTCTAGACTTAGGCTTAAAAAGATGGCGTTAGAGCGTAAAAACTCAAAACAACCCCCGAACGTCCCCATAGGAGTCACCAACACCTCCCACGGGACCAATGTAACTCGTAGGAACTGACCCCGCAACCGCGGGTCTATTGGTTTGAAAATACAATGACAATTTTTATATTTCTAGACCTAGGCTTAAAAATATGGCGTTAGAGGGTGGAAACACAAAACAACCCCCGAACGTCCCCGTGGGAGGCACCAACACCTCCCACGGGTTCAATGTAACTCGTAGGAACTGACCACGTAGCCGCGGGACTCATAGTTAGAGAATACGATGATAATTTGCATATTTCTAGACTTGGGCTTAAAAACATGGCGTTAGTGGGTGAAAACCCAAAACAGCACCCGAACGGCCCCGTGGGTGGCACCACTACCTCCCACGGGACAAATGTGACTCGTAGGAACTAATCGTGCGGCCACGGGACTCCTGATTTTAGAATACGACGGTAATTTGCATATTTCTACACTTAGGCTTAAAAACATGGCGTTAGAGGGTGAAAACCCAAAACAGCCCCCGAACGGCCCCGTGAGAGGCACCAACACCTCCCACGGGACCAATATAACTCGTAGGAACTGATCGCGCAGCCACGGGACTCCCGATTTGAAAATACGATGATAATTTGAATATTTCTAGACTTAGGCTTAAAAACATGGCGTTAGTGGGTGAAAACCCGAAACAGCCCCCGAACGGCCCCGTGGGTGGCACCAACACCTCTCACGGGACAAATGTAACTCGTAAGAACTGGTCGCGCAATCATGGGACTCCCGGTTTGAGAATACGACGATAATTGACAAGTATCAGGACTTAGGCTTAAAAACATGGTGTTAGAGGGCAAAAACCCAAAACAGCCCCCGAACAGGCCTCAAACGGTCTTGTGAGAGACACCAACACCTTTCACGGGACCAATGTAACTTATAAGAATGAACCGCGCAACCACGAGACTACCGGTTTGAGAATACAATGATAATTTGTATAATTCTTGACTTAGGCTTAAAAACATAACGTTAGTGAGTGAAAACCCTGAACAACCTATGAACGGCGCCGTGGAAGGCACCAACACCTCCCACGGGACCAATGTAACCGGTAGGAACTGATCATGCAGCCGCAGGACTCTCGGTTTGAGAATACGATGATAATTTGCATATTTCTAGACTTAGGCTTAAAAATATGGCATTATGGGTGAAAACTTAGAACAGTAACGAACGGCCCCGTGGAAGGCACCAACACGTCCCACGGGACCATGTAACTTGTAGGAACTGACCACGCAGCCACGGGACTCCCGATTTTAGAATTCGACAATAATTTGCAGATTTCAGACTTAGGCTTAAAAACATGGCTTTTGAGGGGGAAAACCCGAAATAGCCCCCGAACGACCCCGTGGGTGGCACCAAAACCTCCTACGGGAACTGCACACGCAGCCGCGGGACTCCCGATTTCAGAATATGATGATAATTGGCATATATCTAGACTTAGGCTTAAAAACGTGGTGTTAGAGGGTGAAAACCCAAAATAGCCCACGAACGCCCCTGTGGGTGGTACCAACACCTCCCACGGGACCACTGTAACTCATAGGAGCTGACCGCGCATCCACGGGACTCCCGGTTTGAGAATGCGATGATAATTTGAATATTTCTAGACTTGGGTTTAAAAACATGGTGTTTGTGGGTGAAACCCGAAACAGCCCCCGAACGGCCTCGTGGGAGGCACCAACACCTCCCATGGGATAAATGTAACTCCTAAGAACTGACCACGCAGCCACACGACTCCCACGGGACCAAAGTGACTCGTAGAAACTGACCGCGTAGACACGGGACTCCCGATTTGAGAATACAACGATAATTTGCATATTTCTAGACTAAGGCTTAAAAACATGGCTTTTGAGGGAGAAATCTTGAAATAGCCCCCGAACGACCCCGTGGGTGGCACCAAAACCTCCCACGGGAAAATGTAATTCATAGGAACTGTACACGCAGCCGTGGGACTCCCGATTTCAGAATACGATGGTAATTGGCATATATCTAGACTTAGGCTTAAAAACGTGGCGTTAGAGGGTGAAAACCCAAAATAGCCCACGAACGCCCCTGTGGGTGGTACCATCACCTCCCACGGGACCACTGTAACTCATAGGAACTGACCGCGCATCCACGGGACTCCCGTTTTGAAAATGCGATGATAATTTGCATATTCATAGACTTAAGCTTAAGAACTTGGTGTTAGAGGGTGAAAACCCAAAACAGCCCCCGAACGCTCCCGTGGGAGGCACCAACACCTCCAACGGGACCAATGTAACTCGTAGGAACTGATCGTGCACTCATGGAACTCCCGGTTTGAGAATACGACGATAATTTGCACATTTTTAGACTTAGGTTTAAAAATATGGTGCTAGAGGGGGAAAACTCGAAATAGCTCCCGAACAGCCTCGTGGGTGGCACCAACACCTCCCACGGGATCAATGTTACTCGTAGGAACTAACCACGCGGCCACGGGACTCTCGATTTCAGAATACAACGATAATTGGTTTATTTCTAGACTTAGGCTAAAAAATATGGCGTTAGAGGGTGAAAACCCAAAACAAACCCCGAACGGCCCCGTGGGTGGCACCAATACCGCCCACAGGACCAATGTAAATCGTAGGAACTGACCGCGCAGCCACGGGACTTCCGATTTGAGAATACGATGATAATTTGCATATTTCTTACTAAGGCTTAAAAACATGACGTTAGAGGGTGAAAACCCAAAACAACCCCCGAACGGCCCCTTGGGTGGCACCAACACCTCCTACAAGACCAATGTGACTCGTAGGAACTGATCGCGCAGCTGCGGGACTCCGGGTTTGAGAATACGATGGTAATTTGCATATTTCTAGACTTAGGCTTAAAAACTATCGCGTTAGTGGGTGAAAAACCGAAACAGCCCCCGAACGGCCCCGTGGGTGGCACCAACACCTTCGACGGGACCAATGTAACTCGTAGGAACTGACCACGTAGCCGCAGGACTCGCGGTTTGATAATACGATGATAATTTACACATTTCAAGACTTAGGCTTAAAAATATGGCGTTAGTGGATGAAAACCCGAAACAACACCCGAACGGCCCTGTGGGTGGCACCAACACCTCCCACGAAACTAATGTGACTTGTAGAAACTGACCGCGCAACCACGGGACTCCCAATTTTAGAATACGACGGTAATTTGCATATTTCTAGACTTGGGCTTAAAAACATGGCGTAAGAGGGTGAAAACCCAAAACAACCCCCCAACGGCCCTGTGGGAGGTACCAACACCTCCCACGGAACTAATGTAACTCGTAGGAACTAATCGCGCTGCCACGAGACTCCCAATTTGAGAATACGATGATAATTTGCATATTTCTAGACTTAGGTAAAACATGACGTTTGTGGGGGAAAACTCGAAATAACCCTTGAACGGTCCCGAGGGTGGCACCAACACCTCCCACGGGACCAATGTAACTCGTAGGAACTGACTGCGCAGCCGCGGGACTCCCGATTTGAGAATATGACGATAATTTGGATATTTGTAGACTTAGGCTTAAAAACATGGTGTTAGTAGGTGAAAAATCAAAATAGCCCCCGAACGGCCCTGTGTGTGGCACCAACACCTCCCACGTGCCCAATGTAACTCGTAGGAACTGTCCACGTAGCCGTGGGGATTTCGATTGAGAATACGATGATAATTTGCATATTTTTAGACTTGGGCTTAAAAACATGGCGTTAGTGGGGAAAAACCCGAGATAACCCCCGAACGTCCCCGTAGGGGTCACCAACACCTCTTACGGGACCAATGTGATTCGTAGGATGTGACCGTGCAGCCATGGGACTCCTGGTTTGAGAATACCACGATAATTATCATATTTCTAGACTTAGGCTTAAAAATATGGCGTTTGTGGATGAAAACCTGAGACAAATCCTGAACAGCCCCGTGGGAGGCACCAACACCACCCACGGGACCAATGTGACTCGAAGGAACTGACCGTGCATCCACGGGACTCTGGGTTTGAGAATGCAACAATAATTTACATATTTCTAGACTTAAGCTTAATAATATGGTATTAGAGGTTGAAAACCCAAAGCAACCCCCGAACCGCCCCGTGGGAGGCACCAACACCTCCCACGGAACCAATGTAACTTGTACGAACTGATCGCAGAGCCACGGGACTACCGGTTTGAGATTAAGACGATAATTTGAATATTTCTAGACTTAGGATTAAAAACATGGCGTTAGACAGTGAAAACTCAAGACAGCCTCCGAACGTCTCCGTGGGAGTCACCAATACCTCCCACGGGACCAATGTAACTCGTAGGAACTGACTGCGTAGCCACGGGACTCCCAATTTTAGAATACGACGGTAATTTGCATATTTCTACACTTAGGCTTAAAAAGATGGCGTTAGTGGGTGAAAAACCGAAACAACCCCCGAATGGCCCCATCGGTGGCACCAACACCTCCCACAGGACCAATGTAACTTGTAGTAACAGACCACGTAGCCGCGGAACTCACGGTAAGAGAATGCGACGATAATTTGCATATTTCTAGACTTAGGCTTAAAATCATGGCGTTAGAGGGTGAAAAGCCTAAACAGCCCCCGAATGGCCCCGTGAATAGCACTAACACCTCCCATGGGACGAATGTGACTCGTAGGAACCAACCGCGTAGCCACGGGACTCTCACTTTTAGAATACGATGATAATTTACATATTTCTAGACTTAGGCTTAAAAACATGGCATTAGAGGGTGAAAACCCAAAACAGCCCCCAAACGGCCCCATGGGAGGCAGCAACACCTCCTACGGGACCAATGTAACTCATAGGAACTGACCGCGCAGCCACGGGACTCCCGGTTTGAGAATACGGTGATAATTTGCATATTTTTAGACTTAGGATTAAAAATATGGTGTTAGTGGGTGAAAACCCGAAACAGCCCACGAACTTCCCCGTGGGTGGCACCAACACCTCCCACAAGAGAAATGTAACTCGTAGGAACTGACCGCGCGATCATGGGGATCCCGATTTGAGAATACGACGATAATTGAAAAGTATCAGGACTTAGGCTTAAAAACATGGCGTTAGAGGGTGAAAACCCAAAACAGCTCCCGAACAGCCCTCATACGGTCCTGTGAGAGGCACCAAGACCTCTCACGAAACCAATGTAACTTATAGGAACTGACCGCGCAGCCACGGGACTACCGGTTTGAGAATACAATGACAATTTGTATATTTCTAGACTTAGGCTTAAAAATATGGCGTTAGTGAGTGAAAACCCGAAACAGCCACCGAACGGCCCCGTGGAAGGCATCAACACCCCCCATGGGACCAATGTAACTCGTAGGAACTGATCATGCAGTTGTGGGACTCTCGGTTTGAGAATACGATGATAATTTTCATATTTCTAAACTTATGCTTAAAAATATGGCATTATAGGGTGAAAACCCAAAACAGCAGCCGAACGGCCTCGTGGAAGGCACCAACACATCCCACGGGACCAATGTAACTCGTAGGAACTGACCACGCAGCCTCTGGACTCTCGGTTTTAAAATTCGACGATAATTTGTATATTTTAGACTTAGGCTTAAAAACATGGCGTTAGAGGGTTAAAAATCAAAACCGCCCCTGAACGGCTCCGTGGAAGGCACCAACACATCCCACGGGACCAATATAACTCGTAGAAACTCGTCGCGCAGCCACGGGACTCCCGATTTGGGAATACGACGATAATTTTCATATTTCTAGACTTAGTCTTAAAGACATTGCGTTAGAGGGTGAAAACCCAAAACAGCCACCAAACGGCCTCGTGGGAGGAACCAACACCTTCCACGGGACCAACGTAACTCGTAGAAACTGATCGGGCAGCCCCGAAACTTCTGGTTTGAGAATACAATTTTAATTTGAATATTTCTAGACTTAGGCTAAAAATATGGCGTTAGTGGGTTAAAACCCAAAACAGCCCCCGAACGGCCCCGTGGGAGCCACCAATACCTCTCACGGGACCAATGTAACTCGTACGAACTAACCGCGGAGCCACAGGACTCCCGATTTGAGAATATAGTGATAAATTGTATATTTCTAGACATAGGCTTAAAAATATAGCGTTAGAGGGCAAAAACCTGAAACAGCCCCCGAAGGGCCCCATGGGAGGCACGAACACCTCCCACGGGACCAATGTAAGTCGTAGGAACTGATCACGCAGCCAAGGGAATCCCGGTTTGAGAATACGTCTGTAATTTGCATATTCCTAGACTTAGGTTTAAAAACATGCCGTTAGTGGGTGAAAACTCAAAATAGTCCCCGAACGTCCCCGTGGGTGGCACCAACACTTCCCACGGGACACATGTGACTCGTAGGAACTGACCGTGTAGCCACAGAACTCCCGATTTGAGAATACGATGATAATTTGCATATTTCTAGACTTACACTTAAAAGCATGACTTTTGAGGAGGAAAACCTTAAATAGCCCTCGAACGGCCCTGTGGGTGGCACCAACACCTCCCACAAGACCAATGTAACTCATAGGAACTGACCACGCAGCCGCAGGGCTCCCTGTTTCAGAATACGATGATAATTGTCATGTATCTAGATTTAGGATTAAAAACATGGCGTTAGAGGGTGAGAACCCAAAACAGCCCCCGAATAGCCCTGTGGGTGGCACCAACATCTCCGACGGGACCAATATAACTCATAAGAAATGACCGCGCAGCCACGGGACTCCCGATTTGAGAATACGATGATAATTTACATATTTCTAAACTTAGGCTTAAAAACATGGCGTTAGAGGTTGAAAACCCAAAACAGCACCCCGAATGCCCCTGTGGGAGGCACCAACACCTCCCACGAGACCAATGTAACTCGTAGTAACTGACCGCGCAGTCATGGGACTCCCGATTAGAGAATACGACACTAATTTTCATATTTCTAGACTTAGGCTTAAAAACAAGGCGTTAGAGGGGGAAACTCTAAATAGCCCCCGAATAGCCTCATGGGTGGCATCAACACCTCCCACGGGACCAATGTAACTCGTAGGAACTGACCACGCGACTGCGAAACTCTCGATTTCAGAATATGACGATAATAGGCATATTTCTAGACTTAGACTTAAAAACGTGGCGTTAGGTGGTGAAAACCCAAAACAGGCCCCGAATGACCCCGTGGGTGGCACCAACACCTCCCACATGACCAATGTAAATCGTAAGAACCGACTGCGCAGCCATGGGACTCCCGGTTTGAGAATACAATGATAATTTATATATTTTAATACTTATGCTTAAAACATGACGTTATAGGGTGAAAACCCAAAATAACCCCCGAACGGCCCCGTGGGAGGCACCAACACCTCCCACGGGACTAATGTAACTCATAGGAACTGACCACGCAACCACGGGACTCCCGGTTTAACAATACGACAATAATTTAAATATTTCTAGACTTAGGCTTAAAATATGGCGTTAGAGGGTGAAAACTCGAAACAGCCCCTGAAGGGCCCCATGGGCGGCACCAACAGCTCCCATGGGACCAATGTCACTCATAGGAACAGACCGGGCAGCCATGGAACTTTCGATTTGAGAATACGACGGTAATTTTGATATTTCTAGACTTAAGCTTAAAAACATGTTGTTAGTGGGTGAAAACCCGAAACAGCCCCCGAACAGCCCTGTGGAAGGCACCAACAATGTGACTCGTTGGTACTGATCGCGCAGGCACGGGACTCCCGGTAAGAGAATACGATAATAATTTGTATATTTCTAGACTTAGTCTTAAAATCATGGCGTTATAGGGTGAAAACCCTAAACAGCCCCCGAACTTCCCCTTGAACAGCACCAACACCTCCCAGGGGACGAATGTGACTCGTAGGAACTAACCGCGTAGCCACGGGACTCTCGATTTTAGAATATGACGATAATTTGCATATTTCTAGACTTAGGCTTAAAAATATGGCGTTAGAGGGTGAAAACCCAAAATAGCCCCCAAATGGCCCCGTGGGAGGCACCCACACCTCTCACGGGACCAATGTAACTCGTAGGAACTGACCGTGCCGCCGCGGGACTCTCAATTTGAGAATACGATGATAATTTAAATATTTCTAGACTTTGGCATAAAAACATGGCATTAGAGGGTGAAAACTCACAACATCCCCGAACGTCCCCGTGGGAGACACTAACACCTCACACAGGACCAATGTAACTTGTAGGAACTGACCGCGTAGCCACGGGACTCCCGGTTTGGGAATACGATGATAATTTTCATATTTATAAACTTACGCTTAAAAACATGGCGTTAGAGGGTGAAAATCCAAAACAACCCCCGAACGTCCCCGTGGGTGGCACCAACACCTCCCACGAGACCAATGTAACTCGTAGGAAATGTAGCTTGTAGGAACTGACCACGCAGCCGCGGAACTCCCGATTTGAGAATACAACGATAATTTACATATTTCTAGACTTAGGCTTAAAAACATGACGTTAGAGGGTGAAAACCCAAAATAGCCCCCATTCGGCCCCGTGGGAGGCACCAACACCTTCCATGGGAGCAATGTAACTCGTAGGAACTGACCGTGCTGCCACGGGACTCCTGATTTTAGAATACGACGGTAATTTGCATATTTCTAGAACGAGGCAAAACATGGTGTTAGTGGGGAAAAACCCGAAACAGCCCCCAAACGACCCCGTGGGAGACACCAACAACGCCCACGGAATCAATGTAACTCGTAGTAACTGACCCCTCAGTCGCGGGTCTCCCGGTTTGAGAATATGACGATAATTTGCATATTTCTAGATGGCGTTAGAGGGTGAAAATCCAAAACAACCCCCGAACGACCCTGTGGGAGGCACCAACACTTCCCACGGGACCAATGTAACTCGTAGGAACTAACCGCGCAACCACGAGACTCTCGGTTTGAGAATACGACGGCAATTTTCATATTTCTTGACTTAGACATAAAAAATATTGATATGTTGATAATTTTAACTCGTATATGCAATTTTTGAGCTTGATTAAATTTGTTGTAAAACTACTTGGTTACGGATATATTTTTTTTTGTATCCTATCATTTGTAGTATTTTTGCACGTGCAACAAATAAAGGAGGTAATGGTTTACAACATGGAGATTGTTTATATGTTGTGTACATTCAGGATTATGTTTTTTATGTGTTACAGCCATGAGGGCTTTTATTGTATAGTTTTATGGCCGTACGGGCTATTATAATTTGATTGTTGAATTTTATGGCCATACGGGCATTATAATAAGCAGGTTTTACATTTACAGGGTTTGGAATGTGAAGAAAATAGAGAAAACTCTGCCCAATTTTTTTTTTGTATGTAAATTATTAAGACGTGTAATATTTTTAAGTTTGTATATATATTTGTTTATTAACAACGTTCTCGATTCACAATTTGTGATTTTTTTATTGGTTTGCCAATAATAAATATTTGTAATACCTCGTACGCATCCAACGTTATACGTAGCAACCGACGGTTCACTCACAGGACTCCCAATTTTAGGATTGGACCAAAAAAATACATTTTTTTAAAAATTATAGTTAAATATGGTCATGGACTTTGTCCATGACCATTTTTATTTTTTCCGTCGCGCATAAAAATGCTCGCAGCCAAAGTCCGCGACCATTTTTTTTTCCTTTTTTTTCGTCACGGTTGTGGGTCGTGGCCCACGTCCGCGACCAATTTGTCACGGTTGTGTCACGGATTTGGGCCGCGACCTTTTATTTTTATTTTTTTTGTCACGGTTGTGGGTCGCGGAGGAGGCCCGCGATTATTTTTTTTATTTTTTTGTCACGATCGTGGGTCGCGGACTTTGACCGCGACCAATTTGTCACGGTTGTCGGTCACGGATGAGGGTCGCGACCCGTCACGGCATGGGTCACAGCCCATGTCCGCGACCATCTGTCGTGAGCCCTCTGGGCCGTGACCATTTTTTGGTCACGGACTTGGGCGGTGACCCACGAAATTGATCACGCCGGAAATGGTCATGGCCCAAGTCCGTGACCCACAATTTTGGTCAGGAATTTTGAGTTTGGTGCACATTTTAAAAATTCAGAAAACTGAAAAAAAGAAGGAAAATAACATTAAACAACAAAAAATGGAGTGTACATTAAAAAAAAATAAAAACTAATAGGACATCTAAAAAGGAGTGGTCCTTATGCGTGTGTTTCAAATCAAACCAATTTTCACCAAAAAATTATCCAACTTTTAATTAGAACCAAACCAAGTTGTGAAAAGCCAGTTTTTACTTTAAACCAATTTTATCTTGATTAATCCTAAACATACATCTAGTGATTAAAGCAAGTAAAGTAAAGTAAAGAATACTCACGACGCCGGATGTACGAGGAAAAAACCCAAGACGAGAAAACAACCTCGGACGACCCAAGCCAGACAATCACAAAGAATGTGGAATTACAACAAACAGACAAAAGACTCACTTAATGACTCGATTCCCACGAGTCTTGACGCTCTTCTAATCTTCAACCACTCCTCTCACAGTGCTCACGCAAAAATTCCTTCCACGATACCTATCCACAACACACGTGTTTACGTATGTCTCGGTCTCCACCGAATGGCTTTGATACGTCTACAATGTCGAACAAGAAGTCCTTCTCTTTTATTCACCACAAAACCCAGAAGTTTAAGTATAGAATAAGACTCCTTGGTGAAGCAAGATCACATAAACATATAGTAATGATAACTCGGATCTTTGCAAACTCTAAGGATGTGTTTAAGTTTTGAAACTTTAGAAAAATATGTGCAAACACGTCTCTGGATCGTAAACTATTTTTCTAGAATACACACTTATTAATTCTTATGAAACCACGCTTTAAATAGGAAAACATGACTTCCTTGAAAATAGTGTCACTCGAACGAGATTGGCCTGTCGTTCGCGCGACATAGCTACCTCGCTTGAACGAAGTACGGCTATCATTCGAACTATGCGGGTGTCATTTTGACTTTTTATTTAAAATGTCTCTTCCAAAACAGATCCAAATAAGTCAAACTTTTTTTCGAACTTATCAGAATAAAACGTAGTTTAAAATGTTTAAAACACTCTTATAACATTTTAAAATATTTTTTCTTATAAAATTACATCCTTATCTTTTATAAAAACAATTCTGAGCACCATAAATTATACGCATTCATACCCGTGTGATCTCGGAATGCAAATAACTTGAAGACGAATAAACTTGATCCAATTAAACTTCGGCATGATTAATTCTTTGAAGCTTTTCCACAACGTCTTCAATATGTCATAGACCAAGTTGGATCGTGACAAAACAAAATCTCCCTATGACATATTACAAACACAGTTTTGTTCACGGAATTAAGTCAAAACAATAAAGGGACTCAATTGGAAATTTATGTCCTTACAAATCTCCCCTTTTGACTATTTCGGGACAAAACTAACCCAGTGAAATGCCTAAGTCGGGCTATCAAGCTGTATGATGCCTAAATCCCATCCCATAAACTCAAAGTCAAAAATTACAGGACACGGACTAGTATATGTAGCACCGGCAAGCAAGAACTTTCTGAATGTGATGTAGACTTGAAATCTCGAATCGCTGAAGCATACCTACACACATGAAACAGACAAACAAATACCCAGTGAAGTATGGAGGAACAAATGAAACCAATATATATATATATAACCAAATGATACTAATTTTACAATAAATACCAATATGAATAAATTCTGAAAAATCATTTGTTAAACAATTGAGCAACTACCAATTTGTACTACCAGTTTGTAATACCAATTTGTAAAATATGTAATCAAAAACATGCTCAACAAACCTCCCCCTACATCACATACATACCTCCCACTTTTTGTCTCTAATAGACAATTCGGTGAAAAGATAAATGAATCATTCAAGTATCTAGCATGAGAGTATATCAATTAAAAATAGCTAGAAATCATAAAACATCTAGCTAAATGTGATCAAGTAATGACAAATCAGTAGTTAGTAAACCAATGAACGACACAAAGAATATATCAATATAATCAGGTGTGATAAACGGAATCATATGCAAAATATCAATATGAAACAGTAAAACCTACATATAAACCAGTCAGTCCAGAAAGCTTCCAGCTATACCAAAAACATATACCACAATAACCAGGGTGCTGCAAATAAATAAGAAGCAAATATTCCAGACTGTCATTCGAACGAGCCAGGGACGTCGCTCTAACGAGATGAATACGTCGCTCGAACGAGACTTCTCACGACAGAGAGATGTCATTAGAACGATTTCTCGCGATAGGACAAATCTTCCCAGATTCCAAAAAATATCTTATATTTTTGCCCAGTGAAAAAATTTCCAGAAAAAAAATCCAGGAAGGGCCTGATAGCAGCAAAACAATGCTAAAACAGTAAGCTTTTAAAACAAAAAGCAAAAATGCATAAAAACTAATAATGCGAGTTACATGCAAACATAGTACCGATGTGCTCAAATATGAACATGGAATGTATGGGCGTGAAACTACAACAATGAGTCAAAATTCTAACACATCAAAAAGATCAAGAAGCTCTAATTGATAGTGATAAATCATCAAACTTTATCATAGACATATGATAATTAAAGTGCGAGCTTAATGAACTAAACATATAACATGCACACAAATCCAGAATTTCGACGATTCTACAAACAATAGCGTCAAATTGCAATATTTCAACATTAGGATTAGTTGTGCAAACCCGTTCAAATTTTCCCCAATCAAACTCCCTCGTAAACATACTTTTTCAAGTTCTTTTGAGGTTACTATCATTCTCAACTTAGAGAAAATCTTATCGGCCCTTTTTCTTATCATGTTGCTTTCTTTTGGGCTCTTTTAAACAGTGGCTTTCACGACGAGTTAATTTTGAACTCTCGCAGCCCTTTCCCGTGAATCACTCATCATTTTTTCAATTAGGTACCAATTCAAATCCCCACGATAAACGATTCTTACATGCACACTTCTCCTTACGTGTGCTTACGTATAGATAAAAAGATTGAGAAAAGAACGCCTCACTAAATTCAAATATGGAAGAGAAGTCAAACATCCATATAAACTCGTGTATGTGTATATTGATGCCATATATATAAAATCGAATAAAAATGCATATCAACTTCAAAACAACCCCATATAAACAATGGTTAAGATCATTCTAAGCATCAATAACAATGACTAAATGTCCTAGCCACATGGATAATGAAATGATGGGGGTCCAAGCAAAATAATATGCCACATCAAACATGTAAGCTCAAAAATAAAAATTGAAAAATCTTTTTGGCTTTTCAAACATATTTTCACTCAAATAAAAGAAAAATCTTTTTGATTTTTCAAAAGTTTTCTCAAAAATAAAATCTTTTTGTATTTTTTCAATAGGACTCAAACAAATGAAAAACTATAATACAAAATGATACACAAGTCATTATACTAGCAATGAATATATCAGGAAGCAAACTAGCATATGACAAACAAGGTAACACTATCATCCTTTAGATTTAGCATGGGATAAATCAAGTGCACCCAAACGAGAATCATGAAGTTTTATTACTAAAGCCACTAAATCCAATTTCCTAACCCAAGTAGGTGTAAAACGACACATGAGGGTTTTGGGAACCGGGGCAACATTATTCCTAAACTTCCTAGGAGCTTGTCTAAGGTCGTAACAATAACGCCTAAGGTGACCTTCCTATCACAAAACGTGCAAGTGTAGAGACAGTGGGAATGATTAACAATATGTGGACCTTTTCTAACCTTCCTAGTGTTTCTCACACGTGCAGGGGGAATGGGAACAACTCTCTCATCATACATATACCTCCCCTATCTCCCTTAATTTAGACGGTGCCTAAGATCTTAACTAACTTCCCCGATCTATCCTCCAAATCAAACTTAACTCTAGACGAGTCTCTTAATCTCTGCTCTAACTCATGAATCCTAGACTCTAGCAAACGCCTAGACTCTTCAAACTCTAAAATTTCCTTTTTCAAAGATTCCATCAAACCACTGAGATTACCTCTCTCTCCCTTGACATATTCTAATTTCTCCCTAAGATTCTTCTCTCATGCCCTAAGATTCTCAATAAAACTATCATTATTTTCTATGGCACGCTCATTAAACTTATCTTGCAATTTTGTATTTGACTTTTTCACCTTAACCGTCTCGGCATACAACTCATTAAATGCAACTTGTAACTCTTTCATATCTACCTCATCTTCGCTACTCTCTTCTCCCTCACTAACATGGGATTCACTCAAAAACTCCTCGAAAGTGTCATTCACATGAGAATAATCGTCGCTCAAATGACATGTCATAAAAGCAACAAAGTTACGATCAATAGGGGAACTCTATCCCTCTTCCGGATCACTATCACTTAAGGTGGCACTATAGACAATGGGTTGCTTGCCCTATTTCTTAAATCTAGTGGGACACTCCTTAACTTTGTGACCGTACCCCTCACGCCTAAAACACTTATCTGACTAATCTTTCTTAGGCTTCTCAAACATATCCTTAGAGGTGGGATCAACTTTGTTGTTCTTGAATTTTTCAAATTTCTTGGCATCTTTCGATTGCTTTTGAAACTTAATAAATTTTTTAAATTTCTTTGTCAACAAAGCAACATCCTCAAAATCGGAATCAGAAGCGGAATCCGAAACTTTAATTTCCTCCTTTCGGGTTTTCAAAGAAATATCCTTTTCTTTCTGAGGCACTTGCTTGGAGGTAATCATGTCGATTTCATAGGTTTGTAAGTCACCAACAATCTCTTCTAGTTTCGTCGACTCTAACTTACCCAAGGAGTTTAAAATAGTCACGTTCGCATCAAACCTACTAGGCAACGACTTAAGGATTTTCTTAACGACACGGTGGTTGGGAATTTTCTCACCTAGGTTAAATAACGAGTTGACAATATTGGACAACCTAGCATAAAACTCATCAAAAGTCTCACTCTCTAACATTCTAATTGTCTCAAACTGTGTAGTAAGATTTTAAAGTTTCGATGCCCTAATCGTGATAGTGCCCTCGTGAGTGAGTGACAAAATATCCCAAGCCTCTTTTGATGTTTCACAAGTCATAATTCTATTATATTCTTTCGGAGTGATATGTGAAGAAATAATGTGCAAACCCTTAGAATTATATTGTGAAAGTCTATGTTCCCTTTCGGTCCATGACTCGACAGGCTTTATATTAGTGACCTCACCTAAAATGGTGATAGGGGGTGTCCAACCTGCTAGCCACACACACTCATCAATAGATTTTAAATCACTTTTCATTCTCATCTTCCAATAGGTGTAATTAGTGCCATAAAAAATAGGAGTTCGAAAAAGTTCGTTATTTCCAAAATCCATCTTTGAAAACACACAGGATCACAAAGCAAATAAATTATGTTTTCTAGCTCTGACACCAATTTGAAAAGGGGTGGTCCTTATGCGTGTGTTTCAAATCAAACCAATTTTCACCAAAAAATTATCCAACTTTTAATTAGCACCAAACCAAGTTGTGAAAAACCAATTTTTACTTTAAAACAATTTTATCTTGATTAATCCTAAACATGCATCTAGTGATTAAAGCAAGTAAAGTAAAGTAAAGAATACTCACAACGCCGGATGTACGAGAAAAAAACCCAAGACGGGAAAACAACCTCAGACGGTCCAAGCCAGATAATCACTATGAATGTGGAATTACTACGAACAGACAAAAGACTCACTCAACGACTCGAACCCCACGGGTCTTGGCGCTCTTCTTATCTTCAACCACTCCTCTCACAATGTCCACACAGAAAGTCCTTCTTCCATGATACTTGTCAACAACACACGTGTCCACGTATGTCTCGGTGTCCACCGAATGGCTTTGATACGTCTACGATGTCGAACAAGAAGTCCTTCTCTTTTATTCACCACAAAACCCAGATGTTCAAGTATAGAATAAACCTTCTAGGTGCAGCAAGATCACATAAACATATAGTAATGATAACTTAGATCTTTGCAAACTCTAAGGATGTGTTTAAGCTTTGAAACCTTAGAAAAATATGTGCAAACACGTCTTTGGATCGTAAACTATTTTTCTAGAATGCAAACTTATTAATTCTAACGAAACCGCGCTTCAAATAGAAAAGCATAACTGCCTCGAAAATAGTGTCGCTCGAACGAGATTGGTATGTCGTTCGCGCGACATAGCCATCTAGCTTGAACGAAGTACTGTTGTCGTTCGAACGACACGCGTGTCATTTTAACTTTTTCTTTAAAACGTCTCTTCCAAAAGAGATCCAAATAAGTTAAACTCTTTTTCGAGCTTATCAGAATAAAACGTAGTTTAAAACGTTTAAAACACTCTTAGAACATTTTAAAATATTTTTCTGATAAAATTACATCCTTATCTTTTATAAAAACAATTCTGAGCACCATTAATTATACGGATTAATACATGTTTGATCTCGGAATCCAATTAACTTGAAGATGAATAAACTTGCATCAATTAAACTTCGACGTGATCAATTCTTTGAATCTTTGCCGCAACGTCTTCAATTTCTTCAATACGTCATAGACCAAGTGGCATCGTGATAAAATAAAATCTCCCTATGACATATTACAAACACAGTTTTGTTCACGAAATTAAGTCAAAACTACACAGGGACTCAATTGAAAATTTATATCCTTACAACATCAATGATATTTATTTAATTATAATTGTATAAAAATATTGGAAAAATAAGTTACATCAACCACATCAATGAATTTTTTTACAAAGCAAGTAAAACACCGAAAACTGATGTAAAAAGATTACAGGACGAACAATAAAGCTTGACACACTTGAGAACCACCAGAAACGTGAATAATTAGCAAAAAAAAACAGTTGATTGTGTTTATAAAATCGAACAAATTAGTAAGATGGTCAAACAAAAAATTATTATTTAGCACCTCAATACATAAAAAAATAAAGCTTTTGAAAACCACGAAAGTCTAATTATTTTTCTCAGTGTTAAGCGCAAAGCATCTGCTCCCAGTCAAGAGTTCTTATACCTCAATCTGCAGATTTGCAAAACCCCCCAAAGTGTTTCTTCTGTATTGGGCTTAATACATACTTAGGTCCCATGAAAGTAAATAAGAAAAACATGAAAGAAAATAAGAAAACAGAGAACTATACATGCATTGAAGATACAAAATCACTCACATAGGGTGTTTTTTCTTCTGTTCTTCCTGTAGAACTCAATTCACAAGATGTGGATAAAGCTAACACAACTCATTCACCCTTAGTTAAAACATGTACAAAGAAAGACACTTTAAAAATTAGTTACTAAAGAAACAAATAAATCAATCCACATACAATGAAGTCCCTTTAAATTAGTAACAGTGCTAGAGAGCAACAGTAACAGCGAAAACTGCAGCCACGACCCTGCAAAAACCCTAGAAACTTTGAGTCCTCACAGGAATGGACATAAAACCCAAAAAATATTAAACTTTGCCGGAGTCGATAGAGCCCAAAACTCATACAAAAATACTATATCAAACTCATACAAAAATATACAAAATTACCTGTAGAAAACCAAAAAAAAATTATCCTCACCAGAGTCCACATAAAAATCCCTAACTTAAAATTACAAAAACACAAAATTAAAACAAACAAAAAAACCCTAACTTCATAAATACGACCAAAAAACAAACCCTAACTTACTCTGAGATGGGGGAGGGGCAGTGACACTGTGGCCATCATATCCGGTGCCCCAAGTAATTTATTTTGTTGATTAGAGTTAGCGTGTTGACCTTGGATTGGAAGACATATATAGAATTTTCTTTGCACAAAACTAACAGAGAAAAAGAAGGTAGAACGAATTGATAAAGAGGGAGAGAACCAAAACAAAAATTAATATTTTTTTCTTTTTAACAGGGTATTAAATTTAGAAAGAGGGAGAGAACCAAAAAAATGCTCGTTAACGATAGAAAAGTGGAGAGAGATAAAGAGAGAGTTTGGGTGTTTCGAGGATAAAGGTAAGGGGAAGGTGTATGTGAGTTGGCTGTCAGCGTTTTCATTTCTTGAGCCTTGTGCTCCTTAGGCAGCATGGGTGAGACCTAGGCGTCTTTGCTAGCTGGCATGAATCAGTACATGTGTCGTCGTGTGAAATATAGATACAAAACCTGTTTATATAGGTTTTGTATCCAAAGTTATATGAAGTGGAAAAAACTCCCTCCTTTATTATTATTATTATTATTATTATTATTATTATTATTATTATTATTATTATTATATATATATATATATATATATGTTACTTAGTGGATAAAAAATTGGGGTAAAAAGAAGATAAGATTTGAGGTAACAAAAACGCATGGGGCCAAAACTTATGGCAGACTAGTTCTATCAACTGCACAAGCTATAATGATAGCTTTAGAAAAAAAACTAATAAGAAAAGGAAGTACACTCATAAATCAGTTGAAATATAGGTTACGTAGTTTCAACTCAGTCACGATACTGTCAAATAAAGATATGTGTATCTCATGAGCGATTGTCATAACAGGTCATTTTCGTGGGGTCCAAAGGAAACTCAATCTTGCCAAATATTTCTTGGGACAATTATACGCATAAAAAAATATTTTCCTAACAAGTGTATGTAAGAGAGATTATATTAAAAAGTAATATAACTAATACACATATGATTTACCATAACTTATCACGCATAAGTTAATATGAATAAAATATATGTTATATGCATAATAAAACAGTAACTTGGTAAATATTTTTATAAACAAAATTAATCATTTTGTTTGTAATCAACAAAAGATTACGTAAAAATTAATACAAGATGGATTATTAACTATGATTAATTAGATTTTCATTTAATAATCTCCCCTTTTTTTATGATGATAAACAAAATTATTCACATAAATATTCAGCTCAGTTATGGCGAATCACATACTTCTCCCCCTGTTTGACATAAGAAAAGAGGTAAAGAATAGAAAAAAAAAATTAAGAGTTAACAAAAATATCCCCCTAACAAAAGCAATTAGTGCAAGGAAATGAATATATGATAAGGAATGCACAAACAGCAAGTTTATTTCATATAAGCAACGAGTTACATTTTAAGCTTGTTAATCATACTACAAACATCAGTTGAATGTCCTTCAATAGAAACTTCTTTTCCATTTTCTTTAACCAAAAATTTGATAGGATTTTCAACATGGTTACCAAATGATGAACTTTTAGTATCATTGCAAGAAAGATCTTGAGAGTAAAATTACATATTAGGTGGCAAGACAAAAGGCCAAGAGTGTGGATGCACCCAAGGAACATGGCGAGTAAAATGTCATATTTCATTGAGAGCTTCTTGGTAAGATGGATATTTTTTTAATTGTGCATCGTTTACTCTTTTAATTTGAGATTCACACTCTCCCCATGATGTATATGTTCCAGGAAGTTTTTCCACCCAAACCGCATAAAAGTTCAGCATGAAGTGTAAAATAATGACATAGGATGTGTGTATTTATAGGATAGGATAATGACATAGGATGTGTGATACCAGAAATGGTATCACCGAGTCAATGTATGTGTAATCTCAAAACCAGACAATAATTGAGTATAATCGATATATGTAATGGATAAAGAGACGAGGTAAAGAAGATGATAACACTAGATATAAGTGGTTCAGCCTTTGGAGGGCCTACATCCACTGTCTGAATGTATGAAATCCACTAAATATGGGCACTAATGGCCTTGGGATACAAGCACTCAAGATCTCTCTATCTAGTAATGGTTTTGACAGAGTTTGAGCTAGGACTTATAATTCTTCATCCCTTTCAATAATGTAGAAGACAAGTATTTATATGGCTAGGGTGGTGTCATATGCGCCCCAGTCATGCATGAGGCATGCACAGCAACAAGTGTCCAATAATACGGTGCCATCCGTCTCTTGTTCATATAAGTAATGATTAAGATATATTCTCCACGTGAGGATGATGTTGTTGTAATGGTTTTTATCACATGGGCTCCTAACCCACGTGCACTCTCCTACGCGTGCTCCATTCCACGCGCCCAGCCAATTCTCCACCCTTTGTCGTCTGTCTACGCTGAGGCCGAGTCATAGATTTATGATCCATTAGAGATGTCACCTGTCATGCTAGGAAATCTCATCCCGTCATCCTCGTCCTGAGGAAGGCCAAGGATGAGGGTCTATAGTTCGTAAGATTAAATATGTGAGGCACATTGGTTGATTTTAGTCGAGGCCGAGTCAGCTCGGGCTGAGTTCCCGACTGAGGCATACTTTATCATTAGGGACTGATTGGTGCAAGTAAACTTTGGCCTAGGTAATCCATATTCAGGACGGGCCTATACTTGGCATATCACTCCCACTTAAGGTCTGCAGAACTTATTTCGACCCTCAAAATTAGTCGTTCCCACTCAAGGTCCTCAAAATTAACCTCGACCCTCAGAATTGGTCGCTCCACTTAGGCTTCACAGAATTGTCCTTGATCCTTAGAATTCATTCCTCCTACTTAAGGTCCACGAAATTGACTTCGGCCCTCAGAATTGGTCATTCCCACTTAAGGTCCTCATAATTGAGCTCAAACCTCAGAATTGTTCGCCCTAACTTAAGGTCCTCATAATTGACCTCGACCCTCCGAATTTTTCACTCCCTACTTATGGTCCTTATAATTGACCTCGGCCCTTAGAATTAATCATTCCCACTTAAGGTCTTCATAATTGACCTCGACCCATAGAATTGGTCGCTCCAATCTTAGGTCCTCTGAATTAACCTTGGCCCGTAGAATTGGCCATCCCCAACATTACCTTGGGTCCTTAAAATCGACCTCTTCCCTCTAAATTGCTCATCCTTCTCCCTTTAGGTTCGCATAATTGACCTCTTTTACATAACATCAAGTGGTGTCTTTTTTATGACTTTCACTTATTTTAATCTCACTCGTCGAGGGTCTCTATAGACACCGCATTCTAGGACCCCTTAAGTCTCTCCTTAGGTCCCTAGAACCTCCTCCATTCACTATAAACCCTATATCATACTTCGAGTACCGATCTAGTGGTTGTCGGGAGCTCTTGAGCCCCGTTTAACTCCGGTCAACTACCTTGTGAAAGAAAAATCTCAATGAATCTTTAAAGGGATCCAAATCCCCTTTCCAACAGTCCACCCTGTGTGCAATTCGGCATAACGATTTAGACGAACATACCATTTTACTACCAAAATCGATTTAGAAACCAACGGGCGCTCCCAAGCCCTAAATTGACCCCAATCAACTTCATTGTCAGGACGAAAGCTCAATAAATCTTTGAAGGGCACTGAAACTCCTTTACAACGGCCCACCCCATGCGTGAAATTGCATAATTATTTGGACAAACAATTTGTTTTTCCCAAAAAATTGATCTATAGGCCAGTAGGCACTTCTAGGCTCCGTTTGACCAAGGTCAGCTCTTTAACTTGAATGAGACTCAATGAATATTAAAATTTCACTGAATACCCTTTTCGATGGTCCACCTCGTGTGCTAATTAGCCTTACGGGACAGACAAATGACCCTATTTACTTCGAAAGGTCATCGAGAATTTTCGGGCATTATTTGACCAAGGTCAACTCTCCAAACTGAGCGAAGCTGTAAGGTCAAATTTCCAATCGAGTTACTTTGTAGTATTGGATTAATTCTGGACAAAACTATTTGAGTCATAGGATATATATTTGTACCTATTAAGCCTATGACGTTTGAAGAGTTGAAGACGTAGTGGCCAATAATTTAAAGTTTCATCCTTATCTATTTTTATGCCAAGTGTATATGTCATCAACATTAGATTTTTTAAAGTCTCCAAAGGTATGAATGCTCTATTAAATATATAGGAGCTTATTAAATATTTTTGGGTGTTAGTATTTTAGCCAAAAAAATTGAATTCGTGATATCTAAAGATTTTGTTCTTGAACACCTTTCCGTAGAAAAATCATAACTAATTAAAAAAAATAAGAAAAATATGAAACTGGCGGCCACACGTTCATATCGAAATTATCTAGAATCATGGCCTAAAATGTAATTAGATAGGCCATTCAAATGACCTCGTTCGAACGAACTTCAAACAAGATTTCAGAAAACTTCGTTGTTTTCTCATTAGAAGATTCGTTCAAATGAACTCATTCAAATGAAATCGTTCGAATGAACTTCGAATGAAATGATACAAATTTTGCCCCACTACTTTTTTCTAATAACGGGAACAACTTTTTCAAGCAAGACCTTTTCATTTTCCTTGAGATTTTGAGAGAAAAATACTTACAACAAAAGGTTCATTTATGTTTTAACCGTTCAAGAATAAATTTATACCCAAAACACATATGTTTACACCCAGCATGTCTTAGTTTAAAATCCAAGAAGGTTCGAGCTCATAAATTCAATTTTAACGTCTCCTTTTGGAACATGATCTCGTAAAAAATGATTTCTAATTGCGATATGTTTTATTCTAGAATGAAGAATCGAATTTTTAGTTAAACATATAGCACTCATGTTGTCACCTAAAATCGAAGTATTTTGAAAATATACTGTAAAATCTTCTAATTATTATTTCATGTATAATATTTTAGTGCAACTACTATCGACGGTAATATACTCAGCCTCGGTCATCGAAAGAGCAACTAAAATTTGGTTTTTACTAAACCATGAAAGTAGTGAGTGTCCTAAAAAATGACATGTACAACTAGTGCTTTTCCTAGCAACCTTATAATTGGTAAAATCCGCATCGGAATAACTTATAAGCTCAAAAGAGGTAAATTTAGGATACCATAAGACTAAATCTCTTGTGACAATTAAATATCTAAAAATAAGTTTTACGGCACTCAAATGAGATTCTTTGGGATTAGCTTGAAAATGAGCACATAACCAAACACTAAACATGATGTCGGGTCTACTAGCGATTAAATACAATAAACTACCTATCATGCCACGATATAATGTGGTATTAACTAACTTTTCTTTTTCATTAATATGTAACTTTATCTCTGTTCTAAAAGGCCCGCCTAGACTTGAGACTTGAGAGAAACATATCGCCTACGCCTTATTCTTGGTAAAAGGCTTAAGGCACACTTAAAAAAAAAAGGATTAGTTGACAAATATTGGTTATGGAGTATTAATATGAGAAAGATGGCTACCAAACATATGGATATTTTTCAAAACTAAAGGTATGTACTATTTTATTATATTACTAGCCTTGGAATAACTAAATTAATAAAAAAAGAAAAAATGTCTTTTTATGCCTAGGTTCCTAAGGCTTGAGGCTTGACATCTACGCCTCGACCACGCCTCGCGCCTTTTAGAACCTTGCTTTATATAAGTGCTCATAGGTGTCCCAAGTGATTTAGCATTTTCTAAACCATATTTATCAAAAGATCTTGAATGTATTTTGATTGATTTACAAAAAAAATATTTTTCGTTTGTTTTATTTGCAAACCCAAAAAGAAATTTAACTCACCCATCATACTCAATTCAAATTCATTTTGCACAAATTCTAAAATATCTTTAGACATGCTTTCATTTGTGGATTCAAAAATAATATCATCAACATATATTTGTACAAAAGCATATCATTACAATGGAATTTTATAAATAACATAGAATCCATTTTTCCTTTTACAAAATCATTTTTAAGTAAAAATCCACATAATTTATCATACCAAGCCGTAGTGGCCTATTTTAATCCACATAGAGCTTTATTTAATTTGTAAACATGGTTTGAAAATTTTTGATTTTCAAAACCAGGTGCTTGTTTCACATAAACATCTTCATTTATAAAAAAATATTTAGGAAATCACTTTTAACATCCATCTGAAATAATTTAAAATATTTATAACATGCAATTGCCAATAACATATGAATTGTTTCAATTCTATCCATGAGGGAATACCTTTCATCATAATCAATTCCTTCTTGTTGGTTATAACCTTGTGCACCAAGTCTAGCTTTATTTCTAATTATTAAACCGGCGTCATCTTTTTTATTTTTAAAAATTCATTTACTTCCAATAGTAGTTTTATCTTCGAGTAAGGAAACACGTGACCAAACATTTTATTGTTAAATTGTAACAATTCATCTTGCATATCTAATAACTAAAACTCATCTTTTTCAGCTTCAAATATATCTTTAGGTTCAATTTGTGATACAAAGGCTAAGTTATTAAAAATATTTTTCAAGAAAGATCTAGTAAAAATACCACTAGAGGGTTCACCTAAAATATTCTCAAAAGGGTGATTATTTATAAATTTTCAACTTTTACGTAAACCATAATTATTGTTAATTTCATCTTTAATTGGAGTCTTAATGAGTGCATTATTTTGTATGAATTATGCCTAAATCTAGGCCTTGTTAAGCCCATTGTATCTTAAATAATGAGGTTTTAAAAGTCTTTTTTGTAAAATAAAAGAAAAATACAAGTTTGATTAAAATTCGAGTTAAAAATATAATTTTAGTAACCCTGGGAGTGAAACAGTAATTTTGGATATTTTTTGGCCATGAAAATAATTTTTAAATGTTTATCAAGGCAAAATAAAGTTCTCCCTGAAATTTGAATAAATTCGGAGGTAAAAAGAAAAGGTTATGAAAGTTAGGGGTGTAAAATATAATTACAGGTAAAATTATAATTTTCTAAACCTCAAGGGGATGAATTTAAATTAATATAAGATATTTTATATTATCACAGGTACCTCTGAAATTTGGTAAAGATCCGAGTTCATTTGGTGAAGATATAAAGATTGTGGGAAGAATTGAAATAAGAAAAAAATCTTGGGGCCAAAGAATGAAAAAAGGAAATTCGAAAATTATGTTCGTATATAATTTATTGAAATAGATATATACATAAAGACGATAGCTGACCTGGTGTTCTCGCGCATAACCATTCTTGGAAGAGGTCTTGAGTTCGAACCTTGCCTCCCTATTGATTTTTTTTAAAGGAAGCAGATATGTGAGCAAGCCACATCAGCAGTGCCACTTCGCAGTCATCCGCCAAGTCATCACCCCAGTCAGCAGCCACGTCATCAATCCAATTCACTCACAGCTCAAGCATTCAAAATAAATGGCTATTTATTGATTTGGTCAAAGAAAAATATGTTCAGATTAATATGGATTTCAAATCCCACAGAAGTCTGAAGACTCCCCATTTTATGGAAAGCACCAAATTTCATGAATATTTTATTTGAATTGATTTGTGGATTTTTAAAAGTCCATTTTCAATCAATTAAATAAGTACATTATACTAATCTAAATACCCTCTCCCTAAGCCTATAAATAGGACCCTTGGGTTCATTATTTTGGAGAGAAAACAATTAGAGAGAATTTTGAGAGATAGTTTTTGGTTCCTTTATTTTAAGAGTTTTATTTATATTTGAAGGCCAAGAATTATATCTTTGTGGGAGGAATTTTATCTAGATTATTTATGAGAAACAACATTTGTAAGTTTATTATATTAATGAAAATTAGTATTCATTCTTGCAATTTCATTATGTCTTCAATTATGCTAGGTTAATTTCTTTACTAGGACTAAAAGAAAATTATCATGTGTGATTAATATTGTGCATGATTTAAATTGTCCTTTGTCCCGATATATGCTAAAGGTTTTAAAAATTCGGTATTCATTTAAAACAACACGAGAGTGTGTTTTAAAACTTCGACTTTGTTTGGAACAAAATCATTTTTTTATTTTATGTATAAATACTTTTTGAATGGTTATACTTTTATTAAATTAATTGATAGTCCATGCTTAAAGACTATACTTTAAAATATAAAAGTGAACTTTTTAAGGGAATAGGAATTTAAGCCATCTAAATTTAGAGATGTAAAATTTTATTTTGAACTTAATTGTATTATTTTTCGAATTAAATACGACTAGAGTCGGTTTAATTTGAGTTATAAAATTGAAAATTACGAGTTTAAATTATTGCATAGTATTAGTTAAACGTGATAAATGGATCCGACCTCCTAGTTTTCTCACACACTAGTTTATATCTTTCGTAGTCGCACTTTTTATTTATGTTAGCTTAGTTTAATATTATATCTCATCTCTAAACTTGTTTAGTCTAGTTGGAAAGTTACAATTATTTTGAATGAAAAAATGGACAAATCTCTATTTGTTCGACCCGTACTTACACTCGCTATTCTATAATAGCCCGTGCATTTGCGGTATTTTAAAAATTGACAACAAGTTTTTGGCGCCGTTGCCAGGGATTTGTTCAATTTTTTTTAAAACAAGTTGTGACTTTCGGTTTATTTTTTTTTTTACTTTACACATTTTTTGTTAGTAAAAATTTCATAAAAGACAAAAAAAAAATCTGAAACTAATATTTCTATATTTTTTTTTAGTTTGTAAAAAAAAAATCAGGTTTAGGCTTTCTTTAGTAAATAGCACTTTTAGCATTAATTTATCCTAAAATACATAACAAAAAATTGAAAATTTCCAGAATCATTTTTTTTAGTAAATAGTCCCTATAAAAAAAATTCTCCATCGTCATTCTGTTATTTCCACAATAAAAATAAGAAATAAAAAAATTGCATCATAAGTGTGCTTTGTAATTTTTTTCAAATACCCCGCTAGTGCACATGTTGTGTTATTTTTTTTTATTTTTTATTTATGTGTGTCACACTTTACATTTGGTGCAGTTTCCTTTGCTTTTCTTTCAAAATCACATTCAAAAAAATGAGAAAAGAAAGAAGAAAAAAAGGGGAAAAGTGAAGAAAAATGCAGAAAAGTGTGCAACGGTAAGCGAACGTGAAGAAAACAAATTGTGCAATCTTACCATGGGCACAAGAAACTCTCGGGGTTGACTGAAACGTAAACGGCATTTCCCCTCTAATCGACGTCAATTTAAACTTCACCCGGTCCACGCCGAAGGTACATTTTTGTGTGCTCCTATGTGGTTAAATTTAGCACATTGCATGAATTGACTTAAGGGCAAAACCCATGTGAAAGATAAGGTGGGGATTTCATCACCATTCCTTAGCCCGAAAATCACTAATTAACCAAGCATTTGCATATCCCGAGCCATCACATTTAATTTAAAATCAAGTAGACATTGGGCTTGGGATATCACATAGTTCATAGGAAACCTCTTAACGAGGCTAGAGTTAAAAGCTACTCAAACGCGAACTTGTCAAATTGATCGCGTTTTACCCTATCTAGGATTGGTGTTTTTTAATGAGTCTTCGTACTGACCACCTACAAGGAGGAAAAGTGGGATTTGATGTGGTAATCGTAGTTGGTCGTATTTTAAATTCTCCCTTGTCAAAGAGTAGGATCTGTCTAATTAGGGAGATTAATTCCCTGCTTTCGTCGATTAATCTCAGGAAAACTAGATTTTAAATTTTAAATTCCCCTCACCTAAATTAGATAATTTAATTTGCTTTGAGCTAGTTAGGAATTATGTGGTTTGAGTCAAATAAATATATATATATATATATATTTTAATTTTCTTCACATAAAAATAAATAAAAGAAAAATAAAAAGACCAAATAAGGAAGAAAAATTGAGTGCGCTTAGTGTATCCGAAGTTGGTTTCGAGATCATACCAATCGTTTGTCGAGTGTGGGCTCTAGCATTCCTGATACTCACGTAGGTAGATTTTTTATATTCAGTGACAAGGGAGGCGAGTTAGCACCACGTGCACTTAAATATTACCTTTATCCTACTAGGTTTAGTCAACCTTCGTATACGTCTACCCGAGCACACCGCGAATAATTTTCAATTCCATTCGGGAACAATCCAATTGTTGCCCGTATTTCGTGGAACTAAAAAAGTGGATCCCTAACTCCATGTGCATGAGTTTGAAGAAATTTTTGGAACCATTAAGTACCAACAACTCACTAATGAGATTGTAAGACTTAAATTATTTTCGTTCTCATTGAAATAAAAAGTTAAGAGTTAGTTTAACTCGTTAGAACCCGAATCCATCTCCGCTTGGAACCAAATAAGTGTCACCTTCCTGTAAGAATTCTTTCCCAACCACAAGAATTCTTTCCCAACCATAAAACGGTGTCGATACGTAACGCCATCAACATATTTATCCAAAAGGAGGTAGAAGCCATGTGGATGTATTTGGAGCAATTCGAGGACTTGCGACTATAATTTCCGCACCATAGGTTTGATATGGGACGCCAAGCCCAAATTTTGTATGAGGGGTTCGATTATATTACTTGAACTATGCTCAAGTCTCTATGTAACAGTGATTTTACTCAGAAAAGTGAGGTTGACATGTGGGTGTTCCTAGAACCCTAGAAAAAAAGTCCCAGCAATTGGCACCCAAAACAGAATTTAGGTCCACCACATCCAATGAGAGTTTGTCTCACCAAGTCGAATAAAGTTACGATTTAAATGCCAAAGTGGCCATATTGGCCTGAATTTTAGAGGCTTTAAAGATGAGCAAAGAGGGCGATAGAACCTCACCTACGGTCGTTCAACATATAGGTTCCCCTATGTGTATACTTTGGGATGCATTCGACCACTTAGTCAAGAATTATCCCGCCCTTCCAGCCCACAAGGCACTCACCGAAAAAGTCAATGCCCTTCATTAGGTGTCGCAGCAACCAATTGAACCTATCCTTTTGTAACATGACTATGGACCTTAACGTATTCAATTTGTCCAAGCAACCACCCGATGATGATTAATTCGTGGATGTCGATATGATCGATAGTATCGTCCAAAAGACTTTCAAGAAAACTTATAATCATGATCCTTTAGCAACACGTCTTGCTTTTTTTGGGTCCGAATTTAATGTAGATAATTCAATTGAAGAAGTCAATGCCCTCCACAACTTCGCCCCTATCACGGAAGTAGGAAGTTGAAAGTATAATCCTGAACCCTTTTCGCTTTCCACCTCACCTATTCCACCTCGAGTGAGAAAGCTCTCGATCTTAAACCGAAACCACTACTTGAAATGCTCGAGTTTAGGCTCTTAGCACCTTTTGAATCCTTGCCTATTATCATCGCGTCTAACTTGGGAAAAGAACAGGAAGGTAAACTATTGCATGTTCTCAAATAACACAAGGAAGCCATAGGATATATCATAGCTGACATTAAGGGGATAAGTACCTTGGTATGAATGCATAGGATACACTTAGAAGATGATGTTAAAAATTCTCATAAAGAACAACGTAGACTTAATCCCAATATGAAAGAGGTAGTCCGAACAACGTACACTTATTAAGTACAAACAGTCCTAACAAATTACAGTAACACTATATGATGTGATATTTTCTTTTTCTTTCTTCTTACAAAACTTTGAACCTTATTTGACCTTTAAATCAATCCCAGAATCCACGGATACCTTGCTAGGAAGACAGTCAAGGTCTTAATCAATCTCAGAATTTAGAAAAGTTTTTCGAGATTGAAAACCTCCAAGTGTGATTCCAACTAGGTCAAAGGTTTAGTTTTACAAGAACTAGAAACAGAAAGCATTTATTGTTGATTTCAAAGTAAGCAAACGTTTTATAAAAAATAATCAACAATATATTTCTTAAGATGAGAAATAAAGAATGAAACTAAGTGTAATGTAACATGAATAACTCAGATCTGAAATTTCTATGAAATCAGAAAGTAGATCTGAGTAAAAGTTTAAGTTGAAAACAAGATCTAATGAACAAGAGGTTACAGCAGCAATTACAAACTCAACTGAAACTCTCAATCACTCAAGAACACTCAGGGTAGTGTTTTGGATATGAAGGAGTTTTGAAGAAGTTTTTGAGTTTGGATGGAAGAGGCTTTGATGAACAGGGTTAGGGTTTCTAAGGGCCTGTTTGGTTTGCAACTGTAATTCTGTTTTGTGTGTTTAAATACAATTCTGATAAAAATCTTCATTTGGCAACCTGTTTTTAAACACAGAATTATAATATTCCTGTGTTATAATCAAGTTTTTTAGAAAACAAGTTTTGGGTGTTTTATAACGTCTGTTTTTTATTTTTCAACTCAGAATTATTCATTTTTAATATTTTAAAGCAATTATACCTTAATATATAATATACATGCATAATACATTAATGTGTGTAATTCTTATAAATAAAAATATGTATGTACATATACACAAAATTACGTATGGAATAATATAAAGTTAAATAATATTATCAATAAATACATGATACTTATATATAGTTTTATACATGTATTATTAATGTATGGAATAATATAAAATATACATATAGTACATATGTATTAAAAAATACTATCAATTCATGTATGTATATAATTTTATAGTGAATTATACATGCGACATCATTATATATATATATATATATATATATATATATATATATATATATATATATATATATATATATATATATATATATATATATATATATATAGAGAGAGAGAGAGAGAGAGAGAGAGAGAGAGTTAAACTCCCCAACATACTTCATTAAATATACCTAAAAATCTATAATTTATGATGTATGTATGTATGTATGTATATATGTATACATTCATGTATCATGTATGTATGGACGTTTTATGTATGTTTATATATACATACATATATATATATATATATATCCACACACACACACACACACACACACACACACATATATATATATATATATATATATATAGTTAAACTCCACAACATACTTCATTAAATATACCTAAAAATACATGTTATTAAATGCACATGTATATAATTTATGATGTATGTATGTATACATTCATGTATCATGTCTGTATGAAAGTTTTATGTATGTTTATATGTACATACATATATATATCCACACACACACACACACACATATGTATGATATAAATATACACATTTGCCAAATTTTCAAAAAACTGTATTTAAAAACAAGTTTACCAAACGCACACCAATAATTATAAACACAAAAAACTGAATTTTAAAACTATATTTTAAAAACAGTGTTTAAATCGAATTTTCTGAATAGAGAACCAAACGGACCCTAACTCTCTCTCTTCTCTCTGTTTTCTCTCTTCTCTCTCTACTCTCTCTATTTCTCAGGAAAAAAAAGAAAATGGCAAAAGTCTTCGAAGTCTGAGAATAGGGTTCCTTTTATAGGGTGAAGAGAAGGTTCGAGAGACTGGATCAAAACCAAGGGCCAGGATTAAGTCAAGTTAAATTGACTTAGATCGAAGGGTTCTAAGAACGCGGTGCTTAAACGATACCTGATTGGTTTAAAATGTTGTACTGGGATTCACAAAGACAACTGCAGATCGTCGATAACCAATGATCCAAGGGTTAAAAACATACGCGTTTATAACTCAGTAAAGAAACACAATCTCAGCCAATCAGATGAAGACAGGTGTTGGCCAATAACAGGATATGAAACGCGCATCCTAAAGTAATTAAAACCACACCCTAAGGTTTACTCCGCTTTCGGATTCTACCCAAGGTAACATTAGGCCATTATACCCAACAAATTATATTTATAAATTGACCACAGAAACTTTTAAATCAAGTTTTAATTAAGAAAATCTTATTTAAAAAATGTTTATAAAATCCCAAAAAATTATTAAAATTCAAACTTAGGGATTTAAACACACTCAACATATATACACACATTATTATGCAGTATGATATGCAATAAATAAATTCTACTGTGTGTGAGTGTTGGCAATTTGTTCTTGATCAGTACAAGATAGAGAGATGAAGTAGCAAACCAACTTCTGAGGTTCTTTGGTTTCTAGGAAGAACATAATTTTATCACAATTTCCAAACTAGATGAGCACTTATACAATATAGACTCAAGTGAGTCAAAAGCATAAGGGCATCAACTTCTCCACTTTGTTCTAGCAAATTCCAACTCAGTCAAAATTGATCTCTCAATAACATACTAGTTGTGCAAAACGTGCAAGTGAATATGTTATAAATGAAAACCATGCAAGACCGTAATTCATAACACAAGCATATAAGTTTTCTTCAAAAACTTAACAAAAAATACCTTTGAAATCAAGCAAATAAGTTTTCTATAAAAACGTAAGAAAATAAATTTTCAATTATAAATCTTATAAACATTCTTTATAAGAAATACATACAACACTTATCATGGAAACACAAAAAGATTATTCAATCATTTTTAAAAATGTGTTCTCAATCTCTCAAAAATATAACATTCAATTTTATAAGGAAAATGTTCACAAATATGAGAAAACAGATCTTTAAAAAGATTTTCAATAAACATATAAGAAACGGAGAAATTCTGTTTTAAACATTATATAGCATCTAACACAAAATCAGAATATTTAGATCATAAAAATATTCAATAAAATTAGATCTAAAAATCTAAGGAATTCGAGTTTTTGTAAAAAATTATTTTAGCATGAAAGCACATAAATTCTCTCTACAATAACACAATATTTCAATCTCTAAATTTATGAGATGTTGTACGAGATCATTGAGAATTCAAAAACAAAAATAGAAATGAGATGAAGTAGAATGAACACAATGTGTGTAAAATAATATTCAATCTCTCTCTTAGATATTCTCTCTAATTCTCTATATTTTTCTCTCTAAAAATATTAAATCCTCTTGTGTTTATCACTCTATAAAATATGACTGAAAAGTCTCTCAAAAATTCTAACTCCAATAAACTCTTTAAAGAGGTTTATATAGATGAGAAAACAATATTCTAGAAAATTTAAAATCAAGGGTTCAGATTAAAAGTTATTAATCTAAGGTTGAGATTAATTCGAGTTAAATCTAATTAACAGATTAACAACTTAACAAACTAACTCTGTTATAAAAACAACTCAAGAATCTTAAAACAAGTAAAGATATAGACAAGCAGGTATAGGGTTTTATTAACAAACTTCTCCAACGGATATAATATGTACAACTGACATGCAGTCAAAACACTCAATCGAAGCCAATGAGATCTAATAGAATAACTGGCAGTTAAAAGAGTGTAAATGTGCAAATGTGTACAATCTCAATTTGTTGACAGCGAAATAACCAACGGTTAAACTAATGTCCAATACGATCAAAAATCAAACTGACAAGTCGCAAACAATAATCAAACAATACTGAACAACCTAAACTAGCAGGTAATATACTGTGGGTTTTAAACTAAAACTTCCTAATAGAACAAAGCAAGTCGAGTCACTTATAAAAGTGACGAAAATAATTAAGGAAGTAGGTCAGTAAAGGACAAAATCAATTGAGGTTTAAAAACTAAACCTAATACTATTCAGTCTCTATCCTATAGCAACTAATGGCCGAAAGTAACAACTGAAAGCCTATTGGGTCAAATAGATTATATAAGCAGGTACAATTGGTCAAATCTTAAGGCTCTTAAGGTTTAAAAAGAACTAAACCTAAATGTGATTACTAGAGTTCAATTTGATTCAGGTCGCATAATAACTAATGAAATCTGAGGCTTCCAAAAATCAAGTCAGGTAAGGTAGGATAGGATGAAAATCTTAGTTAAAAGGAATGGGAAGTTGGTAGCAACCTAAGGCTATACAATGTAGCAGGTAAGACTCCTAAAAGTTCTAACTGGTAATAAACAAAATCTAGGAACCTAAGAAAAACATATAGGACGAAAAAGTGTATTATTGGGTCAATTCCAAAAGGACGAAATAGTGACAAGAGGTCTGGGGCTCCTATTCCTCAAGTCTTATAGCATGTAAGACCAAAGTAGTGGATAACACGCAATCAGTTAGGAGCAAAAGAATACATGATCTTTTTTTTTAATTAAACATACTAAAGGACAACTCAAATTATAAAGGCCAAATCAAAGGCAGGTGGTCAAGTCTCTTTCTATAACATGCCATCAGGTATAAGGGTACTAATATAAGCAGCACACAAATGTTAGCATGCATATATAAAATATAAATTATAAGATGGTATATATACACGCAAGACACACACGCATATACATATGATAGTAAAGCTATATATATAAAATTTATATATGTGTAACACGAATATATAAACATATAAACGTACGAAAAAATTTATGTTTTAAAAATTAATTCTGAATTATATTAAAAACATTTCAAAAATTATTTTAAAATAAGAATTTAATTTTTAGTAAAAATAAATTCAAATTTTACATAAAAAAAATATTTTAGACAACCATTCATATTTTCACAATGAATGTATACATGTATGCCCAATGTGTCAACTGCAAATGTGCAATACACGTGAATACCTTTACTCGGATATGTCGTTGAGTAGAGTCGAGGCATGTTGAGTCATCGAGTAACGTTGTAAGATGTACCAAGGAGAAGGCTCGAACTAAAAAAATATTTTGACACAATATCCAAATTAGTTGAAACGCCTAAATAATGTAGACTCAAGTAAGTCAAATATTTAGGGTGTTTCAATCTCCCCCTTTGGATATTTGTGACAAAACCCTTTAAGTACATTATGATACTCTTCGGAAAAAAAATAACGTAAGTCCTATATAACAATTACTATTCTACCCAATCCACAAAATAATCCTATAAAATAAAAATTACAATACTCATCTATACATCAGTTTGCCCTAACACCTTCTTATGATTTCCTGCATTAAAACAATAAAACCAAACTCACAAGAACAAGTGTAAGATATAATAGAAATTGATAAATCATTAAAAACAAGATATTATGAAAATAATTCAAGAATCAAGACTAATAAAATGATGTACTCTTCTCCCCCTTTTTGTCTCAGATAGACCTAGATAACAACAATGATAACATGAGGAAAATTAAAAAATATAACTACCACAATAAACATATTAACGGTTCTAATCAAATGCCACTCCTACATTATCATGATTTAAGAGGTGCCTTTTTCATTGAAAAACAACTATACCCTAAAATCTTAGAGTACATATACTTACCATGATTATGACAGGAAAATATGTAAATATGGTAGAAAATGAATAAAGCACATTCATCTAGTCTTCACGGACTCTCAAATAAAAATCAAGGGTAAATGACATATTAGACATAATTTAAACATGTTCAGCATATTCTAGAGTAATCAACAAATAAGGTTTCTCCCCCACAACCAATGATATGGTTACAAAAAAATATTATGCTAAGCATTCAAGCCAAAATAGGGGTTCTAAATTCAAGAAATAGATTGAGAACAATTAGAGTAGACAGTCTACCATGAGGTCATACATATAAAACTCAGCATCATATTATGATATAAAAAGTAATAAGATTTGTAATATGAAATCATATGATCAAGAAATAAAGATCAACACTCCAGACGGTTAAATCTTATTCGGAGAGACCTGATCTGATACCAATTGAAAAGGCCCCGGATGGGGAACATTTCTTGAGATGCGCCCATGAAACAATCTCCATACGCACACATAAACATGCAATGATTTCATGCAAGTTTTTCTAATAACATGTATCTAATCAAATCAAGAAAAACTTTATTATCCAACTAATCAGATTTTAATACATGCGGAAATTAAAATCAATTAAATCTAATTTATTACGTTACAATCAAATACATCTCATATGAAGAATTATTCCAATTCAAGTAATTAAATCATGTAACAATTTTAATTCTAAATCATACAAAGAATAAGAGAAGGATAAGAAGAATAACAAGTATGATTTTTTTAACGTGGTAAAAACCCAAACTAGGGAAAACATCCATGACTCCCTCTACGGAGTAAACAAAAAATTCCACTAAAACAAAATATTCCAGTTACAAACTATTTAACACACATACACCCAAAACAGTCCTATACAAGCTAGAATATGTACCCCCTAGTTTGATTCTAACTTCTCTCCAGGTCTGATGTCGATGTGGCTCTCTCAGTTTGCTAACTTCTCCACTTTGTTCTAGCAAATTCCAACTTAGTCAAAGATGATCTCTCAACAACATACTAGTTGTGCAAAACGTGCAAGTGAATTTGTTCTAAATGCAAACCATGCAAGAACTTAATTCATAACACAAGCATATAAGTTTTCTTCAAAAACTTAACAAAAATATTTTTGTAATCAAGCAAATAAGTTTTCTATAAAAACTTAAGAAAATAAATTTTCAATCATAAATCTTATAAACATTCATTATAAGAAATACATACAACACTTATTATGGAGACACAAAAAGATTATTCAATCATTTTTAAAAAATGTGTCCTTAATCTCTCAAAAATATAACATTCAATTTTATAAGGAAAGTGTTTACAAATTATTTCACAAATATGAGAAAATAGATCTTTAAAAAGATTTTCAATAAACATATAAGATCCGGAGAAATTCTGTTTTAAACATTATATAGCATTTAACACAAAATCAGAATATTGAGATTATAAAAATATTCAATAAAATTCGGATCTAAAAATCTAAGGAATTCTAGTTTTTGTAAAAAATTATTTCAGCATGAAAGCACATCATTTCTCTCTACAATAACATAATATTTCAATCTCTAAATTTATGAGACGATGTGCCAGATCATTGAGAATTCAAAATTAAAAATAGAAATGGGATGAAGTAGAATGAACATAATGTGTGTAAATGAATATTCAATCTCTCTCTTAGATATTCTCTCTAATTCTCTATATTTTTCTCTGTAAAAATATTAAATCCTCGTGTGTTTCTCACTCTATAAAATATGACTGAAAAGTCTCTCAAAAATTCTAACTCCAATAAACTCTGTAAAGAGGTTTATATAGGTGAGAAAACAATATTCTAGAAACTTTAAAATCAAGTGTTCAGATTAAAAGTTATTAATCTAAGGTTGAGATTAATTCGAGTTAAATCTAATTAACAGATTAACAACTTAACAAACTAAGTATGTTATAAAAACAACTCAAGAATCTTAAACCAGTAAAGATATAGACAAGAAGGTATAGGGTTTTATTAACAAACTTCTACAACGGATATAATATGTACAACTTGCATGCAATCAAAACACTCAATCTAAGCCAATGAGATCTAATATTATAACTGGCAGTTAAAAGAGTGTAATTGTGCAAGTGTGTACTAACCAACGGTTAAACTAATGTCCAATACGATAAAAAATCAAACTGACAAGTCGCAAACAATAATCGAACAATACTGAACAACCTAAACTAGCAGGTAATATACTATGGGTTTTAAACTAAAACTTCCTAATAGAACAAAGCAAGTCAAGTCACTTATAAAAGTGACGAAAATAATTAAGCCAGTAGGTCAGTAAAGGACAAAATCAATTGAAATTTAAAAACTAAACCTAATACTATTCAGTCTCTATCCTATAGCAACTAATGGCCGAAAGTAACAACTGAAAGCCTATTGGGTCAAATCGATTATATAAGCAGGTAAAATTGGTCAAATCTTAAGGCTCCTAAGGTTTAAAAAGAACTAAACCTAAATGTGATTACTAGAGTTCAATTCGGTTCGGGCTGCATAATAACTAACGAAATCTGAGGCTTCCAAAAATCAAGTCAGGTAAGGTAGGATAAGACGAAAATCTTGGTTAAAAAGAATGGGAAGTTGGTAGCAACCTAAGGCTATACAATGTAGCTGGTAAGACTCCTAAAAGTTCTAACTGGTAATAAACAAAAGCTAGGAATCTAAGAAAAACATATAGGACGAAAACAGTGTGCTATTGGGTCAAGTCCAAAAGGACGAAATAGTGATAAGAGGTCTGGGGCTCCTATTCGTTAATTCTTATAGCAGGTAAGACCAAACTAGTGGCGAACACGCAATCAGCTAGGACCAAAAGAATGCATGATCTTTTTTTTTTATTAAACATACTAAAGGACAACTCAAATTATAAATGTCCAAATCAAAGGCAGGTGGTCAAGTCTCTTTCTATAACATGCCATCAGGTATAAGGGTACTAATATAAGCACCACACAAATGTTAACATGCATATATAAAATATAAAATATAAGATAGTACATATACACGCAAGACACACACGCATATACATATGATAGTAAAGCTATATGTATAAAACTTATATATGTGTAACACGAATATATAAACATATATACATACGAAAAAATTTCAGTTTTAAAAATTAATTCTGAATTGTATTAAAAACATTTCGAAAATTATTTTAAAATAAGAATTTAATTTTTAGTAAAAATAAATTCAAATTTTACATAAAAAATGTTTTAGACAACCATTTATATTATCACAATTAATGTATACGTGTATGCTTAATGTGTCATGTACAAATGTGCATTACACGTGAATACCTTTGCTCGGATATGTCGTTGAGTAGAGTCGAGGCATGTTGAGTCGTCGAGTAACGTTGTAAGATGTACCAAGGAGAAGTCTCGAACTAAAAAAATATTTTGACACAATATCCATATTATTTGAAACGCCTAAATAATGTTGACTCAAGTAAGTTAAATATTTAGGGTGTTTCATGTGAGCACCTAAAGACTCGGTGAAAAGACTTACCCAAGGAATGATCTATAACATTGTTCCTAGAGGATTCTCCTTAAATATTGATTTTGGCTTGATGAGTTGATTCATTACAAGTATCGAAGCCTAAATCACACGTGTCATTTTTAATTTGGACTGTTCCTAATATTTTATCTAATTTCTCCGAATGACACTCCAAATAAAATTTGACTTTACTAGAGTCTTTTAATTTATTTTCTAATTCTAAGATGCGAGACTCTAATAAAACATTGCGCTCTTCAAACGCGAGAAGCTCATTTTTCAAGGATTTTATTAAACCTCTAAGGCTATCTCTCTCGCCTTCTACATACTCAAGCTTCTCACGAAGAGCTCGCTCTCGTGTCCTAAGGTCATCAACTAACGCACTCTCATTGACAACCTTGGTGCACTCCTTTAAACTCGCTTCTAACTTCAAATTTTCTCTTTTTAATTTAATGGATTCTTCACATAATTCTTGAAATGCAAATTAAAGTTCACTCACATCAACCTCTTCTTCATTTTCACTATCTCTTTCTTCTCCACTATCACTACCATCATCTTTTATAGCTTCACAAGCAAAGGCCTTGGAAGTGTCATGAATTTGAATATCTTCATGGAAAGATTCATTATCGGTGCTCACATGACTAGCCATGAGCGCGATAAAGCTGCGCTCAATGGGGGGAAGCGGGTCCCTCTTCCTTATCACTATCACTAAGGGTAGCATTATATGAAATTGGTTGTTTACCCTCTTTCCTTAGTTTAGTGGGGCATTCAAAAACCCTATGGCCATAACCCTCACAACCGTAACACCTATTAGACTCGTCCCTATTTAAATTTTCATTAAAAGTTTTAGGGATCTTTTCGGCTTTGTCATGCTTAGAATTTCCAAATTTCTTAAAATCATTTTTAAATTTATCTTTGTTAAATTTAAGAAATTTATGAAACTTCCGGCAAACATAGCCATATCTTCCGAGTCACTATCACTCTCGTCATCCACAACTTGTTTTACCTCCTTTTGGGCTTTCACAGCATTGCCCTTATCGATTTTATTTTCATTTTTGGAGGGGAACATATCTAGTTCATAAATTTGTAAATCACCTACTAGTTCCTCAAGTTTGGTAGAGTTCAAGGTGGATAAAGAATTTAAAATGGTCACTTTAGTAATAAATCTCTCGGGTAGGGACCTAAGAATTTTCTTTACAATACGGTCGTCGGGTATTTTCTCTCCTATATTAAATGAAGAATTTACTATATCGGAGAGTCTAGCATAAAACTCATCGAATGTTTCTTTTTCATTTGATGGTTTCAAATTGAGTGGTGAGGTTTTGGAGTTTTGAAGCTTTTACGACACTAGTTCCCTCGTGAGTGAGTTGTAAAATATCGTAAGCTTCTTTAGCGGTTTCACACATCATAACGCATCGGAATTCATCCAAGGTAATCGCACTAAACAAGGCATTTAAACCTCGGGAATTAAAATTTGCAAGTTTAAATTCATTCTCACTCCATCTATCTGCGGGTTTGAGAACGCGCTCATTTTCTATTAAAGATGTAGGTGAAGACCACCCGTTAACAACTGACAACTAAACCCTCTCGTCGATAGATTTTAGTGCCGATTTCATACGCGCTTTCCAATACGCATAATTAGAACCATCGAAAATAGGAAATTTAGAAAACGGAGAAAATTTCATTTTTAACCAAAAATATATAAAAGGACCTTAATGCAATAAATTAGAGCTCCGGCTCTGATACCAATCTGAGAATGCAAGGACCTCCAATTTTAAATATCTTTCAATATTCAAAATCAAATATAATTTCCTTTTAAGATGCGGAATAAAGATGGTTAGTAACAAACTTTAATTTTTCAAAATTTATTTAATTTTTTTTTCTTTAAAAAATGAAAATTATAGTGAACACAAATTTTAACAAAATAAAATTAAACACTACAAAGTGAATTAAAGTAAACCCACGCACGCTTTAAATACTCAAACCACATTAGTTTAATTATCAAGTTTAAACAATTCAAGCAAGAATTTATCCAATTAATTTAATGTCAACTTGAATTAAATTAACTTAAAATAAACTTACCCAAATAATTAAACAATGACCATTTTAATCAAGATTGTGAATTAAACCAAATTTTATGTTTTTACCTAAGCATGAATCTAAAGTGGATTTTGCAAGATAAAATAAATTCACAACCACTACGCTGCGATGTACGAGGAAAACCCAAATGAAAAAAAACTCGGACGGCCCTAGCGTTAAGTCCACTAAGTACGGTATTTTTACAAGTACAAGACAAATGACTTACTTAACTCGACTCGACTCCCTTCAAGCCCCTGATGCGTCTTCTTGTACCAACTTCCGCCTAATCAACAATTTCGAAATCCACCGGAACCTTGGAATCCACCAATGAAGCTTTTAGGACAACCGTCAACCCGCACCCGAACCCTTTCTCCGAGTGGGAAGGTCGCAGCAAACTTTTCTCCTTTTTAGAATAGAGAAGAACCAAAACGATTCTTTTATGGGATGAGAATTAACCCTATGCCAAATGCTCCCAGCAAGATATATATATATATATGTGGTACTTGGAATGAACTAATATGGGTGTAAACAAAAGTGTTTAAGAATGATTTTCTTGAAAAACAAACACTCAAAACTTGAACTTTTTCATGGAGGAATTAAGCACTCAAAACTCTCTCTTAGAGGTTGTAGAAGATGAAAAAGTTGGTTCCCGCACATATTAAAACTGGCAAATGATAGTGGGAACAAAAGTAATGGAAAGATGGAGAAAATTGCCAAAAACTGCGTAAATATTTTTCCGCCGAAAATCTCGTTCGAACGAGATTTTCGTTCGAACGAAGTCTCGTTCGAACGACCATCTAACGATGTTCCAGTGGCCAAATGGGAAAAGTCGTTGTCAAACTCATTCGAAAGACGATTTCGAACGAAATGTCAGAAGTTCATTTTTCAATTTTAAGCCCAAAAACTTTCTATTCAAAGTTCTAAAATAACTTTCTGAAAATAAAATTCATTTTAAAATGAAATTGGACCCATTATAATATTATTCCAAGTCTCCTTATATATATAAAAATGCATTCATACTTTTTGGAGACTATGTAATCCTCAAGTTGATGACGTAGAAACGAGGCACTGGAAACTCGGCAATGATGAAGCTTTTCAAATTTAGTCGCTACGTCTTCAAAAAACACGTCATAGGCTTGGATGGATATACATAGGGCTGTGTTTTTTTTCCGAACATTCCGATTTTTCCGATATTTTCCGATTTTGGAACGTATATAAGGTTTCCGATATCCGATTTTCCGATTTCCGATTTTTTCGAAAAAAATCGGATCGAAAATTGGAAATAATTTTGAATTTCCGAATTTCCGATCCGATTTTTCCGAAACTATGCCGATTCGATTTTTCCGAATTATTTCCGATTTTTTCCAAAATATTTTCCAATTTCCAATTTTTATATTTTTTTAAATATTCTCGTGTGTCCCACATCGGTAAGGAGAGGAAGAGAGGTCCAAAAAAGTCCTCTATAAAAGAAGAATATCCGTATATCCTCTACACAAATGAAAAAATGGTTAAATCCTTACATATTTACATGTTGGGTTAAATCTTTTTTCGATTTCTTTAAAATGAGAATTTCGAGTAATCAAAAATCCTATATTAACTTTTTTGAAATTTTGGAATTTCCAAAATTTTTTAATTTTTAGTATATGTTTTGAATTTCCGATTTTTTTCCGATTTTCCGATTTTTCCGAATTCGGAATTTTTTTTGATTTTCCGAAAAAATTGGAACTTTTTCCGAAATGTCATTTTTCGATCCGATCCGGCCGAAACACAGCCCTAGATATACATGAACTCTATCCTATGACTCAAATATTTTTTTTCGAAATTGAGTCAGTACTACATTAAGACTCAATTGGAGACTTGTGTCCTTACAGAGCTAAAATCTTAAAATTTTACCGAGTTTTTAAAAAAATGTTAATAAAATATTTTTTTAACAAAACTTATTTCCAAACTATTATACTTCCAAATTTTGTTGTCGCCAACAACAAAATTATGAGCACGTATAAAGTGCATCCTTTTTCCTCATATTTCATTTTTGTGAATTCTAAGGTGTATTCCTTCATTTTTGGCAAAATCATCAATTTAGTGTTTAAATTTGGAGATTCTAGCAGATCCTTGCAATAAATCTGACTGGCTTTTCTTTAAATATCGGTTAGTACTTGCATTATAGAAAAGTGTAGTTAGAAGCCTATTTATGTTATTTTATGTTTGTTTGGATTTGAACCAAAAGTTGTCATACTGTAAACTTCTTGATAAGGCATCCTAAAATTTCAGATTATAATTGCCCATGATATAGGGTTAAATAAGATGTACACTTTATATGCACTTTGGTGATTAACACGACATGTCATTAAATAAAAGACCCTAGATTTCAAGAATATATTTTTGTATGTCTAAAATATTTTTTTCATTCTAAATATTGGTTTTGAATTTTTTTTTATTTTACAGTATTTATACTTAAAGGGAGTAGAATGATTAATTTTTAATCAATCTAACTCAAAGTGTATAAAAATAAGATACTTTATATAATTTTATAAATTTAGTCTCAGTAATAAAAAGACTTTGAAAAATTATCAATATACCATTTGAAAACTCATACAAAAAAAAAGTTCATCAAATTTTTAAAAATTCATAACTTCAAATCTACAAATCCAAAATTCACAAAATTTATATATTTTAAATTTACTCGTCGATCTCTATCCAACAACACCCATATTTGATATTTTTTGACAAAAAAATTGAAACCGGTAAATTTACAATTTCACTAAAACCTCTATTTTTTCCGGTGAAAACTTCATTTTATCTGGAGAACACTATATTTTTTTCTGGCGAAAAACCTTCTTCCCTGGCGCTAGCAATGGTGCCGCTTGCGCGGACGAAAAAAATAAAAGAAATGGACAAAGAGAGATACAGAGAAACGAGGAGAGAGAAACAATTCGGCGAGAATTCCGACGATCTCCGGTGAAGATTTTGGCGTTCCAACGAGGATTCCGGCGGGTGGGGTGAAGGTGGGATTATGCGTTTATTTTTAGAATGAGTTTTAAATAAGTATGACTAAGGTATAAATATAAATGCCTCTTTAATTAAAACAAATAAAATTACTTATTTTGTGTAATCGTAACTCTAAAGGGACCACACAAATAAATGTTATTGTACCACAGGGACTAGATTTATAAACCTGAAAACCATGATCCTATAAATTGAAATATAGAAAGGAACATGACCTTGACATTAATTATAAATTACCTTTTTAACTACAGGTAAATTTCCAGTATTGAGAGTAGGTTTGGGGTAGAACTTTCTAATGTATTTTTTTCATAAATCTTATTATCCTAATGAGAGGATTTTCTCGACATTTTTTTTCACTTAGCAATATTTTGAATCTTTTAGCGTGAGAATTTTTATGTTTGAGATATTTTTTTTTTGGATTATAAATTTATCATCAAAAAGATAAAAAATAGAGGAATTATTTTATTTAAAATATAAGTACATTAAACATAGGAATGTGATTGCGAATATGAGTCTTTTCGGTTTTTTTAACATTCTTATTTTCAAATATATTAAGTATTATTTTTTAGTATATTAATAATGCTTGTTTCTTTAGTATACGTGTGATTTTCAAGTAAAAGATTGGTTTGGGGTAGAAATCTATACATTTTTTAATGGTAAAAATTATCGATTTAGCATGTAAGTTTTTTTTTTCTTCAATTTATCAAATTCAATGGATTATGATTGACAATGTTTTGATGAATTGTTGAATTATTCGGCGGCTCCAAAAGTTGATACATTCATGCATTATTGGGTGTTGTCTTATGAGGGTCTATTGGATTGTGCTACAATATACCCCTACGGCGTCAATTAGAGTGAAACAAGATTTTTCATACAGTAACCTCATGGACAAAGAATTTCGAATATTTGAAATTGAATAATTCCAACTTTAGAAAAAATACTATGTTAATATTCATGCATGATTAGTATTATTTATTTTTAACTCTTAAGTTTGAATTTAAATTATTCAAATTTAATAGGTACGAAATAGTGTTTATGTTCTTAAATGATTAAGACATTAAGAAATATTTTTGTCTCTGAACAATTAAGAGATAAATAAATTTCTAAAATTTAAATTGATCTAAATACATTCATTAAGATGTCCATTCAAATAGAAAAATAAATATACTTTTTAAATTTACATTTCAAACTTAAGATTCGATCTTTAAATTTTAAATTTAAATTTTAATAAAAAAATAAATGCAACCTTAATCTATATTGTACATTGTACATAGGTTGTGGATGTGTTGAATTTATTCACAATATGTTTATTTCCAAGTCGTGGATATAAGTTTATCGAACTTTAATGAACTCATAATCATTGAACAGTTCCTTGTCAAAGTGGACGAAATTGTCAAGCACTGTCGGATAGAGAATTTATTTGGTTGATTACTTCTCCATTAGTGACGACACGCCGCATATCTTCAACAGGAAGGCAGCGGTAGTTGAGGATTGTGCCAATGTTCGTTTCTCTGAGCTGGGCTTGTGGGAGAATGAACTCATCAAGGGTTATTCTGGTATTTTAAGTCATGAAACATATGATGTATTTTAAAAAACACTCACTATTGGAATTGTCGCTAAGTCTTGCATCTTATTATTCACTTACAATCTTCTAAGCTGCATCATTTCATCAAACACGTCGTCATAAATATCTCTTATCCAAGTTGCTTGTTCAAATACGACATCCATGTTCGTAATTCCAAAATTCTCAGATTATTGTTTTTAGTTATGAACTTGGGCTATTTTAATTAAGTATCATAAATATACCTTAGCACTACATTTTTGTTTAATGTGACCACTAACTATTGTTTTCTACCTGTACTTGGCCTATGGAATCAGAATCGTTTGTGTTATCAAATGGTTTTCTCTTTATTCATCACAGTATCACATCCTACAGTGATTAACAATGCATTGTAACATCAGTCCAACAATTACTCAATGTTGCATTTGCATTTTGTACAATGTTCTACAACTTCTTACCACTTTTTCGTATGGAAATATAAATGATTATCTAAGTAAATTATCACACTTTATCATTAGATTGACGAAACTACTTCACTTTATCCTTAACAAATTTTCACACTTCACCCTTTTTTTTTTCTTTTGAAGAAAATGCAAATCTCATTAATTAAATAACAAAAAATACAAAATACATTACACAACTAGTGAAATAAAGATACAAAAAAAAGCCCTCAACAAAGAGGCATAACAAAAGCAACACTTCACAATAAACAAAGACTTCTCTACACCAAAAAAATGCTATAACGATAAAAAATTCGGTAAAACGGACTCTCCGACTACCCATAAGATGAGGTATGGAAAATATACACTATACATTTGGGAGAAAACGACTAATCATTGTCATAACCTTCAGCAAAGCAGGGGTCAACCAAGATAAGTTTCACTTATGTTCGTCCCCAAGATAGGAGGAGCACTAATTGAGATAGACAAAACAGCCACTCTTAGATCTGAAAAATGGAACTGGATCTCGACCCAAACAGATCGGAGGCGACACCAAAAATGGTAACTTCAGTAACAACTCCGGTGGAGATGAAAAGACACTACACACATCCTCCAGTAAGAGCAGAAAGTAAGCAAAGGAAGAAAATCTTGCACACACAACCCTACTAAAAGGAGGGACAAAACTCTCATAATAGAGAGACATAAAACCCTCACTAAGGAGAGAACAATTTACATATGCCAAAGGTAATTTATTAGAGAGAAAATGGGGGAAAGGGGGTAGTCCTCCCCCTCTCCCTCATAGAGGAGGAAGAGAGGGGGGAGGGGGCTAAGGTTCCGTTTAGAGATAAGGATCATAGGATTGTTAATTTAATATATTTTCACACGTGACATTGCCTACACTATCATTTAAGCTTTACTTGAATTTGCAACCCACTCTTTTTACTACGTCAGAGACATTACAACTTTATGAGTTTAATGAGTTTTTGATACTCCAAGTCCATTGTATGTTTATGTCAATACAAAACCATAATGGACACTTCACAATGCATTCTAGTTGTAAGGACTAGTGGGGTAATATTTCACAATAACTCTTTGTGAGAGTTGACCACTCAAAGAAATGCCTCCATTTCTTTGCCTATCTTTGCATATATAAAACTATTAGTGGTGTTTAAAGCTCAATGTAACAAGATAAAACAGTTTCAAATCAAGCCTTCTTTGTGGAAGAGGACTAGCAACGTAATATTTTGTACTTTTGAATAATGAATTTAAATAATCAAATTATAAGTGAGAATATAAATTAAGATTAATTATTGTGGGATTGTGACACCCTGTCTATTATAATCCTAGGTGATCAGTCAATTATTAAATTAATAGGAATCATTAATGGTGTCATTCTTAACATCACTGTCGAAATCCAATATATTTTACTAATACCCTAATGGTCCGATGTCAAAATTTTAATCTTATAATTAACATGCAAAGAATTTAAATTAAATAATTCACATTCACCATTCCAATAAACATAATAATAATGATAAAGCAACAAAATAAATAAATAGGCCTGAAAAAACACCCCAGACAAAATCCAAATACAATCATCCATAAAAAAACCAAATCTAACACGAAAATAAAATGGAAGTACAATGTCTTTGTAATAATAACCAACTAGAAATGGGTGACATGCATGCCCGACTGAGATAGATAAAGGATAAATAGGAACTGATAAATGCGGAGGCGTCTACTGCCAAGGTCCTGCAACTTTCACAGAAATTACAGCACGTCAAATGAAGAAAGTCCTAAGCGTGGCGTCCCTATGGTTGTACACCTAAAATATTTTTACAAAAATAAATTTGAAACGGGTCAAAGCGCAAGTAAAACAGTTTGAAAACAATTTAGCAAGTATTTAAAATCCATTAAAGAGTATTTATTAGATACATGTTAGCTTCACGTGCTCTCACTTGAGATCCTTACCTCTCAACTATTATGCACAACTAACATACTCTTCTAAACCCACCTAGTTATGCTACCCCGCCTAACAGGTTTGACTTAAGCCTTTTCATGTATATTATTTCACTGTGCCCACCCGTATTACCCATACAATACGTTACTAAATTTCTAATCTATTTTATTTATTAAGAGTCGCCAATTAATTATTAAGTTCACATATACTAAGATCAATTTAGATATCACTGTCTATAGTATCTACTAAAACACCTGTAGTATAATCCGTCCGAACTGGAAAAAAGTGAGATACCTTGGTCAACCGATCCACTATCACCCATATGGAATCGCGACCCCTCTGTGAAGTAGGCAACCTAGTGATAAAATCTATGGAAATGCTCTTCCATTTTCTCATTGGAATCTCTAATGGTCGTAGAACCTCTGCTGGCTTATGATGATCCACCGTCACCACTGACAAGTGGTACACCTCGAGACAAGCTCGTCAATATCTCTCTTCATCCCACTCCACCAATACTTCTGTCGCATTTCTTGGTACATCTTATCCACTCCAAGATGTACCGAAAATCGTGACCCATGTTACTCTTCCATCACTACGTGTCACAAATCCTCCCCCTCTGGGGCAATCAACCTCCCATTGAATTGTAAACCACCCTCTGAACTCACGGAATACGACTCGGCTCCACCGGCTAAAAGTAGTTTGATCCGATCCCGACAAAACGAATTTGTTTCCTGGACCTGTACCACCCTCGTGACAATCTGAGGGTGACGGTCATAACTAACATAAATGATCTGGCAACTAAGTCCTGATGTCCTAACTCCTTCAATTTCTCCTTCCAAACTTTAGCTACATCCCCCACTGGCATGCGGCTCAATATGTCTACCACCACGTTAGCCTTTTTCGGGTGATACTGGATGTCAAACTAATAATCTTTCACAAATTCAAGCCACCTACGCTGACGCATATTCAGCTCTCTATGAGTGAACAGGTATTGTATTGACTTATGATCTGTGAATAGGTGAGACCTCTCCCTCAGCAGACAATGCCTCCAAATTCGCAACGCAAACACGACTGTTGCTAACTCCAAGTTATTGGTGTGGTAATTACTCTAATGAGGCTTAAGCTTGCAAGAAGCACAAGTTATAGCTTGATCCTTCTGTTGTAGCACACCCCCAAGTTCCTGTAGGGACACATTAGTAAAAACAAGATACTCCACCCCTGCCCTGGGAAGTGTGAGTACGGGTGCTGAAGTCAACTTGTCCTTCAGCACATCGAACACCAACTGACAAGCATCATTCCAGACAAATGGTACGCCTTTGTGAGTCAAGTTAATCAACATACCCGAATCTTCAAAAATCCCCGAATGAACCGTCTATAGTACCCGGCTAACCCCATGAAACTTCACACCTCTGTGAGTGTCGTGGGTTGTCCCCACTCCCTCACCGCTGACACTTTAGTAGGATCCACTGATATCCCCCTGACAGATACGATATGTCCCCAAAACTGTACTTTACACAACCAAAACTCGTATTTCTCTAATTTAGCGTACAACGGGTGCTCATGCAAAGTCTGTAAAACACTATGCAGATGCTCGTCATGCTCCTCCTCAGTCTGAGAATAAACCAAGATGTCATCAATAAAGATAATGACCAATTGATCCAAGAACTCTTTGAACACCATATTTATCAAGTCCATAAACACAACTGGCGCATTGGTTAGCCGAAATGGCACAACTCGAAACTCGTAAAACCCATATCTCGTCAGAAAGGAAGTTTTAGTTACATCCTGCTCCCGGATGCACAACTGGTGATATCCCAACCTCAAGTCTATCTTTGTGAAATAGGCGGATCCTCCCAACTGGTCAAATAAGTTATTGATTCTGGGAACAGATAATTATTCTATATTGTGACTTTATTCAACTCTTGCTAATCCACACACAGTCTTAAAGAACCATCCATTTTCTTCACAAACAGCATTGAGGCACCCTAAGGCGAAGTAGTCCGATGAATAAAGCCCTTCCCCAATAACTACTCAATCTGATCTCGTAGATCCCTCATCTCATCTATCAGTCGAGTGCCCAACACTAAATCAATAACAAACTCTATCTCTCTTCTAGGCAATAATCTCGATATCTCCTAAAACACGTTGGCAAAATCACACGCAGTTGGGATCAAATCTGGGGAAATAGTTACTCGCTAAAAGGTTTCCTCCTCTATATAATACAAATGAGTCGATGATCCTTCTTCTGGACGAGGCATTTCCACTAAGAACATCTCCTGGCCCGAAATCGCAAACATTATGCTCTTATTATAACAATCAATCATGGTCGTATACACTGCTAACCAATCCATACCATTAATGGCATTATATTTCGACATATCTAACATAAGCATATCGACGGGAAAAATAAGTCTTCCAATATCTATACTCACACCCCAACTAATAAAGAATACAAGTGTCCCACTACCCAATGGTGAGTCTACACAAGTGACTGTACTATCGACCATGTCTAAAAACCATGCGGCTCGTGAAAATCTAGTGGCTATGAACAAGTGTGAAGCCCCAGTGTCAAATAAAATGCGCCCGGAAGTCCCATGTATAAGAAACATACCCTCTATTACATGTGGAGCCTGTGGAACTGCGGCCTGGTGGATGTTATATACACGCCCGTACTGTAACTTCCCCAGCTGAGGTGGGGCTGTTGGAATGACTGGTGCTACAGGCAATGCTGGCATGGGTGATGATGTTGGGAGGGTGATGAGAAAATTAGGTCTTTGGGGCTCTTGACGAGCACCCTGTTGCTGGTAAACTCTGCCCTTATTAGGGCAATCCTGACGCGTGTGGCCATTCTTGCCACTTATGAAACATCTGCTTGTGAAATTTCCTCTCCTCTGGCCCTACTGGCCATTACCACCTTTTCCCTGGCCCTGTAAAAAATACTTTTGTCCCTGCCTAAATTCATCCTATCCCTGCCTGTAATCTCCCGAGCAAAAACACTTAGCAACGTCCCCCGGGTGGGAACCTTGCTCACTTTGCCTCGGCTAACTCTGAGTCGATTGTGCCCCACTAGCACTACTATCCGTTGTCCTTCCCTGCTGACTAGACTCTCATGAATGTTCGCTTCCCTTAACATGGAAGCAGTGGTCCTGACAGTGCAATAGAGCGACATTGTATATGTCTTCAAAGATGGGTTGTCCAATAGATGTTGTTGGATCCTCCACGTAAGACCATCCATAAATAACTTTTTCATTTTTTCTTCCGTGCTCACCTCCTCGAGGACAAACTTTTTCAGCCTAGTAAATTCCTCTATAGTACTCCCATCCTGTGAAACATCTAAGAATGTCCGCCTCATCTCAGTCTAAACGGTGGATGGGAAGTATTTGCAATCAAACCACTCCCATAACTCTTGAATCATCAAACTGTCTCTCTCCTGTGAGGTGGTAACGGACTCCCACCACTATAAGCCTGCCTCCACTAACTTAAAGGTATCCAGTATGTGTTTATGTACGTCCATGCACTCATACATTTTCAAATGCCTTTGTATATCCTTCTTTCATTGGCATCCTGCAACTACATCGAAGCTCCCCTAAAACTTGGGAGGATGTGACTTCTGAAAAGCATCTCGGACTCACTCCCAGGTAGAAGGAAATGAGTGTGCAAGAGTTGGAGCAGAAACCTAAGGCTGGGGTGGAACCTGTGATGCCTGCTGGGCAAAAGTAGTCAAGGTCGCATTAACCACCTGTGCCACAATAGCGACAACCTCGACAGCATTCATAGTCACGGGGGCCTGAGCTGATAGCGTCTTGGATTGTGCCTCTGGGGTGGCTCGTGGTGCACGTCGGGGAGGCATTTGAAGAAAAAAAGAATTTTTTATCAATCCAATGTTCAATATATCTCAAAATAGCTAAAGACATAAATGCTAAATTATGAATACAATAATCATAATAATAGGGCTCTCACTACACCAAAATGGGTAAATTGGCACCCTTCTAGCGGCTAGCCTTGTTACGGTCATTGACCGTGACAAAAAAATACTCATTTTTTGTCACGATCATTGACCATAACAAGATCGTGACAACTGAACTTGTCACGAATTTGTCACGATCAATGACCGTGACAATCCTTATAATATTATCACGGTCAACGACTATGACATGTCCGTGACAAATGTCTCAGTAAAAAAACCTTTCCCCTTCTTTTTTTTCCCCGTCGATTATTCCCTCATTTTTTTCTCTCTCTCTCTCTCTTCCATTTATATATATGTGTGTGTGTGTATATATATGTGTGTGTGGGTGTATGTGTGTGTGTGCATGTGTGTGCGTGTGTGTGGTGGGTGGGGGTGGGGAAGGGGGTGGGGGCAGGGTGGGGGGGTTGTTGTGCATATGTGTGGTGTGTGTGCTTGTGTGTGTAGTGTTGTGTGTGTGTGTGTGTGTGGTGGGGGAAGGGGGTGGGGGAAGGGGGTGGGGGAGGGGGAGGGGGGGAGAGGGAGGGGGCAGGGATGGGTGGTGGGGTAGGGGTGGGGGTGGGGGTGGGGGATGCGCGCGTGTGTGTGAATGTGTGTGTGTGTGTGTGTATATGTGTGTGTATGTGCGCGTGTGTATATGTTTGTGCGTAATGTCCATTGTAAACGAATTGATTGATTATTAATTTTTTTAGTAAATCAATATATGATTGCCCCTCATTGTAAATTAGTAAATTAATATATGATTAATTATGAAAGTATGATTGCCCCTCATTGTAAATTAGTAAATTATTAATTGTATACTCTAATTGTTAGTTTAATTGATGAAAATAATTAATTGAGTAGATGAATTAGAAGGAGTACGGGATACAAATTTGTTGTTGACATTGTTGTTGGATTATAGTGGATCGATATTGGGTTGGTTAGTTTTAAAAGTGGCATGACCACTGGATTATTGTCCATATGGGGGTGGGATTTTTCAATTTTTTTTTAAAATTACTTTGTATATCGAACAATATATATAGTATGATAATTAAATAAAATATACTTGAAATTACATATGTGCGTGTGTGTATGTGTATGTATGTGTGTGTGCATGTGTGTGTTGGGTGGGGGCGGGGAGGGGGTGGGGCAGGGTGGGGGAAGGGGGCAGGGATTGGGGGGTTGTTTGTGTGTGTGTGTGTGTGTGTGTGTGTGTGTGTGTGGTGTGGTGTGTGTGCGTGTGTGTGTGTGGTGGGGGAAGGGGGTGGGGCAGGGTGGGGGAAGGGGGCAGGGTGGGGGGGAGGGGGCAGGGATGGATGGGTGGGTGGGTGGTACGGGAGGGGTGGGGGGTTGCGTGTGTGTGTGTGTGTGTGTGTGTGCATGTGTGTGTAGTGGTGTGTGTGCGTGTGTGTGTGTGGTGGGGGAAGGGGGAAGGGGGTGGGACATGGATGGGTGGGTGGGTGGTGGGCTCGGGGTGGGGGCTGCGTGTGTGTGTGTGAATGTGCGCGGGTGTGTGTGTATGTGCGCGTGTGTGTGTATATGTGTGTGTAATGTGCGTGTATGTGCGTATTTGTGCATAATGTCCCTTGTAAACGAATTGATTGGTTATTAATTTTTTTAGTAAATTACCTCATTGTAAATTAGTAAATTAATAATTGTATACTTTAATTGTTAGTTTAATTGATGAAAATAATTAATTGAGTAGATGAATTAGAAGGAGTACGGGATACACATTTGTTGTTGACATTGTTGTTGGATTATAGTGGATCGATGTTAGGTTGGTTAGTTTTAAAAGTGGCATGAACACTGGATTATTGTCCATATTGAGGTGGGATTTTTCAACTTTTTTTGAAAATTACTTTGTATATCGAACAATATATATATATATATATATATATATATATATATATATATATATATATATATATAGTATGATAATTAAAATGAAACATACTTGAAATTACTTATATGCGTGTGTGTGTGTGTGTGTGTGCGTGCGAGTGTGTGGTGGGTGGGGGTGAGGAGGGGGGTGGGGCAGGGTGGGGGAAGGGGCGACAGGGTTGGGGGGGGCAGGGATGGGGGGGGGTAGGAGTGGGGGGCTACGTGTGTGTGTGTGAATGTGCACGTGTATGTGTGTGTGGTGTTTGACAGTAACAATTCATTTTTATTTGTAGTAATTGTACATATTTGCATGTCTTCTTTTAATTCATTTTGATATGTATTAATAACATTTTTTTTATAACAAATGTCTCCTTCAGGTATTAAGACGAGGATGATGATGCTTGTTATGATGATGTCGTCTGGGCTCTGTGGTAGCGGAGGCGACGAGGGCTCCTCGGCCTCTAGGCTCCCCAAATATGGCAAATTGGGGATATCCATTGACAATAAGTTGGGTCTATTAGCGAGATCCCTCGAGCTGGTAAAGACAATCATCGGCCCGGGGTACATTAGTTGGAAGGAGGTGCCATATGAGCTCAAGTTAGTTGTTTGGGTGGCACTACAAGTAATGTATTTATATTTATATTCATATGAATATTTCAATTTCGATTTCAATTTCATTTTATATTTATATTTATATTTATATTTATATTTATTTTCAACTAACATTGTATTTGTTGGACAGGAACAATTCAGCCTGTATCCAAAGCTACGCGATTTCGTCTTAGAGCAGTTGAGGGAGCAACACAAGACGTGGAAGAAAAATATGCGGACCCGGTACTTTGGGAAGACACGAGAGTCCATTATCCAAAGGCGTGAATCCATCCCGCCGAAGGAGCCGATCTCATTGGCACAATGGCAAAAGTTCGTTGACAATGAGATCGGGGAGCGACAATGGACATCTCGCCAATCAGGGAGGGAAAACTGGGCAAAAAAGACGGGCGTGCTCTACTCCGTCCAGACGTCTTACGCCGAGGTGGAGCATAGGATGATGGTCAGATTTAATTTTTCTATAACTACAGAAATATATTATTCTGCATTATTTTACTTTGCGGGGCCGAAACTAATTTTTCTTTATTTTATTTCAGGGGACAGGGAGTGGCCCTGGGGGTAGGCCACATAGGCTCGATACTTAGGCGGCTCTTCGGACGAAGAAGGGGAAGGACAAGGAGGTGTCCCCGAGCGTCGCGACCATGATTGTAAGTAATCCGACAGTTTACTTTTTGCTAATTACGTTATAATTTTTTAATTTATTTATTTTACTAATCATGTGCTTTTTGTCATTTCAGGCAAAGCTTAAGGAAGTGCATGAGTCACTGTCTGATGTTGACAAGGCATCTTTGTCCACAGACGCACTCAGCCAAGTGCTTAGCCTCGATCGCAAGGGGAGGACAAGGGGGGTGAGCTCGCGGGTGGCTAAATCTAGGATCATCGGATTGGAGACGAGCGACACCGGGTTGGCTCGAACGGTGGACTCGCATGACGCGAAGATGCGCCGTTTGGAGGCAACGGTGCAAGATATGTTCTCATTCATGAAGCGTTCGTTGGGCGACGAAAAACGCAAGGGGAAAGGGAAGGAGAAGGTGGGGGGAGGAGGTGCAGGAGGACGAGGTGCAGGATGACGAGGATGTGGACCTCGCTGCTTCATCGCCGATACGTGCGAACTTTGATGATCCACTTCCCTATTTGGCTCCCTTCGACCGACCGATGTCGACACTAACACTAGACATATTTGATGGCCAGGGGATAGTGCGGGGGTTGAGGGACCCGAATATCATCCAGGGTGGACTAGTTCATGGATGTGAGCTTCAAGACATCGAGTCCAAGGTGCTCGTCACGCATGTTATACCCGGAAAGGAGAACTCCCCGTTGTGGTTGCGCGAACAATGCGGCACGATGTATATCAGTGGGTATGTCAATTCGTATATCGTGTGACCTACTCACCTCCTCGAATTTAACCTTACCCAAGACATGTTGTGACATTATTTGAATTGAATTGTATTGTTTTTAAGTTGGTACATTTGAATTGTTTTTAAGTTGGTTCATTTGAATTATATTTGGATTATATCGTGATGCATATTGTTTCTATTTTGAATGTTTATTTGCATTATCTCTAGTTTAATTGGATATATGATGTTTGAACAGGTACAACGTTGCTATAACAGGTACAAATATACTGCTGGGCAGTGGCAGTGGCCATACTGCCCAGCAGATTTTTTTCAATTCTGCCCAGAATTATCACGGTCAATGACCGTGATAATTTTTTTTATAAACTATCACGGGCTTGTCACAATCATAAAACGTGACAAACTTATCACGGTCAGGGGCCGTGACATGACCGTGACAATTCTAACTAGCTTGTCACGGTCATTGATCGTGACATGACCGTGATAAAAAAAAGTTGTCTCTCTCAGAATTGTCACGGTCATTGACCTTGGCAAGTTAAACTTGTCAAGGTCAATGACCGTGATAATTTGGCAGATTTAGTTTAGTGTCTATATCAAACTACGCTACACTGGAAACAAAATAAGTCCTAAGGACACTAGAAACTGATGCTTTGATACCATCTGTGACACCCTGCCTATTATAATCCTGGGTGATCGGTCCATTATTAAATTAAACATGAATCATTAATGGTGTCATTCTTAGCATCACTGTCGAATTTAATTTATTTTGCTAATACCCTAATGGCCCGGTGTCAAAATTTTAATTTTATTATTAGCATGCAAAGAATTTAAATTAAATAATTCACATTTACCATTCCAATAAACATAATAATAATGATAAAGCAACGAGATAAATAAATAGGCCTGGAAAAACACCCTAGACAAAATCCAAATACAACTATCTATAATAATAAAAAAAAATCCAACACGAAAATAAAATGAAAGTACAATGTCTTTATAATAATAACCAACTAGGAATGGGCGACATGCCCGACTAAGATAGATACAAGGATAAATAAAAACTGATAAATGCGACGGCGTCTACTACCAAGGCCCTACAACTTCCACAGCAACTGCAACATGTCAAATGAAGGAATTCCTCCTAAGCTTGGCGTATATATGGTTGGGCATCTAAAAAATTTTTACAAAAATAAATTTGAAACGGGTCAAAGCCCAAGTAAAACAGTTTGAAAATATTTTAGCAAGTATTTAAAATGCTTTAAAGAGTACATGTTACATACATGTTAGCTTCACGTGCTCTCACTTGAGATCTTTACCTCTCATCTATCATGCACGCCTAACGTACTCTTCTAAACCCACCTAGTTACATTACTCTGCCTAACTGGTGTGACTTAAGACTTTTCATGTCTATTACTTCACCATGACCACCCGTATTGCCCATAAAATACGTTACTAAATTTCCGATCTCTTTTATTTATTAAGAGTCGTCAATTAATTATTAAATTCACATATACTGGGATCAATTTAGATATCACTATCTATATTATCTACTAAAACACTCGTAGTAGAATAAATCACATGTATATAAATATATTTACATCACTATTATTATATATACGTATACGGCATCCTGAGATGGATACCTGCGATGCAGGCATACTCTGTTATTTGGTCCTGGTGCATCACGTACTAACAAAGGACATTAGGTTTAGAATCACTCTCAAACCATACATTCAAAAATTCACATAAAGTTGGAGGCGAACATAGTTCTAAGCCTTTGGGCGAACATAGTTCTAAGATTGTCCACGACGCGGAACCTCTCGTGATAGCAAGTAGCCTATGTATGTTTATACAAGCAAAGTCACACAATATGTATTCACACAACCTATATAAATATAACATTAGTATAGGTATACACTCAACCTATAATATATGTCCTGTACGTATACTACACCAAAAATAGCAATCTGGTACAGTTTAAAATCGTGCCAAAGCCAATCTGGCACGGTTTAAAACCATGCCAGAATCAGGGGTGCCAGATTTTCTGGCACCATTTAAAATAGTGTCAGATTGCCCAATTTGGAATGCTTTTGGCACGGTTTTAAACCATGTCAGATTTCTATTTTCTGGCATGCTTTTGGCACGGTTATAAAGTGTGCCATATTATTTTATAAGCATACTCAGAATTATAATTTGGCACAATTTTAAAACGTGCCAAAATTTTCAATTAATGCAAAAGAATTATTTGAAAACAAATAAAAAAATCAACAAATACCAAATTTGGTAGGAAATATACATATTATTTGCAAAATAAAATCAAAAAAGATTCACAAATTGTGAATATCGCACGTCGTTGATAAACTAATGTACATACAAACTTCAAAATATTACAAGTCTTAATATTTCACAGACAAAAAAAAATAGGCAGAATTTCCTCTATTTTCTGGACATTCTAAAACCTGCTAATACAAAACCTGCTAATATAAAGCCCTCGCACGGCCACAAAATATAACAATAAAACTATAAAAGCCCACACGACCATAAAAGTTAACAATAAAACTACTAAAGCCTGCACGGACATAACACAATAAATAGAATCCTAAATATTAACGACACTAAATAAATAACCCCCTTGTTGTAAACCATTGACTTCTTCGAGTGTTCCACAATAATAAAAGCTAACGATTGAATGTTATCCTGCAAAAAAAATAGGATATAAAAATATATATGATATTAATAACCAAGTACATTTTAAAAAAAATCGTATTCAAGCTAAAAAATTGCATATACGATTTACAATTATTATTATATTCTCAAATTAGAAGTCTCGTGACTGCGTGGTCAGTTCATAGGAGTTACATTAGTCTCATGCGAGGTGTTAGTGCCTCTCACGGGGTCATTTTGGGGTTCGTTTGAGTTCTCACCCTCTAACGGTATGTTTTTAAGCCCACCCTAGATATTTTTAAATTATCATTATATTCTTAAACTGGGACACCCGGGACTACGCGATTATTTTCTATGAGTTACATTGGTCCCGTGCGAGGTGTTCATGCCTCTTATGGGGCCATTTAGGAGTTGGTTTAAGTTTTCACCCTTTAACGACTTGTTTTTAAGCGTTATCTAGATGTTTTCAAATTATGGTCATATTCTCAAACCGAGAGACCCGCGACTACGTAGTTATTTCATACGAGTTACATTGGTTTCGTACAAGGTGTGCATGCATCTTACGGGGCCGTTTGGGGGTTGGCTTGGATTTTCACCCTTTAATGACTTATTTTTAAGCGTAATCTAGATATTTTCAAATTATGGTCATATTCTCAAATCGGAAGCCCCTTAACTACGCGTTTATTTCGTACAAGTTACATTGGTTCCGTGCGAGGTGTTCATGCATCTTATGGGGACGTTTGGGGGCTGTTTAGGATTTGACCCTCTAACGGCTTATTTTTTAAGGTTAATCTAGATATTTTCAAATTATCGTCATATTTTCATACCGGGAGTCCCATGACTACATGGTCAGTTCCTTCGAGTTACATTGATCCCGTGCAAGATGTTCAGACCTTTTATGGGACCGTTTGGGAGCTAGTTTGAGTTTTCACCCTTTAACGTCTTGTTTTTAAGCCCAAGTCTAGATATTTTTATATTATTATTAGATTCTCAAACTGGGGGTCCCGTGACTATACGTTCAGTTCCTACGAGTTACACTGGTCTCGTGGGAGATGTTAGTACCTCTTACGGGGTCGTTTAGGGGTGGTTTTAGATTTTCACTCTCTAACCTCATGTTATTAAGCCAAAGTCTAAATATTTCAAATTATCATCATATTCTCAAATCGGGAATCCTGTGACTAGACGGTCAGTTCTTATGAGTTACATTGGTCTCGCGCAAGGTGTTCATGCCTCTTACGGGGCCGCTTTGGTTTTCACCCTCTAATGGTTTATTTTTAAGGTTAATCTAGATATTTTCAAAATATCATCATATTCTCATACCGGGAGTCCTGTAACTACACAGTCAGTTCCTATGAGTTACATTAGTCTCATGCGAGGTGTTCATATCTCTTATGGGACCGTTTGGGAACTGGTTTGGGTTTTCACCCTTTAACGACTTATTTTTAAGCCCAAGTTTAGATATTTTCAAATTATAGTCATATTCTCAAACCGGGAGTTCCATGACTATGCGGTCAATTCTCATGAGTTACATTAGTCCAGTGCGAGGTGTTAGTGCCTCTTACGGGGTCGTTTAGGGCGATTTTAGGTTTTCACCATCTAATGACATATTTTTAAGCCAAAGTCTAAATATTTTTAAATTATCATTATATTCTCAAATCGGTAATCTCGAGACTACACAATCATTTCCTACAAGTTACATTGGTCTCGTGTGAGGTGTTCGTACCTCTTACGAGGTCGTTTGGTGACTGTATTGGATTTTCGCCCTCTAACGGCATGTTTTTAAGCTTTAGTCTAGATATTGGCAAATTATCGTCATATTCTCAAACTGGGGGTCCCGTAACTATGCGAAAAGTTCCTACAAGTTACATTGGTCTCGTGCAAGGTATCCGTGTCTCTAACGGGGCCGTTTGTGGTCTATTTTGTATTTTCACATTGTAACGGCATAATTTTAAGCATAAGTCTAGATATTTATAAATTATCATCATATTCTCAAACCGGGGGTCCCGTGACTATGCGGTCAGTTCCTACAAGTTACATTGGTCCTGTGCGAGGTAGTCATGCCTCTAACGGGGTTATTTAGTATTTTTTTAGGGTTTTAATAGTCTAACGGCATAATTTTAAGCTTAAGTCTAGATATTAGTTTAAACTTTGTTCATACTTCACACTTTGTTCGCACTTTGCAAAGCTTATAAATTACAAATTTAATTTTGTTTCATTTTGAATCATACTTTATACCAAATGTTAGTTCCAATCGCTACTTAAAAAATCAGAGTGTTTACGTTAGTTCATAGTAAATCTGATACTTTAAATCATACAACTAAAGCAAAGTTTGAACCAATATTATTTTCTGGTGTTATGCCTTCAGGAAAAACTATATATATATATATATATATATATATATATATATATATATATATATATATATACAGAGAGAGAGAGAGAGAGAGAGAGAGAGAGTATTTTACCATTGTCGTCCTTATCAGAGAATATGATAATTCCCTTGATTTTGCTGGTGAGCTGATCATCCATACATGACAATAGAAATTCAAAATTTATTAAGAGTTTTCTAGAAAATTAAATATTCATAATCAAAATAGATACAATAATCCTAAACTAAAATTTTTCAATCAATAGGGACACTCCCGCATCACCCTTGTATCTGTGTTATGCACACAATCATCAAAATTGTCATTCCCCTCCTCTAAAAGGACGCGTGACAAAAGAGGTAAAATCAACCAACCAACCAACTAACCAACACTTCGACAACAGTAATCCTAAAGAAATAAAATAATGATACAACAAAATAATAGACTTGAATTATTTGCCGAGTATTACCCAGTTGGATGCACTACCCTTTACTTTACCCACTACAGTACTCGCAGGTGTACCCGACACCACTTGATCGGAAATGCGACCTACAATCAAGAAGTTATCATAAGATACACTTTTTACAGTTAGACTTAAACAAACAAAAGAGAAAAACACAACATAACTACATTGTCATCATTTACGTGTGCTTATGCAATAGTACCCAAATTCGTGTATACAATGAAATTTTCCAAATTTACATATATATTTGTTTTCGTACTATAGTGTTTCGTATGTGCTTATGTGTTCATATACAACGATAAACCTAAAACTATTGTTGAACGATAATATATTGATGGGCAGTCCATGGATTCACCAAACAATATTTATGCAAATGAACGCCCCCAGATATGGACTATCAAGCAAGAAAGCAGTGTTTAAGTAGTATAATTGGTCAAACTACATCAACGATAAATCTAAAGATATAAATGTAGAGATTATCATAGTATTTCGGATATTTCTCTTGCTAGGAAACGAGATGATAATTACAAGGTTGTGATTTTCAGCATACAAAAGCATTGTATCAGCACTTTGTCTGCTACCCACTAATGTGCTTACAATCTACATAAAAAAAAGGATGAGAATTCAATACAAGTGGTTAAAAAAAATACGCATGAAATTCCTATATTAATAGACCAACCATAGATCCCACAAACCATGATGGTTAGAGGTACAAACCTTACTCATGCTCTATTCATAGTCAGGAACATTCTCAAGAAGCCACAACCACATCTCTGATCCAGAAAGATTGACAAAGTAATCAAATCCTAATCCACCTTGAGAGGTTGGTTCACATAGTCCAGGATAAAGCGTTGCCTGAACCACAAATCCAAGAACACACCATAAACGACATTAAAAATGTAATTAAATATGTGGGAACCCTTACACGTCACACGCTAATGTAATTTTTTGCAAGAAGATAATTTCAAACCATCATTGATATGACTAAAGTGCACCCTCGTAATCTGAGCAACAATGTCGTCCTATATCATGTCCGACTCGTCAGAAGAGCCCTACTAGGCAGCAATAAGGTCATCCCTGATGAGGTCGGCCTCATAAGCACTAACCTACGCTGGGCAGCAACCGAGATCAGCAATAGCTTTATGGGTTCAACTTGAACCAGTCTCATACTCTACTTAGGCCGATAGCATAAATGATCCCGGTTACCTAACCTCGGTTGGCCTGTTCGACCGAGGTTATACTTGTGGGTGGAGTATCAATGGTCCTGTCGGAGTCCTCAACCTCGTACTCAGCTAGGCCGAGGTTTCGATGGATGATGTCACCCGTCTGAGCATATGTAAGTACAAAGAGATATATAACACGTGGACAAAATCGTTATAACTAGATTATTCCCCCACGTGAGGGAATATTTGATCATTATGATCTACATGTAGCACAACCAGGAATCCACATGAGATTGGATAGATCATCCTACACGTGCTCATTGCATGCTTGGGGGGTACACTACACCCTATAAGCATTATATATACCATTTATCATCTTCCTTGAAGGGGATCGCATATTACAAACCCTAGTCGAAGCTTTGTCAAAATATACAGTAGAGAGAGTGTGTGAGTATTGTATCACAAGGCCACTAGTGCCCTTCTTTTATAGTGAAGATCACTAACCTGCACAGTAGACATAGGCCTATATAGGTTGAACCACTTATATTGATATATTTCTCCTCTTCTCCTCTTCTCATTCTGCATTTATATTGCTTATGTACTGCCATTGTTATACTTGTTTGAGCTCTCCAACGCCTTAATCTGGTGGTGCTATTTCTAGCATCATCTGTTTGGCGTCGTCTATGGGAATCGAGAAGCTTCACCTCTTCCTTTTTATAGCTTGACCTCACCAGAATATCTGGTAGTGAACCAATTCTCCCCCTTATGTAGAGTTATTTTTCCATTGAAAGAGGTCCTGCAAGGTCCAAAAGCTCTCAAGTCTTCTAAATCATAACTCAGTTTTCAGGGAAACACATGGCACCTGAATTGCCACCACATTCTCCACCAGTTGGTGGTGGAGGACCTAGTTCTAGTCATGAATCACCTCTGTCCGAGATGGCTGAGGTGGCAGCAGCCTTAAAATTCCTGATGGCCAGCCAACAAGTGATGCAAGAGCAGTTCGCTACCATCAGCCAAAATATGATGAGGAGGCCACCAGGAATCTCACTGGAGATGATCACTCTGGCAGCTGCACAAGAACAACACTAGGAGGTCAGGGGACCACCCCACGCACCCCACAAAGATTTGCCTCCTCCCCAGCAACGGAGGGACATTGCTGACCCTAGGCATTTACGCCTGGGGAGGTGAGGACACCCTTTCCCTAAGGACCAGTATGACGACGTCGAGGCCGATGATGCTCCGGTGGAATACTAGGAGCCATATGAGATTTTCAACAATACTGTACAACTTCTTCAAGAGAGCCGATGAATGTGTAGGAGACAGAGCCCCGAAGATCGCCCGAAAGGCACAACATTTGATGGTTTGAGCAGAGGGTCGACCTTTGACAGGCTCGAACCAGTCAATTACCTAAGGGATAGATTATAGAGGTCAATAAGCCTTATAGGGTCCAGAAGAGGAGGGGCTGACTGTCGGCCCCAGCATGGACAACCCCATCATGGCCGAGACGGGGGTCATGAGGAAGTTAATAGCCGACGGAGGTCTGATACAGGAGAACCCTCAGTATAACCATTCGAAGTGGCAGGGGATAAAATCTTCCAGGCCGACATTGTGAAACCTTGAAATGATTCAATTCAAAGGCTTGAAGACAAGATTGGTGACATTCTGAATTACTGAGACCCTCTACAGAGGGGGTACTCAGAAGGTTCACCCTTCGTTGCAAAGATAGTCAACTTCCCAACCCCTGCCAAATTCAAGCGGCCTGTGGTGACTCCCAGGTATGATGGAAGCACCAATCCTTTCCAACATATTGAAATGCACCAATCAACAGTCGATATATGAGACGAGATGTCGTGCTTTTTTTAGCACATTGACCGAGGTTGCACACGTTTGGTTTACTTCACTTCCAAAGAATTATATCGAGAGCTTTAAACAGTTGGCCGAGCAATTTATCCATAACTTTTGCTTTGGGGTCAGACCTCAGAAAAAGACGACTCATCTACTTTATGTCAAATAGGGGAAGAATGAGAGTCTAAGAGATTACATTTTGAGGTTTAACAAAGAGAAGTTGGAAGTGGAAGACTATGATGAAAACATAACTATGACAGCCCTCATAGGAGGCCTCCAAAAGAGAAAGTTATTACGGAAGCTTGTTATACTAAGCCAATGACCATGTTGCTTGCAACTGCTGGGAAAGTTATGAATGCTAAAGAGGCAATGGCTTGTAAGTATGAGGATGAGAAAGTAAGTGGCAGTGGAAGCAAGTTTGAAAAAAAGAATAAAGATGGGAAGAAAAGGTCGGCCGATGATAAGTTTGCAGACTACACTCCGTTGATTGTAAGTTGTGAGCACATCTTAAACGAGATAAAGAGTGATCGGTCTTTAAAGTGGCCTGAAAAATAAAGAGCTCCTTGATCGAGGTGTAAACCGAGAGTCCGTGTAATACATTAGTCGTTGTTATCGGCTTCCAACCTCAATATAAAAAAAAACTAAACTTGTAACTACACTTCTTAAGGAGTATAGTGGCGAGTCTGAGTATCGAATCCACAGGGAATTAGGACGTGTGAACGCGACGACAAAGGTAAGGTAGTTTAATCCTAAAGTTGATGTTAAAATAAAAGAAAAGAAAAAGATGATTGATTTTTATGGATTTTATCTATGAATTAACTAGATTCAATTAAATTAACCGATGAATGCGAAATTAATTAACTAAGAAGGAATTAATATGAATGAAGAAATGGGTTAAGAATACACTCCCCCAAATCCTAGTGTGTATGCCAGTACCCAGTCTTTAGTACTCCAAAGCATTACATATATGAGGTTCAAGCCTGCATCATACATAATCAAAGAATGAGTAAAGCAGTGTTGCAATAGTTCACGCACGTTGCATCCTTAAGCACCCCGGTTACCTAGGGCAAATGAGGTCAAAAGTTCTACAATGGTTGTGAAACAATACAACACGATCTAATCACTTATTTAATTTAGAGGACAAATTTTATATCTATGCATACCACATCAGGTTGGGTTCATGCATCCCCACCCTTAAAAATTAGCTTAACATGATTAAAACAAAAGAAAACTTAAAAGTGAAAGTGAAGGAATTCATAACTAAATCTAGAAAATTGAGAACATGACTTGAATTGGGATTGGAAAACAAGAAAGCAACAATTAATTAAAATAACTAGGAAAGAAGTAAAGACAATAAATTAAAATTACTTGCAATGGATGAATGATGAATCTTGAATAGAACCTTGAATCTTCAATAGTAGCCAAACTTCAAAACTAGAGTTCTTAGTTATAAGAATCCTCTAAAAATTAACTACTAGCCTCCTACAACTTGATAAAAACAACTCTTCCCACTTCCATAATACCTAAATTTGACTCTTCCTTTGCCTCCCCGCGTTTTACAACTAATAAAAATGAATTAAACAAGAAATTTCAAGAGTTTTGACTCTTCAGTTCTGAAAATGACTATTCATTATCTCGCAACTTCAAAACCTCGTAACTTCTTCACCGTATCTCGGATTGAGGTGCCGTTTTTTCCAGTGTTCTTGTAATTGGAATATCTTCAACTTTTCAATTGGACCCACCTCCGGACTAAGGATGAAAAATTAAGAAAATGCCCTTGAACTTCACATTTCTTGCTTTCTTTCACTGTTTTGAGTTCTCCTTCGCACTAACTTGCATGAACTACCTATAAAGCACATGAGAAATACACAAAACACGGAATACTTGCCAAAAAAGGTTAGTATCATAAATAAGAGACAAATCCAAGCTATTTACACTGCACGGGATCATAAAAATACCGAAATTAAGGGGATACATATGAAGAATATGTGTCTAATCACACCCCCTAACTTAGAACTTTGCGCGTCCCGAGCAATGTAAATGAATCTAACCAAAATTCCACTCTTGAAAATTCCTTTATTAAAATAAAATTTCACTTTCGTAGGCAAGCGATTGCATTGAGCATATGCAACAAGCCTTTAAACCCCTAGGTTACCCTAGTAGGACGAGTTTTGTCTCGTGAGGGTTTGCAGTGAATATACCCACAAAATTCTTTATTGGCCCAAATAAATATCAAAATACTTAAAAATTGTACAATTTAAACTTTTCAAAAAATAGTCACCATAACTTCATATTCAAGTGTCTCAAACCATAGTGTGTGTGTGTGTGTGTGTGTGTGTGCAAAGCCAAAAATTCAACCTCAAATTTCCACCAATTGAGCATTACGTTACTTTTCAAAAATTCGTTTTGATTCAAATTCTTACGGATGCACTCACAAAAGAATCACTCGGATTGTGGCTACTTTCTCTCAGTATGCATGATATAAAGAGTAAATATAATGATAACAAATTCACTCATACAAAATGGAAAAGAAGGAAACATATGGTGAAAAGATCTCATAATCGGAATACAGTTATTAGGAAACGGAAAACATCATCTCTTAATTACACCATTTTAATCTCTTTTATTATCTTTTGATATTTTATCTCTCCACGCAGTAATTAATTTCGCTATTCGGACTCGGGTTAGGACTTTTCGGGTTAAAAAGTGTAAAGGGTAATATTGGGAATAGACGGATTGTTCGGAATTGGAAAATGTCCTGGTGAATTCCATTTGTGCTTTTTCGGGCATTTGTTCATTTTTCTCTTTTCATTTTTTTTTCTTGCTATTTTTCTTTTCTTGCTATTTTTCTTTTCTTTCCCCTTTTTTATTACACACTTTGGACTTACTTGATGAATTTATAATTTTTCACAATTCCGAGCCAATTGGGTTTTTTGGGTTATCAAACGAAAGGGAAATATTATATTAGGCTCAAAGTGGGTTGCAAAGGGATAATTTTTCATAACTTTATTATGGCTAATATTTTTGGGTTAAACAAAAGAGGGCCTACTTCATTGTCCAAATTGCTAATCACATTACCATATGCATCTCGAGATTAATTAAGTTTAGAGATATATTTAGCACGAATTTCGAGACAACATTTCACACATTTTCCATAACTGATCAAAACGAATGATTGAGATCATCAACGACTTATTAAAACGCTGAAAAGAACTTTGAGTTAATCATAAACTCGGATTGATTTAAAAACTCATAAAAAATTGAAAGGCTCGAAATCTCACCGGGTTTATTAATCTCCACACTTATTTGTTAAGTCGTCAATTTTCTTTCAATTTCCATCTTTGGTCAATTTTCGGCTTAGTGCAATTGATCGTTAACAATTTGAGACTTTAAATAGAATAAAGGTGATGTTTTTGAAAATTTTAAATTCTAATTTTTATTTATTTTGAAGATTTTTTTTTTTATTTTTTCAACTTTTTTGAAATTTGTGAAATTTTCTAAAAAAACACACTTGGAAAGAACATGCGATCGAATCAATGAATCTAAATAATAAATGGGAAGAATATCCCACAATTCACCCCCAACTTAAATGTTGCATTGTCCTCAATGCGAATTGAGAACACAACATAAAGAGAGGAAAAGAAAGATATTACACAAATGGAGCGATCCCCGAAAAGTACGAGTCCATTGAATCTACAAAGCATGTTAGAACCAAGCATAACAAAAAGAATAACAAAAACTTTAACTAATTACTCTAAACTATAAAAAAAATAAAAATAAAAATAAAAAGCTAATTATGTACAACCTACGATTTGAACTTCTAATAAGTTATACACTAGAAGTCGAAAAATTTGAGGGTCCACCCAAAATACAATATGAATTTGAGGGATTAATGGTGTGCCCTCACTAGAAATCATAGCGCTCGAAAAATAAGAATTTCGTTGGAAAAACGAAAGGCATGTGCAAAGCGGAAGAAATGAACCATCACCTATTAAAAAATTTAGGGGGATAATGAAGGATTTGGCTGCATAAGAGGACAAGTCCCATTGGGATCCAAGAAAAATAGAATCACGTTCCATTAATTTTTCAAGTAGTATGGGAAGTGGGGCATACAAACAGAAAGAGTCCGTTTTGGAAAACAATTCAAGCATAGAGTCCTTGTCCTCAAAATCTTCTCCTCCAAAATTTTCAAATGGATCTGGTGGAGTGATACGTCTAAGTGTATGGCCCGTAAGATGAAGCATCTCAAAATAACATTCCCATGCAATAATCGGATCAACATCCTCAAGACATTCATCCAGTTCTTGTGATGGATTTAATGGTTAGATAATAGTGGGGACACAAGGATACAAATTATCTTCAACCTTAATAGGTTTTGAAATATTTATAAGAGGTTGAGATTCAAAAGTACTTGGATCACTCTCAATGATTTTGTTCTCAAAAGTATTAGGTGAAGCGCAAGTCTTGACCTTCTCTAAGTTGTCCAAATAATCATTCAACTCCTTGCATATTGCTCTAATTTTCAACTCTGTAGTAGTAAGGTCATCAGATTGCTTTTTGACAATAATCAAGAGTTCTTATAAAGTAGGATTCCTTGGTTCTAGAACCTCGGATTCCTCATTTGGTTGAAAACATTCTTCAACTTCAAAAATATCGAAAGATAAATCCTCATTGGGTTCAAATAATGCATATAACTCTTGCTCCCAATAACGATTTTTTTTCCAATATTCTTTTTCAAGTCTTTCTTCTTCAAGCAATTCATTTTGATAAATTTAGAGGGCCTTAGCACTGGGCTTGTATTTATGAGACTCATCTTTAGTGATATTGATCCAATGTTCATAAGTCGTGAGCGCCTCCTCCTCACTATTAGCATAACAATTAAAGCCACCAAAAGAGTTAAAGTAAGACATTTCAAATTGGGCAATTCAAGAACGTGACACCCTTATTTTTTTTTATCAAATTCGGGATTAACCAACCTAACCTAAAGTCTACCTAATTCCCCGGCAACGGCGCCATTTTGATCGAGGTGTAAACCGAGCATCCGTGTAATACGCTAGTCGTTGTTATCGGCTTCCAACCTCAATACAAAAAAAAACTAAACTTGTAACTACACTTCGTAAAGAGTATAGTGGCGAGTCTGGATATCGAATCCAAAGGGAATTAGGACGTGTGAACGTGACGACAAAGGTAAGGTAGTTTAATCCTAAAGTTGATGTTAAAATAAAAGAAAAGAAAAAGATGATTGATTTTTATGGATTTCATCTATTAATTAACTAGATTCAATTAAATTAACCAATGCATGCGAAATTAACTAACTAAGAAGGAATTAATATGAATGAAGAAATGGGTTAAGAATACACTCCCCCAAACCCTAGTGTGTATGCCAGTACAAAATTAGTCATAAATTAGATAATTGATCAGACCCAGTCTTTAGTACTCCAAATCATTACATATATGAGGTTCAAGCCCGCATCATACATAATCAAAGAATTAGTAAAGCAGTGTTGCAATAGTTCACGCACGTTGCATCCTTAAGCACCCCGGTTACCTAGGATAAACGAGGTCAAAAGTTCTACAATGGTTGTGAAACAATACAACACGATCTAATCACTTATTTAATGTAAAGGACAAATTTTATATCTATGCATACCACATCGGGTTGGGTTCATGCATCCCCACCCTTAAAAACTTAGCTTAACATGATTAAAATAAAAGAAAACTTAAAAGTGAAAGTGCAGGAATTCATAACTAATTCTAGAAAATTGAGAACATGACTTGAATTGGGATTGGAAAACTAGAAAGAAACAATTAATTAAACTAACTAGGAAAGAAGCAAAGATAATAAATTAAAATTACTTGCAATGGATGAATGATGAATCTTGAATAGAACCTTGAATCTTGAATAGTAGCCAAACTTCAAAACTAGGGTTCTTGGTTACAAGAATCCTCTAAAAATTAACTACTAGCCTCCTACAACTTGATAAAAACAACTCTTCCCACTTCCTAATAGGGTTTTCCCTTTTATAATACCTAAATTTGACTATTCCCTTGCCTCCCCATGTTTTACAACTAATAAAAATGAATTAAACAAGAAATTTCAAGAGTTTTGACTCTTCAGTTCTGAAAATGACTCTTCATTTCTGAAAATGACTCTTCATTATCTCGCAACTTCAAAACCTCGTAACTTCTTCACCATAGCTCGGATTGAGGTACCGTTTTTTCCAATGTTATTGTAATTGGAATATATTCAACTTTCCAATTGGACCCACCTCCGGACTAAGGCTGAAAAATTACGAAAATGCCCTTGAACTTCACATTTCTTGCTTTCTTTCACTGTTTTGAGTTCTCCTTCGCACTAACTTGAATGAAATACCTATAAGGCACATGAGAAATACAAAAAACATGGAATACTTGCCAAAAGAGGTTAGTAGCATAAATACGAGATAAATCCAAGCTATTTACACTGCACGGGATCATAAAAATACCGAAATTAAGAGGATAAATATGAAGAATATGTGCCTAATCACTCCTCCCCATAAGAGGAACAAGAACTTGTGGTGTGAATTCCACCAGGACCACAACCACTTGACTGAAAAATTCTTTGCTCTGAAGGACGAGATTAAGAAAATGTTAAAGCCTATAAAGTTAAGAAAGTATGTGGAAAAAAGTTCTTCCAAGGGTGGTCGAGTTGACCCTAGAAAGAGGAGGAATGATAAATGCCAAGAAGATGTCCCGACCAGACGAGATGATCCTTCAGACGAGGACAGTGATGATCCAGATCTTCCACCAAAGGACGACAATGTCCCACTGAAGAGGCTGAATATGATCTCATTTGGGGTAGGGATGATTTGTGGTGGCCTAGTTAAAGGAGGCTCAAAAGTGGTCGACCATGAACCAAAATGTTACAACCATAATTTGTAGAAGGAAGAGTTATAACTAGCTTCACAGAATAAAAATAAAGCAGAAAGAGTCCTCCAGGGCTGAATTTGTCCTTCGACTGGAGCCGACCCATCACCGGTTGGTGCTATCTTATCAAGTCCAGCATCGATGACTTTGACCCCGTCCTTAGGGTGGGCAACGTCTTCAGTCTCAGTGACATCCAAAAGGCTCGTCTCTGCGGGAGCAACACCATCATCCTCCACTTCCTTTAGAGCTTGGGCAAGACGAGGGTCAACAAAGCCAAGACCAATGAAGTCATCTGGAGACAAGCTTTCAGACTCCTTGTGCTTAAGAGTAGCCCATCGGCCACCTACCCTGATACCCCTCTCGAGATAGTCAAAGCCGAAACCTACAAATTCATCAGAAGTTTTGTAGTCAGCAATGATTCTCTCCTCAACGTCGGCTAGTGCATACTTGACAACTTCATTAATCTTTACTTGAAGACTCTTATCTTTGGTCTTCAAAGCCTTGGCATGCACTACATTAAAACGGTCAAATTGGCACCCTTCAACCGGCCATCCTTGTCACGATCATTGACCGTGACAAGGCCATGATAAGTCTGTGACAACTCTACTTGGCACGGTCATTGACCATGAAAATCATATAAAGTTATCATGGTCAATTATCGTGATATGTCAGTGACAATTTTGTCAGTAAAAAAATCCTCCCTCTTCTTTTTCCCACCGATTCTCATTCCCTCTATTTCTCTCTCTCTCTCTCTGCAACTTTAGTATGTTTTCTCTCTCTATTTCTCCTCCATTTATATATATATGTATGTATATCTGCATGTGTGTATATATGTGTGTAAGTGTGGCGTATATATGCATGTGGTGTATATATGCGTGTAGGGGGGAGGGGGCAGGGCTGGGGGGAGGGGGTGTTTGTGCTTGTGTGTGTGTGTTTATGTGTGTATATATGCGTGTGTGTGTGTGTATATGTGCGTGTGTATATGTGCATGTGTATATGTGTGTGCGTGTGTGCTCATGTTGGGCAGCGGCAGTGGGGGGGAGGGGGCAGGGGGTGTGGGGTTGTGTGTGTATATGTGCGCCTGTGTGTTTTTTTTAATTAAATTTTTATTGGTTTAATTTTATATTGATTGGTTGTTAATTTTTTTTGTAAATTAATAATTAGTGCCCTTTTCATATGCAAGTAGGATTTCCCCACATTGTAAATTAGTAAATTAATAATTGTATACTTTAATTGTTAGTTTAATTGATAAAAAGAATTAATTGAGTAGATGAATTAGAAGGAGTACGGGATACACATTTGTTGTTACCATTGCGGTTGGATTATAGTGGATCGATGTTGGGTTGGTTAATTTTAAAAGTGGCATGACCACTAGATTATTGTCCATATGGGGGTGGGATTTTCAACTTTTTTTGAAAATTACTTTGTATAACGAACAATATATATATAGTATGATAATTAAATGAAACATACTTGAAATTACATATAGTGCGCATAGATACTAGCCTTCTAGTTCTTATGCGTACGCATTCAATAGCCCTTAGACCCGTTCGAGAGTCATTACCGCTGTAATGAGCTCAAGTTAGCTATTTGGGTGGCACTACAAGTGTTGATACCAAATTTAATCTACTGACATGGACCAATCATATGAAGACACGTGGCTAACAACAAGCACTTCCGAGATGATCACACGCTCCGAGGAACCATGTTACTCCGAGGAACTCATACGCTCCGAGGAACTCTTTAGCACCGAGAAGCTCAAGCGGTCCGAGCAACTCAGGCGGTCCGAGCTGCACCTCGAAGCAGGATACCAACAGTTTAACTGCTCATTAAATGCTTATCATTTGGACGCACACGCAAAAAGGGAATTAAATGTATTACCCTTTCATATGTATATCATTTAATGTATTACCCTTTCACATTACAACCTCAGGGCTATAAATACATTGTACAATCCTCATTGTAAAGGACCCGGAATCCATAGTGGAATTTCTTGATAGAACTTATAATCGAGAATTTCCAAACACTCAGCAATAAAGCAACAGCGGACGTAGGCCATGTAACACCCCGTATTTTTGGTACATTTAATTTAATTAATTCGGAGATTCTAAATTACTTAGTGTGTTGTAATTTAATGAATTAATTAGAACAGAATAATGTATATAAATATTAATCGGGGATGGAATGGTTAATATTTAGGGAAAAATTATTTACTAAGTGAATAGTAATAATGTAATTACGTCGCCTCGAGTATTAGTGACGAGGAGGTACTTATCACATCCGAAAGTCGGTATAAGACTATATGGGGTGGGGGATAAGTATTTTTATAAATTAATTCGGATGCAAATTCTGAGGGTACAATTGAGTCCGGATGGACCGAGATAGTCGGAAAAGTGTACCCGGGGGTAGTGAACGGGTCACGAGACGTTTTTAGACATAGCCGGGCCCACTCGGGGACATTTGGGTCACTTGGGCTTGGCCCATTAGTCAAAAAACGGGATTAAGTTAATTAATCTAATAAAAAGAAATAAGGGGGTGGCTGAACTTAATTAGAGAAAGCAAATTAAGGGTTAGGAAACCCTAACAGCAGCCAAAGCCAAATTGGGGATCAAAGAGAGCCATCAAAGGTCATCTTCAACCTTGGGATTTAGCTCCAATTCAGACTCTACGAACCTTAAGGCAAGTGGATAACTTGCAATAGCATTAAATCTGTTTTCGATTCATATTCATGTGTAGTGATTATGTAGAAATCCATTTTTGGGTGTTAATGGAATGAATATGGGATTTTGAAAACCACAATTCTGATTTACGAAATTTGGGTGATAATTCTTGTAAAATCTGATAATGGTGAATTATGGTATATCTGGTAGATTGATGTCTGCTTATTTGAAAACGAATTTGATGATGAAATTTGGGGTATAAATGGACCTAGGGTTTATGATGAAACTTTCCCCAAATCTAGAAACTGGAGTAAATGGACGAATTATTTATGTTGAGGAATATTTTGGAGATCCCTAATGAGTTTCCTAATATGTACAAATGCTAAAAGAGACTTAGTTTCAGTGTAGAAGGAAATTAGGGTTTGCAGATTTTCGCCCATGGCTGTCCGTCTTCGCGAAGAAGACGAGTACCTGTTCGATCGATCGATCGACGCCATGAAGTCGATCGATCGACGATCGGCAGACACGGACAGTTCGCCTAGTTTTATTTATATAGGATGAGATTTATATAAAAATTGTTATGTAATTAATTATTGTTGAGAAATTAATGCATGGGGTATACCTAATTAAATGTGAGTGAATTAATTAGGAGATGGGAAGGGAAATTTGGATGACACGTCAAAATTGGTTGAGTGACATCGAGGTAAATTATATTACGTAGTAATGGACTAGGAAATTTAGAGTCGGGATTTAGACTCGGGTGAGGTTAATTCGGGCTATGAGATTTCGTCCAATTAAATGGTGAGGGCAACATTAAAAGTAACTGAATTTATTAATGTGCTATTATTAATAATTCGAGTTGGGTAATAACCTCATAATAAAAATGGAATAGGCTTGTGTCACGGGTTAGTACACGGTGTAGCTGGAACATTTTTATGTATGTATATATATATACGGTGTGTGATAGTATATATATATAGTGTATGCCTTAATATCAGTGGTTAGATATTATTATACTCTAGTGCTATAGGGGGAGGTTACGCGCAGTGGATGAATCCCCTAGCTTGAGGAGTAGGGCGAGTAGATTCCCAGGTCATAGCGTCCGTTGCAGGGGGTGAGGGGCATCTCACTTTCCGGGAAGGAATATGACCGCCTCCAATCGTATACTAAACCAAGTTAGTGAGCGATTCTAACTTGGATAACTAGGATATGTGAATATACCTAGTGTACTAGCACTTTAGAGAAATTATATCCGGGGAGTACTTTTACTCGGGTGGATGTTAGTGCTTTATGTATTTCAGTATGTGTGTGAATGCTGCAATATTTTCTAAGTATATAATTAGGTGATTATTATATACGGGCTAAATAAATACAAGTATGAGTTGTTGTATATGTATAACGAGTGGAGTAGTTATATGAATTAAAAAGGGAAATGATTTAATTAAGTTGATGGTACTAATGACTTAAAAATCATAATCACAGTTACTCATATTGGAGTAGAAGGGATTTAGGGAGACTTTAATAATTATCTAGTCATGAGATAGATAACTAGGTGAAAATTAAAGCGTTAGTGGTGCACATTAGAGGAGGGGCAAGGAAGTTCTCAAGAGAGTGCGACACTAACTAAAATATGAAGAGCATGCATATTTATTATTACTGCAAGTTAATCATTTTCTAAATGTTTTCAAATGTTTTGGGTACTAACCCTTGCTATAAAAACTTTTTAAAAACCTTTTAGGTGTCCAGCCACAGGGACGCCAGACTTGACTTAATTCCAGGAACTCCGTTGCTGCAGCATATGTGGATGTTGCGGGACCTTTGATAGACGCCTCTTCCTTTCATTCATAATGTAGAGACTCATTATTATTTATTCGAGCATGTCGCTCACTTTCCATTTATTTGTTTCTTAGATTGTTGGGATTTTATTCTTGTCTTTATGGGATTTATTATTTGGACCGATGGTTTATTCGGTTAATTATTTTTACTTGTGGAATGATTAGTTCAATTATCTGTGATGGTTATATTGCTTTATTTTCCGCATGGGTTTTAGTTTAATTAATGAAAGATAAAAATTGACACCAGTCTATTTTTTTCACTTAGGTGGTTAGTAATTTAATAAAACGACAGTGATGCTAAGAATGGACCAAATGAGAAACCTGTTCTAACTTGATTTAGGACTGATCACCCGGGATTAATTAGGCGGGGTGTCACAGATGGTATCAGAGCATCAGGTTCTAGTTGTCCTTAGGATCTGTACGGCTTTCTACGTTTCAGCGTAGCGTTCGGTTGTTATAGAGCCCTATTATTAGGACTGTTGATTATATTTTCCGCTTGTGAGATATCGTATTCCTGCTATTAATTTTTGTATAAATTGTGTACTTATACAATTCAATCTATTTCAGATGCTGCCAAAGATACAGAGAGCGGAGAGGGCTGAGGCTAGAGATGAGGTGAGGGAGGCTCGACAGGAGCCACAGGTACCGCCACCACCACCACCGCCCGAGTTGATTTCCACCACTCAGGTGGTAGTGATAGTGGCCCAAGCGGTCGAGATAGCGATGCGAGCTATGGAAGCTCATTTTCCACAGCCCCAGGCACCGCCTCCATTGGCTCCAGCAGTTCAGGCTCCAGTGGGGCCATCATCTTGGCAGCGAGTGAGGGAGACCTTTCAGAAGGGTCACCCACCCGAGTTTCGAGGTAGCACCAATGTGGTTGAGGCTTGTGACTGGAAGAAGAACATTCAGCGCCATCTGCGCATGTTAGAGGGTATAGAGGTGCAGAAACAGATGCTGGCTACCTTTCGTCTGTCAGGGGCAGCCTTACAGTGGTGGGAGTCCGTAACCACCGCTGAGGAGCGGGATTTGATGCCGATTTCTGAATTCTGGGTGCGGTTTGACCGCAAGTACTTCCCTCCAGCAGTAGAGTCTGAGATGAGAAAGAAATTCAGCGAGTTGGTACAGGGTGACAGGTCAGTGGCAGAATATGAGGAGGAGTTCACCCGTTTGGCAAACTTTGTGCCAAACGAGGTGAGCGATGAGGAGCGGAAGAAGTCCAAGTTCATGGATGGTCTGGCTTGGAGAATCAGGCAGCACTTGATTGGAAACCCGGCATTGGTGACCTATACAGATGTCGTTAATGCCGCACTTATACATTGTCAGGATCATCGTTTCCACACTAAGGGGAACAAGAAGGCAGGTGAGCCGAGCCAGCAGGGCAAGGCAGTCACTAGTAGTGAGACGAGTGGCACACAGCAGCAGGTCATCATTCAGCAAGGGAATCAGGCTAAGAAGTTTAAGCCTGGTGGGTTCCGACTGGGAGGACAGGGGTTCAGACAGGGGCAACCAGGCCCTAATCAGCAACAGCAGGTTCCTCAGGGCCGTCAGGGCTAAGGAAACAACGGGGGAGGCCAACCGGGCCAGCAACGTCAGGGCCAGCAAGGCCAACGGCAGGGTGACGACCAGAAATGCTGTTTCTCCTGTGGCCAGCCAGGACACTTCAAGAGGGAGTGCCCGCAGAGGGGCAGAGGCCAGCAGCAGGGTGCCCAGCAAGGGCAACAGGGTCAAATGCCACCAGCAGCACCAGCACCACCCGCCCCACAGCAGCAGGGGCAGATGCACTACGGGCGTGTGTATAATGTTCGGGATGTTCCCAATCCTCCAGCACAGCAGGCGCTGCCCGCGATCGAGGGTACGTTCTCTATCCATGGCACTATGGGTCGGGTATTGTTTGACACGGGGGCCACTCATTGCTTTATAGCTACACATTTCGCGAAGGCTTTAGGGTTGTTAGCCACCACAGAGAGCACTGTTACATGTGTCGACTCACCTTTGGGAAATGGGTCGCTTATATTCTTTATATGTCGGAGAGTAGGAGTCGAGATTGGCGGTTTAGTTTTACCTGCGGACATGTTGGTATTAGATATGCATGTTCATGACGTGATCATCGGTATGGATTGGCTCGCTGACTATAGAGCCATGATTGATTGCTTCGGTGGGAGCCTTATCTTCGCCATTCCGGGACAGGAGATGTTTGTTGTGACGATGCCTCGCCCAGAGGGAGGCTCGACCACTCATCTATACTACATTGAGGAAGAAACCTCGCAGGAAGTGGCAGTTCCTTTAAACTCTATCCCTGTAGTGAGGGGCTTTGAGGATGTATTCCAGGAGATACCAGGATTACCACCCAGCAGAGAAATCGAATTTGTTATAGACTTGGCACTGGGAACGAGGCCTATTGCTCGGGCACCTTACCGAATGGCCCCTTCAGAAATGCGGGAATTGAGGGAGCAGATTCAGCAACTATTGGGTCAGGGTTTTATTCGGCGGAGTACATCGCCGTGGGGTGCGCCGGTGTTGTTTGTGAAGAAACGAGATGGGTCACTCCGATTGTGCGTGGATTATAGGGAGCTGAACAAGGTGACGATACGGAATAAGTATCCGTTGCCTCGGATTGATGATTTATTTGACCAACTGAGAGGGGCGTCTTACTTCTCCAAAGTCGACTTGAGGTCAGGGTATCATCAACTGCGTATCCGAGAAGAGGATGTTCCTAAGACCGCTTTCTTGTCGCGGTATGGATCGTATGAGTTCAGGGTGATGCCCTTCGGGCTCACCAATGCACCAGCAGTGTTTATGGACCTCATGAATAGGGTTTTCAGGGAGTACCTAGATCAGTTTGTCATCGTGTTCATTGATGACATCCTAATCTACTCGCGTACTGAGGAGGAGCACGCAGAGCATTTACGCATGGTTCTACAGACACTGAGGGATCATCAGCTCTATACCAAATTCGGGAAGTGTGGGTTCTGGCTACGGGAGGTACAGTTCCTTGGTCACGTCGTGTCAGATCAGGGTATTGCAGTGGATCCGGATAAGGTGTCAGCGGTGAGGGAGTGGGGACAGCCCACGACACCGACCGAGGTGCGCAGTTTTCTGGGTTTGGCTGGTTACTACAGGCGATTCATTAAAGGATTCTCTAAGATTGCAGGACCTTTGACGAATCTGACTCGGAAAGGGGTACTTTTCAAGTGGGATGATAGTTGTCAATTAGCGTTCGACGAGCTAAAGGACAAGTTGACATCTGCACCCGTGCTGGCATTGCCAAAGGGAGGGCTAGAGTATCGGGTTTACACAGACGCATCCTTACGGGGTCTTGGGGGTGTGCTCCAGCAGGAGGAAAGGGCTATAGCTTATGCTTCCAGGAAGCTAAAGCCCCACGAGAGGAATTACGCCACTCACGACCTAGAGTTGGCAGCGGTCGTTTTTGCTTTGAGGATATGGAGGCATTATCTTCTAGGAGAGCAGTTTACTCTATTCACGGATCACAAGACACTTTAGTATCTCTTCACACAGAAGGATCTGAACATGAGACAAAGGCGATGGCTAGAATTCGTGAAGGATTACCAGTTTGATATCCAGTATCATCCTGGTAAGGCCAATGTAGTAGCAGACGCATTGAGCCGAAGACCTACAGGGGAGATATCAGAGGTATGGAAAGCGAAGTGGAGAGAGCTTCAATGTGAGGATGACGTAGCCAAGGCTTGCATGTCAGCTTTATCCGTCACACCCGAGATCATTATGCGGGTTGTGAAGGCTCAGGCGGAGGATCAAAATTGCCGGGATAGGGTGGGCCAGTTGTTAGCTGAGGGAGCAGAGGGTTACTCGATTAGCTCAGAAGGAGGCCTACGTTTTAATGGGAGGTTAATGGTACCAGAGGATGAGGACTTGAAGCACGCAGTTATGACAGAATCCCATGGTTCGAAATTTGCAGTACATCCCGGTGGGGATAAAATGTACCAAGATATGAGAAGGCAGTATTGGTGGGCAGGGATGAAACGGGACATAGCGGAGTTTGTTTCGAAGTGTGCCACGTGTCAGCTTGTGAAAGTTGACCACCAGAGGCCATCAGGGATGCTACAGCCGTTAGAAATTCCCATGTGGAAGTGGGAGAGCATCTCCATGGACTTCATCACAGGGTTACCGGTATCGCAGAAGGGTCACGACTCCATATGGGTTATTGTGGATCGGTTGACTAAGGTAGCCCACTTTTTGCCGGTTCGCACAGACTTTGAGACGATGCGTTATGCACAACTATTCATAGCAGAGATTGTTAAGCTGCATGGAGTGCCGATAAATATCGTATCCGACAGAGACAAAATCTTTCTTGCCCACTTTTGGCAGAGCTTTCAGGAGGCAATGGGCACGGAGTTGCGCTTGAGTACAGCGTATCACCCACAGACTGACGGACAGACTGAGAGAGTTAATCAGATGCTGGAGGACATGCTCAGAATGTGCATTTTGGACTTCGGGGGAGGTTGGGGGAAATATCTTCCTTTGTTAGAGTTTGCGTATAACAACTCTTACCAATTCACGATTGGAATGGCACCGTTTGAGGCACTATACGGGAGACCTTGTCGTTCACCCGCTTGTTGGTTAGAGGTGGGGGACAACAAACTCTTGGGACCGGAGATTGTCCAGGAGACATCTTCCAAGATAGAGTTGATTCGAGGAAGGATTCGAATAGCTCAGGACAGGCAGAAGAGTTATGCTGATGCTTCTCGAAGACATGTGGAGCTAGAAGTTGGGGACCAGGTTTTAGTCCGGGTATCCCCTATGAAAGGGGTGATGAGGTTCGGAAAGAAGGGTAAGTTAGCACCGCGATACGTAGGACCTTTCCCTATTATTGAGAGGGTGGGACCGGTGGCGTATAAGCTTGGATTACCAGATCATCTTCAGCGGATACACGATGTATTCCATGTGACATCGCTGAAGAAATATCGAAGGAGCGAGAAAGCCTTTTGGCATATTCCACTCGAGGAGATCGACTTACAGCCAGACATCTCGTATGAGGAGAGGCCGGTAGCAATTCTGGATCATAGTGAGCGGAAATTACGATCCAAGGTCGTTCCATTGGTTAGAGTACAGTGGGGTCATCACAATGTTGACGAGTCTACCTGGGAGCGAGAGGAGGATATGCGGGAACAATATCCAGAACTTTTCAACGCAGGTACGATCTAATTTCGGGGACGAAATTCCTTTATAAGGGGGGGAGTATGTAACACCCCGTATTTTTGGTACATTTAATTTAATTAATTCGGAGATTCTAAATTACTTAGTGTGTTGTAATTTAATGAATTAATTAGAACAGAATAATGTATATAAATATTAATCGGGGATGGAATGGTTAATATTTAGGGAAAAATTATTTACTAAGTGAATAGTAATAATGTAATTACGTCGCCTCGAGTATTAGTGACGAGGAGGTACTTATCACATCCGAAAGTCGGTATAAGACTATATGGGGTGGGGGATAAGTATTTTTATAAATTAATTCGGATGCAAATTCTGAGGGTACAGTTGAGTCCGAATGGGCCGAGATAGTCGGAAAAGTGTACCCGGGGGTAGTGAACGGGTCACGGGACGTTTTTAGACATAGCCGGGCCCACTCGGGGACATTTGGGTCACTTGGGCTTGGCCCATTAGTCAAAAAACGGGATTAAGTTAATTAATCTAATAAAAAGAAATAAGGGGGTGGCTGAACTTAATTAGAGAAAGAAAATTAAGGGTTAGGAAACCCTAACAGCAGCCAAAGCCAAATTGGGGATCAAAGAGAGCCATCAAAGGTCATCTTCAACCTTGGGATTTAGCTCCAATTCAGACTCTACGAACCTTAAGGCAAGTGGATAACTTGCAATAGCATTAAATCTGTTTTCGATTCATATTCATGTGTAGTGATTATGTAGAAATCCGTTTTTGGGTGTTAATGGAATGAATATGGGATTTTGAAAACCACAATTCTTATTTACGAAATTTGGGTGATAATTCTTGTAAAATCTGATAATGGTGAATTATGGTATATCTGGTAGATTGATGTCTGCATATTTGAAAACGAATTTGATGATGAAATTTGGGGTATAAATGGACCTAGGGTTTATGATGAAACTTTCCCCAAATCTAGAAACTGGAGTAAATGGACGAATTATTTATGTTGAGGAATATTTTGGAGATCCCTAATGAGTTTCCTAATATGTACAAATGCTAAAAGAGACTTAGTTTCAGTGTAGAAGGAAATTAGGGTTTGCAGATTTTCGCCCATGGCTGTCCGTCTTCGCGAAGAAGACGAGTACCTGTTCGATCGATCGATCGACGCCATGAAGTCGATCGATTGACGGTCGGCAGACACGGACAGTTCGCCCAGTTTTATTTATATAGGATGAGATTTATATAAAAATTGTTATGTAATTAATTATTGTTGAGAAATTAATGCATGGGGTATACCTAATTAAATGTGAGTGAATTAATTAGGAGATGGGAAGGGAAATTTGGATGACACGTCAAAATTGGTTGAGTGACATCGAGGTAAATTATATTACGTAGTAATGGACTAGGAAATTTAGAGTCGGGATTTAGACTCGGGTGAGGTTAATTCGGGCTATGAGATTTCGTCCAATTAAATGGTGAGGGCAACATTAAAAGTAACTGAATTTATTAATGTGCTATTATTAATAATTCGAGTTGGGTAATAACCTCATAATAAAAATGGAATAGGCTTGTGTCACGGGTTAGTACACGGTGTAGCTGGAACATTTTTATGTATGTATATATATATACGGTGTGTGATAGTATATATATATAGTGTATGCCTTAATATCAGTGGTTAGATATTATTATACTCTAGTGCTATAGGGGGAGGTTACGCGCAGTGGATGAATCCCCTAGCTTGAGGAGTAGGGCGAGTAGATTCCCAGGTCATAGCGTCCGTTGCAGGGGGTGAGGGGCATCTCACTTTCCGGGAAGGAATATGACCGCCTCCAATCGTATACTAAACCAAGTTAGTGAGCGATTCTAACTTGGATAACTAGGATATGTGAATATACCTAGTGTACTAGCACTTTAGAGAAATTATATCCGGGGAGTACTTTTACTCGGGTGGATGTTAGTGTTTTATGTATTTCAGTATGTGTGTGAATGCTGCAATATTTTCTAAGTATATAATTAGGTGATTATTATATACGGGCTAAATAAATACAAGTATGAGTTGTTGTATATGTATAACGAGTGGAGTAGTTATATGAATTAAAAAGGGAAATGATTTAATTAAGTTGATGGTACTAATGACTTAAAAATCATAATCACAGTTACTCATATTGGAGTAGAAGGGATTTAGGGAGACTTTAATAATTATCTAGTCATGAGATAGATAACTAGGTGAAAATTAAAGCGTTAGTGGTGCACATTAGAGGAGGGGCAAGGAAGTTCTCAAGAGAGTGCGACACTAACTAAAATATGAAGAGCATGCATATTTATTATTACTGCAAGTTAATCATTTGCTAAATGTTTTCAAATGTTTTGGGTACTAACCCTTGCTATAAAAACTTTTTAAAAACCTTTTAGGTGTCCAGCCACAGGGACGCCAGACTTGACTTAATTCCAGGAACTCCGTTGCTGCAGCATATGTGGATGTTGCGGGACCTTTGATAGACGCCTCTTCCTTTCATTCATAATGTAGAGACTCATTATTATTTATTCGAGCATGTCGCTCACTTTCCATTTATTTGTTTCTTAGATTGTTGGGATTTTATTCTTGTCTTTATGGGATTTATTATTTGGACCGATGGTTTATTCGGTTAATTATTTTTACTTGTGGAATGATTAGTTCAATTATCTGTGATGGTTATATTGCTTTATTTTCCGCATGGGTTTTAGTTTAATTAATGAAAGATAAAAATTGACACCAGTCTATTTTTTTCACTTAGGTGGTTAGTAATTTAATAAAACGACAGTGATGCTAAGAATGGACCAAATGAGAAACCTGTTCTAACTTGATTTAGGACTGATCACCCGGGATTAATTAGGCGGGGTGTCACAGGCCATTCTTATAAGGCTGAACCACTTTAAAATTCTTTGTCTCATTTATTTATCTGTGAATGAATAATTAGAGTAAATCTAATCTTTTACATCAACAGATTTGCACCGTATGTGGAAAACGACTAATAATATCGTTTTTCATCAAGAACAATCCATTACCAATGGCGGATATGCCTGAATCTAGCAATCGAAACGCTGGAACCCCTCCAAATCCATCTGCTCCACCAATTATTCCAGATCTGACTGGAATAATGGCAAATCTGGCTCAGGGCCAGACCGTCATGCAAGAAACAATGCGACAACTCATCCAAACCATCCATGGCGGTGCATCAGCCCATTTCGGACCACGAAGCATTCAAAGAAATACCCGTGCGCCTTCTTCGCGTGCTAGGCGTACTAATTCACATCGCAATGAGGAGTCTGAAGATTTTTCTTATCAACCTGGACGAACTTCGTCAGTGCGAGCCACAGATACTGAACAACGTGTCACCCTCTCCCCAGAAAGGACCAGCGCATTGGAAAGATTAAGTAGGGTTTCTCCTTTCGACCGATTAGGCCCTAGGAGGAACAAAAGTCCTCTTAATGCAACGTCGAGGAGCTTTCGACGACCATCAGATTTAAGGGAAGGATCTGCCCAGTCGCTACCAGCTGCTCGTCAAGATAGATCCTATGACCGACCAGCTGCTCGTCAAGATAAATCCCAGGAGGCCACTTCAACGCGATCAGTTGCTCAAACCAATAGGCCCGAGGAAGGAAATAACGCATGGAAAGGATCTATTCAGAGGCTGGAGAATAGATTAGGGGAAATGGCTAAGGCCAAGAACCCTCTACAATGAACCTTTGTTCGAGGAACACTTTTTGTCCAGGACATTGTTGATTTTCCAACACCATCAAAGTTCAAAGCACCTGTTGTGACTCCCAAGTATGATGGAAAGACTGACCATGTCCTTCATATAGAACAATATCAAGCTGCAACCGACATCAATGCTGTCCCAGATGAGATGAGATGCAGAGCATTCTCGGGAACACTTACCGGATCTGCTCAAATATGGTATAATAGTCTTCCTCGGGGTAAGATTTCAACTTTTCTTCAACTGGCCGATCTATTCATTGGGAATTTCTGCTTTGGAGCAAAGCCAGTTAAACGAGTAGCACATTTGTTAAGTGTTAGACAAAAAGCTGGTGAGAGTACGAGAGATTATATAACTCGTTTTAATAACGAGAAACTCAAAGTCATTGATTATGAGGAGAAGACAACGATTACCGTTTTGATGAGTGGACTACTGCCAAACAAGTTGTACTACACTTTGGCTAAAGATCCACCTCAAACCATGTCGGACCTGATGGGAAAAGCGTCCAAGATTATGAATGCCGAGGAAGCTATGTCTGCGAAGAAGAATATGGACGCCAAAGAAACCAAGGAGGAAAGTGATAAAGTTAAGAAGAAAGAACATAAGAACAATGGTGGTGACAAACAATCCAAAAATAGGTCGTCATGGGAAGTCTTGAGGAAATTTGATAAGTACACACCTTTGAAGGCAAACATCAACCACGTCCTGGAAGAAATTAAGAACAGCGAGGAGTTAAATTGGCCAAAGAAAATGAAGGCAGACCCTGACACGAGGAATAGGGAAAAATATTATGAGTTCCACAAGGATCATGGCCATATGACCAAAAATTCCATAGCTCTTCAGAATGAGATTGAAACACTCATCCGACGAGGAAAGCTAGCAAAGTATGTTGATCGGGGAGGCGAAAGAAAAAACAACGACCGAACTAGAGAGAAGTCTAGATCTCCTCGTCGAGCAGAGGAGAACAAGAAGAGAAACCATGAAGTTGATCCAGAGGATGACCCCGATCTTCCCAAGAAACCAAGGCAGCCAGAACGAGAGGTATTTTCAATACGCTTTGGGTCATTTGATTGTAATGTTATTACAGGAGGAGATGCAGGAGGACACTACACCAAAAATAGGAAACTGGCACGGTTTAAAATCGTGCCAGACGCAATCTGGCACGGTTCAAACTGGTACGCTTTTAGCACGCTTTTAAACTGTGCCAGTTTTTTAATCTGACACGCTTTTGGCACGCTTTTAAATCGTGCCAGATGTTAAATCTGGCACGCTTTAGGCACACGCCAAAACCGTGCCAAATTATCTTTTTTCTGGCACGCTTTTGGCACGGTTATAAAGCGTGCCAGATTGTTTTATAAGCGTTCTCATTTTTATGCATTGGCACGGTTTTGGCATGGTTTAAAACCGTGCCAGATTTTTCAGTTAATTAAAAAAAATAATAATAGGAACCAAATCTGGAAAATCTGCAAATTCCAAATTCGGTAGGAAAAATATTTATTATTTGCAAAAACAAAATCAAGAAAATTCATAAATTATGAATATCGCAGGTTGTTGATAAACTAATGTGCATACAAACTTCAAAAAATTACAAGAGATAATACCAATATAAAGCAACACATGACCATAAAAGTCGACAATAACTTCAAAAAATTACAAGAGTTAATAGTTCCCATATAAAAAAAAAATGGGCAGAGTTTCCTCTATTTTTTTATCATTCCAAAACCTGCTAACATAAAATCTGCCCATATAAAGCCCGCACGGCCATAAAAGTCAACAATAAAACTACTATAGTCAGCACGACCATAAAAATAAACCATAAAACTACTGAAGCCTGCTCGGCCATAACACAAAAAATAGAATCAAGAATATTAACGACACTAAATACACAATCCCCCTATTGTAAAGCATTGACTTCTTCGTGCGTTCCAAGTGGATAAAAGCTAACGATTGAATGTCATCCTACAAAAAAAATAAGACACAAAAAAGATACAATATTAGTAAACAAGTCATTTTTAAAAAAATCATATTCAAGCAAAAAAATTGCATATACAAGAAGAAAAATTGCATATACGACTATGCGGTCAGTTCCTACAAGTTACATTGGTCCCGTGCGAGGTGTTCGGGCCACCTACGGGATCGTTTGGGGGCTGGTTTGGGTTTTCACCCTTTAACGGCCTGTTTTCAAGTCTAAGTGTGATTTTTGCAAATTATCGTCATAATCTCAAACCGGGAGACCCGGGACGACGCGGTCAGTTCCTACAAGTTACATTGGTCCCGTGCGAGGTGTTCGTGCCACCTACGGGGTCGTTTGGGGGCTGGTTTGGGTTTTCACCCTTTAACGGCCTGTTTTCAAGTCTAAGTGTGATTTTTGCAAATTATCATCATAATCTCAAACCGAGAGACCCGGGACGATGCGGTCAGTTCCTACAAGTTACATTAGTCCCGTGCGAGGTGTTCGTGCCTCCTACGAGGCCGTTGGGGGCTGGTTTGGGTTTTCACCCTTTAACGGCCTGTTTTCAAGTCTAAGTGTTATTTTTGCAAATTATCGTCATACTCTCTAACCGGGAGACCCGGGACTACGCGGTCAGTTCCTACAAGTTATAATGGTCCCGTGCGAGGTGTTCGTGCCTCCTACGGGGTCGTTTGGGGGCTGGCTTGGGTTTTCACCCTTTAACGGCCTGTTTTCAAGTCTAAGTGTGATTTTTGCAAATTATCGTCATAATTTCAAACCGGGAGACCCGGGACTACGCGGTCAGTTCCTACAAGCTACGATGGTCCCGTGCGAGGTGTTCGTGCCTCCTACGGGGTCGTTTGGGGGCTGGTTTGGGTTTTCACCCTTTAACGGCCCGTTTTCAAGTCTAAGTGTGATTTTTGCAAATTATCATCATACTCTCAAACCGAGAGACCCGAGACTACGCAGTCAGTTCCTACAAGTTACATTGGTCCCGGGCGAGCTGTTCGTGCCTCCTACGGGGTCGTTTGGGGGCTGGTTTGGGTTTTCACCCTTTAACGGTCTGTTTTCAAGTCTAAGTGTGATTTTTACAAATTATCGTCATACTCTCTAACCGGGAGACCCGGGACTACGTGTTCAGTTCCTACAAGTTACAATGGTCCCAAGCGAGGTGTTCGTGCCTCCTACGGGGTCGTTTGGGGGCTGGTTTGGGTTTTCACCCTTTAAAGGCCTATTTTCAAGTCTAAGTGTTATTTTTGCAAATTATCATCATACTCTCAAATCGGGAGACCCGGGACTACGCGGTCAGTTCCTACAAGTTACATTGGTCCCGTGCGAGGTGTTCGTGTCACCTACGGGGTCGTTTGGGGGCTGATTTGGTTTTTTACCCTTTAACGGTATGTTTTCAAGTCTAAGTGTGATTTTTGCAAATTATCGTCGTACCATCTAACCGGGAGACCCGGGACTACGCGGTCAGTTCCTACAAGTTACAATGGTCCCGTGCGAGGTGTTCCTGCCTCCTACGGGGTCGTTTGGGGGCTGGTTTGGTTTTTCACCCTTTAACGGTCTGTTTTCATGTCTAAGTGTGATTTTTTCAAATTATCGTCATACTCTCAAACCGAGAGACCCGGGACTACGCGATCAGTTCCTACAAGTTACAATGGTCCCGAGCGAGCTGTTCGTGCCTCTTACGGGATCGTTTGAGGGCTGGTTTGGGTTTTCACCCTTTAACAGTCTATTTCATGTCTAAGTGTTATTTTTGCAAATTATCGTCATACTCTCAAACCGTGAGACTCGGGAAGACGCGGTCAATTCCTACAAGTTACAATGGTCCCGTGCGAGGTGTTTGTGCCTCCTACGGGGTCGTTTGGGGGCTGGTTTGGGTTCTCACCCTTTAACGGCCTGTTTTCAAGTCTAAGTGTGATTTTTACAAATTATCGTCATACTATCAAACTGAGAGACCCGGGACGACGCGGTCAGTTCCTATAAGTTACATTGGTCCCGTGCGAGGTGTTCGTGCCTCCTACGGGGTCGTTTGGGGGCTGGTTTTGGTTTTCACCCTTTAACGGCCTGTTTTCAAGTCTAAGTGTGATTTTTGCAAATTATCTTCATACTCTCTAACCGGGAGACCCGGGACTACGGGGTTAGTTCCTACAAGTTACATTGGTCCCGTGCGAGGTGTTCGTGCCTCCTACGGGGTCGTTTGGGGGCTGGTTTGGGTTTTCACCCTTTAACGGCCTGTTTTCAAGTCTAAGTGTGATTTTTGCAAATTATCGTCATAATCTCAAATCGGGAGACCCGGGATGACGCGGTCAGTTCCTACAAGTTACATTGGTCCCTTGCGAGGTGTTCGTGCCTCCTACGGGGTTGTTTGGGGGCTGGTTTGGGTTTTCACCCTTTAACAGCCTGTTTTCAAGTCTAAGTGTGATTTTCCCAAATTATCGTCATACTCTCTAACCGGGAGACCCGGGATGACGCGGTCAGTTCCTACAAGTTACATTTGTCCCGTGCGAGGTGTTCGTGCCTCCTACGGGGTCGTTTGGGGGCTGGTTTGGGTTTTCACCCTTTAACGGCCTGTTTTCAAGTCTAAGTGTGATTTTTGCAAATTATCGTCATACTCTCTAACCGGGAGACCGAGGACTACGCGGTCAGTTCCTACAAGTTACGTTGGTCCCATGCGAGGTGTTCGTGCCTCCTACGGGGTCGTTTGGGGGCTGGTTTGGGTTTTCACCCTTTAACGGCCTGTTTTCAAGTCTAAGTGTGATTTTTGCAAATTATCGTCATAATCTCAAATCGGGAGACCCGGGATGACGCGGTCAGTTCCTACAAGTTACATTGGTCCCGTGCGAGTTGTTCGTGCCTCCTACGGGGTTGTTTGGGGGCTTGTTTGGGTTTTCACCCTTTAACGGCCTGTTTTCTAGTCTAAGTGTGATTTTCGTAAATTATCGTCATACTCTCTAACCGGGAGACCCGGGATGACGCAGTCAGTTCCTATAAGTTACATTGGTCGCGTGCGAGGTGTTCGTGCCTCCTACGGGGTCGTTTGGGGGCTGGTTTGGGTTTTCACCCATTAATGGCCTGTTTTCAAGTCTAAGTGTGATTTTCGCAAATTATCGTCATATTATCTAACCGGGAGACCCGGGACAACGCGATTAGTTCCTACAAGTTACATTGGTCCCGTACGAGGTGTTCGTGCCTCCTACGGGGTCGTTTGGGGGCTGGTTTGGGTTTTCACCCTTTAACGGCCTGTGTTTCAAGTCGAAGTGTGATTTTCGTAAATTATCGTCATACTCTCATACCGGGAGACCCGTGATTATGCGGTCAGTTCCTACAAGTTACATTGGTCCCGTGCGAGGTGTTCGTGCCTCCTACGGGATCGTTTGGGGGTTGGTTTGGGTTTTCACCCTTTAACGGCCTGTTTTCAAGTCTAAGTCTTATTTTTGCAAATTATCGTCATAATCTCAAACCGGGAGACCCGGGACGACGCGATCAGTTCTTACAAGTTACATTGGTCCCGTGCGAGGTGTTCGTGCCTCCTACGGGGTCGTTTGGGGGCTTGTTTGGGTTTTCACCCTTTAACGGCCTGTTTTCAAGTCTAAGTGTGATTTTTGCAAATTATCGTCATACTCTCAAACCGAGAGACTCGGAACGACGCGGTTAGTTCCTACAAGTTACATTGGCCCCGTGCGAGGTGTTCGTGCCTCCTACGGGGTCGTTTGGGGGCTGGTTTGGGTTTTCACACTTTAACGGCCTGTTTTCAAGTCTAAGTGTGATTTTTGCAAATTATCGTCATACTCTCTAACCGGGAGACCCGGGACTACGCGGTCAGTTCCTACAAGTTACAATGGTCCCAAGCGAGGTGTTCGTGCCTCCTACGGGGTCGTTTGAGGGCTGGTTTGGGTTTTCACCCTTTAACGGCTTGTTTTCAGGTCCAAGTGTGAGTTTTGCAAATTATCGTCATACTCTCAAACGGTGAGACCCGGGACTATGCAGTCAGTTCCTACAAGTTACATTGGTCCCGTGCGAGGTGTTCGTGCCTTCTACGGGGTCGTTTGGGGGCTGGTTTTGGTTTTCACCCATTAACGGCCTGTTTTCATGTCTAAGTGTGATTTTTTGAAATTATCGTCATACTCTCTAATCGGGAGACCCGGGACGACGCGGTTAGTTCCTACAAGTTACATTGGTCCCGTGCGAGGTGTTCGTGCCTCCTACGGGGTCGTTTGGGGGCTGGTTTGGGTTTTCACCCTTTAACGGCCTGTTTTCAAGTCCAAGTGTGATTTTTGTAAATTATCGTCATACTCTCTAACCGGGAGACCCGGGACTACGCGGTCAGTTCCTATAAGTTACAATGGTCCCGTGCGAGGTGTTCGTGCCTCCTACGGGGTCGTTTGGGGGCTGGTTTGGGTTTTCACCCTTTAACGGCCTGTTTTCAAGTCTAAGTGTGATTTTTGCAAATTATCATCGTAATCTCAAACCGGGAGACCCGGGACGACGCGGTCAGTTCCTACAAGTTACATTGGTCCCGTGCGAGGTGTTCTTGCCTCCTACGGGGTCGTTTGGGGGTTGGTTTGGGTTTTCACCCTTTAACGGCTTGTTTTCAAGTCTAAGTGTGATTTTTTGCAAATTATCGTCATACTCTCAAACCGAGAGACCCGGGACGACGCGGTCAGTTCCTATAAGTTACATTGGTCCCGTGCGAGGTGTTCGTGCCTCCTACGGGTCGTTTGGGGGCTGGTTTGGGTTTTCACCCATTAACGGCCTGTTTTCAAGTTTAAGTGTGATTTTCGCAAATTATCGTCATACTCTCTAATCGGGAGACCCGGGACGACGCGATCAGTTCCTACAAGTTACATTGGTCCCGTGCGAGGTGTTCGTGCCTCCTACGGGGTCGTTTGGGGGCTGGTTTGGGTTTTCACCCTTTAACGGCCTGCTTTCAAGTGTAAGTGTGATTTTCGCAAATTATCGTCATACTCTCATACCGCGAGACCAGGGATTACGCGGTCAGTTCCTACAAGTTACATTGGTCCCGTGCGAGGTATTCGTGCCTCCTACGGGGTCGTTTGGGGGCTGGTTTGGGTTTTCACCCATTAACGACCTATTTTCAAGTCTAAGTGTGATTTTCGCAAATTATCGTCATACTCTCTAACCGGGAGACCCGGGACTACGCGGTCAGTTCCTACATGTTACAATGGTCCCGTGCGAGGTGTTCGTGCCTCCTACGGGGTAGTTTGAGTGCTGGTTTGGGTTTTCACCCTTTAACGGCCTGTTTTCAAGTCTAAGTGTGATTTTTTCAAATTATCTTCATACTCTCAAACCGAGAGACCCGGGACTACGCGGTCAGTTTCTACGAGTTACGTTGGTCCGTGCGAGGTGTTCGTGCCTCTTACGGGGAGGTTTGGGAACTTGTTTGTGGTGAAATCACCTATAACAGTCCAATATCTATACACCTCATGACCACATGAGTAAAACACTCATGTCCATAATAAGCTATACTTCTATGTCAATATGGACTCACTACGAGGGGTCATTAATTGTTTGTACTAAATCTCAATAGTGTAAGGCATAATTACTATCAAGAGGCATAATGTTGAAAAACTAACACATGTTATTCAAACTCCATTCATTAGAACTCCTATCATTGAAAGAGGTGTAATGATGTGGGAATGCTCACACAACTAAAGTTTTTTGCTTTGTGACTTCAAATAATAAGTAAATATTCTTATAAAGTTTCTCATAGTTGAGCCAATTACGTCTTGATTAATAGCATAAGATCACGTAACTTTAATTTTACTTCCATAACAAAACTTCAAATATGAAAACACCTAATTAAAAAAAAGTGTTAAACCCCATAACCATATATACACTAAAGGACACGCATATATAAAGTATTGCACATATATAAAATTATATATCTTATTAGAAGTAAAATATAATACTAGAGTTTTACCTGTCCAGTAGCGAGTTAGTGGGATTCTGCATGTGAAAGTTACATTACTTGTAATTCCTTGGCCTTGGCCTTGCTCTGAAGCTACTTTTACATATAAACTGCTAATATCCTGACCTACAATACGTTAATGTGATCAAAATTAACTAGAGAATAAACTAGAAAGAAGTCAAGTCCAAAGGGTATGAACAATAAGCTTACCTTTGTATCCATGCTAACTAAATCCTTAGCACAAGTGAACAGTCCAAATGCATGCTAACTACATCATTATAAACAATTCAATTACAGAAACATATTGAATGATTTCTCACTAGACAATAAAAAAAAAATAAAGAAAAATTCCATATAGTGAATACTTACTTACAGTTATTGATATGCCCCCAAGCCCTCGGTGATTGCTCACAACAACATTCCGGCTTTGGCACTATTTCATCAACCAAACATAGAGCTAATAAATTTAAAGTGTATAATTACATGTATATACATACATGTGCAAATATACATATTCATACCAATCAAAAGCTGATCTTTAGTGCACTTCTTCCATTCCACCTTCAAGTACACACACTATGTGTACGCACACATATATACATAAACAATCAATTCATTGATGAGACACTAAGGTGTTAAAATGACAATATACAAACATATATACACACACATACGCGTTTTGGTAATTAATTCTAATTCTAATTATAAAATTCTCTATAGACCTTTATTTCTCATTTTTTTCCCTAAAGTTTTAGTGAAATAATCTCATTTTTATTTCATTTCCACCCTTCCAGCTCCAAATCTACACATAGACAATCAACTCATCAACGAGACACAGGGATGTAAAAAGGAAAACATAACAACACACACTGCGTTTTGGCAATTAATATTCTGATTTTTCCTCAAGCTTCAATGACAAAAATGCTATATGTATTTCATTTCTTCCCTACCAACTCCACATACATGAACAATCAATTCATCAACAAGTCACAAAGGAGTTAAAAAGAAAATCTATAATCACACACACACATATATATATATATATATATACACATACACAAGTGTACGCATCCTGACGATTGAAATACCTGTGTTGGTTTGATTTCATAAATATTGTGGATGATGGAGGCGACAGTGAGGATGAGCGCCGGGTAGTGTGGATCGTGGAGTATGGACAGTGGCGGACCCAGGATTTTTGGAAAGGGGGTGCGAAATTTTCAAGCAATGTCGGGGGTTTGGGGGTGGTAGGCCCCGCGACGATTTTTTTAGGTTTAACATTGATATTATCATAAAATTGTACTTCAGCATTGAAAATTAACTGAAAAATTAACATTGAAATTTGAAATGACTCCTAAATATTTCTACCATTTCCCTAAATACTAAATTGGACATAAATAGACACGATAACCCGAATAAAAAAACGATTAACACGACAAGACACGATAACATAACTAACACGACTCATAATTATGGCACGATACGAACACGACATATCGTGTCAATTTCGAGTCAATTTCACGTCGTTTCGTAGCGTCTCTAAAATTGTTGCCCCTACTAAATACGATAGCCCTAAATATTGAATAGAAAAATACAATACCCCTAATTTCTAACATTGAACAAAAAATACCACTAAATATTTCTAACATTTAAAGATTTGGGAAAAAAATACTCCTAAGAATGAACAGTGTTAATTTCCTAAATATTTACAAATGAACACAAAAGTACTCCTAACATTAAATGATTTAAATCTTTGAAGGAACACAAAAATACTCTTAAACGTTTAATTTAAATGATTTAAACATTTGAATAAAAAAACATTTAAATATTTAACTAAATAACATACCTGTCGTTGAGATTAGTTCACTGAAAAACATGAAAGATCAAAATTTCATCATTCAGACACCAAATTGAAGATCCATCTTGATTTCTATAAAACTGTTATGTCAAACTTTCTCCTCAGTTAATGGAAGTTCCAGAACAATCCACGATGGACTTGAAAGGCCCAAGTTTGTATTAATTCTGGAGACAAAAATATTGTTGTCATAGACCCCCCAAATATCCCCCCAAAACCCCCTTTTAACAAATTTTAAACACTTACGTCTACTAATTTTCTTCTTGTAGAAGTTCACGCTAGTGACACAACGAGTGGGCCTAACAATAAATTATCCTTAAATGTTTAGAAATTATTAACAAAGTAACTAATTGATGGAAGAAATGGTTTGTTATCTGGACCTTGAATACTGGTTTATTCTCTTGTCATGTAGATAACGAATGTTGGTTAGGGTTTCGGCATCTATTCCACAAATATCCATTTCACATATATGCAATTAATTCGTCAGGTTTAGGCCTCAATATATTTCCTATATCGGTACAACAATACCAACTTGTAATTGAATCAAATGAAAGAAATTTAGAAAATAAACCTGAAGTGGAGATTGTTGTCGGAAGTTTGGTGTAGTGGTGAATCATCGGTTGCCATTTAGATTCAGACACTAATTTTGTTTAGTTCCTCTTTTAGGTATAGCACCCGCACCCACTTCTCTCTTTTTAGGCGGAGAAACTCTCGGAGATACAAAAGAGCGAGGGTCGTATAGGCATTTGAAAGGATGGAGCAGCTCGGTTTGAAGCCAGAATTCTCTAATGACAATAGGTGAGAGGCTGCGATGAAGAGGCGGCGGGAGGCTGCGATGAAGAGGCGGAGGCAGGAGGCTACGATGAACAGAAAGCAATGGGTAGCTTCGATCGGGGTCGCCGGGTATAGAGAGAGAGAGAGAGATGGAGATTTAGTCTCTTGAAAAAAATAAAGATTGTCTCTTGAAATTTTGGTTCCCCCCTCAAATTTTGGGGTGTTATTTTTTTAATGAAGTGTACTCATATTTGGCACGGTTTAGAGCCGTTCCAGAATCTGACACTGTTTTAAACCGTGCTAGTTTATGATTAAACCGTGCCAGAATCTCCTTCCCTCAGTGTGCCAGATTAGCATTTTTAGTGTAGTGGGAGGAGACCTTACTGCAGAAAGAAAAGCTTACCTCGGTGAGGCTCAAGCTTGCTCGTACATTCAGCGAATAAATCTAGCTGAGGAAGATCGCCCGAGAAAGGTGAACAAGTCGAAATTGGTTATCGATTTTTCAAAAAATGACCTTGCAGGTGTTTTATATCCTCATGATGACCCGCTGGTGATCAAAATGAGAATGAAGGAGGTCATGATTTCAAGAGTACTGGTCGATAATGGTAGCTCGGCAGACATCATGTTCTACTCGTGCTTCGATAGTTTAAATCTAAAGCTATCTCAACTGGAGCCTTACCACAGACCTCTCATTGGTTTTGCTGGCGAGAAAGTATTTCCACTTGGGACGACCAAGTTGGATATATTCATTGGTACGTGGCCTGCTTATCGGACAGAAAGAATATGTTTCTTCGTGATGGATAAGAATGTCCAATCATTGTACAATATCATCATGGGAAGAGTAGGATTGAAGAAGTTCGAGGCTGTACCATCTACAGTGCATCAGTGCCTAAAATTTCCAACAAACTTTGGAGTAGGAGTTGTGAAAGGTGATCATAAAGTAGCTCGGGAATGCTATTATTCATCCGCCGAGCAAGAAGAACTGGAAGAATTAAAGAAAAAGACTACTACCTATCAAGTGGATGAAGGTGCAGAAATTGAAACATTGGATCCTCGAGATGAGTCGCAACTCGTGAAGGGTCAAGTGGTGGAAACTACTGAAAACATCATTCTGGACGACGAGCACCCTGAGCGAACTACTCAAATAGGTTCATCGTTGGAAGCCTCATTAAAATAGGAATTGATAACTTTCCTTAGAAGCAGAAGACAAACTTTTGCGTGGAGTCATGAAGATATGCCTGGAATAGACCCAAACTTCTTATGTCACGAGCTCAATGTGAATAAGGAGATCAAGCCTGTGAAGCAGAGAAGAAGAATATTTAGTCCCAAGAAGAATCAAGCTATACAAGAGGAAGTCGAGAAGCTCCAGAAAGCTTGTTTCATTGAAGATGTTAAATATCCAGATTGGTTAGCTAATGTGATAATGGTAAAGAAGAAAAACAACAAGTGGAGGATGTGTGTAGACTTCACCGACCTCAACAAAGCACGCCCAAAGGATCACTTTCCACTGCCCCGAATTGATCAACTGGTGGATGCTACCTCGGGACATGAGTTGCTGAGCTTCATGGATGCTTATTCTGGCTATAATCAAATTAAAATGAAACCTGAAGACAGGGAGAGTACTTCTTTCATTACCCCTCGGGAAACTTATTGTTATAATGTTATGCCTTTTGGTTTGAAAAATGCAGGTGCGACATATCAGCGGCTGATGAACAAAGTCTTTGCTGAACAAATCAGTTGCAATATGGAAGTCTATGTTGACGATATGCTGACAAAAAGCAAAAAAGCTGTCGATCATCTAGTTGATTTAAGTCAGACTTTTGATCAACTGGATAAATATCAAATGAAGCTGAACTCGACGAAGTGCATATTTGGAGTATGAGAAGGCATGTTTCTCGGATACATTGTCAATCAACGAGGCATTGAGGCAAATCCCGAAAAGATCAAAGCTCTATTAGGGCTGCGATCTCCAACGACGAAGAAGGAAGTACAGGGTCTCACAGGACGAGTAGCAGCACTCAACAGATTTGTGTCACAAGCAACTGATAGATGTCTCCCATTCTTCAAGACACTCAGAAAGACTTTTGAGTGGAATGATGAATGCGAGAAGGCTTTTCAAGACTTGAAGAAATACTTAGGAGCACGTCCTCTGTTGTCCAGGCCAGTAATAGGAGAAAAATTGTACTTGTATCTCGCAGTGTCCGAGAATGCAGTTAGCTCAGCGTTGATCAGAGTGGAGAATGGAGTGCAAAAACCAATTTACTACGCAAGTAAGGCCTTTCGAGGAGCAGAGATCAGATATCCAAGGCTGGAAAAGTTAGCACTGGCGCTTATTGAAGCAAGTAGGAGAATGAGGCCATATTTCCAGGCTCATACCATAGTAGTATATGCTGATATGCCATTGAGGCAAGCCCTGCATAAGCCAGAAAAATCAAGAAGATTGATGTACTGGGCAACAGAGCTCGGTGAATATGATATAGTCTATGAACCCAGATCATCGCTTAAAGGGCAGGCTGTAGCAGATTTTATAACGGAGTTCACCTATCCTGATAGCTCCGAGGAACAAAAGTTGCTCGCTGATCAACCTGTGGATGTTATAGGATCAACAAACACAGGCTCAGACCAATTTCGATTGGTAAAAGGGCGTGTGGATATTACAGGATGTGACGCAGAGATAGTTGTGAGGACTCTAGACGAGAAACAAGAGTTGCTCGCTGATCAACCTGTGGATGTTACAGGATCAACAAACACTAGCTCAGACCAACTCAGGTTGGTAAAAGGGCAAGTGGATGTTACAAGATCATTGGATTTGGGCTCAGACCAACTCCGGTTGGTAAAAGGGCAAGAAGAAATGATCGACGAAGAGCAAGAAGAATCCGAGGAGGAAATGAAGCAACAAATATTTCACCGAGGAACTCTAACTGATCAGAAATTTGAAGACGAGTTACCTATATGGAGACTATATGTAGATGGCTCATCTTGCACTGCAGGATGCGGCGCGGGGATAGTTTTGAGCACTCTGGATGAGGTCGATATGGAATACGCCTTGCGTTTCCAATTCAAAGCCTCCAACAATGAGGCTGAGTATGAGGCCATGATTGCAGGACTTGGTTTAGCAAAAATTATGGAGGCGCAGCAGATTATTGTCTTCAGTGATTCTCAATTGATCGTAAATCAAATGTTGGGAGTATATGCAGTTATAGGAGAATTAATGATCAAATATCATGCAAAGGCAAAGGATCTGGTGTCAAAATTTGCCGCTATTCAGCTGGTCAGAATAACAAGAATGGAGAATGCGAGAGCAGACGCCTTAGCTCGATTAGCATCAGCTACTCGTACCGAGCTACGATGAACAATCCCAATTGAAGTTTTAGCTGGCCGGAGTATAAATGAAGATCTGGCGATGAACTTTATTACCCTTACCATCTTGGATGGATCCCATTAGGGCATATATTGCGGAAGGAGAATTGCCAATTGACAAGTTCGCAGCCAAGAAATTGAAGTTTAAAGCTGCTCGGTATGTATTAACTAACTGTATTCTTTATAGACGAGGAATTATGGCAGGTTTGCAGAGATGTGTACATCCCTCCGAGGTAAAAGAATTAATCGAAGAGATCCATGAAGGGTCCTGTGGAGCACATGTAGCAGGTCGGACGCTTTTACAAAGGGTGATGACGCAAGGATACTACTGGCCGACGATGAGGGCTGATTGTATAGCCTATGCAAAGAAATGTGACAAGTGCCAGTGCTTTTCCTCCATCCGAAGAACTCCACAAGCATTGTTGACACCCATAACTTTCCCTTGGCCATTTGCCATGTGGGGAATTGACTTGGTTGGGCCACTACCAACGACCCGAGGAAGGTTCAAGTACCTCATCGTCGCAGTGGATTATTTTACTAAGTGGGTAGAAGCTGAGCCACTCATTGATATGACGTACGAGAAGGTGTACCAATTTTTTTGGAAGAACATCATTTATCGATATGGTCTTCCCCATGCTTTCATCACAGACCATGGAACACAATTTGATAACGAGGAGTTCACGGCCTATTGTCATCAATCAAATATTTTGAAGGTCCACTCAGCACCAGGCCATCCTCAAAGCAATGGACAAACTGAAGTGACAAACAGAACGCTACTAAATGGCTTGAAGAAAAGATTGGATGATGCGAAAGCAAATTGGATCAACGAGCTACAATCAGTACTTTGGGCTTACCGAACTACTCACCGAGTAGCAACAAGAGAATCACCATATATGCTGGCGTTTGGAAGTGAAGCTGTTTTACATACCGAGTTGGGCCTCCCAACACACAGGGTACTAAATTTTAATTCCCCTATCAGCGACTTAATGAGAAGAATGGATTTAGACATGCTCGAGGAAGTTAGAGAAGAAGCAGCCATCAGAAATGTTGCATACCAGCAGCGAACAACTTTGTTTTACAACAAGAGGGTGAAGAAATGCGACCTGAAAGAAGGAGACTATGTGCTGAAGAAAGTAATTCAAAAGCACAATAAACTGGAGGCAAATTGGCATGGACCATACCGAGTTACAGAAGTTGTTCGACCAGGAACTTATTGAATAGCAACTCTAGAGGGAGAGGAGTTTAAGAATGCATGGAACGCAGAGCACCTACGCAAGTATTATCAGTGATGTATATTCCCATGTAATGCAGTTCCATCATTATGAATAAAATGAAGATATTCTGCCAAAGTTCTTCCTTTTATTGAGAATTTTTCGGGGAATACTAGTGTTACACACTACTCGGTAAAGCTCCAGACTGCTTAGCAAAATATTCCCAAAAATGCCAACTTCGGTTGGTTAGGAAACAAAATATTCCTAAAAATGCCAACTTCGGTTGGTTAGGAAACCAAATATTCCTAAAAATGCCAACCTGTTTGGCTAGGAAACAAAATATTCCTAAAAATGCCAACCTGTTTGGCTAGGAAACAAAATATTCCTAAAAATGCCAAAAAATGCCAACCTGTTTGGCTAGGAAACAAAATATTCCTAAAAATGCCAACCTGTTTGGCTAGAAAATAAAATATGCTCGCAAATGCCAACTTATGTTGGTCGGGAGGTAAGATTACATCCAGAAAGCGATAAAAGTCTACTAACTATGGCTGGTCGAAGATAAAAACCCACCAACTGTAGTTAGTCGACAAGCAAAATTTATCGATCTTGGTTGGTCGGAAACATTTTATGGGTAAAATTGTATCAGAAAGACTAACTACAACTGGTCGGGGATAAAAACCCACTAACTGTAGTTGGCCGACATGGAGAATCTAACAACCTAGGTTGGTTGGAAACATTTTAAACAACATTTTTATACTCATTACTTTATTATTAAGTGATCGAGCAACAGTATTGATACTTGTAACTTTTTAATTGTTACTGAGTTGGTTGACAAACAACACAATATTGTTATCTTTTTAACAAATATAAAGTGTTTGATAATTACAAGACGAAAGCAATCAAGATTTGCAAACAAAAATGAAAGTCTTTCATTGAATTCAAAATAAATTACAACATGAAAAGTACATTGATATTGAAATGCCAACTAACTATTACATCAAAAATTCCTATTCTACTGGTCTCTTCCCCTCTGCTTTGGACACAGGTTCCTCGCCAACAGGCGGATCATTTAAAGACAGAGGAGAATTGATGAAGTTGAGATCCTTCAACATCCTGACATTCATCACGGATGGTCGATCTAAGAGATGCTCGGGACGAGATACCTCAATTTGAGAATGTAAATTGTAGTCACCGAGATACTTTGAAATTAATCTCCGAGGAATGGCCCGAGCAGGGATCTAACTCATGTCCAGTTTGTATGATGGCACAGGCAAGTCGACCATCCAGGGATCATGGTAGTCCCACAGATAATGACCTTGTTCGAGCTTCAACACACCTAAGGAATTCAACCAGCCTTGCTTATAGCCCTCATTGTTGGCATTCTGGATACGATCGTCCAAGTGGAATAGTGCTTCGTTGTATCCAGCCATCCAGAACTCCCTGGGCTGTTTGTGGTACTGATATGTTAGCCTCTTCATCTGCTCGAGGAGATTCTTGATGAAAAGCTCCTTATTCTCCAAGACTGACTTCTGAGCGGAGAGCTGTTTTTCCAGGTCCCTAATCTTCTTTGACATATTAGATAACGCCTGGTTCTTCGCCATTAATTGGAAAGCCTGGTTCTCTAAGGAAGACTGAGTCCTCTGTTCCTCGACAAGAACCCGAGCTGCTCTTGCTCATCCCCGATGAGCTCTTGCTCGACCACGAGAAGATGAAGAGGTGCCAGAGCTCTTCAAAGTCTCCAACTCGTCCCTCAACTTGGCGTTCTCAACCTCTAAGAACGAAAATCCCTCATCGGTCACTGGGATCAAGGCACTAGAAGTGGAAGCTGCAAACTTCAATTGTGACAGCTCCTTCTGCAGGTTGTTGTTTTCCTTTTCCAGTAACTCAGCAATCTGTCTACATTCTTCGACCTCACCTCTCAAGGTTCTCTCCCTTACATCATACCCAACAAAAAGCTTCTCGTAGCCCTTGTCGACAATGATCTGCTGGTACTTCTTCTCGTACCCCTCATGCAACAAGGCAGTGGATTCTTTGTATTGAAGCTGAAGGTCTTCGACGGTGCTTTGAAGATCCTCGATCATTTCATAATAGGCAACGTTATTAGCCACTGTTCGATCGAGTAGACACTTCAGATATTGATATGCTTCAACTGCCTGTTCTGGAGCATCTTGGACGAGGATGTCTACAACTTGTGCTGCATTCAAGTCTGTATGACCAACCTTAAAGTATTCATTATATTGTCGCAACAACTTAGTATCATGGGCAGATAGTAATTCCATCCTGGCCAGAAACTAGCAGAGAAAGAAAGAGCAATCATCAATAAGAAATATAAGCAGAGTATGAATAGAAAATAGACAACAGTATGCAAAAAGTTGAAGTTTTATTAGATCATAGTTCAGAGTTACATATTATGGGTTACATTTGATAAAGAGAAAGAAAATAAAGTTAAACACGAACAATTCTACACCTTCTCCTTATCTCCCAAAACTTTATCGGGAGGCTGGGATGAAGATATAGGTTGCTCGGGGGGAATGGATAGTCGCTTGGGCAGCACTGGCAATTGCTCGGAGGAACTGACGATCTGCTGAAGTTCCTCGACAGCAGGCTGAATGGCTGGGGAATGATCTCCCATCACCATAGAAGACTCTTCTGAGGCATCTTCGTCCTCTTCAAGATCTCCTGGGGTTGGAGGGGAACCAGGAATGTGTTGCTGGAAGAGCTCAGAAGATTCATCAACTTTCATTTCCTGGAGAGTAGCAACCCAACCATCCCTAAAGTATTTTAGGCTACCATAGTCCACTTGCGATACCATGGCAGCCAACCCTTTGTTCCACCCCTTATCCCAGCCAGCGCTGATGGAATTCTTCACAGCCATCTTCCTCTTTAATTTCTCCGAGGAAAGCTGCTCGGACAACAGGTTCTCAGCAGCCTTCAATTTATTTTCTGCCTCCTCTTTCTGCCGACCTACTTCCCGAAGCCGAGCCAATTCCTCCTCGGCAGCCTTGAGTTTATCTTCAAACTCTCCAGCAGTGTTGAGCTTCTCTTCAAGCTCCTTATTAGCCTTCTCCAGGGAATTTATTCTCTTCTCCAACTCCTTGGAGGCATCAACCGCTCGAGCTTTTTCTTGCTCGATGGAGGCAAACTTCTTCTCCCAGACAGCCTTATCAGTGGCATAATTCTGGCGAGCGTCTTCCAAAGACTTGATAACCTCTTCTAGAGCTCCCTCCACACTGGACGAGGAGCATGAAGCTTTAATGGATTCATCCTTCTTCAGGATTATGTTAAAGCAGCTCGTCAACTGTGAACAGAAAAAGAAAGTAAGTTAGAAACATAAATGACAAAGGAAATATGAAAAGTTGAAAGTAAGAAAACTTACAGAAGCAAGGTGACGAGCAACTAGTGAGGTGACCATGTCTCGAGTAAGGTTTTCTTCAGTACCTTGGACCTCGGGAATGATCCAGGACTTTATCGAGCTCATGGCAGAGCTCGGGGGAACAAAAGTTGGAACCCCAGATCCAGTAACTGGGGGCTGAGTGATGGTATCAGCCAAATTGACCGAGGAGCTTTTCTTCAGCCTCCTCGGGGGAACAAGAACGGATTCAACCAAGGAAGAACCCTTGGTCGGTGATATCACAATCACCTCTCCAGGAGCAGCAGACCTGCTCGGAGCCACTGCGGGCTTCTCAGCAACCTTCACAACTGCAGCAGCTAAGGAAGGTGTATCATTCTTCTTCGTCCCCTCCCTTGGGACATCAATCCTACTCCTTTTTGCCTCCCCAGAACCGGAGGCATTTTGTTTAAATAGGGTAGGAGGTCTTCTCTTCTTCATCATTTCACTTAAAGGAATATGAGATTCCGGCGATGAGCTAGTGGAAGCTGGTACTGGCTCTGATTCACTTATCACTGGACGAGCAGTGAAAGAAGAGGTGTAGCTCTTGTACTGGAGCAGATACGAAGCCGACCTAATGTACTCGTCGGCAACACTCTGATGCAGACTCCAGATAAGTTTCAGATGTCTTATATTAACATCTGCTTCCTTTGGGCACTTTCTTTTGTTACCAACTGCAAATAAATAAACATTGAGATATCAGTGGCACATTTTATCAAACATAAAAGAAACATGATTTCAAAATAAATAAAATGAAATAAAAATAACCTATCCCATTTCCATAAGGAGGGCATCTGGGACCCTGGTAAACCTCATCTCTAGTTAATGGAGGGTGTTGCCAATTTTTTATGACAACCCCGTGTTCAAAATAATCCCAATTGGCATCAGGGAGATTGACTACTAAGGCTCTATTTAAAAATCTAGTTTTTAAATAAAAAATATTATCATTAACTGCCCATCTATAGCAGTACATAATTTCTGGAATTCCTATGCGAGTTCCATGGACTTGATTTAATTTATGAACCCCATTAACTATTCTCCATGTGTTGGGGGCTATTCTTGCAGGAGCGACGTCAAAATAATGACAAAATTCCAGACACAAGGGATTTGGTGGAAAAGAAAATCCACACTCAGCAATAAAAAGGCTGGGGAACCAATGTCCCTCAGCCAAATTGAAATAATCAAAAGGCTCAGAAAGCTCTTCCAAGACAACCCAAGAGGGAATGGAAAAATCACGGCGAAACTTTTCAAGAGACTCAACAGGGTAGACCATGATGATGAATAAAAGAAATGAAGAATAAAGAATAAGATTGTGACACCCCACCTAATTAAATACCGGGCGATCACTCCTTTATTAAATTAAATCAAGGTAAACAGTTGGTTCATTCTCAGCATCACTGTCGATAAAATAATTTTTCCAATTTAACACCCTATATAATTAAGCTAAGTGTCAAAACATTTTCCATACAAAACTTTCCAAATTTTAATTACAGAAAAGATTTATTTTAATTAAAACAACATTTCTACAATAAAGAATCACACCACAATAAACCAAATAACATAATACATTCGTCAATCGAATGTCAACAAATGGAACTAAAACCACAAATCCATCCTGAATAAATCCCATAGAACAATACTCGAAATAAATGAAATACAAAATCCCAACAACAAATGAAATGATGAAAAGGGCGACACGTGCCCGATAAATGAGAATAATAGGAGTGGAGTCAATAACAGAAGCCGTCTACTCAAGTGACCTGCAACTCCCACCTAAGCTGCAGCTCGTTCTTCTCAAGGGATCCTAAGCAAGACGCCCCTGTGGCTGGGCACCTGAAAATATACATATATATATACAAGAGAGAGAGAGAGAGAGAGAGAAAAGAAACGGGTCAGAGCCCGAAAGTGTGTTTGATTTTAAAATACGTTAAGCAAGTATTTAAATTGATACAGGCCAATGCAAATCATATTAGTGCGTCTCTCTCTTGAGAAATACTCACCTCTCTTCTAATGTGCACACCTATCGCACTAACCTTTCCAACGGTTTGTTTCAGCATCTAACATACTAGTCTTTCTAGCAGCTTTAACTTAACTAAAATTACTCGTAAGATTTAATACACGATATCCACTTAAAAGATGTTCCAACAGTAGCCCAAAATTCTCTATTTTTAACTTCATAAAAATAATAAAGTTCCCGTGACATTTTATACTTTCTCAAAACAAGTATTTAATAATTTGAGTCAACAACCATGTTCTACTTATCAAATCTCAGTAGACAGTTTCAAATATCATAATCTCATATATATATATTAACTACTCGTATAATATATATATATAACAGCACCCCGAATAAAACTATGGTGCGTGCATACTTCCACTATCCAAAGCCCCATATCACTCATTTTAAGGGGAATACATTCGGAATCACTCTCGAATTGTATTAACATAAATACACAAACAATATTGAGGCGAAGCATAGATTCCAAGTCTCTAAGAGGGTAGCACATACCGGCGTCTCTTAGGACCGTCTGAACTATCACATCGATAGCTTGTACCAAGGACATCTATCTTCTAGGGTACAAGTCAATATCCCCCATAAAGGTCCCATCGAGATAAGACTTGTCCCAACGCGGAAACCTCAGGGATAGCAAGTAGCGTGGGTATGATTTTCACATGTATATAATATATGTACACACAATCATATAACTATACCAAGTTCATATTAATATAGGTTCTTCCCATCACCCGTAATTATACCGTTTATCCTTAATTTCACAATTATAGAATTACGTATAAGGTTTTATTCCTAACCTTAACTCGAAGGGTTTTCTCACTTATTACCTACTACTCATGGGTTATATCCTCACAAATCTGAAATTCAGTAAGTGACTTTATTTGATTCCAACGTAACTCTCTTACACACCTCAACCTTTAATTTCATAAATCTACCCACCTAAAGTAAATATCCCATAATTACCATACTCTTTGAAGATTAAAGGTTCTAACATTTATCCATATACCCTACTGGTCCTCAATATCTCCCAAATCCTTTTATTTAGAATGCCCAAAGGTTATTCCACGATAAATTAATTTAACTAAATAAACAAGAGAAATAGGAGTCTGCCAGGAGGGGTCGATCGATCGAAGTTTGGGGCTCGATCGATCGAACCTTCGATCGATCGATAATCTAGGCTCGATCGATCGATCAAGCAGGTCTGGGCAAAAATTCTGCAGAAATTGCAGTGACGGGAATCATCAAAGTTCTTCAACAATAACCATATTTTCCAACACTAATCGACCCAAAAATTCTACTACTAACATACTAACATAATTCCAGATGTTTATAACGTTCAGCATGCGTGTATACATCGTTAATCATGGTTAAACAACCCAAAATCTCATCTAAACATCAAGAACCCTAAAGTTTTCATAACTATCATGTAATTCAGTTTTTCTCCAGAATTTCTTCCTAATATAACATCACAAATTCGTGGGTTAATCATCTACTTCACATAATAGTTCCAGAATATGGTTATAATGTTTTCTACATGCAAATCCCTATCAAAATTGGGGTTTTCTTCCATTGATTATACTCCTAATCATTCCTACACTAATATGAATATTGCACCAACGAAAATACGCAAGTTAAACACTTGCCTGGGATTTCAGAGGTCTGGTTTCCTGCTGATATTGGTGTGGTTGCGTTCTCCTCCTCGCGATCTACGCGTTGGTGGTGACGGTGGTGCAAATGGTGGTGTTTTGGCCTTGAATCACCTTGAGAGCTCTCTCCTCTCTACTCCAATGGACGTTCTAGGGTTCTGAATGTTCTAACCCTAAAAGGCTGACTTAAATGGCTGCTAAGGATGGCTGAAATTCGTGGGTTTAATTACCCTATTTTGTAAAAAGACCAAAATGCCCTCCCGGGTCACTAATTAAGCCTAAAAACATCCCGAGACCCAAACTAAACCCCCGGGTACACTTTTCTGACTATCTCGACCTTTCCGGACGCGTTGACGTACTCAAAACAGCCATACGGACAACTTATAAAAGATTCACTTTTTAATTAACATAATTAGTCCCGACGTGACACGGGCACGTCCCGACTTAAATTTCCGAAATAGTCATTTAATTCACTTATGACATTCAATATAACCAATATAATATATTACTATGCTCATTAGTAATATTCAACAAGCTTCCCATAATTACTAACTCTAATCACGTTAATAATTATAACATAATTAATTTTCGGATTTTTATTAAATAAATCATCACATTAAATTTACTAAATCCCCAAATTAAATATAGCATAAAATTACAGGGTATTACATACTTCCCCCCTAATAACGGAATTTCGTCCCGAAATTCGGAAAATAAGGCATACCTGATAAGAACAAATCTGGATATCTCTCGCGCATATCTGCCTCACGCTCCCAAGTGGATTCCTCCACATTATGGTGTTCCCACTGGACCCGCACAAGTGGAACTACTTTCGATCTCAATCTCCTCTCACTATAGTCTAGAATAGCCACTGGTCTCTCCTCGTAAGAGCTATCAGACTGTAAGTCTATCTCATCTATCGCAATGTGAGTATGGGCCATATCATCCCGAAGATATCGTCTCAACGACGAGATGTGGAATACATCGTGGATGCGATGTAAATGTTCTGGCAATCCCAACTTGTATGCTACCAGCCCAATCTTCTCGATGATGGGAAATGGTCCTACGTACCTCGGAGCCAATTTCCCCTTCTTCTTGAACCTCATCACCCCCTTCATAGGAGATACACGCAACAACACTTGATCTCCCACATTAAACTCCCGGAAGAACCGTTTCGCATCGGCGTAGCTCTTCTGCCTGTCTTGGGCTACCCGAATACGACTCCTGATTACCTCAATCCTCGCGGAGGTCTCCTGAATCACTTCTGGTCCTAGCAACTTGTTGTCCCCCACCTCGAGCCAACAAGTTGGAGAACGACAAGGCCTGCCATACAAAGCCTCAAATGGAGCCATGCCAATCGTGAATTGTTAGGAGTTATTATAAGCAAACTCTACCAGTGGAAGGTGTGGCTCCCAACCTCCTCTGAAATCGAGAACACACATGCGTAGCATATCTTCCAACATCTGATTAGTACGCTCTGTCTGTCCATCTGTCTATGGGTGGTAAGCTGAACTCAGTCTCAACTCTGTACCCATAGCCTCCTGAAAGCTTTCCCAGAAACGTGACACAAAAATCTTGTCTCTATCTGACACAATATTCAGGGGCACCCCATGTAATCTGACAATCTCAGCGATGAACAACTGGGCATACTGACCCGTGGTATAATCTATCCTTACTGGCAGAAAATGAGCCACCTTGGTCAGACGGTCTACAATCACCCAGATAGAATCGTGGCCCCGCTGTGATGTAGGCAACCCTGTAATGAAATCCATGGAAATACTTTCCCACTTCCACGCGGGTACTTCCAACGGCTGAAGTAATCCCGACGGTTTCTGGTGGTCCACCTTCACCAGCTGGCAAGTAGAACATTTGGACACAAATTCAGCGATATCCTTCTTCATCCCACTCCACCAGTACTGTCGTCTCATGTCCTGGTACATCTTATCGCCTCCCGGATGTACTGCAAATCGGGACCCATGAGAATGAGTCATCACTTCATGACGTAGCTCCGCTCCTTCTGGAACCACTAATCTCCCATTAAACCGCAACCCTCCATCCGAACTAACAGAATAGGACTCAGCACCCTCGGCTAGAAGTCGTACAATCTGCTCCTGACAAAACGGGTCTGTGGTCTGTGCCTATATCACCCTCGTAACAATCTCGGGTGTGACTGTCATCACGGATATGAAAGAACGTGCTATTGCGTCCTGGTGACCCAACTCCTTCCACTTTGCTTTCCAGATGTCCGCTACATCGTCTATCGGTCTACGGCTCAACGCATCAGCAACTACGTTGGACTTTCCCGGATGATACTGTATATCGAACTAGTAATCTTTCACAAACTCTAACCACCTGCGCTGACGCATATTCAGCTCTCGCTGAGTGAACAGGTACTGCAGTGACTTATGGTCTGTGAACAAAAGGAATTTCTCGCCCAATAAGTAGTGCCTCCAAATTCTCAATGCAAAGACGACTGCAGCTAACTCTAGGTCGTGGGTGGGGTAATTCTTCTCATGCGGCTTAAGCTTGCGGGAAGCAAAATCTATAGCCTTCTCTTCCTGCTGAAGTACTCCCCCAAGTCCTCGTAAGGACGCATCGGTGTAAACCAGGTACTCTACACCCAACTTTGGTAAAGCAAGGACTGGTGCCGAAGTAAGCTTGTCCTTCAGCTCGTCGAAAGCCAACTGACAAGCGTCATCCCAAACGTATGGTACCCCCTTGCGAGTCAGATTCGTCAATGGACCCGCTATTTTGGAGAATCCTCGAACGAACCTCCTGTAGTATCCGGCTAACCCCAAGAAACTACGCACTTCCGTCGGTGTCGTGGGCTGCCCCCACTCCCTCACCGCTGACACTTTGCTCGGGTCAACTGCTATCCCCTGCTCAGACACAACATGGCCCAAGAATTGTACCTCTTACAAAACTTGTCAAGGTTATAGACCGTGACATGACCGTGATAATTCTAATGAACTTATTACGATCAATAATCATGACAAGTTCGTGATAATAAAAGTTATTACCCCCGGAATTGTCACGGTCATTGACCTTGACAAGTCCAACTTGTCAAGGTCAATGACCGTGATAATTCGGCAGATTTGGTGTAGTGATGGCCTTCCTTCAGACGAGTAGTTTGTTCCCTCTCCTACTTCCGCTCCCCCTTTTCCTTCTCAAGGTCGGCCTTGAGGGCACCCTCTGTCTTCTCAGCATCTCTCCCCTTTTGGATCAGGGGCATCCTTTTTAAGGTCCAGTCACCCAAATAGTGAAGAGACACTACTCCCTGTAGGAAACGATTAGACATATGAGTATTGATGATTCAAAGAATGCAGAGACAACACTTTGAGAAAAAAATTAATCATTAAAGTACCTGAACTGTCCTGTGAAGGGAAAACTCTACCAGCAAGGGAACGTCCAAAGATTGAAGAAAACGTTTGTCTTCCTCAGTCATGATCCCATCGATAGTATCAGTGGCCTGCATACTGTGGTCGATCACACTATCATTGATTTTTAGATGAGACAGACGAGCAGCTAAAGCATCATCGGTAGAGATGGGGATGCCACAGTTTGTATTCTGAGCTTTTGGTGTCCTAGTGGAAGTAAGGTCTGCAAGAGCTTTCCTTATCCTGGCAGCAGCAGCGGCCTTGGATGTGCCAACACTCTTCTTTGTTTGAGCTGGGGGAGAGACATTCTTATCGCCTTGTCTATTGATGAGCTTGGAAAGATTAGGGCCGACATCTTCCAAAGGTCGTCTGAGATACCGTCTGGTCGCTCTGTAAAAGGAGAAGTCTCAGAGTTAGTAGCTCAAATAAATAAAAAGTACGAGACATAACTTGGTAAAAAAAATTGAAACTTACAAAGCTCTTCCAAAGGACCACCCCCTAAACATGTCCAAGAAAGGTGATATCAGATGCTCATACTTGAAGAGACGACCATTCTCACCTTAGTTACGAAGGTCAATGATGGATTTGGTCTTGTCAGGACTTAACCCAGGGTCGGCCTTAGCCGAAAAAGAGGCTTTGGCCCATCTCAGAGGTGTCCTCGTTTCAGAGGCTCCACATGCCTGGTTTGGACCAAAACCCCAAGCACCCGACACAAAGAAGTATCGGAGGTTCCAGTTGTGGTTTGAAGTCTGAGTGACTAAGCGTAGTTTTTTCTCAGACTTTCTGTCTACGAAGCGATAATATCCAGGATGAGTTTTGGAATAAGAGGGGTATAACAACCTATGAAGACTCTGGTTGGAAGGTCAGTATGATGAACAACCTTCCAGAGGACAATAGCTCCTATCATAACCCTCCACATATTGGGAGATAGTTGGGAGGGGGAAAGATTTATGTATGAAAGGATGGCTCGGATGGTGGGATGAATGGGTAGGAGAAAACCCAACTTGAACATATATCCATAGACGAAAATCTCACCCTCCCAGCCATCAAAAGCCCTCTCATCTTTCAGAGGCTTCCTCAAGGAGATTGAAGAAGGAATGCCATACAAATATCTGGAGACTAAAAGGTCATACTTAGTAATAGAGCTTTCATGATCGACAGCTATAGAGGTGTCGACTTCACTCTCCTCATCATCGTCATCTACAACAACCTCAGCCTGAACATCAATGGGTATACCACCAGGAAACCTCTTTGCGAACTCAGCCCTTGTGGAAGCTGATAGAGGAATGGCATCAACTGGGTGAGTAAAGGCGACGTTAGGCTCTAAATTTCTACAAAGGTAGAGCGTTGTGAGGGACCATCGTCCTTAGAAGACGAGGCATGGGAACAAACTTCCTCGTCCTCAGACTCTCCATTTCGTTTGGGGGAATAGTCCATAGGCTCTTGAAAAGAGTCCACACTCTCGGTAGTTTCAGAGGTGGATTTGGGGTCTGCAGTAGATGACTCCGACATAGGGTCACAGACCTCAACAGGCCCAGGGTGTAAGACATCCAAAGGAGGTGGAAAGATAGGTCGAAGAGGTAAAGCCTCGGCTTCATGAGCCTCAACTTGGGCTAACTCTACTTGTCGAATTTTTTTGAAACACCTCTCTCTTAAGGTTGGAAACTCCTCTATAAGTTTATACATAGGACGTAACATTCGAGTTATGAGACTGCACTTCTAATGAAAGACAAATAGGTAAACAACTCCTAACACCTAAGTAAAAGCATCAACGCTTAGAATTCAAAGGGGTTTTTATGAAGAACACCAAGAACAGTGATGAAGCAGCACACCGAAGATGGTGATCGAAGTGTCACTGGAGAACCCAAAAATGGGAAATTTGAACCTAAACACCCCTCGGAACAACCAAAGGTGGCCCAAGGGTCACCAAGAAACCACTGGCCAAACCTTAAAACCACCAAACAGTGGTGGAAGCATTCGCCGAAAAAAAGAAAACTCACCAAAAAAGCCAAATAAAGAAATCAGAATCCAACAATGGAAATCAAAGGAAGAGGGCAATACCTAAATGGAAATAGACATTGGAAGAAGAAGGTTTAAGGCAGAAGATCTTGAGTTTGCAGGTGAGCTGGGAGGTGGGCTATGGAGGATTTGAGGTTTTGTAAAAAACATACAAGCGAGAAAACAAATTGGGGAAGAAAGTGAAGAAGAAAGAGAAAAGGTTTTTAAATATTAATACCACGATTAGGCACGAAGTCCAAGGCGCATCATCATTTCTCCTTGAAACCCTAAAGGTGCAGCCACATCATTCATTACCTTAGGGCAGACGCCAGCTAGTTCCATAAATGACACGCGTCCCAATGATAATCTCCATACCACCAAATACTTAGAAGTGTCCATTCATCAGCCAAGCATATATACCCCTCAACCACCTATTCACATAGAAGTCTAAGGGCTAGGGGTGATTGATGTTACCAAAGTGCACCCTCGTAATCTGAGCAATAACGTCGTCCTATCTCATGGCCGACTCGTCAGAAGAGCCCTACTAGTCAGCAATAAGTTTGTCCTTGATGAGGTCGACCTCATAAGCACCAACCTCGGCTGGGCAGCAACCGAGATCAGTAACATCTTTATGGGTTCAACTTGAACCATTCTCATACTCTGCTTAGGCCGATAGCACGAATGAGCCCGATTACCTAACGTCGGCTGGTCTATTCGACCGAGGTTATACTTGTGGCTGGAGGATCAATGGTCCTGTCGGAGTCATCAACCTCGTACTCAGCTAGGCCGAGGTTCCAGTGGATGATGTCACCAGTCTGAGCATATGTAAGTACAAAGAGACCTGGAACACATGGATAAAATTGTTATAACTGGATTATTCCCCCACGTAAGGGAATATTTGGTCATTATGATCTACATGTGGCACAGGCAGGTGTCCACATGAGATTGGCTAGATCATCCTACACATGCTCATTACATGCTTGGGGGGTACACTACACCCCCATTTATCTTCTTCCTTGAAGGGGATCGCATATTACAAACCCTAACTGAAGCTTTGCCAAAATATACAGTAGAGAGAGAGTGTGAATATTGTATCATAAGGCCATTAGTACCCTTCTTTTATAGTGAATATCACTCACCTGCACAGTGGACGTAGGCCTAAATAGGCTGAACCACTTATATTGATATTTTTCTCCTCTTCTCCTCATCTCATTCTACATTTATATTGCTTATATGCTGCCATTATTATACCTATTTGAGCTCTCCAACACCTTGATCTGGTGGTGCTATTTATAGCATCATCAATCATCAATCATACTTGCATAGGTGCATCTAAGAGTTTGTGACATTTATAGCAATCATATTCACGGTTAACCATTCAAAAATAGTGTTATAATTGATTTAGTCTATATGAGGTGCATGAAAAGTGGAAAATAAGAGATAGAGACACTAATAATTGGATCGAAAAAGGCCCGCGATTGCAGGTGAACCTGGGCACAACCAAACCTATTACAACTCTCTAAACTTCAACCCTAACCTTGTAAACCTTAAACCTCAATCCAACATTTCAAGCTTGGATTTGGAGGTGCACTTAAATTTTTAAGAAACTCTAATAAGACAGATTCTAGATCTTGGGCAGGAGAACTGGAATTCAAATCCCGATTTTAAAAATTCATATTAAGGCAAGAATATCCTCAACTTTTTCCCTTAAATGATTTATGAATTAAATATTGCCTTAATTATTTTTAAATTTAATTAAAATTAATTGGAAACTTAATTAGGGAAAGCGAAACCTAATCGATTAAAGCAACTATCAATCGTACATCAGAACGCAAGGAAGAGGCATCGTGGCGACAATCGTTATTATATATGTAAGTTTGAGTCCTTATTATGTCATGTAAGCATCCATTCAGTATTAGTGAACTTTGTGTGGGTTGGGTGCGATAATCGATTTTTTCGTGATTCACTCAAAATTTTTGTATGCTTTGTGTGATTGGTTTTTATTTTGCTTCTGATGTTAATTATCAACTACATGCAATTTGGCCTTAATTAATTTATGGGTCATTTACTGTTTGAAGTACATTTGTTTATAATAATTGGTGCTTGGGGTACACTAGTTTCCATTATAGATGGTTGGGTGTTGTTTTAACGGAAGGTGTTAAATCTACGTTTGTCATTTGTCACTTAATTACCAAATAACTTATTTGCCCTTGTGTCCGTACATCTCAACTAACAATTTGGACAAAATTGTTTTACATAAAATTAATTTTCAATTGTGTATATATATATATAATAAAAGTGCATATAAACTATATATTTTATACATAATAAGAAATAAAATTGTTTTTTTTAAAAAGATTTTTTAAAAAGTTTTTTCTCTTATTGTAAAAAAGATTTAATTTTTTTTATTCAAAATAGTTAAAAATATATAAAAATTTTATTTAAAAAAACATTTAAAAAAGTTGTTAAACAATGTTAAACCATGTTTTTTTTAAAACAGTTAAAATATAAAAATAAGCATAATATAATTGTTCAAAAATAAATATTAAACAGAGTAAAATATTAAACTGTCTAAAATAATTTTACAACTATTTAAAAAAAACTTTTTCAATGATTTTAAAAAAAATAATTTCAAAAAACGAAACTTATTTTCAGTAAAAAAAATTATTTCCACCAAAAAAAAAATTCTAGCATAAAAATAAAAAATAAAACTAATTTAAGTCAAAAAAATATATTTCCCCAAAAAAAAACTCCAGCCAAAAAAATATTAAAAATTTTGATTTCAATTAAAAAATATATATTTCCTGAAAACTAGTGTACCCTAAGCACCAATTATTATAAACAAATGTATCCCATACAGTAAATGACCCTTAATTTATTTGGTAAATTAGTTTTTTGTTCAAATTAAAAAACATAATAATTTTCTTCACTTATTGATTAATTAAGAGACTAATCAATTAAATTTGAACCCTTAAGTCACATACTTGCTTTTTCAACCCTCTCCTTTATCCAATAAAAAATCCAAATTAATTTTCTTTCTTCACTTATTGATTAATTAAGAAATTAATCAATTAAATTTGAAGTCTTAAGGCACATACCTTCTTTTAAACCCCCTATTTTATCTAATAAAAAATAATTTAATTCCGATGGAATAGATTTTTAAGAAATCTCTCCTTGACATCGAAAAAATAACGAGAAAAATAATATTTTATTGTCACTGTTAGTGACATTATATAATTACGTTTTCACCATTACATAATTAGACTAGCCATGACAACAATTAATTATTAACGTAAAGACATCGTCGATGTCAGAGAAATTTAGACATTTGTATAATTTTTTGTCGATAACCGAGAAATTAAAAAGTACGATAATTTTGAAAATAAATTTTAAAATGAGGAATTTTCGTAAAAAACTATTTAAAGTGTTGTTAAAAAAAAAGTCATAAGTAAAATTATCGATAAGAACAATCTAAAAAAGTTTAATACTCCACAAAAAAATGTATCTATATACTTTCTTCTAAATTTTCTTAATCTCTACACTCGAAAGTAGGGCTGTGTTTCGGTCGGATCGGATCGGAAAATGACCTTTCGGAAAAAATTCCAATTTTTTTCGGAAATAAAATATTTGTTCCAATTTCCTATCCAATTTTTTCGGAAAATCAAAAAAGTTTCCGAATTCGGAAATATCGGAAAATCGGAAAAAAAATCGGAAAAATTCGAAAATTAGAAATATGGTATTTTTTTTCTGTTCTGCCGCATGAAGACAGTATGAGAAATTAGAAATTAGTTTTTTTCTGTTATGCCGCAGCCATCAATATAACAAACCGATGTAAACAAATCTGTAAACCTATAAACCGATCAATATAACAAACCTATTAAACCTATAAATCGATCCCAACAGATGTATTAGATGAAATAAAAAAGATGTAAACAGATGTAAATAAGATGTAAACCGATCTTATAAACAGAAGTAAACAAGATGTAAACAGAGCCTATAAACCGATGTAAACAGATCTGTAAATAAGTAGAAATAAAAAAAATAAACAGATAAAAATAAACTAGAAAAGACTTACCTATGTTCGAGACTATAAGGGTCGGACGATGTAAACAAATATGCGCCGCCGAAAGTAGAAGAAAGGGGTTGGACGACCGTATAGAGATTAGGTCAAGAGAGAGAGGTGAGAGATATGCACCACCGAGGAGAAAGGGGCGAGACGAGAGAGAGAGAGAGAGAGAGAGAGAGAGAGAGAGAGAGAGATGTGAGAGATATTTTAATAAGAATATCATACAACCCTAGTTGCTCTCTACTAACAGCATATATAAATATATGGGGTAAGGTAAAAAATAAAAGAAATCTAAATTGTACACATTCTTATTACATAAGGATATAACTTATAAGGTAAAAAAATATATATAGAAAATCTTCGGAAAAAATATTCGAAATATTAATCGGAAGATATATTCGGAATATTAATCGGAAAAAAGATTCGAAAATTTTATCGGAAAAATCGAAAAATCGGAATTTAAAACATAGTTCCAATTTCCTATCCAATTTAATTCGGAAAAATCGGAAATCGGAAATCGGAAAATCGGAAATCGGAAACCTTATATATGTTCCAAAATCGGATCGGACATCGGAAAAATCGGAATGTTCGGAAAAAAAACACAGCCCTACTCGAAAGGCATGTATATTATTACAAAACCATCAATAAATCAAAGAAAAAGAAAAGTTATTTTCAGTGACTATATATTATTATATTACAATCGACATACTTTTTTTACTAAGGTTATTTGTTTCCGCTATGAAATTGTACCTACATAATTTTACAATCTCAAAAATTAAGGGAAATAATATAAATATATATTAATTAAATGTCTTAGTCACTATGGACTTGTTATTTATGTTTTGTTATTATAGATTTGTTTTAGATGTACTTGTATAAAAGTGTAAATACATAGAAAATGCGCTTAGCGTTAATTCATCGAAAATATTAATTTCTTAAGATACCAAGAAGAATTACGAGTGTTTTTAACGTAAATAATTGAAGAGTCAAGGAGTTGTCGACAAATCTGCTCGAAAAAAGTTTTCAATTTTTGTCATTGGTCAATTTTTTTTTTACTCTACTCTACTTACATATTTTTTCCTCAAACTCTTAATGCATATTTTATAAATTAGAGTATTCACAAACTTAAAATTGCATTTATTAGAAAATTCGGTATATACATTATAAAATTATATTTATAATAAAAAAAGTAATATAAATTGTGTGTACTTTACAAAATTTAATGAATATATTACTGAAAGTTGAGTATGGATTAAAGGGAAAAAACTTTAATACTAAAAAAATATAGATAATTTATCACGCTTGTGTCAAAGGGCAAAAAAACGAAAATAAATATGATAAATTAAAAAATAGAAATACTCAAGTTGACTCTTGATACGGGCAACGCGGCACACTTAAAAATGTTTGGTTCACGTCAAAAAAAGTGTCGCCACTGAATACGTAAGCAAAAGCAACAAGCATGTGTGACAACATTTGAAACGTCACCCAAACGACTTCACCTCTTAACAAATATTTTAATATTTTAATTTAATCCATCCTCCTCTGATAACCAACCACGACTATGAACTACCCTACACCCAACCCGAAACTTCCATGTCCAACTCTCTTATTTTCATTTTTCTCCTTCCAACTTTAGTGTACCCATTTGGATATTCCTCTTAAAAATTGGAGCTGTTCTCAAATTTTCAACTGGGATCTGATCTTGATTCTCTATCTGTTTGGAGACTTTCACTTATTCACTTCTTGTTCAGTATGTGATTTTTCTATTTCTTACCCTGATTATATTGGTTTTGGTTTGATTATTCATATTTGAAGAAATTTCACTTTCAGACTAACTGGGTCATGATTATATTGCTTGAATTCCATACCCTTTGTCTGATTATCCCAATTGTATAGAATTTATTGCAGCTTTTGAAAGCTTTCATTAGTGGGTATTTATAAAGTTTCACAAACTGTTTGAAATATTGACGAATGGCAAACTCAGAACCATCATCATCCATAAGCTTTACTTCATCTTCCCATGTATCCAATGGCTCCAATATATCTGCCTTTGAGACAGGGCCCAATCTTGATATTTTTACTTTAAGTAAACTCAGCAGTAACTTAGGGCAACTTATAATTGGTTCCACACGAGATTATAGTGACGTAGACATTGTAGTTGAGGGAATCGCCGTAAGCGTGCACCGATGTATATTGGCTGCTAGGAGTAAATTTTTTTGTCATCTTTTCAAGAAAGAGAAGGAGCCTATTGAGAAGGGAGGGAAGCAAAGATATAGTATGAGTGATTTGTTGCCTTATGGTAGTGTTGGATATGAGGCTTTTGATGTTTTTTCAAGTTATTTGTATACTGCAAAGTTGAAGAATTTTCCGCTAGAGGTGTCGACGTGCGTAGATAGTGGGTGTCATCATGATGCCTGCAGGCCTGCTATTAACTTTGCGGTGGAATTGATGTATGCGTCTGCCATTTTTGAGTTGCCAGAGCTGGTTTCGCTTCTTCAGGTTAGTGTGTTATTTGTGCTGATAAATGTTCATCATTTCAGGCTATGTATTGCTGACCTCTACATGTACAAAGTAGGAAAATAACAATTAAGCCCTGACAAACTAAATTCATGTGCATTTACCTATCCTTCAACCCATTTTACACAACTTGAAATGAGTACGACATGTAGCTCAACATAATGTTTCACATCCCTTGGCCACATGTCATCTCATTTGGAGCCCCTCTAATGTAGAGGGCTACCCATCAGGAACAACCAAAATTGACTGGCAAGCCATACGTCAAACTGAAATTAAAAAAAAAAAAAAAAAAACAACACTTCAACCTGCCGTTAACTTGGCCACATGAAGACATCTTCAGCTTCAAAACTTCATATACTTTAAAACTCACTGAAACCTCTTTGACCCCCCCTCCCTCTTCTTCCTCTCCTTAACTTCATCGTCACCTTCAATATCGTTTTCAACCTCAGAAAACAACATGCCTTTCAAACTTGATCTTTTCTAGGGCATTAACTTCTAAAATACCAACTTATTTGACTTCTTTGCCAGCGTCTGACAACGGATCAAACACGCTCTCTTCCGAAGACCGGACACCACAACTTATTCTGCACTAGTTTAGTACTCTCATGAGAGAGCGGATATTCATGTTGATTATTAGCTAGTTGTTTACATGCTGGTAATTATTCCATTGCAGTATTCTTTTTACACTCATAGCCAGAAATTATTATGTATGCCTAATTTTAATCCTTAACTTCAAAACAAATAAATTACAATGGCTATAGGTGGGAAATTCTAGATGCATTTGAGCTGAAAATTTGTAGTAACAAAAACATGTTAGGCTGACATCAGAAGGCCTACAAGATCTTTGGGCTGATATATCTGGAAAAATACTCAGGTTCGATCCAAAAATGTTGGGATGAGGATTTGCTAGTTGCACATTCCAAAACAACACATTTACAAGCCATTCATCAGCCGCTGGATCTTATCTTGCCTGAAGTAATATGTATATATGTTATTAGAGAGTTATCTATGTGATACTTTATTTGTGATTGCAGCGGCGCCTTTTCAACTTTGTTGATAAGGCTCTTGTGGAAGATGTCATCCCGATCCTCGTGGTCGCCTTTCGCTGTCAATCAAGTCAGCTTCTCACTCAGTGCGTGCATAGAGTAGCTCGCTCAGATCTTGATAACATCTTTCTCGAGAAAGAGCTCCCGCATGAAGTTGCAGAGGATGTTAAATTGCTTCGTCACAAGTATCATGCAGATAGCGAAAACTCACCCGTAGCTGAGGACCCATTACGTGAAAAGAGAATTAGGAGAATACACAAGGCATTGGACTCTGACGACGTGGAACTCATGAAACTCCTCCTGACCGAGTCCGATATTACCTTAGATGAAGCCAATGCTCTCCATTATGCAGCTGCATACTGTGACCCGAAGGTTGTATCTGAGGTTCTCGGGCTGCGTTTGGCTGATTTCAACCTTCGGAATGCTAGGGGTTACACAGTTCTCCATGTCGGTGCGATGCGTAAAGAGCCGTCAATAATAGTATCACTTTTGGCTAAAGGAGCATGTGTATCGGAATTGACATTGGATGGGCAGAGCGCCGTGAGTATCTGCAGGAGATTGACGAGGCCGAAGGATTATCATGCAAAAACGGAGCAGGGGCAAGAGGCAAACAAAGACCGGATATGTATTGATGTTTTAGAGAGAGAAATGCATAGGAATCCAATGGCTGGAGATGCATCAGTCTCTTACCCAACTGTGGCTGATGATCTGCACATGAAGTTGCTGTACCTAGAAAACAGAGGTTAGTTTTATTTTTTTACAACTTATCTTGACACTCGAAATTCAATACGATTGTGGCTTGAAGCAAGGAAATTTTCTGCTGTTTATTTTTATTTTTAATTCGGTCATCCATTTTCTCTTTTTGTTTCCTGATTCTTATGTGATGCTCTTTATCTTGTGTTTCCCTTGATTCCTAATTTATTACCTTCAATTTTCTTCTTAGATTTTTAAATATTATGAGGCTATATAATTCAAGTTGATCAATTGCGACATACCACAAATATGGGCTTGTAGCTTCTGCTAGAAATGAATTGTTTTTATTAAGCAATGACGTACCAAAAATATGAATGTAATTAGCTGTATTCATTGAATAAATGTAAGGTAAACTGCAAGAAATCATTTTGAATAATCACACTGGTTGCAACTACCTTGAACTATTAATTTTTCTGGAAAAGACTCTTGAATTATTTCCACAATTTGCAATTTTCTGTAATACAAAAAACGTTCTTAGTGAAAAGTTAATTTTATAATTAGATGAAAGAAAAATGAAGTGGTATGTTGGATGCGTGTTCTTGCTAGAAATGTATTTGTGAAGCATTTGCCTAATTTCTGGTGATCGATGCCTCTGGTTATCCTATTTATGACCAATCATTTTGGTCAGTTTCTATATGTAAACACAGTACCAACCGCATCTATGGAAATTATCTTTCTTTGAACAAATATATTATTAATGATTGGCATCAGTCCTGGATGCAGACTTTCTTTCTAAATTTTAATTATATGCTTAAGAAATTAGTGATGCATGAATACCAGACTAATGAGCAACATATGTTGAAAGCTTTCCATCTGCGAGGTCCGACATTTGTTATAAGATAGCGAAAAATTTGCCTCATATTACTCAGTTATTGTGCAATAGTATCCAATATATCAAGTTTGCCAACAGTCAGTTCAATATCATTTGATTGAATTCAAAGTGCCTTTGCCTGAACTCTCTAGGCTTATTAAGATGAATGCTTAGTGATGTTGTTGTAATATTTGTATGGCACAGTGGCATTTGCACGGTTATTCTTCCCTGCTGAAGCCAAGCTAGCCATGGAGATTGCAAATGCTGAAACAATGTCTAAGTTTGTCGGTCTTCTGGCATCTAAAGGTTCAAGTGGTAATCTGAGGGAGGTTGATTTGAACGAGACACCCACTATGCAAAAGAAAAGACTCCTATCAAAAATGGAAGCCCTTTCAAAAACAGGTATACTCAATCCCCCCCACCCCACGCCAGAGTCCCCTCCCACCCATAAAAGAGTAAATAAATAACACATGCATACTCAATCTATTAGTGTAGGGGGTTTCTTTTTGGATTTATGTACTGAGGTATAAAAAGGGTTTCATTTAGGGTATGTTTGATTGACATGGAAAAATTTTCATGGAAAATAGTTGTTTTGACTCATATTTTGTCTTTATAGTACCTTGATTGTGAATACATCACGTAAGAACAACACCTATCCATATTATAAGTTCTCTATCTCAAACCTCATTTTTAGTGGAAAATATTTCTTATCTACCCACCAAAAAATTGGTCTCTATGGAAAATAGAAAAAGTAACACAAAAAATTCATATGTTTTTCCACTCATTTTCCAACTTCTCATATAAATGAACTATTTTCCACCCATTTTCCATGTTTGCAATAAAACACACCCTAAAGTGTTTATTTGATTTCCATTTATTTCTACTATATTTTTCCATGGGGCCATTGATTGGTTGAGTTAGTGGCCCTTGGGCTGTCAAGGGCGAGAATGTGGGTTTGAGTTTGAAAGCAGTCGTTTTATGCAACAATAAGATTAAACTTGTATCCAGTTTACCTCTTCCAACATGCTTATGTGGGATACTAACAGTCTCTGGTCTTATATATTTTCAGTTAAGGAACTGTTAGGATTTTTGCTGGTATCATGAAATTTAGCACATGATTTTATAAAGAAGAGAGAACAGAGAAGGTCCATATAAAAATCTTGTGTGATCCTGCACAAGAGAATTTCAAAATATTGAAATTTGGGTGAAAAAATTCAAAAAACAAGTCACTTATGGTTCACGTAGTGTAAAATCTAATTTGCAGATTTACTCTTGTTAACCTTTGTGATTGTGTACTGGTGTCAGTGGAGATGGGTCGACGTTATTTCCCTCATTGCTCTGATGTACTGGATAAGTTCATGGCAGACGACCTCGATGATTTTATCTACCTTGAGAAAGGCACTCCAGAGGAGCAAATCATTAAGAAGATGCGCTTCATGGAGCTCAAGGAGGATGTTCAGAAAGCATTTAAGAAAGACAGAGCTGAGCTTCGCCGTTCAAGCTTATCGTCCTCTTCATCCTCCTCTTCTCTCAGAGACTCTGTAAATTGCAAAGTAAGGAAATTGTGTTAATAATGTCCTAAAGTAGCTTTGACAACATATAGATGATTTTGAAGCAAGTCGATATTAGAGCTTTAAGTATTCTTACTCATCCTTGTAAAAATTGTTCGAAGAACAAATTTAGTCAATAAGGGACTCCCCAAAAGCAATAGTGAATATGCAATAACTGGTCATTTAGAAAGTGAGATCAGTGAATTTTCTTTTGCATTATCATGAATGTATTATGGGCCACAAATAGTTCAACAAAACAGATTTAATTGATGAAATTAGACTACTTACCTTAAAATATTTAACCTTTTTTTCAGAAAATGTCGAAATGATCCTCCTATTGGAAATTAATTTTTTATTTCAATTATATTAAAATTCGAAATTATGTATTTCCCATTAATGTAGTCCAGATAAGCCATATATTTAATTAGGCATGTGATAAATACAAAAATAAAGAGATTTGGTTGGTATTAAGAAGCAACATATTGGAGCATTCAAGTCACGATTTTAGATATATTCAAGCACTATATCTAACCCTAGCAATGGACAAAGGTTGGTATTCGAATAATTGTTATACAAAATAATAATTTAGTAATTGCATAAAGAATAAACATCTTGAAAATCACGTTAAAAATTGTTTTAAACATTGATATGACATGTTGATTTATATTTTATTTATGAATATAAAACAGTCTTGAATAACATATAGTATTAGAGTTTAAAGTTTATAATCTCATGTTATTCATGTACGAATTTTGTTTATAACAGTATGGATTAATGTATGCTAAAAATTCTGAAATTCTGAAATTTTGGAATTACATATTAGATTTGATGAAAACTGCAACATTTAAAATTCATGAATGACAACATTATAGAACTTGTATATGACTGTTTTTAGCATTGTTGTGAAACTTATACATGTCATTAGTGCTTCTAATATTTAGTCCTTAAATCTATGTAAAAATTGTTTATGTGCTAATGTCCCTTAATTATAGCCTCTTTTGATTATCGCAGCCATAATTTGTCCGGTTAATTATTCATATGTTTCATGTCTCTAAAGCATTCTGAAGAACACTTATTTGGAAATAAATCTGTTTTTAAAACTAATTGGGAGAAAACTGAGATTTACTGCAAAACAGTTTTGGCATAGAATTTTTTTCCCCGCAGTGAATAGTGTTTTTCAAAATTTTAGTGTTCGAATGACTTGAAACTTGGTGGGTTGACTGGAAACGTGCCAATGAGCAAATTTCTCGACATTTGATTGAGATATAACGTGTTTTTCGGTGATCCGAGGCTGTTTAAGTCCCATAAATCTCGTTTTTGGTAATAATATAAGGGTTATAACTTTTGACATAAAATAGATTTTAACATTCCACAAAAAGTTTTGGCTTTTTGGCATGATTTACTTTGATTCTATGGTGAAAACTCATGTTTGTCATTTTTGGCAAAAATCAAGAATTCTTGTATTTTATATAGTTGTTATCATCATATGGGTTGTTTTATTCTGTCATGGTCATTTAACGTTGATGCAAGATTTAACAATATAATTGACATTAATGAATATTAAATGTATTTTGTTGAGACTTATAAGTAAATATTCATTTAAGTTGATTCAAAAGCTAAATATAGACTGAGACTGTATGTGAGAATATTACACTTATAGACATTTAGTTAGTTCTAATGTTCATTATAAAATTGGATTGAAGTGAAACACATACTAATATCTGAATTAAACAACGTTAGACTTGTTTTGTGAATATTGAATAGTTGACATGAGTCCATTAAACATGATATGAAATTTTAAGCCAACAAATACAGATACCAAAATTATGGAACCATGATTAATGAAATTAAAGAGTATATAACTTTGTGATCTCCATAGTATGTGATGACTAACCCTACCTGAAACGAGGAAAACTAAATAGTTTTTGAACAACATAAAAGAACGGTTTCGCACTACTGACAAATCCCTAGTGGGGGAATTAATGGTTGACCTAACCACCATGAGGTTCGATGGCACTCGAACCATGAATGAGCACATTATTGAAATGACTAATCTACTAAACTTTGTAAGAACATAATATTCTTATAGCTTAGGCTAACATAGTTTTTGGCATATTCCGCTACTGTCTGATTCCAGTCAACACGAAGTTTGAAGATCCAACATCTCCAACTTCCTAGCATCTCCATACTTTGAAGATATAACATTATTAAGTTTAAATTTATTCCTTGAATTTGTTTTATGATGTTTATTTTTATTTAAACTGGAAATATGATTTTTTTTATTTAAAAATCGATGCATTTTTCTTTATTTAAATTTTTTCAAAATGTACATATCTCGTTCAAACGAGATCTGAGTATCGTTCAATGTCTCGTTTGAAGTTTACTTCGATCGAACATAGAACGAGGGCGTACTGTTTTAGGTCGTTTGAACTTCGTTCAAACGAGCCTGCTATTCTCATTTAAATGAGATTCAATCATTCAACGAAGTCGTCGGCTCGAAATTTGTGCTCGTCTCATAAATACCTGTTTCATGTTTATTTTTGTCAAGACTTTTGCTAGAATTGTTTCTGCATACCTTGAGCAAAAGTTTTCAACCTTTTGAGTTTGAAAAACCTTTCTGATTCACAAATCATTCCCATAATATATTTGAGTGAATTAAGTTTAAACCCTATAGTTTGTATCCTTGCATACACTACCTTTGTGGAGAAGGCATCTCCATGTCCGACTTATGATTCTCGAGCGAATTCATTGCTGAAGGAGGACTGAGGTTCTTGTGATTCTTGCTAGGATCATTGATGAAGGAAGGCTACGGTCTTGCGATTTTTGAGAGGATCATAGTAAGTTCCTTTATGGAATTTTTAAGTTGTGATTTGTAAATTTTATAAAGTGAATAAAAGGTTTTGCCTTGAGGGGATTTTTCCTGATAATTCTATTTTGATTACATGCTTGGTTCGATTTATGTTTTGAATCACATAGTTGCATGTTCTACGGCTAAAGGATTACAATTTGGTGTGAATTGTCTTCTAAATTTAATAAGTTAACGCCATTAGACTATTGCGCACTCTCAAATTGTATTAGAGCGGGTTTCACCAAATTATCGTGAGACCCAGATTTTTCGCAAAAAAAATTCGTGACATCAATTGTTTTGAAAAATCGTAAATTTTTTTGTGGAGAATTTATATAATAGGATGCCATTTTTTTATGGATCGAACTATGCCTATTGGAAAGCTTGAATGAGATCTACTTTAAAAGCCATAGATGAGAGGGTTTGGTTAGTATGTGAAAGAGGGTGGACTCCTCCCACGATCACTGTTGATAATGTCGCAAATCCTAAACTTGTCTCTTCCTGGACTGATGATGAGTTTAAATGGAGCACTTACAACTCTCACGGCCTTAGTGTTATTTCTGGATCTTTCGGCTCTAATGAGTTCCAACGCATCATGATGTGCACTATGTCTAAGGAAGCATGGGATATCCTCCAGTTGACACATGAGCGTACCAACATTGTCCAGGTGTTTAAGCTTCAAAATTTGACCACCCAAACTGAAACCATCACTATGTTAGAGTCTGAGAGTTTTGGTGAATTTTATGCTAGGTTGTCGGACATTATAAAAACTAGTTTTAATTTGGGTGAGAAAATTCCCGAGGCAATGGTCATTAAAAAGATTTTGAGGCCACTCCCTTCCCTCTTTATTCTTAAGGTCACCGTGATAAACTCTTTAGGGATTTTTAGACACTCTTCAATTAGAAGAACTTATAGGAGACCTTCAGACTCATGAGATAGATATGTCACCTAAACCATTAAACCTAAGGATATAGGGGTATCTTTAAAGACACAAGCTAAGAAGAAGAAAAAAGAGAGTTTATGAGTCTGAATCTTAGGACGATCACTACACCAAAAATGGGAATCTGGCACGGTTTAAAACGTGCCAGATCAAATCTGGCACGATTTTGAACTGTGCCAGAATCAGGTGTTCCGAAATGACAATTTTTTTTTGGCACGACTCAAAAGTGTGCCAGATTTTGTCAAACATGAACACTTCTGGCACACTTTTAAACCGTGCCAGAATTTGATATTTTTGGCACACTTTTGGCACAGTTTTTAACTGTGCCAGATTTGGCCAAACAGGAACACTTCTGACACACTTTTAAATCGTGCCAGAATTTGATATTTCTGGCACACTTTTGGCACAGTTTTTAACTGTGCCAGATTCAAAACAGTTTAAAAAACTTTGGCACAGTTCAAAACCATGCCAAAATATGATACACTTTTGCCACGGTTTTGAACTGTGCCAAATTTTTTATAAAAAAAAAATAATTATTTGAAAGCACAAAATTCACAAATTAATAATATTGCACGTTGTTAATAAACTAATGTACATACAAACTTCAAAATATTACAAGTCGTTAACAGTTCACATGCCCAAAAAAAATTGGGTAGAGTTTCCTCTATTTTCTGGACATTCCAAAACCTTTTAATACAAAACCTGTCTAACATAAAGCCTGCACGACCACAAAATATAACAATTAACTTATAAAAGCTTGCACGGCTATAAAAGTCAACAATAAAACAACAAAAGACCGCACGACCAGGACACAAAAAAATGGAATCATGAATAAACCCCTTGTTGTAAACTACTGAGTTCTCTGTGTGTTCCACGTGAATAAATGCCAACGATAAACTTTTATCCTGCAAAAAAAATAGGATACAAAAAAGATACGATATTAGTAACTCAATAATTTACAAAAAAAAATGTACTCAAACTAAAAAATTACATATATGAGTGGAAATTATTGTCATATTCTCAAACCGTGAGACCCGGGACTACGCGGTCAGTTTCTACAAGTTACATTGGTCCCGTGCGAGGTGTTCGTGCCTCCTACGGGGTTGTTTGGGGGATGGTTTGAGTTTTCACCCTTTAACGGCTTGTTTTTAAGTCTAAGTGTGATTTTTGCAAATTATCGTCATACTCTCAAACCGAGACCCGGGACTACGTGGTCAGTTCCTACAAGTTACATTGTCCCGTGCGAGGTGTTCGTGCCTCCTACGGGGTCGTTTGGGGGCTGGTTTGGATTTTCACCGTTTTACGACTTGTTTTTAAGTATAAGTGTGATTTTTGCAAATTATCGTCATACTCTCAAACCGAGAGACCCGGGACTGCGCGGTCAGTTCCTACAAGTTACATTGGTCCCGTTCGAGGTGTTCGTGCCTCCTACGGGGTTGTTTGAGGGATGGTTTGGGTTTTCACCCTTTGACGACTTGTTTTTAAGTCTAAGTGTGATTTTTGCAAATTATCGTCATACTCTCAAACCGGGAGACCCGGGACTACGCGGTCAGTTCCTACAAGTTACATTGGTCCCGTGCGAGGTGTCCGTGCCTCCTACGGGATCGTTTGGGGGCTGGTTTGGGTTTTCATCCTTTAACGGCTTGTTTTTAAGTCTTAAGTGTGATTTTTGTAAATTATCGTTATACTCTCAAACCGGGAGATCCGGGACTACGCGGTCAGTTCCTACAAGTTACATTGGTCCCGTGCGAGGTGTTCATGCCTCCTACGGGGTCGTTTGGGGGATGGTTTGGATTTTCACCCTTTAACGGCTTATTTTTAAGTCTAAAGTGTGTTTTTGTAAATTATCGTTATACTCTCAAACCGGGAGACCCGGGACTACGCGGTCCGTTCCTACAAGTTACATTGGTCCCGTGCGAGGTGTTCGTGCCTCCTACGGGGTCGTTTGGGGGATGGTTTGGGTTTTCACCCTTTAACGATTTATGTTTAAGTCTAAAGTGTGATTTTTACAAAGTATCGTCATACTCTGAAACCGAGACACCTGGGACTACGCGGTCAGTTCCTACAAGTTACTTTGGTCCCGTGCGAGGTGTTCGTGCCTCCTACGAGGTCGTTTGGGGGCTCAGTTGGGTTTTCACCCTTTAACGACTTGTTTTTAAGTCTAAGTGTGATTTTTGCAAATTATCGTCATACTCTCAAATCGGGAGACCCGGGACTACGCAATTCCGCAATTTCACAATCCCGTAATTCCAAATATTTTGGGGAAATTTACTTATTTGTTCAATTTTCCAAGTGATTTGGCTTTTATCAATCTATTATAGTCCCTGAGAGGAGTCTTGCCAAGCCACATTTATTTTAAGGTCTTTTCAAATTATTAAAACAACTATAATGGTTGGGATTAGTAGTTATCATGAGGTTCGAAGCACCTTTAGCATAATTGATGATTATTTTTATACTAAAGTGGCTGAGGCGTTTGTTGTTTTGTGGTCAAACCATGATAGTGTTAATTAAAATCCATTACATGTTGGTTTGTGGTCATACTGGAATGGACAAATCATATTCTGATGTTCTAGTTAGTAATTCTTCATCTACCCCTGAACCTATTGAAACTCCTATATCAACCATGTTTAACATTCCAAAGAGGAAACATGTGAAAACGATAGTCAGAGACCTATTCATAAGGTCTAATTGGTAGGTACACCAATGTGTTTTCCTTTTAAAGCAAGATTTATACTCTGTTATTATTACCCCAAAATCCTAACTTCGAACTATTTTTCTCTTATTATAAACTTAGCTAATAGCTCAGCCAATGTGGAGAAACCTTTACAAGTTGCAGATCCTATTACTCCTCTTTTAGCTTCTGAAAAAATGAGCTAATTGATGCTCCTGCTCAAACATTTATTCCCACTTCGAACCCAGTTCCTGAAGTGAATCAAGCCTAATAAATGTTGACTATCCTGCTTCCAATCCCATATCTTAATATGAGGTTACTGGTATTTTAGCTCTTATGGAAGAAAAGCCCAATCAAGGTTCCAATGTTGATGATAATATGCTAAAGTCACCTGGCATTTTCTTGCTCTTGAGGATACTCCAGAACAAATGACTTTTCCTTTAAGGTTAGCTCCTCATAAGCTGAGGTTTATCCTCCAACTATGGACCTTACTGATTTAATGACACCATGTGAAGTCACTACTTTTCAAGTGTAACTTCAACAAATTATGTCCTAATCCCCTCTTCAATCCTCGAAGATTTTTTCCATTAGTGTGGAACAATAACTACAACTATGGACCATACCTCATATGCATGATGACCCAAGTGGAAGGTGAGGAAAATTACTTGTTTATAGACTAAGCCCATTTCTCAAACTAAGAGGCTGAAGCAGCTACAGGTCTACAAGATTATGTACAGGTTTACAGGTCTACAGGTCTACAGATCTGCAAGATTTCTCAGGTCTGCAAGATTTCTCAGGTACAGGTCTGCAAGATTTCTCAAACTAAGAGGCTGTAGCTACAGGTCTGCAAGATTTCTCAAACTAAGAGGTTGTAGCTACAGGTCTACAGATCATGGAGGAAGATTATTTTCAACTAAGACAGAATCAATTGGTATGAGATGTGCAGGTGTCTACTAGTAATGTTGCCTTTTTCGAAGAGCGGGAGGTTCAAACAAGAACTAAGAGAGCTATGTACTAGAATTTCTAGATTTGTTTTGCATCCTTTGTACTTAGACACTTCGACAACATATAATTCTTAATCTATGTACAGGTCAATTTCTTGCACATTTTTTTTAGAGGAACACGTTATTGGCACTTTTGTGCTTTGTTTATCCTCTGTCCCAAATTATTAATCGCTATATTAATTTTCAGCATACAGTAGCATATATGCACACAATAGCATATATGCAATAACTGTATGCATATATGCAACTGTGTGCATATATGTTGCATATATGCAGTAGCTGTATGCATATATGCAGTAGCATATATGCACGCAACAACATATATGCAACTGTGTGCATATATGTTGCATATATGCAGTAACTGTATGCATATATGCAGTAGCATATATGCACGCAACAGCATATATGCAATAACTGTATGCATATATGCAACTGTATGCATATATGTTGCATATATGCAGTAGCTGTATGCATATATGCAGTAGCATATATGCACGCAGCAGCATATATGTTGCCTATATGCTCACAATAACATATTTGTTGCATATAAAGAAGAACCGACATAAAGATATATACATACACACAAATATTAATGGATGAATATTAATTAGTAAAGCTGAAATTGAAAGAGAGTCTAATCAGTGTGTTTATACCTGTGTTCATTCGTCGATGTCACCAATGGGAGGACAAAGGTCGTCGAGCCAATACATAATTCCATTTTTACCAACATCTTCCAAGTTCTCGCAATGAGCTTGTTTTCCACCCCAAACTGGATACTCGGGCACTTTGATGTCATCGAGTAAAACTCGCACTTCATTCTTTCTCAACGCATGGAAGTGAACGATCGAGACGGCTCCTGGTTGCGTTTTCCTCCCATAACCAACAAGTTCACGTGTATGGGATAGTATTTTGCATTCAAATAGAGAGGTGAAATTTGGAACCTCGAATGCAGGGGAGGAAAGAGAACACGAAGGAGCCGCGGTGCCTAAAGTAGGTAACTCCTAAACGTTGTGTCCAACACATGAAAATTTCTCGATTTTGAAGTCAGTAATGAATTCTGATAATGAAGACTTTATCCCTTCTATGTCACTCCTTAGGTGATCAACATGATCCTTCCAATTTTCGGTGTCCTCTTTCACCTCTTCAAGCATTTCTCTAGCAAATGCCGACCCTAATATAGCGGTTCTCGAAATTATGGACCCAACACAACGAACACGTCCTCGCGTATCTTTTCCAAAAACCTCAAAAATAGGCCCAACATCTAAGGTCTCCTCCTGACCACTCGCTTTGTATACATCCAGAAGCAATTGAATTTGGTCCTGTACAAAAATATTAACATTAGGTTTGATGATACGATACTTTTTTTTTGACAAAACGAATATTAAAAATTTTAAATTACCACAAATATTTTATCATGAGGGGCATAACCACCTCCTTTGAGTATATGAGTTGCCAACCACAATTCAGCACGAGTGGGTGCACACCCATGCTTCTTTCTCCAATTCTCTGAAGCTCTGGCATAACCATGACGACCTGTGTTATGAGTTGTCTTTCTCACACAATTTTGTTTAGTTTGTTTGTTCTTTCTTCGCAAAGTTTTTGGAACCTTTAAAGCTTCATTATTGCAAAACACCTCCCAGTCCTCAGATTTGACATTTCGTGGAACTTTCTCCTTCCACTTTCCAACATCACCATCCTTCAAATTAACCCTTAGCTTTGACTTGAACTTTTTCCAAGCATCATTCGCTTTTTTCATAAAAATTTGCTTCTGACTTTCGCGCACATCTGGGAACTCTTTCTACAATATATGAAGAAATAAAATTAAAACATCACATAATTGAATTTACTAACTATTACATTATTTGGAATATAAAGGAATATTATACCATTAATGATGACCAAACTGAGTTCTTATATCGCACATCCACTTGTTTCCAACTCGTATAAGAAATGGGAACATGTGTCCTTGCTAAGTCTCCCAACCTGGTTGAGAGTGTATATGAATCTTCACCAACTGGAAGGCCGTGCTCATTAAATTTTAATTTCTTGGCGGAAGAGCCATCACTTACTCTTGAAACACCCGAAGCAACCTTAGAACGGGAGGTTGATATAGGTTTCACCCCATTTATTGACGGTTGCGAAGTATCACCAATATGAGACATTTATCTGGAAAAAAGTGACTATTGGACACCAAAATAATCAGAATAAATATTACAAGAATATATATTCAAATAGACACCAGTATATTACATGTTCAAACATCAGTAAACATATAATTACAAGTTCAAACAACCATACCTGTATTAAATGTTCAAACAACAATAAAGTATTAAATGTTTACAACAACAACAAATGGAATAAATAGAATATTACCCGTTCAAAATAACAAAAAATATAATATTGCATATTCAAAAACAAGTTCATAACTAAATCATTGCACTAAAAATCCGTGTCCAAAATCTCCAGCAATTTATCATTTTTCTCGATAATGGAGTCAAACATCGTACGGTCAATATCAATCGCATCTATTTCTTTTGTCAGTCTCTTGGGAGAGTGTAAAACAACTGACCACCCCTTCAGCTTTACATTTGGACAATATAATACTTGACTGGCTTGAGATGCAAGGATGAACGGATCATCGTGAATGGTATTTTTACTTACGAGCTTACTAAGATTCACCATCACCAATTTTGAGGTGGGTTCAACTTTGCAAGTATTCTTATCATCAATATCCACCCAATCACAATAAAAGACATTATGTGTGAACTCAATGTAATTGAGGTCGAGTATTTGTCTAATAACTCCATAAAAGGTTGTCATAATCCCCTTCTTATTAAAGGCCTTAGTGGATACACCACTACTCTGAAAGTTATGATTCTCTTCATGTCCAGAAGTACAAAAGGTGTACCTATTGCATTGAAATTTCTCATAAATGGTAACCCTTATGGAGCGGACCATCAGCATATGGCAAAATTCCCGTATCATTAAATCTTGAGGCCTGTAAGGAATTGATAATTTTTTAAAGTTTCATTAAAAATAATTACGGTTGATAAAAAGTATATATATAAATAAAGACTTGCCTCGTTCCTTAGCCAATGGATGAAATCATCAATTCTATGCCTCGATTGAGTCTCAGTTTCAACAAATTTTCTACAAGAAATTAGTTTCGAAATTAAGAAATATCACATTACAATCAATTAATATGAATTAACATAGAACTAAGTGTGTACCTTTTCCATTCATCAATACCGTCGCATTGAGATAAAACTCATCTTCGCACTTGCTCATATTGTACATTATTTAAGATCAATTCTTTAATTTTACCCAATGGTCGTTGGCATTCCGAGTCATCAAACTCATCATCAAGAAAATCCTCAAGATTCCTCTTATGAGTTCCTTCACCTTTTTTCGATATGTACTCCATGGTATACAAAGAAGCTTCATGTAATAAATATACATTAACAATGCTCCCTTCAATGTACCTCTTGTTTCGTGACCACTTTTTATATCTTCCCATTTCTCTCTCAAACAACCACATCGCCCAATATCTTAGTGGCCCAGCTGTCAAAGCTTCATCGGGTAAATGGTGCATGAGGTGGATCATCACCACAAAAAAGGCATGTGGAAAATAAATTTCAAAGACACAAAGTGCCTCTACCAATGCGTTTTTAGCCTTCAAAAGATGTTCCCTAAATATCACTTTGGCACACAACACATTAAAGAATATTCTTATCCGCTGTATAGCTTTAAACAAAGGCTTATCATCCGGAAATGAATGCATAAGCAACGCAGGAAGCAACCGTTGCATAATGACGTGATAATCGTGGGACTTGAGATTGGTAAATCCAGGTAGATCGAGGTTAACATTGTTGCTGAAATTTGATGAAAATCCAATCGGTACCTTTAATGTTTTTAGTGTACGAAAAAAGGCTTCTTTCTCTTCCTTTCCTAACGCGAAAGGTTCCTTTGGCATAAGCCTTTTGTTACTGACTTCAACATCTTTCATCCATAATTTCCTTTTAAGTTTCAAATGAACTTTCAAGTCTTCACGGGCTTTGACCGTATCTTTATTTGATGAACCTTTCACCGAGAGTATTGTACCTAAAAGATTCTCTGTGACATTCTTTTCAACATGCATAACATCTAAATTATATCTAATATAATGATCCTTCCAGTACTCTAAGTCAAAGAAAATTGACCTCCTTGAAAAACCCTCGGCACCCGCTAGATTCTCATCATCACCCTCACTTGGATAATCATCGTCTTCCATTACGACATCCTCCTTCTCCTTCCCCTTTCCCTTTTTATCTCCCTCTTCCTCTCTTTGAACACCTTCTCGAGCGATAAGTGACACTATCTGCTCAACTTCTACACTTGTTAACTTTCTTGGAGCCATAGCATCCTCTATTTTACCATTAAATGTTTGCTTTGATGTGTCAAACCTGTAAGGATGGTATTTAGGAAGGAACATACGAGATCGTTGGTAACAACATTTCGTTGACTTAGAAAGATTTGAGAAGGTGTATTTGTAGAACAAACAGGACACCCATTGTAACCTTGAGTTGAACAACCTGATAACATCCCATAAGCTGGAAAATCATGTATACCCCACATCAACATGGCTTTTAACTGAAATTTCTCATTTTTGTACGCATTCCAAGCCTCAACTCCAGACCATAAGATATTCAACTCATCAACCAACGATTGGAGGAACACATCAATATTACTTGATGGTGACTTTGGTTCGGGAATCAATACAGACAATATTGAAAACTCACTTTTCATGCACATTGATGGAGGAGGGTTGAGAGGTTGAATTATCACTGGCCAACAATTATACTTACGACCAAACATGTTATTCGGGCTGAACCCATCAGTTTCTATTGCAAGTCGAATATTCCGCGAATCTTTTGCAAAATCTCTCCACAAAGTGTTTAAATTTACCCATTCTGCTGAATCTCGGGGATGACGCAAGAATTCCATACAAGAGCTTGCACGAGCGTGCCAAGTCATTTTCTCTGCTATCCATTTTATGGTATACAACCGTTTTAGCCTAGGGATTAGAGGGAAATGTCGCATTATCTTCTTAGGAACACTAGAGTACTTTTGTTTCCATTAATATTCTGAATTTCTACACCGTCCTCGTCTAGACAAGTAGACTTGTAGCGTAAAGAACCACATTTTATACATCTAGTAGATTTTTCATGCTCTTTCCAAAATAGCATACAGTTGTTAATGCATACGTCATACTTAACATAATCCATACCGAGATTTCTAACGGTGTTTTTCATTTCTGTATAACTAGTTGTCAAGTTGTTCTCTTCAAGAAGTAGTTCATTTAACAATCTAAGAATTCCACCTGTAGCACCATCCGATAAATTGAATTGTGTTTTCAAATCATTCAACTTTATAAGAGCATACATTGTGGTATGACGCGAAGAACCTGTAGCTGGGTGCAATGGCTCCTATGCAAGTTGATGTAAATGATCATACTTCTTGCCTTTGTATTTATGTGTGTACGAATCATTGGGAACCTCAGAAGTTGCGGGGGCTTCATCACTGCCTACACAATTAGGTTCACTAGGTTCCGCTTCACCCATAAACATCTCACAAGCAGCATTCACAAGATCATTCAAAATTGGAATATTGTGCACATCAGCGTGTTCTGTCGGTGTCACAGATTGCGATGGTGGTTGGACTTGATCAACAACTAATGTCTCACCATGAAAATGCCATAAGGTATAGTTCATGTCCATACCATATGTCATTAAATGAACGAATATGTCATCTATAACAACATGTCCTTTCCCATTTCGACAACATCTACAGGGACATTAATGTTTAGCATTCGAACTATTACTACACACATAATGTAGAAACTGTAACACTCCATCTCTATATGTATCGGTCTCGATATTTTTCTCACTTATCCACTCTTTGTTGATTCCCGACGACATCCTGATAAGTTTAAAGAACACACATTATAATATAAACGCTTACTGTAAATATATTGAAGTTTATTCAAGTGTAAATATGTATATATTTGAGCTCCTATATTTCCTCCATCTCCTCTACAAAGTAAGGGTCCTATCCCATTCGAAAATGCATATTTTTTATTGGTCATAATGTCTCATGCCATGTCCTAATTTAGAAAATTTCACCAGCATCTCCATACAGTTCTTCAAGTACACAACTTAAATTGGGAGTGTTCATGTGTTACTTAAGTTTTTCAACCAAGAAAACACAAAACACTACATCAATCCAATATGCACCCAAATAACATAAAGAGATGCCACCAAATTTTTCAAAACAGGACATGCCTAATCATTATGTACAATACAAACTTTTGCATTTCTAAACTGTCCAAAAATGGGACAATTCAAGAGTTCTCACCACAGTCATAGTGAGACCTCTTGAACAAGTCTAAGGTTTTTCTACATGCGTAACATCATTGTTGAATGTTTAGTATTAATGTCTACTTACTATTTAAATAGTTTTTTTATTTTTTCTTAAATTTTCAACACATAATCTCATTTATCCATTTAATTAGTGGGGTGTCTACTTTTCAATTTGTTATTTTTACATTATTATTGAATATTTAGCACTTAAATTTTCTTAAAACTCCGTAACATGTACAAATCAGATCAAATATGCATTTTAATTAAAGGGGTAAGAACATAAAAACCCATGATTTATTTTTTTTCATTATCAACATTCAATTTGCACCAAAAACTCACACATTAAAAAAAATAATAAATATTTAAATATGTATATATAAAACCCTAAAAAGCAAATACGAATCAAATCAGGCATATCATAAACTCTAGGATCAAATCTTAAACCTAACTTAGGTTAAAAAAATACAATGCTTTATTCAATTACCTGTTTGGGATGAGTGCAGTGAGAGAACAGGGCAGTGACCAGAGAAAGAGAGAATGGGCCACAGAGAGAGTGTCGGCAGTAGAGATTTCGACCAGCGACCTAGAGAGAGAATGGATGCCGACCTAGGGAGAGAATAGATGCTGACCGCCGAGAGAATGCGATCTATAGGTCGGGAGAGGGAATGGATGCTGACCGTCGAGAGAGAGAGACCGAGCGGGGCGGGAACTGTGAGCGGGAGCAAGAGAAAGAGAGGAGTGTAATGTTTTTTGGGGGTATTATATATTTTAGTAAGTGTACTCCATTTTGGCACACTTTAAAACAGTGCCAAAATTTGGCACTGTTTTAAAGTGTGCCAAATTTCTATTAAACTGTGCCAAAATCTGGCACAGTTTTAAACTGTGCCAGATTTTTAATATCAGGGTGTGCCAAAAAGCTATTTTTGGTGTAGTGGATTTTGATGTTGATGACTTGACCTTGTTTGATTTTTTTTTTTAAAGTTTCTCAAATTTTTCAAAAAGAATTCTTCCAATAAAAAGATTTTTGAGAACAACAAAAATAAAGATGAGGTCAAGGATAGCGGCAGGAAAGAGGAAGATGTAAGATGTTTTAAGTGCGAGAAAAAAAGAGCATTAGTCATATGAGTGTCGCACAATGCGAAAGAGAAAGGGTAAAAAGATTGCAAATAAAGTCACTCTTAGCGATAGTGACATCGAGTCGGTTGATTCAGGGGGAGAATCACCACATGAATCGTGCGTTGCGTTCATAGTTAGTCACGTTAGCACGCCTAGTTTGTCCCGCGACGATGAGGACACATGTAAATATGTGAGTTTGAATGATGTTCCGAGCCATTCTAGTGAGAGTGAGGATGATATTGCAAGTGAGAGAGAAGGGAATCTCCAAAAATATTTTAGTGATTTGTACATCGAGACATTGAAAATCAAAAGGCTGAATAAAGATTTGTCTCTTAGGGTGTTAGGTTTGGAGATAGAGATGAAAGTTTTGAGGGTGTGTGAGGTTTCGGTTAGTCAACTCGAGAAGGTGAAGGTTACTTTGAGTGAGCAGTTGATCATCTTAGATAGGGAGAAGAGAGACTTGACCAACATCTTGGCTAGTCTTATGGGTGATCTTCAATCTTCACTGGAAACTCATGAGAAACTTGAAGTCCGTGTATCCCAACTCGAGAGAGATCTCGAACGTGTCCAAGATATCTAAGAAGGTTTAAAATATGTCCTTGGGTTCCGCTTTGGGTAATCTTGAGATGATAGGAAATGGTTTTGATAGTGCATCTACTTCACCTATTGCACCCAAGCCAATTCTCGAAATTTTTATAGATCCATTTAGCCATCAACCTAACCCACCTAGGCATACGAAACCACGTAGGAGAACTCATCCTGGACATATTGAGAGAGGTGGACCCAAGCCCGTGTATGTTTGTTCTTATTGCAGGCAAAGAGGTCACCTTAGGAAATTTTACTTTAAGTTGGAAAGAGTGTCTCATAAGTATCTTCTATGATATGCATCTACACACGTTTTCTCATGTACTCCCACACATGTTACTGCGCATGCTCCTGCACATCACATAAGAGATTTTGAGAGTTTTCGAGAGCAAGCAGAGTATTCAGTCAAGACTTCACAATATTTTATGGATGTTTGTCATCTCCTTTGGAGAACTCCTCCGGACCTGATGATTGAGGTTGAGACTTGTTTTCTAGTATATGATTCTTTTCATGTTCATATTTTACATGCCTATTGTTAGTGTGTACTATCATTGTACTTATATTTTTTATTTTGATATATTTTTCAAAAATCCGAAAAGAGTTTTGTTTTTCTTGAAAAACTTTGAAAATACGAAAAGATTTTCGGTTCCTTTTTGAGAAAAAAATGAAAAATCCAAAAAGATTTTATTTTTGATTAATTTTTGAAAAATCCAAAATGAATTTTGTATTTTTTTACACCATATGTGGATGAACATTAAAGATGCCCAAATCACCCATTCATTCCATATCCACGTGGCTATTTTGTAATGTTTTGAGATGTGACCCCATTTCATTTTGTGTTTTATAATGTGTGAAGTCATTAAGATGTGATATGATGACAACTTGCTACATGTTTGACTCCTTGTCACCTTTAATGCACACGAGCGCAAACTTATTTGAGTATTGCACTCACCTTTCACGTGTCGATTGTAGTGTTTTCATCGTAATCATGATTTTTAAACGAACCAAATGTGAAAAATGAGATAATAAAAGTAGTATTTGTAAGAACCATTGCCCGGATTGAAAACTATAGAAAATCATTTATCTAGTAAATTTGGTATATTTAAATAAATGGAATCGAGCTGCAAAAGACAGGTTGGCGAATAGCCACCATTTGCAAAAAGAAAAGAGCTTAAAAGATTAAAGGAACATAAAAACAAAAAGAAAGTGCCCGTAAAATTTCAAAGAACATTGATGCTTCGCTACATACGAGCACCAATTTCATAAAAAAAAATTGAGAAGAAAATTTCAATATGTGAATTATGAGGGAGTTAAGTTGAAGAAAAATGGGTTTGCATGTCCTAAAAAAATATCGTAAAGCATTACATAGTTTTGGACATTATTGGTGCAAAAATCACTAACGGTCTTGATTAGTTGAATAGTTAAGTCGATTTCATTTGAGTTCACCATTTTTACACCTAAGGTAGACTTTGAGCTCTTATGTTAGTGGTGTCTCATTCCTTCGTGCATATATATTATATATGTCTACGTTGATTAATCTATAGAATGTGTCCATAACCCTACATTCCATTTCCATAATTCAGTTATTTTTGTGTTTCTCCATAGTGTGTTGTAGTAGTAAAAAAAAATTTACTTGAAAAAATTTAAAAAATAAAAAATAGTTTGTGGTGTCTGTTGAGATTATTATTGTATGTTTGTTCATTCATATCTTGTTGTGATAATATCTTTTTATGCTTGGTGATATTCCCTATTTTCATTATTAGTTTCTACTCGTCTATCTCGGACAAAATAAAAGGGGAAGAATAAATTACAAGGGAGAGTTTGATTTATGAGGGAGATTTTATATTTATGCATTTTATTTGATATTTGTCAAACTCAATTCATCACAGGGTATTTGCTTTGTTTCATGTGTGTATGTTTTTTTGGAAGATGATATTTGGATTACACTCAATGAAGACAAAGAGCTTAAGAGACCAAGAGAAAATAAGAAGAATTGGAGATTTGAAGACAACTCTATCCTGTACCTATCTATTTTAGGGTTTGGGAGGGCATTAAGATATTATATTTGTCTGAGGGAATTTATTTGTAATTTGGATTTGGATTTTATGTTTGTACCGGAGTATCCAAAAAATGGGAGATTTGTAAGAGCATAATTCTAAACACTCGAACCATGAATGAGCACATTATTGAAATGACTAATCTGCTAAAATTTATAAGAGCATAATATTCTCATCACTTAGGCTAGCATAGTTTTTGGCATATCCTGCTACCGTTTGATTCAAGCCGACACGAAGTCCGAAGATTCAACATCTCCAACAACTTCAAGCATCTCCGTACTTTGAAGGTATGATACTATTAAGTTTAAATTTATTCCTTGAATTTATTTTGGGATGTTTATTTCTATTTAAACTGGAAACAAGATTTTTTATTTAAAAATCGAGACATTTTTCTTTATTTAACGTGTATCTCGTTCAAACGAGATAGGAATCTTGTTCAAATGAGATCATAGTTTCATTAGTTTTATTCGAAGTCTCGTTTGAAGTTTACTTCGATGCAAGATAGTATGAGGATGTACTATTTTAGGTCATTTGAACTTTGTTCAAATGAGACTGATTAGTAGGTTGAACGAGATCCATTCTCATAGAACGAGTCTGTTATTCTCGTCTAAATAAGATTCAATATTTTTTCGAACGAAGTCGTCGCCTCGAAATTTGTGTTCGTCATATAGATACCTATTTCATGTTTATTTTCGTCAAGACTTTTGCCATAAATGTTTCTGCATACCTTTAGCAAAAGTTTTCAACCTTTTGAGTTTGAAAAACATTTTTGAGTCACAAATCATTCCCAGAATATATTTGAGTAAATAAAGTTTAAACCCTATAGTTTGTATTTGTGGATACACTAACTTTGTGGAGAAGGCATCTCCATGGCTGACTTGTGATTCTCGAGGGAATTCACTACTGAAGGAGGACTGAGGTTTTTGTTATTCTTGCGAGGATCATTGCAGAAAGAAGGCTGCGGTCTTGTGGTTCTTGAGAGGATCATAGTAGATTCCTTTATAGAATTTATAACTTGCGATTTGTAAATCTTATAAAGTGAATAAAAGGTTTTGCGCTAAGGGGACAATTTGGTGTGGATTGTCATATGAATATAATAAGTTAACAACATTAGACTATTGTGCACTCTCAAATTTTGAGTTTTGGGCATGATTGTGGACAAGTCTTTCTTGTCCAATTCGTCATAAACTCCTTACCTCCTGAGTATGGGCCTTTCCAAATCAACTACAACACTATTAAAGACAAGTTGAATGTAAATAATTTGCAAAGCATGTTGGTACAAGAGGAAGGAAGACATAAGCAACATATTGGTCATTTGTCTAAAGGACAGGTGGCTAATCTGATGGTCAAAGAGGCTGATTTTAAAAAGAAGACTGGAAAGGACGTTAAGAAAGGTCCTGGGCCATCTTATCAAGATAAACCTTCATCATCCGCTGGGAAGAAGGAAAAGAATGACAGGTGCCACTTCTGTAAAAAGAAGGGCCATTTATATAAAAATTATCATAAACTCAAGGCCTAGTTCGAGAAAAAGGGTAAGCCTTTTATTTTTGTATGCTTCGAATCAAACCTAAATAATGTTCCATCTGATACTTTGTGGATTGACTCCGGTTCTGTATATCATGTTTCTAATTCAATGCAAGGATTCATTACGATCCGCAAAACAAACCCAAGTGATCATTTTCATTACATGGGCAATCGAGCAAAGGCTAAAGTAAAAGCTATTGGAGTCTTTTGCTTGATTTTAAGGTCCACTTTTCAATTAGATTTGCAAGAAACTCTTTACGTTCCCTCTATTTTTAGGAATTTAGTTTTATTTTCCAAATTTACTCTTGACGGTTTTGCAGTTGAATTTAAGAATAATTTCTTTGGATTGATTAAAAATTCTATTATTGTTAATTTTATTTTTTTAATGGATGGTTTATATCAATTTCATCTTGAAAATTATTTTTTTGAACTGCATTCTAATGTTGGTATGAAATGCACACTTAATAATGAAAATTTTGCTTATTTGTGGCATAAATGATTGGTGCATATATCTAGGCCAAGAATTGAAAGATTTATTACAGATAGAATTCTCCATAACATGAATTGGACCAATTATGATGTATGCGTGGACACTATTAAAGGAAAACATACCATATATACGAAGAAAGGAGCCACAAGAAGCACCCAACTACTTGAAATAATACATAAAGATATGTGTGGATCTTTTGATGTTCCATCTATTAGTGGAGAAAAATATTTCATTATTTTTATCAACGATTTTTCACATTATTGCATGATGTACTTATTGCATGATAGATCTCAATTTGTGAATGCCGCTGAAATACACATAATCGAGGTTGGGAGACAATTAGGCAAAATAATGAAAATTATTAGGTCTAATAAAGGTGGTGAATTTTATGGAAGATCTGATGAGTCACAGAAATACTTTGGCCATTTTGCTAAACTCCTAGAAAAATTAGGTAATTACACCCAATACATAATGCCAAGTTCACCTTAGAAGAATGGTGTAGTTGAAAGGCATAATCGTACCCTTATAGTGATTATTAGAAGTATGATAAGTAGAACTCAATTGCCTATAACCCTTTTGAACTGTCGAAAGTATAGAAACCCAAATTAAGATATTTACGTGTATGGGGTTGCCCAGATTAAGCTAGTATTTATAACCCTCAAGAAAAGAAATTAGACCCTATGACATTATCTTGTTAATTCATTGGGTATCCAGAAAAGTCAAAGGGATATATATTCTATTATCTTAATCATACAACTAGAATAATAGAAACTGGAAACGCTAAATTCATTGAATATGGTGAAGTCAGTGGAGCTAAAAGAGGAAGGGAACTAATAATTCAAGAAGTCAGGGTAGAGATTTCTATACTCCGAGTTCATAACGTACATGTTGTTCCTAACATGTACAACCACATGGCTTCATAAAGAAAGGAAAGGAGAACATGGTATGTATGTTAAATAAGTCAGTATATGGTCTAAAATGGGCTTTCCCTTAATGGTACCTTAAGTTTCACGATACCATTACCTTCTTTGAATTTAAGAAAAGCACCGTTTATCGGTATATATACCTGAAGATTAGTGGGAGTAAGTTTGTATTTTTAGTACTGTATGTTGACAACTTGCTTATCGCCACCAACGATCTTGGTTTATTACGTGAAACCAAGGGGTATGTTTTTAAAAAAAATGAAATGAAATATATAGGTGAGGCATCCTTCGTGATTGGGATAGATCATGAGGAACATTCATACTGTCTCAGAAAACTTATATTAACAAAGTTTTAGAAAGGTTCAACATGTAAAGTTGCAATCCCATTAATTTTCCACTTCAGAAAGGGGATAAACTCAACTTAAGTCAATGCCCACAAAATGATTTGGAAAGGGATCACATGAAAGGTGTCCCTTATGCTTCGCTCGTAGGGGCCTTGTTATATGCACAAATCTGCATTAGACCGAACATCAGTTTTGTTGTTGGGGTGCTAGGAAGATATCAAAAAAAATTGGGGAATTATCATTGGAAAGATGCAAAGAAAGAGATGAGGTAACTGCAAGGTATTAAGGATTACATTATCACATATAGGAAGAATGATCAACTTTAAGTGGTTGGTTACTTAGACTCATATTTTAGAGGATGCCTTAACAGTAGGAAGAGCATCTCGTGTTATGTCTTCCTCCTTGCTGGAGGAGCTCTCTCATGAAAAAATCCCAACCAGAGTGTCATTGCATTGTCTATTATGGAGGTTGAATTCGTAGCTTTCTTCGAAGCTACAAAACATGGTATATGGTTGCTAAACTTTCTTTCAGGACTTAAAATCATTGGGTCAATATCTAAGACGTTTAAAATTTATTGTGATAGTATTGCAACAGTCTTCTTTTAGAAGAACGATATGTATAATAAGGTGGCTAAACGTATCAAGATGAAGTACATATCAGTGAAAGAAGAAGTTCAGAAATGAGTGAAAATTGATCACATTAGTACAATTGATAACATAGAAGATTCTCTCACGAAAGAAATGGGTTTCGACTATCTCTGAAGACCTTCATGGAACATGTCGAAGAGATGGGTGTCAATTAGTTTAACTATGATTTCTTTTTAGCTTAGTTGTTTGACACTATTATTGGAATTTAATAAAAGTGTTTCTAATTTCTATTATTTCTGTCCTTAATGAATGCATGCATACAATTATGACCTATTGTATGATATAAATAGTCCTTTATTCAAAAGGTCATTATCAGGTCATTATGACACCCAATATTAAAGGCCTAGTTAAATAAAACATTGGTGTTGTGGCACATGGAAGGAACTATTCTCTTGAATAGAATGGAACTGCCATGACTAACATCTATGAATCATTTGATTATGGAAAATTATATTTATCACTTATTGTGCACATAAATTTTACCTAATCAAATTATGAGGATATACTTATTAATACCAAGTGGGAGACTGTTGGAAATTAATATCTTAAGTTGGAAGTTAATTTTTAATTTAATTATATTAAAATCCAAAACCATATATTTACCATTAATGTGGTCTTGATAAGTCATATATTTAATCAGACGTGAGATAAATGCAAAAATTAAGAGATTGGGTTGGTTCCTATTTTTAAGCAACTTGATAGATGATGGAGCCTAGAAAATAGGGCAATTTTTACTAGGCATTTTTTCCCTCTTCCCCTTATATATTTAGTTTCCTTACACCATCTAGGGTTATCTCATAACACACAAATATCTAAGGTAGAAGAGAAAATCTGAAATTCACCTTTTCACATTTTCTCAAATTCTAGACACATAAAAGTGAGAATTTTTGGTTGTTTCAAGATGTTTTAAGAAGCAACTTATTGAACAATTCAAGTCATAATTTTAGATATATTCAAGCACTATATACAACCCTAGCAATGGACAAAGATTGGTATCTGAATTATAGTTATACAACATATTAATTTAGTAATTGCATGAGGAATAGATGTCCTAGAAAGCGTATTAAAAACTATTTTAAACCTTGTTATAACATGCTAATTTATATCTTATTTATGAATATCAAGCATTGTTGAATAACAACTCCGCTACCACAAATCAATCCTATGATCGATTTGAAAAATCTAATTCTCTTACAAGTGGTATCACTGGAGGATCTTGAAAGAAAGTGCGCAAGATTTTCCAAACTGATTTCAAATTATGGATCAATTTGGGTAATCTTTTAGAGTTGGATTTTTTTGCCAAAAATATCTTGTAGAATGATCGTATGACATTAGTCTTTATTTTCTTAATTAAGCAAGAAGTTGTATAGCTAAATAAAGAGTTTAGTACAAGGGTAGGTTTTTTATGCTTCCCTTGTCCTTGTCCTTGCCCTATAAAATCCAATGTTTAAAAGGAAGCTAAGGACAATATTAAGCATCACCATATCATTTTCTTGGGTAATTTAGCAAGGCTCCAACAACATTAATCTTGTGTACGGTATTGGCTGCCAAGTAATATTAACTAAAGAATTTTTCCTTTTTCTTTTTTGTTGTAGTCATTCATTTTCATGAACTTGTGAATTTAGAGCAACAACACTACTTTCATCTGGAAATGGCGATATTAATGTTCATGATTTAAACTATGCAAGATTTTGCGCTTGTCAAGAAAGCCAAAATTCTAAGGGTGTGTTTTATTACAAATAAAAACATTGAGAACCGGTTCATTTATATAAACTTTGAAAAAGATGGTGAGGAGCTCTCTTACTTTTTTAGTTTTCATGGAATTAGTTGAAGGAACACAAGTCAATGGCACCAAAATAAAATCCACAAAAGAGGACCAAACTCCACTACACCAAAATGGGTAAATTGGCACCCTTCCAGCGCTTAGCCTTGTCACGGTCAATGACCGTGACAACAAACACGCATTTTGTGTCACGGTCAATGACCGTGACAAATTATTGTCACGGTCATTGACCGTGATAATACTTATAAATGTTGTCACGGTCAATGGCCATGACACGACCGTGACAAATGTAGCAGTAAAAAAACCCTTTCCCTTCTTTTTCCCCCGCTATTTTTTCCCTCCTCTCTCTCTCTCTCTCTCTCTCTGTTCCATTTATATATATATGATTGTGTGAATATATGTGTGTGTGTGTGTGTATATGTGCATGTGCATGTGTGTGTGTATGTGTGTGTGTGCGTGTGTGGTGGGTGGGGGGTGGGGAGGGGGTGGGGCAGGGTAAGGGTGGGGGGGCTGTGTGTGTGTGTGTGTGTGTGCGCATGTGGGTGGGTGGGGGTGGGGCATGGGGCAGGGTTGGGGTGGGGCATGGGGCATGAAGGCCACACGATGCGTGACCGAATTTATTTAAATTGTATTATTTTGTTGTTCTGACCTATTTAACACAATATATTCTACGAATGAAATTGCAAAATTTGATGATTAATTAATCGTAACAAATAAAATTCATGCATATCAAAAAGAATCCCTAAAACATAATAACAAAAAATCATATACGCATTTATCTATGTATATATTAAATTGTTGGAATAAAATGTTTGCATATATTAACCTGGAATGGAATCAAATGTAAGAGGTATCTTGCCTTGGAATCAAATGTAAGAGGTACATTACCTCATCAACAATGAAGAGGCTGGCTTTTGTGTGTGGTACATTACCTCTACAGTTTTTATATAGTTATATAGATTATTTTCTCTGTGTGTGTGGGGGGGTGGGGGGTGTTTATACATCCAACTCTCTAGTGTGTTTTACCATTGAGTCATGATGAGATAGTTGAGCGATTACTTGGCATAAAATTGAGGCATACTAGAGTTCGTGAGGAACCAAAGAAAACTATATAAAACACACACACACACACACACACACACACACACACACATACAATAATAATACACACCGACTTGGATTTGGGCTACCGTTGGGTAAAACCGGAGTCTAGGTGTTAAGAAATATAAGGTAATTAACAAATTTGAAGCATTTTATAAGAAATATAAGGTAATTAACAAATTTTCATTTATGGAAAAGACTTTCACTTTAAGAAAATTAATTAATTAGCAATATTTACTAGAAAAAATTCCATTAAATCCAACAATGCTAATAATAAGGAAATATACCACGCAATTCCTGTATTATTACAATAAATGGGCCACGGCCCGAATAATTTTTTTTTCAAAATGCCGTAAATTTTGTGTGTGGTGGGTAGGGGGTAAGGGGTGGCACGGTCATTGACCGTGACAAGTCCGTGACAAATATAATTGTCACAGGTTTGGCACGGTCATTGACCGTGATAATACTTATAAATGACCGTGATAATACTTGTAAATATTGAATGTGTGTGTATGTGCGTGTGTGCGTGTGTGGTGGGCGTGGGGGTGGGCGTGGGGGTGGAGCATGGGGTAGGGTAGGGGTGGGGGTGTTTATATGTCCTCAAACACAATTTTTAAAATGTGTGTGTGCGTGTGTGGTGGGTGTGGGGTGTGGTGTGGTGTGGGGTGGGAAGGGGGTTGGGGCAGGGTGGGGGTAGGGGTGGGGCAGGGTGGGGGAGGGGGATTGTTTGTGGTGGGTGGGGAGGGGGGATGTTTCACTCTTGTACATATTAACAGTAACAATTCATTTTTATTTGTAGTAATTGTACATATTTGCATGTCTTCTTTTAATTCATTTTGATATGTACTAATAACATTTTTTTACAGCAAATGTCTCCTTCAGGTATTAAGGCGAGGATGATGATGCTGGTTATGATGATGTCGTCTGGGCTCGGTGGTAGCGGAAGCGACGAGGACTCCTCGACCCCTAGTGTCCCCAAATATGGCAAATTGGGGATGCCCATCGAGAAAAAGTCGGGGCTATAGCGAGATCCCTCGAGCTGGTAAAGATGATCATCGGCCCGGGGTACATTAGTTGGAAGGAGGTGCCATATGAGCTCAAGTTAGCTGTTTGGGTGGCACTACAGGTAATATATTTATATTTATATTTATATGTATATTTCAATTTCAATTTCAATTTCAATTTCGATTTTAATTTCATTTTATATTTATATTTATTTGTAAGTAACATTGTATTTGTTGGACATGAACAATTCAACCTGGATCCAAAGCTACGCGATTACGTCTTGGAGCAGTTGAGGGAGCAACACAAGACGTGGAAGAAAAATATGCAGACCCGGTACTTTGAGAAGACACGAGAGTCCATTATCTAATGGCGTAAATCCGTCCCACCGAAGGAGCCGATCTCATTGGCACAATGGCAAAGGTTCATTGGCAATGAGATCGGGGAGCGACAATTGGCATCTCGCCAATCGGGAAGGGAAAATCGGGCAAAAAAGACGGACGTGCACAACTCCGACCGGACGTCTTACGCCGAGGTGGAACATAGGATGATGGTAAGATTTAATTTTTTTATAACTACATAAAATATATTATTCTGCATTATTTTACTTTGCGGGGCCGATACTAATTTTACTTTAATTTATTTCAGGGGACAGGGAGTGGCCCTTGGGGTAGGCCACATAGGCTCGATACTTATGTGGCTTTTCGGACGAAGAAGGGGAAGGACAATAAGGTGTCCCCAAGCATCGCGGCCAAGATTGTAAGGAGTCCGACAGTTTACTTTTTATTAATTACGTTATAATTTTTTAATTTACTTATTTTACTAATCATGTGCTTTTTGTCGTTTCAGGCAAAGCTTAAGGAAGTGCATGAGTCGCAGTTTGATGCCGACAAGGCATCTTTGTCCATAGACGCACTCAGCCAAGTGCTTGGCTATGATCGCAAGGGGAGGACAAGGTGGGTGAGCTCGCGGGTGGCCAAATCTAGGATCATCGGATTGGAGACGAGCGACACCGGGTTGGCTCAAACGGTGGATTTACATGACGCGAAGCTGTCTCATTTGGAGGCGACGGTCCAGGATATGTACTCATTCATGAAGCGTTCATTGGGAGGAAACCGTGAGGGAAAAGGGAAGGAGAAGGCGGTGCGGGAGAAGGAGGTGTGGGAGGACGAGGACAAGGATGTGGACCTCGCTGCTTCATCGCCGAGACTTGCCGACTTTGATGATCCACTTCCCTATTTGGCTCCTTTCAACTGATCGATGTCGACACTTGGTTGGCCGAGCGTGTTTATACTGGAAATACTTGATGGCCAGCGGATAGGGCGGGGGTTGAGGGACCCGTATATCGTCCAGGGTGTACTAGTTCATGGACGTGAGCTTCAAGACATCGAGTCCAGGGTGCTCGTCACGCATGTGATGCCCGGGAATGAGAACTCCCAATTGTGGTTGCACGAACAATGCGGCACGGCGTATATTAGTGGATGTGTTAATTCGTATATCGTGTGGCCTACTCACCTCCTATGCATTAACCATACCCCAGACATTCAGTGACATTGATTTAAGTTTGAATTGAATTGTTTTAAATTATTACATTTGAATTATATTTGGATTATATGGTGATGCATATTCTCTCTATTTTGAATTTATATTTGCATTATCTCTATTTTATTTGGATATATGACATTTAAACAGGTACAACGTTGCTATAACAGGTACAAATATACTGTTGGGCAGTGGCAGTGACCATACTGCCCAGCAGAATTTTTTTCAATTCTGCCCAAAATTGTCACGCTCATTGACCGTGACAAGTCCTTGACAAAGAGTATTGTCACGGACTTGTCACGATCATTGATCGTGATAATTTTTTAAATAATGTCACGGGCTTGTCACGGTCAGGAACCGTGAAACGACCGTGACAATTCTAACTAACTTGTCACGGTCAATGACCATGACAAAAAAAGTTATCTCGCCTAGAATTGTCACCGTCATTGACCTTGACAAGCTGAAGTTGTGAAGGTCAATGATCGTGACAATTCGGCAGATTTAGTGTAGTGCTCTCTCTAGAACATGCTTATTAATCATTACCTAATCACAAGCTACACTATATATAGGGAGAGGATAAGAGGTCCAGGTATCAAAGTGACATAACATGACATCACAACGTAATATTCCACATTCTTAATTACTTGAATATTATAAGTGAGAAAGGTAAAATCTCTTAAAATCTTTGATACCATTTTGTGAATGCGGTGTGATATCGATTGCTCGTTGAATTTGAAAATTTCCAATTCATAGCTTATTTATTTAACTGTCAATTTTTTATCCAAATTAAACTAATTAAAATCCAATTTTATTTAAACCCGAAACATGCATCTAGGAGTGTAAATCATGCCATCATAAAGAAACATAAATTGTTGACACACAGATTTCCGAAAAAAAATTCTTAGCAAAGGCAAAACCTTTATTTCAATAAATGTAAAAATACTTACAGAAATCTACAATGAATATTCCGCAGAAACTCACATAGGCGGCAACCCAGAATTAGTAATTGGATAATCGCAGCAAACCCACAAGAACCGCAACTCTATCTTCAGTAAGAAACACCCTGGAGCATTACCAATTGATCGCAGTCATCAGCCAACAATTCCCTCTAGAACTATCAAGTCAGTAGTAAAGAAATCTTCCCTACAAGATAAACTTCAACAAGATCGTGTCTTGGGATACAAAATGATTCACTAAAATAATTGGGATTATTTGTGAATCAAAACAAAGTTAAAAACACCATAAAAGGAGAAGATTGAAATTCTACAGATTGCAGTTTTCGTGTTTCAAAACACTCAAGTCTTCTCAAGCAAAAAAGACTCAAGAATCAGCTATTTAGAAAAAAGTTAAGTCGGCGGAGTCGTTCGAACGAGATTGGCAGGTCGCTCAAACGAGATTGGCAGGTCGCTCAAACGATATTGAATGTCGTTCGATCCTGCTTCGCTCGACCTTCTAACGACGTATTAAAACATGAAATAGTACGCTGTCGTTAGATAAAACCATTAAACGAGCTTCAAGCGACCCTTCGTACGACATGCAATGTCCTTTGAATGACTTGCTTTTATCGTTTGAACGACATGTATATGTCATTTGAACGACTTAAATGAAAAATTATTTTTATTAAAACTTCGCCTACAGGTCTCGAAACAATAAATTTCGACGAAAAAGACGCCTCAGATGTTTAAAAATATTTTAGAAAAATTATCCCCACACTTTAAATGAAACATGAAGGGACTTAAACACAACCTTACCAAAATTTATCTCACAGAGGCTCGTTGTTGAAGAACTTTAATATTTGGATCCGTCTTGATGCATGTATGATCTTGAACTTCCTTCGACGGGTGTAGTGGTATATGACATACTCAAATGTAAACGGACTATGTAAAATATGTCTTTACAAATCTCCCCCTATGTCGATGCCGGTACAAACTAAAATCAATTCGAATTATCAAATCAAATTTCCTATGCAAATTTAATACCCTCCTATAAACCCAAAAACGAAAAGGTACTAAAAATGCAAGTCTTTAAACTTTCTTAAAAAAATCTTCAACATCTTCAAATTTCCAACTTTTCTTTGTTATCATCAGGGTGTGCAAAATAATGATCCTCAAATTTTGTACCTACAAACGTGAGACAAGAAACAAATACATTCGTGACATATCGATTTTGAAATGAGATAAACATAAATCAAAATAAAGATCAAATCTCAAATCTCCCCCATAATTTATAATCCCCCATTAAATCATAATTCGTTCCCCCCCTTTTATTTGTCCGAAATAGACAAGGAAAAGAATAAACAAAATAAACATGGAGTGTCACGACAATCAAAGTAAATCAACTACGATCATCAAAGGAAAAACTCAAAAGCTTCCACCAACTATTTTTGATTTTCAAATAAAAATAATTTATAAAAAATAACACACCATGAATTTACACTAAGATAACCAAATCGTGGATATAGAATGAATGGGTATGAACTAATTCGATAGGAAAATCAATGCAATCAAACATAACATATGTGCACGATAAATACGGATACTCCTAACAAATGAATTTAAAATCGTCCTTAGGTGTCAAAATGTGACATCGATTGAATCTAATCGACATAACAAAGTCAAGAATGATTTCCACACCAATAATGTCTAAAATTATGTAATGATTTTTCAAGACTTTGTGAGGACGTGCAAACCTATTTATTAAATTCCAACCACCCTCATAAATAATAAATCTTTTATTTTTTCTAATGAGGTGATCTAAAACCTAATGGCCTCTTTTTGGCATATTTATCCTTTTATTGTCTTTAAATTTTTTTGAGCTCTTTTTAACCTCTTTGGACCTTGGCTACTTTTTACAATGCCACACTTTTTTAGGTCCGATTTAAACGGTGGCTTAATCGCAAAGGTTATGTGTACCTTTTGTAGACCTTCCCCGTTCACTTATATATATAAACAAAGTCATTATAGGCAACGGTTCTTACATGCACTACTTTCACTGTCAAGTTGTATCGCATTTGGTTCCTTTTAAAGACAGGATTGGGATGGAAACACTTCGACCAACATGTGATAGAAAAGTACACGAATCAAATAAATTTGTTCAAGTGTTCATTAAAGGAAATTATGAGTCAAACATGTAGGAAGTAATCAACTAAAATATTCAATGGCTCCACACATTGTAAAGCACAAAATAAAATGATGATATATCTCAAATCACTATCAAATAGTTACATGGATATGGAATGATGTTGTGACTTGGTCATCCTAAATGTCCATTCATAAACGGTGTAAATAAAATAAAAAAATCATTTTGTCTTTTTCCAAAAATTTAATTATAATAAAATCTTTTTGGCGTTTTCAATTTTTCTTAAAAAATAGAAAATCTTTTTGTATTTTTCCAAAAAAATTTAAAAATAAAAATGTTTTGATTTTTCAAAAAAATATCAAAAACCAAAAAAATAAATGCAAAAGTGGTACACACTAGCAATAGGCATAAAATATCATCATAAAAGTCATCCTATGTTAGCAAACACGTCTAAACCTCAACCGTTAGGTGCGGTGGAGTTTTCCAAAGGTGGTGACATCCTATGAAAAACATCCATCAAATCATTTGAAGTTTTGACTAAAAACTTAACTTGCTCTCGAATATGTGCAAATTCTCTCATGTAATCATGTGTAGGGATGTGGGGGGGAACATGTAGCAAAACTATATGTGACACACTACCTAACTTAAAGTAAAATTCCCTAAGGTGTCCTCTCTTCTTACAATGGGTGAAAACATACACGGGCCGAGGAACACCTTTCCTAAAACGTCTAGGTCATACTCTCTTATCGGGTAATGAACGCCTAGGTGGGTTGGGTTGAGAGCCATAAGAATCTATCACAAACTCAGGAACCGTCTCGGATGCAACATGTGAAGTAAACGCACCGTCATGACCTATTCCTATTCTCTCAACATTACACAAAGCGGGACCGAGGAACATCTTTCCAATATTCTTAGATGTATCCTCTAAAGTGACTTTTACCTCCCGTGCACGTTCGAGATCTCTCTCTAATTGTGACACACGAACTTTAAGTTCACTATTTTTTCGATCTTTGATGACCAACTGCTCACTCAATGTAACCTTCACCTTCTCAAGTTGACTTGTCGACCCCTCAAATCCCCTCAAAACCCCTCTCTATCTCTCCAAACCTAGAACCTTAAGACCTAACTCCTTATTCAACATCTTTATCTTTAAGGTCTCAGCGTACAAATCTCTAAACGCAATTTGGAGTTCGCTTTCACCTTCGCTTCCAATCTCACTCGAAACACTCACTCGAAACACTAAAATCATCCCCCGGTCTCTTATGTGCATAAGTATCCTCATCGTCGTGGGACAAACTAGGTTTGCTCACGCAATTAGCTAAAAAGGCAACACATATCCCATGTGAAGATTCATCCCCATAATTTTTCATCTCTTCCTCACTATCGCTAAAAGTGGCTGGCATGGTAACTTTCTTGCCCTTTCTCTTTAGCATAGTGGTACACTCAAACGCCCTATGCCCCTTTTTCTCACACTTAAAACATCTCTCCTCTTGCTCTTTATCTTTCTCATTCTCACCCCTCCCATTGGCCTCTTCTTTCTTTTTATTTTCGTAAAAAACTTTTTATTGGAAGAATTTTATGTGAAAAATTTGAGAAACTTTTTTAAAAATTTTGTAAGCATGGCCACATCATCAAAATCAAATTCTTCCTCAGACTCGAACTCAGAAACTTTCACTTTCTTTTTCTTCTCTCTTTTGGACACTTCCTCACTTTTCCTAGACTGGGCTCTAAGTGCTATCCCTCTATCCTTAGGCTTGACAGTGTCAGGAAACATGTCAATTTCATATGTCTGGAGGTCTTCTATCAGTTCTTCTAACTTAAGATTGCTCAAATTTCCTAAGGAATTCAATACAATCACTTTGGGGATAAAACATATAGGCAGGGATCTCAAAAATCTTTTTAACTACTCGTACATCAGGAATGTGCTTACAAGGATTGAAACTAGAGTTGACAATATCAGACAAACGTGCATAAAACTCATCAAAATACTCATATTCAAGCATGGTAATCATTACAAATTGAGTAGTTAAATTTTACAATTTAGACTCTTTTGCTGCATTTGTGCCTTCATGGGTAAGTTGTAAAACATCCCATACTTTTTTTGACATAGTGCACGTCATAATGCGTCGAAACTTGTTAAGGGTGACGGCTCCAGAAATTGCACTTAGCCCACGAAAATTAAAAGTGCTCCATTTAAATTCATCATCATTCCAATCTATCACAGGTTTAAGATTAGTGACATTATTAGCGGTGATAGTGGCAAGAGTCCACCCTTTTTCACAAACAACCCAAACACACTCATCGATGGCCTTTAAATCGGATTTCATACGAACTTTCCAATGTACATAATTAGTCGCGTCAAAAACTGGCAACCGATTATATAAGTTTTCATTCGGAAACATTGCGAAATTTTCAAAATCAGATTTAAAAAAAAAAATTCATATCACAAAATTTTACAAAAAAATGATCTCACGGTAATTTGGTGAAACCTGCTCTGATATCAATACGACAAAGGTAAGATCGCTTAAAAATCTTTGATACCAATTTTTGAATTTGGTATGATATTGATTGATCGTTGGATTCGAAAATTTCCAATTAAGAACTTATTTAATTAATTGTCAAATTTTTATTCAAATTAAACCAATTAAAATTCAATTTTATTTAAATCCAAAACATGCATCTAGGTGTGTAAATCATGTCATTCCAAACAAACATAAATTCTAGACAAACTGATTTCAGAAAAAAAATCCCTCGCAAGGACAAAACCTTTATTTCAATAAATGTAACAATACTTACGAAAATTTGCAATGAATATTTCGCAAAACACTCACATAGGCCGCAACCTAGAATCAACAATGAATTTACCACAGCAAACCCACAGGAACCGAAGCTCTATCTTTAGCAAGAAACACCCTCAAGCATTCCCAATTGACCGTAGTCGTCAGCCAGTAATACCCTCGAGAACCACCAAGTCACCAGTAGAGAAATCTTTCCTACAAGAGAAACTTTAACAAGATCTTGGTTTCCAAAATGATTCACTAAAGTAATTGGGATGATTCGTGAATCAAAACAAAGTTTAAAACACCTTAAAAGGATAAGACAAATTATGCAGATTGCAGTTTTCGTGTATCAAAACTCTTAGGTCTTCTCAAGTAAAAAGGGCTCAAGAATCAGCTATTCGTAAAAAAATGGAGTCAGCGGGGTCGTTCGAACGAGATTGAATATCGTTCGATCCTGTTTAGCTTGACCTTCTAACGACGTATTAAAACAAGAAACAGTACGCTGTCGTTAGATGAAACCATCAAGCGAGCGTCAAGCAACCATTCGCGCGACATGCAATGTCGTTTGAAGATGTCATTTCAACGACTTAAAAGAAAAATTATTTTTATTAAAACTAAGCATACAGGTCTTGAAAAAATAAATTTTGACAAAAATAGACGCCTTAGATGTTATAAAATATTTTTAAAAAATTATCCTAACACTTTAAATGAAACATTAAGGGATTTAAATATAACCTTACCAAAATCTATCTCGCAAAGGCTCGTTGTTGAAAAACTTTGATATTCGGATCCATCTTGATGCATGTGTAATCTTGAAATTCCTTCGACGGGTGGAGCGGTATACGACATACTCAAATGTAAACGGACTATGCAAAATATGTCCTTAGATTAAGGAATATGCCCATGGGTTAAACTACTCGTACTGAAAATATGAGATAAATTTTTTAAATATTTTAATATAATGAAACCCCAGTGTACTCTCTATTCATGTCACACTCTCCCTCCCCTTATAAAGACTTTGTCCACGAACTCAAAAGCGGAAAGGAGTTGTCGATGTGACAAGAACGATTTTTATATTTTTTCACGATGACAATTGCCTTCAACTTTAACCCAAAAGTGAGTTTCACCAAAACCATAGGGGCTAAAGTTAAAATAACAACCATTTTCTGAAATGCTTCCATGTGTGGAGGGATTTTTTTTCTTTCTAACGATTACCCATGGTTACCTATTGAATGTAATTATAACCCAGTTTTCAATAAAAAATTGACATACTTATTTTCTTTAGAGAGGCCCAGTTACCTTAATGCCCATTTTTTCCTTCGGTTTAAAGTTTTGTTTCAATTTCATGGGGTATTAAGAACAAATTCTGCCTTAGGTTTAAAGTTGTTCTTAGTCATATGTGGGCCCATTGCAAATAAGTATGTCCATCTTGCAGTCAACCCTTGATGACTTGGGTTGTTGTAGTGCTTAAGAAATAGTAATAAAGGCTCAAGGAATGCATCACTGGGTTCACTGTAGGGAATCAAGGCCCAAGAGCTTCCCACTTTGGGGCCAAACTTGTGATGCTTAAGGCTCAAAATTCCACGACTACCACAAGTCATTGGATTGTGAATCACCGAAAAAAGTAGTACATGTGTTTGACACAACCATTTTATCGTCGACCAGATCTAACCACATCGCAACCTCTTTCTATGTCAACGACAATCACTGTGGCTTTTGTCAAGTGGTGCAAATATAGGCTATCGCCTTATGGTTATCCATCACTAAAGAATGCTTTAAGGAAAAGTAGCAGACTAGTAGTGGGGATTTGGAGACTGGTGTGTAGTTGAAGTAAAGGAGGTGAAGTTCGGTTATAAGAAGCAAATGATTATAAAGATATTGAGGGGAGATTCAACAACGACGCTCCAAATCTCTTCAGGTGGTTGGGATGATACGTTGATGATGGATGTTTCCCGGAGGGGGAGAAGTAATGTCGCGGGGGACAAAATCCACGGATGCCTTCAATTTCATAGTTCGACATCATATCCCCTATTATTGGCTCTTCCTCGACGCCATCAATGTAGTATTACGTTTTTATTTTGAAAAATGATGTATGCACCGAAATTGGGTACCGAAAAATTACCGAATGTGCTTTAAGGGTATTGTACTATGGCGTTGGTCCCGCAAGGGTACAACCCCTTAAAGCACAATTTCGGTAATTTTGGGGTAAATTTGGTGTGTGTGTATCATTACTCTTTTATTTTTACACGAGACAGAGTAATCAAAGAAGGCTTTAATACCAATTAACGTACATGAGTTAATGAAATCCACAACAATTTTGTTTTGGGTGGTTTTTGCAAGTCTTGGACATCATCTCAGAGAATTCAAGATTTTCTTGTATCATCACTACACCAAAACAGACCATTTTTTATGGTCAAAAACCTTGACAAGTCGATCTTGTCACGGTCAAAGACGGTGATAGGAACGTGAGTGACAATGAATTTGTCAAGGACGTGTCACAGTCAAAGTCCGTGACTAGTTTTCTTTGTCACGGATGTGTCATGATCTAAAACCTTGACAATTAAAACTTATCACGTTCAAAGTCCATAACAAAGAAATCTTGTCACGGACTTTGACCGTGACATGTCTGTGATAATTACGAAATTGTCAAGGACGTGTCACGATCAAAGTCCGTGACAAGTTTTCCTTATCACGAACTTGTCATGGTCAAAGTTCGTGACAATTCTGGGTAGTAGTATAAAAAAATTGTTGGCAGTATGACCACTGCTACTGCTCAATAGTATATTATCACCTGTAGAAACAATATATTATATATTTTCTCAATAATTAACATTAACCAACATCAATACTCATAATAACTAAACACTAAATAAGAAGCGGGCTATATAAACACAAATTTGAATGTTTAATACAAATTATTACATAATGTTCATTGATTGTCAACTTGGACGAGAAAACTAGGCCATACAATATACGAACCAACACAACCCTCAATATGTCATACATCGCACGGTTCATTCAGCCACACGACTTCATTCTCTTTTCTAACCAATACTTCAGTGATGTGGACCCAATCCTCATGAGTCTGCAAGTTATGCACCAAGGAACCTGTGCATATATTCGGGTCCCTAAACCCCCTGGCTATTCTATCACCTCTCCATAAATCTATTGAATGGACTCTATCCCAACCAATTGTAAATGGAGTCAAGATAGTTGGAACCCGGGTAGGGATAGAGAATAAGTCATATGGAGATGAGGGGGTATCGGTGAGGGTGAAGTTGAAGGTGAGGGTGAGAAAGACGGAGCAGTGGCCCCCTCATCCACTACTTTCTCTTTTCCCTTCCCTGAGTTGCACTAAACTCGACCTTAAAGAGATTACTTGACAAACGAAAACTTTTTATTCGATATTTTTTTCAGGTTGTCAAACTTTTCGGTGTTGTTGGTCTACATTTTATCAACTTTGCATGTCAGTCTAGTGTTGCTCGACGCAATCCCAGTGAACCTCAACTTTCCCATCCGAGAGCTAACACCCCAAGTACGACCTTTATGATCCCGCCCGAGCACTTGGCCAAGTGCATATGTACTCAAAGATGCCTTGTCAGCATCACTCTCTAAGCAGTGGACTTCTTTTAGTTTTTCCTGAAATAATAAAAAAAAATACGCGATTAGATGACATAATAAGAAGTATGTGATTATAAATGTTGATTTCATAACATAATTAAAATTATAACTTACAATAGTTATGGCCATAGTCAAATTGACCTCCTTATCCTTCTTTTTCTTCGTTTCAATTGCCACATAGGCATCGAGCCTATGTGGTTTACCCCTAGGACCACTCTTCGTCTCTTGAAATAAATCAGTGTTCTAAAAAACGCACCTAGGCGGCTCCAAGGCACGCCTGGGCGCGAGGCTTTTTAGATACGCCAAGTTTTGGCCCTAGGCGTGAATCAAGACGCGGTCAATGATGGTCAACGTTTTTTGGGGCAAGGCATGAAAAACGCGTATTTTTGGGGGGTAAGGCGTGAAAAAACGCGAGTTTTTTAGAAGTAAGGCGTGAAAAGACGCAATTTATTTTTATTTTTTTTATATTTTAATTTACAAATATTTAGACATATTTTTAAGGTATGTACCAATTTAGTATTTTAAATAGCCTTGTCATAGTCAAAAAATATTAAAATATATTAAAAAATACCTAAACGCCTTTTCACGCCTTTTTACGCCAAGGCCCGCCTAGGCTTGTAAGGCTTAAGGCTTGGCCTCTACGCCTTGGTCACGCCCCGCGTTTTTTAGAACCTTGAAATAAATAATGCAAAATTAGTGAATTAGTATATAATTATCAATAAAAAGAATAAAATGAACTTAAAATGAAATGAAATAACATTCAAAACTTACTGATGATGCTGGAAATAGCACCACCCTTCAAGGTGTTTGTAAGCTCATATCAGTGATAACAATGGCAGCTCAAGTATATGCTAAATATAAGAGATTGAGATGAGAAGAGGATGAACACTTGAATGTAAGTGGTTCAGCCAATCTGGCCTATGTCCACTGTGAGTGTGTGTGAGTAATATCACTGAATGAAGGCACTAATGGCCATGAATACAATCTCTCAAGCTTTTTCTCTCTACTTTGTAAAATGACAGAGTTTTAGCTAGGGTCGTAATTTTTGGATCCTTTTACAAGGTAGAGGATGACCTCTATATATAGTGCTTGGGGGGTGTAATGTGCCCCTCAAGCATACAATAAGCATGTGCATAAGCACCGAGCTAGTATGAGAGTGACACCTGGCTAATCTTAACTAAGTAATGATGACCTTAATATTCCCTCACGTGGAGGGAATAATTTGGTTATAACAGATTTGTCCACGCGTTCCAAGTTATATATGAACGTGTAAATACTCGGCTGTCTTTGGGTGATACCAACCTCGGCCTGGAAGGGTATGAGGTTGGTGAAGTCTGGCAACTGCCCAATCAGAGGTTATCCATGATGACCTCGGCTCAGTAGCAAAGTTGAGGTAAGGCAGGTGGAGTTGTAATATCGACCTGGGCCGAGGTTGAGTAGTAGGAAAGTCGGTTGATTCCCAGCCGAGGCTGATTACAATGATTGTGTAGTCTCTTATTTCTCGGCTCACACCCAGTCGAGGTTGTTGTAAGATGTAGGCATGATGTAGGCTCCAACCGACCTGGTGGATTACTATCTCCATGGATCACGAAGACCTTAGTTGTTGTCTGACTGTGAGGCAACTAGTAACGTCGCCCATAGACGACCTTGCTTAGGACGAGATCGCTGGTCGCCAATCTGGGGCCTTTCTAACCTCGGCCATCTCCCTGGCCGAGGTTGGTGTCTCTGAGCTGTTGGGTACATATAGGGCATATCAATCACCCCTATCCCTTAGTTACCCATGTGATCAGGTGACTAAGGGGTATATGTGTCCGAGGTTGGATTTCTTTAAGTGCCAATATTCCCTTGACAAGTGTCAGCTGATGAAGTAGGTTGTGTGGTTGGTAAATGCAATGACTGTGGTCTTTTGGGCTCCCAAGGCAATGATGGGCCTTGGGATGCGTGCAAGTGGATTGCAAGAGTTTTAAACCTTTTCTCTCTCTTTCTTCTTCATTTTCTTTCATTCTCCCGCCTGAACCTTCTTTGTTTCCTCTCTCTTCCAGAGCTTGATCGAGGGTGCGTTTGGTGGACTTTTCCTTACTAATCTTCCCACTCTTCTCTTCATATTTCATCAGGTACTGCCTATTACCCCTTCTTTGCCCTTTTTTTAGCATTGTTTTACTATTTGTTGCATTTTTCGATCTCATCTTGAGTTTTTCGGTGAGTTTATGAGTTTTTCGATAGGTTTATGAGTTTTTCGGTAGGTCTATGAGTTTTTCGGTAGGTTTATGAGTTTTTCGGTAGGTTGTTCTTGACTGTGTTTGGTCAACTTTATTTTCAAATAACCCTATTGGATCTTTCACTATTGTGTTCATCCTGTTTGTTTTTAACTTGAGTCCATAAGTGTAGGGTCGTCCCCATATGCTCAAACCTCTTTATCAACTCTTAGAGGAGTTCCCCTCTCTTAGGGAGAAAACCTTAGATAAAATTAGGGAAATAGAACGAGCCCATGAGGAAGTTCGTAGGGTTGAGGCATTCCCTCTCACGCCTATATTCCCACCCCCTCTGAGGGTGATATACCCTGAGCCATCTGCGTCTGCAGAGGTCCCAGTAGAACCTGTTCCGATGTTTGAGTCTGAGTCGTCAACCTCAAACCCTATGTCTATGGTTTATTTCCAAGAGGCCATGGACTATTCTGTCCGGATGGACTAAGCCACTAACCAAGCCGAGGTTTCTATCCGTACCTCATCTCATCGAAGTTCTAGAACCTCGCATTCTTCTTCTAATGTCGAGATTATAGGACCTAGTGTGGTTGTTCCCCTAATCCTAGACGCTATTCCTCTGTCGGCTGCCACAGGAGCTGATTTTGCTCAGAGGTTCCCTGGTGGTGCTCCCTCCTCTACTTAATCCGACGTTAACCGGGATGAGGATGACGGTAGCAAAAGTGATGTTGACACCTAGGAGGCAGCCGAGATAGAGAGCACTGTCAGCGAAATCGACCTTCTAGCCTTCAGACATCTGTATTCTATAAGTCCCTCCATAAAACTTAGGAGACCTTTGAGGGATGAGATGGTGAGATCTGCTTATATGAGCAGATGTTCAAGTTAGGATTTTGTCTTCCCATTCATCCAATAATCAGGGCTATATTGGCCTACATTAACTTGGCTCCTTCCCAGTTATCACCCAATGCCCGAAGGGTGATAATTGGAGCTATAGTCTTATAGAGGGCAGTTCATCATTTAGACCTTCCCGTCCAGGTCTTTACAGGGTGCTACGTCCCCTCCTCTGCCAAGAATCATCCGAGTTACTACCACTTTTTAGCTCGGAAGTTTTTATAAGAAGATGTTACAGGTTACCCAAACTTCGAACAACAATTGGAAACCACGTTACTTCTTCGCGTCAGGGCCATGAGAGTTTGGTCCCTGTGCCCCCTCTTCATCCTTAGAGCCGAGGATACCCCTGAGATGGGTAAAGGTGACAATAGATGCTAGGGACGACCCTGGGCTAAGCCAAAATAACCTTCAGAAGGTCAAAGATGTTCAGGATCAGGGGGAGCATGGACTGCTAGTCAAGTACGAGCATTTGATGACCCCCTACTATGTCACACCCCAAACCCAATATCCATACTAACCATTTCTTATTAGAATAAGTAGATCATAATCTTGAGCCCATTGGAAATATAATTCATTTATCAATTTTTTTCTGCATAATGAACATAATATTATTCTTGTGCCATAACAAAGTCAACATCAGAGTCATAATTAGAGATTATACAATACTATGATTAACTAAATCCATGCTAACTAAATACATGTGAGTTATGGGTAGTAACTATGATCAACTAAATCCATGCTAACTCAATATATACAATGTGTGAGTATATTAAAATCTTCAGTGTGACAATAATAAAATCCCCATATCTAAACCCCAGCTCTTCTAACGGTGCAACTCTCAAAGTTACTGGTTATATAGTATCCTAACTAGCAACGTACAAACCTGAAATTGTTAAAATATAAATCGTAAGCGTTAAGCTTAGTGAGGTACTCCTTCTCCGAAATGAAATAACAGTTCTCTATCAAATCTGTGGATATTAATCCAACCAATCCTGCCATACAATGAATTCACAGTTATATATATGGAATCTATGGATATTAAATTCAACCAATCCTACTATATAATGAATTAACAGTAATATATCAAATCTGTGGATATTAATCCAACTAATCCTGGCATACAATGAATTAACAGTTATATATCTAATATGTGGATATTAAATCCAATCAATCCTGCCCGTTGGCAATAACAAATCCTGGACCATAAGGCCCAAATAATTCTGCCCATCGACAATAGTATGTATGCCCATTGATAATAGTAATTCTTCCCACTGGCAGTAAGAAGTCTGCCCATTGGTAATAGTAATTTTGCCCATTGGCAATAATAAGTCTTCCCATTGGCAATAACAAATCCTGGAACATAAGTTCTAACAAATCATTGGATCTTTGTCCAATTCCAATCTTGGATCATAAGACCCAAACAAATCCTGGATATTTTAATATCCAAACAAATCCTGAATACTGAAGTATTCAAACTAATACTGGATCATGAGACCCAATCAAATCCTGGAAATTTTAATATCTAAACAAATCCTGAATACCGAAGTATTCAAGCAAATCCTCTCTTAGAGCTATATTCATATTTATATATGAAACAAATCATAAGTACACTCACCTTGGTAATTTAATAGGCTTTCCTTTTTCTTTGTTCGACACTTGTTCAACTGGTTCTTATTCCTTTCCTATCATTCTTATAATATTAGTATCATCATAAGAATATCAACAATCCAAGGAATATCTCAAACATAACTCAATTCATAAGTATCATATGATTCTATTAGTATCATTTATCACAAGTGAAGTTCCATCCAAATTCATGTTAAAATATTTGACATATTCAAATCATAGACCAAACATACATTCATTTCTTATTGGTAATTCAATACTTATCATATTAGGATGCCAATACAAAAGACGTTATATAATTTCAAGTCTTCTAGAGCAAGATAGACCCATTTCTTTACCACGTAGCAAATCTGCCCTATAGGCCCTTTTATCGTTCATTCAATTTCCAGGAATTTTCATAATTTTTCTACATCATAAATTTATATGATATTTCACCCAACATCATTAAACATATTTAAAAATACAAAATTAAAGTTTCATAATTTTTAAGGTTCGTTTTCTATGTCAAGCAAAACATCGAACATATGGCGGGCATACTTTCACCCTTAGGGAAGATTTCATACCCTAACTTCAAACCATCACCCAAGATTCATTTCTTTGTATTTTCACATGATTTTCGGATATGTCATACACATATGAGTCCATGTTAATATCCAATTGTAATCAATCAATTTCAGTAATCACACAAAAAGATATGGAAGTTTGAATAAACAAGGTCACTAAACAAAGTAATTTAAGGATTTACACATTCAACTTTGTTTAAACTTGTATATATCCATACATATGCACCCAAGCATGAAATTTCAATACCAAATCAAGGATTTATATCATATAAATCATAAATACAAGAAAAATAACAAGATTTGGGGTTAGTATTACCTTTGGGACTTTTACGTAATTTCCACGAATTTTCCCCCAAATTTTCTCCTCACTTTCTTCCTAAACTTTCTAATTCTCTCTTCCTCTCAAGCCAAAATATTTTATGGCTGAACTATGCTGAAGGAGGGGATTATTTCAAGCCTTTAAACTCGGACAAAACCAACCTCCTTCTTGAACCAATCAAAATCCACCATTTGTTAACCTAATAAGACGAAATATCATTTAACGAATGGATAAATTTGCCCCTACTTCGTAATTCTAGCATAACTTCTCGCTCGGACCTCCATTAAACACACCGTTTGTTTTGTTACAACCATAACTCACATGTATACAACTATCTAGTTTTCACCTCAAGTCAATTGTTATGTCATAAAGGTCAAAACTTGTCTTAAACATGAACATTCCTACCGAAAACTTTAAAATTTCATATTTGTAACTAATTCGATATTTCATGCTTTATTGAGGTAGGATTAGACTAAACATAATGACTTAACATTATATACATTAATAACATATTATCCATATCACATAAGCTAATCGTGATTTAAACATAATTTATCATAATTATATTCGGGTTGTCACAATTCTCCCCCTGTTAGGAAATTTAGTCCCCGAAATTGACATACCTTGGTTGTCCGAATCAAACAAATACGGATAACGCATATTCATTATATCCTTACTCTCCCATGTAGCATCTTCCATGGAATGACTTCTCTACACAACTTTCACAAGTGGGATCACTTTTGATCTGAATATTCGTTCCTTGCTATCCACGATAGCAAGTGGTTCTTCCACATAACTCAAGTCTTCCTTCAACTCAATAGGTTGTTCCACTAACACATGTGAAGGATCCACTACATACTTTATTAACATAGAAACATGGAAAATATCATGTAATCGAGTTAACTCTGGTGGTAACGCTAACTTGTAGGCAACCATCCCAACTTTCTCAAGAATTTCATAAGGTCCAATGCAGCGTGGACTTAATTTACCTTTCTTTCCATACCTCATAACTCCTTTCCATGGAGATATTCGAAGAAACACATAATCCCCTTTGTGTAATTCCAAATCTTTTGGTCATTTATCCGTATAACTTTTCTTTTTGCTTTGAGCAGTTCTCATTTTATCTTGAATAATCTTAACTTTTTCAGTGACTTTAATCAACTTTGGACCATCTATCTTCCTTTCACCAACTTCACCCCAATATACGGGTGTACAACACCGTATACCATACAACGCTTCATATGGCGCCATACCAATAGTAGATTGAAAACTATTATTATATGCAAATTCTATAAAAGACAAATATTCATCCCAATTTCCTTTAAAATCAAGCACACAAGCTTTAAGCATATCCTCCAAAATTTGTATTGTCCTTTCAGATTGCCCATCTATCCGAGGATGAAAAGTCGTACTAAACTTTAAGTTGGTACCCATAGCATACTGCAAGTTATCCCAAAATCTGGATGTAAAAGTAGGGTCCCTATTTGAAACAATAGATACCGTAGCTCCATGCAATCAAATAATCTCATTAACATACAATCTAGCATACCTATCAACTGTATACGTAGTCTTGAATACTAGAAAATGAGTTGACTTGATCAACCTGTCTACCATTACCCAATCGAATATGACCCCTTCTGAGATCGAGGAAGCCCAACTACGAAATCCATCGTTACATGATCCCATGTCCATTTCGGTATTGGCAATGGTTGAAGTAAACCTGCAGGTTTATGATGATCCACTTTCACTTGCTGACATATAAGGCATCTAGCAACAAAATCATCTACTTCTTTCTTCATATTATTCCACCAATAATGCTCCTTTAAATCTTTATATATTTTAGTACTACCCGAATGCATAGTATAAATGGAATTATGAGCCTCATCTAAAATTTCCGCTCCCAATCCATCCACATTAGGCACACATAATCATTGTTTATACAATAAAGTGCCATCGTTAACAATACAAGAATCACCAAACTTACCATCTCTGACATCTTGTCATTTTTCTCAAGAAAAGGATCTTGACCTTGCAAATCACGAATACGAGTAGCTAATAATGACCTCACGCTTACATGAGCAAAGAATTTGTCCCCATCTGCTAGCTGCAATTCCACTGCCATTAATCTCAAGTTCATAATGTGAGAAACTCTAGCACATCGAGTACAAGATAACCTGTCCGAAGACTTTCTACTCAAAACATCTGCAACTACATTTGCCTTCCCTGGATGCTAGTGAATTGTACAATCATAATTGATTAACTCCATCCACCACCTCTGCTTCAAATTTAACTCCTTCTGAGTAAATAATTACTTAAGGTTTTGGTGGTCAGTAATTATTTCACATACCTCACCATATAAATAATGACATCATAATTTCAAAGAAAACACAATACCAGCAAGTTCCAAATCATGTGTAGGATAATTACGTTCATGTGTATGCAATTGCCTAGAAGCACAATAAATAACCTTACCATACTGCATAAAAACACAATCCAAACCCTGATGTGAAGCATTGGTATAAATAACAAAACCATCTCCACCATGTGGAATAGTAATAACAGGTGCAGTTACCAACCTCTTTTTCAATTCATTAAAACTGTTTTCACAATCAAAATATCATTCAAACTTCACATCCTTTCGGGTTAATTTAGTCATTGGCAAGCCAGTCGAAGAAAATTCCTTTATAAACCTTCGATAATATCCAGCCAAACCCAGAAATTTCACACCTCAGTCACATTATTGGGCCTCTCCGATTTCACAATAGTTTTCACCTTTTTAGGATCAACACATTTACCATCTCCAGAAATAGCATGGCCTAAAAATGCAACTTGTGATAGCCAGAATTCACATTTGCTAAACTTAGCATACAACTGCTTATCTTTCAACACATTCAAAATAGTTCTAAGATGCTTTTCAAGTTCAACCATATCACGTGAGTAGATCAGAATATCATCAATAAAAACTATCAAAAATGAATCAACAAAAGGATGCAGTACCCGATTCATAAGATCCATAAATACAGCTGGAGCATTAGTCACTCCAAAAGGCATCACAAGAAATTAAAAATGACCATACCGAGTGCAAAAATTAGTTTTAGAAATATCTCTCTCTTTCACCTTCAACTGATGATAACCTGGTCGTAAGTCTATCTTTGAAAACCTTTATCACCCTGTAACTGATCAAACAAATCATCTATACGAAGTAAAGGATATTTGTTCTTAACTGTAGCTTTATTCAGTTGCCTATAATCAATACACAAACGCATAGTAGCATTTTTATTTTTCACAAATAAAACTGGCGCACCCCATGGAGATGCACTAGGTTGTATAAATCCCCTATCAAGTAATTACTGCAACTGAATCTTAAGTTCTTTCAATTCAACCGGTGCCATTCTATACGGTTCCACAGAAATTGGGTATGTCCCTGGTGCTAATTCAATACTAAATTCAACTTCTCTTTCTGGAGGTAACCCAGGCAACTCACTAGGAAACACTTCTGAAAAACTCCGTACAATAGGAACATCAACTAATTGTAAGGCCCCCCTTCTTAGTGTCAAGAACATACGCAATAAAACCCTCACAACCTTTACTCAATAATTTCCTCGTCCGAATAGAAGAAATGATGCAACTGGGAACAATTTTTCTTTCCCCCACAAATTTAATTTCAGGCTCACCAGGCATATTAAAAATAACTTCTGTACAGAAACAATCCATAGATGCATGATATTTAGATAACCAATCCATTCCCAGAATTATATCAAAATCAGAAATATCCAATGGAAGTAGATTTATAATTGTATCCCTAACCCCCATAGTCAAAACATAATCATAAAAAGTATATTCATCTACAACCATATCCCTCATAGGCATATAAATACCCAACCCCACATCTAAACGAGTACATGGTCTATTCAGGTATACAGCAAAAGCATAGGACACAAAAGAATGTGTGGAACCAGGATCAATCAAAACATAAGCACTTCTATTACTAATAGAAAGTGTACCTATCACCACATCCGAAGTAACCAGAGCTTCTTTCATCGTAAAGACTCGTCCACCTGGCCTAGAACCACTAGCTTGTCCCATGCCCCAGGTTTCATCTATAATAATTGAGTCATAACAACCAACACAAAGAGTTTATAATACTAAACTATTAGTTAGTTGTAATACCCCGTATTTTTATGGATATCTATTTATGGGATTAATTGAATTAAATGTGAATTAATTGAGAATTAATCCGGATAAAATATTAACGAGATGTGAGTTAGTATTTGATTATAATGTGTATATATAGCAATATATGAATATTGGAACTATTGAAATTTGTCGCGAGATTGAAATACAACAATTTGGGAAATTTTGTTGGGACGCGCGTGACAGTCGCGTCAGGAATATAATTATTTGAATTAAAAAGTGAATTTTATTTTTATCACCCGTATGGTCATTTTGAGTGTGCCAACGAGTCCGGAAGGGTCGAAATAGTCAGAAAACACTAGCCGGGGGTTAAGTTTGGGTCCCGGGGCATTATTGGGCCATACCGGTAACTTATAAGGGCATTTTGGTAATTTCGGAAATTGGGTAATTAATACCCACGAAAATTAGAGTTAAAAATCTGACTTAGTCTTAACCCACTAAGCCATTTCCAACCCCAATTTAGGTAGTGGGCTACGGGATAAGTTTAGAAACCTTAAAACTTGGCAAAAACCAACCCCACCTCCATTATCACCTTAAGAAGAACTTGTAGAGACAGAGAGAAAGAGAAGAATTCTGCAGAAAGAGAGAGAGGAATTCAACCACCTTCAATCAACAACAAATCTGAAGAACGATTAAGGCAAGTGGTTTAATTACAATTGATTCAATGCTATTCTTTTCCATGTTTAGGAAAATTATCGAATTTATCTTGGAAGATTGATATAGACCCATGAATTGGAAGGTTAAAACTATGAACTATGTTAGGGACTGCATGTAGAAACATTCTGGACGAATTATGAATTCAAAATTATGACCCTTGATGATCTAAAAATGGATTTAAGAAGAGATTTATTAATGTTCTTGAAAGAAATAGGAAACTAGGGTTCTTGATGAAGTTTTGATCCAAACAAAGCCCTTGGTTAATGAATTATTGGTTTTAGAATGTTAACAATGTTGTAGGATGGTTGTATGATGATACTATAACGTTATATTAGAGTTTCATGCATTAAAAGAATGTTTTGTGATGATTTGAAAACTGCAAAACGAAGCAGTCCGTAGCCATACCTGGTGCGTTCGATCGATCGATGTTCATCAGTCGATCGATCGACCACCATCGATCGATCAAAGGTAAAGGTCGATCAATCGACCTTCCAAGAATGAGTAAAGTTTTCCCTATTTAAATTTTAATGGTGGTAACCCTTGGAAAATATTATTGGAGACCTTATGATTACCCTTAAACTTAAGGAAGACCAGTAGGCATGGTTATGAAATTTGGACCTTAATTAGAATTCAATTTGAGGAATTTTTCTAAATCTAATGGAATCCGATAAGTGAGATAATATTTGGGTTAAAAGTGTAAATTTGAATAATTTGATGAAATGAGATTTGGGGCAGAAGTAAGGACCTTAGGAATAATGATGTTATATGTGGGAATAATAGAAAACTTAATAATCTCTTTGAGATAGGTTTTAAGTATAAGAAACTATGACGTGAGACGTGTCGACAGTTTAAAATTTTATATTTTCGGGAGACTTAAAATATACAAATTGGAATAATGGTATACGGATGTAGAGTATGCCTTTATTAATATTAAGATATCTAAGATGTGTGAATGCTTAGCATATAATTTTATGTGTATGACATACCTACCATACTTGCTATCACGGGAGGTTTACGTTCGCATAGGGCCTTCTTATCCTTGTGTTGCCCGGATTTAGATTGGTACCTCGATGAACATAGGTCAGAGAAGGACTTATTGGGATGTTAATAAGTCTGCTGATCGTGGGAGCGTAGCTATGTGCGTGACCCATGTGATGTGACTGTGTTCGCCTCCATTATTTGTGATGTTGTTATCTGAGAACGATTCCTGAGAGATTCGGAATGCGTGATCCTTATGTACGTGATGTACCAGAATGGATAGCAGAGTATGTGTGCACCGCAGCTTAGCCTCGGGGTGCTTGTATTGTATTGTATATTTATGATGTGAATAATATACGGTTAAATGAAAAGGAATTTGCTATGTTAAATTGTGAGTATTGTTATTGTAACGTTATGAAAAGATAAAAGGGGACATATATCAATAAATGGTTCTGTTAATAATTGGGAATCCGATAATTAAAGTAGAACTCTCTATTTAATTGTTAAGGTTGGAATTAAAACGTGAACCGAGTAGAAGTGTTAGAAACTCTTTTGAACTAGATAGTTATGAGAAAACACATGAATGGGTACAGGAACGTTAGGAGTGCACAGTTAGACGAGAGGTGAGTATTTCATGTGAGAGCACGTCCTAACATGTATTTTGCATTTATTGTTTTAAATGTTATTAAAGCACTTGCTGTTTTTAAAATACGCTCCACTTTCGGGCTCTGGCCCGTTTGCTTTCAAATCTATTTTTTTGTAAAAACCTTTTAGGTGCCCAGCCACAAGGACACCATGCATAGTATTTCCATTCAGGTGATGAGCTGTAGCTGTTGTGGAAGTTACAGGGCTTTGACAGTAGACGCCTCTTTTCTAGTCTTGATTCCATATTCAGTTCCATCATTGTAGGGCATGTCGCCCATTTCTATTAGAGACATTTTATATTTCTGTTATTCAGACTTTTGTTTGTATTTATTCAGGTTACACTATTTTATTCATTTCAGTTGTGGGATTGTTGGGAGGAGTATTTCCTCCAGACTTATTATTAATTTTTGGTTATTCCATTACGACTTTATGGTGTATGGTGATGTTATTTTACATTTCATTCATCGCATGTTAATCAGATTTAATTTAAAATTTGACATCTTACTTTTTAAATACTAAGTGGTTAGTAATCATTAAATGTTTTCGACAGTGATGCTATTAACTGAACCAACTTGACATTTTGAATTAATTTAATAAAGGAGTAGCTACCCGGTATTTAATTAGTCGGGGTGTTACATTAGTATATAAACAATTCATAAATATCAAATCAACTAAATAACTGCCATCTAATCATCACACACGTCCAGAATTAATAACTTAGACGCTCTGATACAACTAATTGTCACACCCCAAACCCAATATCCATACTAACCATTTCTTATTAGAATAAATAGATCATCATCTTGAGCCCATTGGAAATATAATTCATTTATCAATTTTTTTCTGCATAATGAAAATAATATTGTTCTTGTGCCATAACGAAGTCAACATCAGAGTCATAATTAGAGATTATACAATACTATGATTAACTAATCCACGCTAACTAAATATATACAATGTGTGAGTATATTAAAATCTCCAGTGTGACAATAATAAAATCCCCATATTTAAACCCTAGCTCTTCTAGCAGTGCAACTCTCAAAGTTACCGGTTATATAGTATCCTAGCTGGCAACGTACAAACCTGAACTTGTTAAAATATAAACCGTAAGCATTAAGCTTAGTGAGGTACTCCTTCCCTAAAATGAAATAACAGTTCTCTATCAAATCTGTGGATATTAATCCAACCAATCCTGCCATACAATGAATTAACAGTTATATATATAAAATCTATGGATATTAAATCCAACCAATCCTGCCATATAATGAATTAACAGTTATATATCAAATTTGCGGATATTTAATCCAACCAATCCTGTCATATAATGAATTAACAGTTATATATCAAATCTATGGATATTAAATCCAATCCATCATGTCCGTTGGCAATAACAAATCCTGGACCATAAGGCCCAAATAATTCTGCTCATCGGCAATAGTATGTCTGCCCATTGGCAATAGTAACTCTGCCCACTGGAAATAAGAAGTCTGCCCATTGGCAATAGTAATTTTTCCCATTGGCAATAACAAATTCTGGAACATAAGTTCCAACAAATCATTGGATCTTTGTCCAATTCCAATCCTAGATCATAAGACCCAAACAAATCCTGGATATTTTAATATCCAAACAAATCCTGAATACCGAAGTATTCAAACCAATACTGGATAATGAGACCCAAATAAATCCTGGATATTTTAATATCCAAACAAATTCTGAATACCAAAGTATTCAAACAAATCTGCTCTTAGAGCTATATTCATATTTATATATGAAACAAATCGTAAGTACACTCACCTTGGTAATTTAATAGGCTTTCCTTTTCCTTTGTTTGACACTTTTTCAATTGGTTCTTATTCCTTTCTTATCATTCTTATAATATTAGTATCATTATAAGAATATCAACAGTCCAAGGAATATCTCAAATATAACTCAATTCATAAGTATCATATGATTCCATTCAAATCATTTATCACAAGTGAAGTTCCATCCAAATTCATGTTAATATATTTGACATATTCAAATCATAGACCAAACATACATTCATTTATTATTGGTAATTAAATACTTATCATATTAGGATTCCAATACAAAAGACGTTATATAATTTCAAGTCTTCTAGAGCAAGATAGACCCATTTCTTTGCCACATAGCAAATCTGCCATATAGGCCCTTTTATCGTTCATTCAATTTCCAGGAATTTTCATAATTTTTCTACATCATAAATTTATATGATATTTCACCCAACATCATTAAACATATTTAAAAATACAAAATTAAAGTTTCATAATTTTTAAGGTTCGTTTTCTATGTCAAGCAAAACATCGAACACATGGCGGGCATACTTTCACCCTTAGGGAAGATTTCATACCCTAACTTCAAACCATCACCCAAGATTCATTTCTTTGTATTTTAACATGATTTTCGGATATGTCATACACATATGAGTCCACGTTAATATCCAATTGGAATCAATCAATTTTAGTAATCACACAAAAAGATATGGAAGTTTGAATAAACAAGGTCACTAAACAAAGTAATTTAAGGATTTACACATTCAACTTTGTTTAAACTTGTATATATCCATACATATGCACCCATGCATGAAAGTTCAATAAAAAATCAAGGATTTATATCATATAAATAATAAATACAAGAAAATAACAAGATTTGGGGTTAGTATTACCTTTGGGACTTTTATGTAATTTCCACGGATTTTCCCCCAAATTTTCTCCTCACTTTCTTCCTAAACTTTCTAATTCTCTCTTCCTCTCAAGCCAAAATCTTTTATGGCTGAACTATGCTGAAGGAGGGGCTTATTTCAAGCCTTTAAACTCGGACAAAACCAACCTCCTTCTTTAACCAATCAATATCCACCATTTGTTAACCTAATAAGACGAAATATCATTTAACGAATGGACAAATTTGCCCCTACTTCGTAATTCTAGCATAACTTCTCGTTCGGACCTCCATTCAACACACCGTTTGTTTTGTTACAACCATAAATCACATGTATACAACTATCTAGTTTTCACCTCAAGTCAATTGTTATGTCATAAAGGGTAAAACTAGTCTTAAACATGAACATTCCTACCGAAAACTTTAAAATTTCATATTTGTAACTAATTCGATATTTCATGCTTTATGAAGGTAGGATTAGAATAAACATAATGACTTAACATTATATACATTAATAACATATTATCCATATCACATAAGCTAATCATGATTTAAACATAATTTATCATAATTATATTCGGGTTGTCACAATTCTCCCCCTGTTAGGAAATTTTGCCCCTATTTCGTAAACCCCAGCTCTTCTAGCGCTGAAACTCTCAAAGTTACCGGTTATATAGTATCCTAGCTGGCAACGTACAAACCTAAAATTGTTAAAATATAAATCGTAAGCGTTAAGCTTAGTGAGGTACTCCTTCTCCGAAATGAAATAACAGTTCTCTATCAAATCTGTGGATATTAATCCAACCAATCCTTCCATACAATGAATTAACAGTTATATATATCGAATCTATGGATATTAAATTCAACCAATCCTACCATATAATGAATTAACAGTAATATATCAAATTTGTGGATATTAATCCAACTAATCCTGGCATACAATGAATTAACAATTATATATCAAATATGTGGATATTAAATCCAATCAATCCTGCCCGTTGGCAATAACAAATCCTGGACCATAAGGCCCAAATAATTCTGCCCATCGGCAATAGTATGTATGCCCATTGATAATAGTAATTCTACCCACTGGGAGTAAAAAGTCTGCCCATTAGTAATAGTAATTTTGCCCATTGGCAATAATAAGTCTTCCCATTGCTAATAACAAATCCTGGAACATAAGTTCTAACAAATCATTGGATCTTTGTCCAATTCCAATCCTGGATCATAAGACCCAAACAAATCCTGGATATTTTAATATCCAAACAAATCCTGAATACTGAAGTATTCAAATTAATACTGGATCATGAGACCCAATCAAATCCTGGAAATTTTAATATCCAAACAAATCCTGAATACTGAAGTATTCAAACAAATCCACTCTTAGAGCTATATTCATATTTGTATATGAAACAAATCATAAGTACACTCACCTTGGTAATTTAATAGGCTTTCCTTTTCCTTTGTTCGACACTTGTTCAACTGGTTCTTATTCCTTTCCTATCATTCTTATAATATTAGTATCATCATAAGAATATCAACAATCCAAGGAATATCTCAAACATAACTCAATTCATAAGTATCATATGATTCTATTAGTATCATTTATCACAAGTGAAGTTCCCTCCAAATTCATGTTAAAATATTTGACATATTCAAATCATAGACCAACCATACATTCATTTCTTATTGGTAATTCAATACTTATCATATTAGGATTCCAATACAAAATACGTTACATAATTTCAAGTCACTTAGAGCAAGATAGGCCCATTTCTTTACCACATAGCAAATATGCCCTATAGGCTCTTTTATCGTTCATTCAACTTCCAGGAATTTTCATAATTTTTCTGCATCATAAATTTATATGATATTTCACCCAACATCATTAAACATATTTAAAAATATAAAATTAAAGTTTCATAATTTTTAAGGTTCGTTTTCTATGTCAAGCAAAACATCGAACACATGGCGGGCATACTTTCACCCTTAGGGAAGATTTCATACCCTAACTTCAAACCATCACCCAAGATTCATTTCTTTGTATTTTCACATGATTTTCGGATATGTCATACAAAAAGATATGGAAGTTTGAATAAACAAGGTCACTAAACAAAGTAATTTAATGGTTTACACATTCAACTTTGTTTAAACTTGCATATATCCATACATATGCACCCAAGCATGAAAGTTCAACAAAAAATCAAGGATTTATATCATATAAATCATAAATACCAGAAAAATAACAAGATTTGGGGTTAGTATTACCTTTGGGACTTTTACGTAATTTCCACGGATTTTCCCCCAAATTTTCTCCCCACTTTCTTCCTAAACTTTCTAATTCTCTCTTCCTCTCAAGCCAAAATCTTTTATGGCTGAACTATGCTGAAGGAGGGGCTTATTTCAAGCCTTTAAACTTGGACAAAACCAACCTCCTTCTTTGACCAATCAAAATCGACCATTTGTTAGCCTAATAAGACGAAATATCATTTAACGAATGGACAAATTTTCCCCTGTTTCGTAATTCCAGCATAACTTCTCGCTTGGACCTCCGTTAAACACACCGTTTATTTTTTTTACAGCCATAACTCACATGTATACAACTATCTAGTTTTCACCTCAAGTCAATTGTTATGTCATAAAGGTCAAAACTAGTCTTAAACATGAACATTCCTACCGAAAACTTTAAAATTTCATATTTGTAACTAATTCGATATTTCATGCTTTATGAAGGTAGGATTAGACTAAACATAATGAATTAACATTATATACATTAATAACATATTATCCATATCACATAAGCTAATCATGATTTAAACATAATTTATCATAATTATATTCGGATTGTCACATACTGTCTCTCTGAAACTGGCCTTGGGGGGAGTCCTCTAACCGAGCTCCTTAAGTTACTTTATTATTTCAATAAGTTATACCTATGAATTTATTATGTCTCTGATTTTCTGACTCAGACCTTTCTGTTTGCAGAGCGCACAAAAGGAATTTCTGACGACCTCTGGGAGATGGTGGCCCCAGTCTTACCAAGCTTGTGAAGAAAGCAGGTCTAACTGCACCTCCTCCTCCTACAACTTGGAGGGTTGAGGCCTCCAAGAAGAGGAAATCTGTTGATCGTGCCCCTGAGGATCAAAGGCAGAAGAAGAAAACTTAAACGGGGGATCGTGCCATCCCCATTTCCTCTGAAGACGTGTTGATTGCTCGTTTGGAGTAACTCAAGATTGGTGATAGTCGTATTGGCCAGAGGCTGAAGGCCCTGGATGCTATCGGCAATGTCATGACCAATTCTGATAAACGCTTCTGTTGCTCTCTGGATAGGCCTCTGCTGGCCGAGTTCGCCCTCCATCGCTCTATCCAAGTAAGACATTGGACTTTTTCTTTTGCTGCTGAATTATATCCAAGTGTAACATCGGCTTTGAATAATACCAAATCTTAAACTGACACCTCTGCACATGTTCTACAGGGTCTCCTCACGATGCACCATTTTTTTGACTGGACTCTGAGGAAACTTCCTCTAATTGAAAAGGGCAAAGAGGCCCAAAAGACTGAGGTCACTCTGAATGCTGAAGTGGAGCATCTGAAGGCCTCCTTGGAGAAGTCTGAGGCCAATGTCAAGCAGTTAGAGAAAGATATGGGCAAGCTTAAAAAAGATCATATCTATGCTCTGAAGACTCAGGCCGACTCTCTCCAACACAAGGTTGACATTGCTGTGAAGGTTGTTCTGGATGATGCCGCAGAGAATATCTTGGAGGACTACAAGGTCTCTGATGAATTTGTTAGCTTCGACTTCGAGTACCTCTAAAGGGGTGTTAAGGCCACTGGTAAATGGGTTGTAATAAAGGAGAAAGAATTAGGGTGCCTGGCAGCCTCTGACTTCATTGGTCTGGGATACGTCAATCTTTGGTTTACTCAGGCCTTACAAGAAGTCGAGGAGGAAGGAGGTGTCGTACCTGCCAAGACTGCTGGCCAGGAAGGTACCAGGACTGAAGACGTTGGCCCACAAGATGATGGGGTGGAGGTGACTAACCTCGGCCAGGGAGATGGGGGCGTGGATACTAACCCTGAGATTATAGACACTTAAATCCATTTTTAACATTGATCTGTAACTTCTGATGACAAATTCTGTTACCTTTTGGCTTATAACTCTTAACTTCATGCTATATCAACCTCTGAAGAGGGCTTTCTTTCTTAGTTTGTCGAATGTTTGAATGGTTTTCTATGTCATGCAATGTATTTGTGTTAAGGCCTAAAGTTTTAATATAATAGTGTCTTCATGAGCCTCATGATGTTGTCTAAGGTCTGAGGTCATCCGAGTATGATGTTTTACCTCAGACCTTGTCACCAAATTAATGATGTTTAAGGTCTGAGGTCATCCAACTAAGATGTTATCCCTCCATAAAATATTCACCAAATTAATGATGTCTAAAGTCTGAGGTCATCCAAGTGTGATGTCTTACTTCAGACCTTGTCACCAAATTATGATGTTTAAGGTCTAAGGTCATCAACTAAGATATTACCCCCATAAATATATTCACAAAATTAATGATGTTCAAGGTCTGAGGTCATAAACTAAGATATAACCCCCATACAATATTCACCAAATTAATGATGTATAAGGTCTAAGGTCATCCAAGTGTAAAGACTTACCTCAGACCTTGTCATCAAATTATGATGTTTAAGGTCTGAGGTCATCAACTAAGATGTTACCCCCATAAAAATATTCACCAAATTAATGATGTTCAAGGTCTGAGGTCATCTAAGTGTGATGTCTTACCTCAGACCTTGTCACCAAATTATGATGTTTAAGGTCTGTGGTCATTAACTAAGATATTACCCCCATAAAAATATTCACCAAATTAATGATGTTCAAGGTCTAAGGTCATCTAAGTGTGATGTCTTACCTCAGACCTTGTCACCAAATTATGATGTTTAAGGTCTGAAGTCATCTAAGTGTGACGTCTTACCTCATACCTTGTCACCAAAGTATGATGTTTAAGGTCTGAGGTCATCAACTAAGATATTACCCCCATAAAAATATTTACCAAATTAATGATGTTCAAGGTCTGAGGTCATCCACTAAGATGTTACTCCCATAAAATATTCACTAAATTAATGATGTCTAAGGTCTGAGGTCATCCAAGTGTGATGTCTTACCTCAGACCTTGTCACCAAATTATGATGTTTAAGGCCTGAGGTCATCAACTAATATGTTACCCCTATAAAAATATTCACCAAATTAATGATGATCAAGGTCTGAGGTCATCTAAGTATGATGTCTTACCTCAGACCTTGTCACCAAAGTTTAAGGTCTGAGGTCATCAACTAAGATGTTACCCCCATAAAATATTCACCAAATTAATAATGTCTAAGGTCTGAGGTCATCCAAGTGTGATGTCTTACCTCAGATCTTATCACCAAATTATGATGCTTAAGGTCTGAGGTCATCAACTAAGATGTTATCCTCATAAATTCTACCATTAAAGCGTAATAAACCAAGAATTCACACGAAAACTGATCTTCTCATTAATAATCTCTCCATAAGATGATACATTTACATAGAAACTCTTACAACATCATATGTGATACTTTTTTAAATGATCAGCATTCCAAGGATTGGAGAAAGGTTCCCCTTTAAGATTTTCTAGCCTGTAGATCCTGGGTACAACTTCTTCGATCACCTTGTAAGGGCCATGCCAGTTTGGGTGAAGTTTGTTTGCTTTCTGCAACGTCTTCTTCAACACAAGGTCTCCCACAGCTATGGGCCTTGATTTCACCCTTTGATTGTAGAACTTCGTTATTCTCTATTGGTAGACTTCCTGTTTGATTCTCTACATCTTCCCTTCTTTCTTCGATCAGATCTAAGTCAAGCCTTCTCTCCTCCCCATTCTTCACAGGGTCATAGGTCTGAACCCTATGACTGGGGAGCCCTATCTTGGTTGTTATGACAGCTTCTGAGCTATGCGCTAACATAAACGGGGTTTCCCCTGTTAGCGTCCTAGCCGTTGTTCTATAGGCCCATAATACAGCATAAACCTCTTCAGTCCATTTTCCCTTAGCTTCTTCTAACCTCTTCTTGATACCGTCGAGGATTGTTTTGTTCATGACTTCGATCTGACCATTTACCTGAGGTCGGCCAGGAGAAGCGAAAAATTGCTTTATCCCAACTCTTTTGCAGTATTTTTTTAAGGAAGAATTCTTGAACTGGGTGCCATTATCCGAGATGAGGGTGTTTAGGAGGCCATGTTTGCATATGATATTCCTCCAGATAAATTGGAAGGTCTTCTACTCTGTAATCATGATCATCGACTCGGCCTCTACCCATTTGGATAAGTAATCAATGGCAACTATAAAAAATTTGTAATTATTTATAGCCCTTGGCAGGGGACCCACCAAGTCAATCCCCCACACCGCGAATGGCCAAGGGGAACTGATTGATGTCATAGGCTGATGAGGTTGATGGGGGATAGTGGAGAATCTTTGACATTTATCACACCTTTTAACGTAAGCCGCAGCATCCTTGGCCAAGGTTGGCCACCAATATCCTTGCGTAATAATCCCCTTGGCCAAAGGTCTTCCTCTTATGTGACTGGAGTAAGAACCCTCGTGTACCTCCTATAGGATGCGGGGAACTTCTATGGGATGGACACATCTGAGGAGAGGTAACATAAATCCTTTCTTATATAGGACGTCTCCTATTATTGAGAACTTTGCAGCTCTGTACCTTAGTTTCCTCCTTTCTAGCTTTGATTTTGGTAGTTCTCCCTCTCTGATATATCTAATAAGGGGGTCCATCTATGAGTCCCCTAGGTTCAAATTGAGGCAAGGGTTACTAACCTCTTCTTCTTTAATGGTCGCCTTGGGCAAGATCTCGACTGGAACTGTCCTTCTGATGTCTGTTCTGGTTGCTGAAGCCAATCTTGCTAGTGCATCTACGTGGCTATTATTCTGCCGAGGTATTCTCTTCATCTTTACCACTTCGGAACCTTCTAATATCACTCTTACCCTCTTTAGGTATTTAGCCATCTTTTTATCCTTAGCCTCATAAACCCCCAGTATTTGGTTAACAACCAATCTCGAGTCACTGTGAATCAGTAGTCATCTTACCCTAAGGGTCTTTTCCAAGGAGAGGCCTGCTATCATGGCCTCATATTCTGATTCGTTATTTGATGCCTTGAAGTTAAACCTTAGGGCATATTCAATGTTGGTACCATCCGGGGCTGAGAGTATCAGCCCCGCCCCGCTTCCTCTTTTGCAAGAAAACTCGTTAACAAAGAGGTTCCATATATCTTTATCTGATGAGAAGCCCCCTTCTAACATGATTCCTTGCTTGAAGAGGTACCGGTCTTCCTCATTTTCGGCTACTCCATTTCTGTCTTTCTTGGATACAACCTTTTTCAGGTCTCTAAAGACGTTACTGTTTGATCCCTCTGCAATCTCTAGGTTATTCTCAACCTCGGTCTCTTCCCATGTGAACTCGGCAATAAAATTTGCATGTGCTTTCCCTTTGATGGCCACCCTGGGCTGATAAATAAGGTCATACTCCTCGAAATTAATGGCCCATGTCACCAATCTACTTGATTTCTCGGGTGTGTGGAGTACCTATCTTAGTGGGGAGTCAGTGATGATGACCATAGAATGGGCTTGAAAGTAGGGCTTCATTTACCTAGAAGCATGTATCAAGGCATAGGCTAACTTTTCCTTCCGAGGGTAATTATGTTCAGATCCTTAAAGGGCCTTACTCTTGAAGTATACAGGCCTTTGGACCCCAACGTCTTCCGGTACTAAGGCCGCACTTATAGGTGATTCAGAGACCGCTAGATAAACATACAACTTCTCTCCCACTACGAGCCGAGATAAGAGCAAGGGAGATCCGAGGTAGGACTTGATTTGGTTAAAAGCCTCATCACACTCTTTGTCCCACTCGAAGGCCTTTTTAAGCACCTTAAAGAATGGAAGACACTTGTCCGTCGCTCTGGAAACAAATCTATTGAGTGCAGCTACTCTTTCGGTGAGCCTCTGAACTTCCTTGATACTCCTTGGCGTCTTCATGTCAAGCAAAGCCTTGATTTTCTCAAGGTTCGCCCCTATTCCTATCTGATTGACAATGCATCCAAGGAATTTCCCAGCTCCTACCCCGAAGACACACTTCGCAGGGTTGAGTTTCATTCTGTACAAGTCCATAGTATCGAAGGTCTTTTCGAGGTCTGCCACGTGAGTACAGGCCTTTAAGATCTTCGTCAGCATATCATCTACATACACCACCATAGTCTTGCCTATTTGATCTTCAAACATCTTATTCACAAGACGTTGATACGTCGCCCCCATATTTTTCAATCCGAAGGGCATAACCTTGTAGCAATATGTCCCCTTGTCAGTGATGAAGGCCATTTTTTCTGAGTCTTTAGCACCCATGAAGATCTGATTGTAGCCTGAATACGCGTCCATGAAGCTCATGAGCTCATGCCCTACAGTGGCATCTACCATCTGATCAATTCGAGGTAGAGGATAGCTATCTTTTGGGTAAGACTTGTTCGGGTTGGTAAAATCTACGCACATCCTCCATTTTCCATTAGCTTTGGGCACAATGACTGCGTTTGACAACCACTCTGGATATATAACTTCCCTTATAAACTTGGCCTCTTCCAACTTTATGACTTCTTCCTGGATGATGTCGTTCTTATCCCTAGAGTAAACTCTTCGTCTTTGTTTGATTAGCTTATCATCCTTAGTCATGTTGAGTTCATGGCACATAACCTCAGGGTCGATGCCAGGCATGTCCGCGTGGCTCCAAGCGAAGACACTCTGCCTCTTCTTTAAGAAACTTATCAGCTCTTCCTTGATCTCTGCTTTTAAGGCTTTGTCGACCTGGACGGTTTTTTCTTGCTCGTCCTCTTTGAGGATGATGGATTCTACCTCTTCCGCAGCCTCTCCTTTCTTCAACTTCATTTCATCTCTAGGGTCAAGTGTATCAATGTTATATGTGGTAGTTTCTCTCTTATGGGACTCTCTCTCTCTCTCTTCGAATGAGTTGAAGTAGCATTCTCGTTCTATGGTCTTTTCACCATACACTTCCCCTACCCCATAGGAGGTCGGGAATTTTAGCATCTAGTGGACCGTCGACGGCACGACCTCAAACTCCTTGAGGTCCACTCTTCCTATGATGAGGTTGTAAGCCGAGAAGACGTTTTCGTCCATAACAAAAAAATTGATCTTCTGGGTCAACCACTTAGGCCACTCATCGCCCATTCGCACGTCCATCTCATACATGCCCAACGGATGGACCTTTTCATCGCTGAAGCCCATTAACGGATGATGATAGGGTACCAGCCTAGCTTTGCTAAGGCCAAGGCTTTTGAAGCAGGGACAGAACATCACATTTGCTGAACTTCCACCATCTACGAGGATTCTCTGTACCTCGCATCCATGCACCCTTGTTGTGATTACTAAAGTGTCATCATGCGGAGCTAGGATACCTTTGAAGTCGAGTCGGGAGAACCCAACTATAAGATTGTCCATATCCATCTTCTTTCTCTTCTGCTTGGTTTCTAAAGACATCAGATTTACCACTTTTGGTTTGGCCTCTGCCACATGAGCTTTTCGATCATCCACTTCAGAACCACCCCCTGCGAGTCCTCCGCATAATACCAAAGGAGATCATACCGACCCTCTTCATCGTGGCGTTATCATATTTTGGTGGGAGGTCTGGATCATCCTCATCATCACCCTCCGAGTCATCGTTTCTTCTTGCTAGAGTATCGTCACGACATCTGTCATTTATCTTCTTTTAGGTCCATCTCTTCCCCTTTTAGGAGCCTTGCCATCAACATACTTCCTCAACTTTCCTGATTTCAACATTTTCTCGATCTCATCTTTCAAGGCGAAGCACTTGTCTGTAACATGGACATGGTCTTGGTGGAACTCACACCACAAGTTATTATTCCTTTTATGTGGAGGAGCCTTCAGCTTCTCTGGCCATCTCAGCGATCGGTCATTCTTGATCTCGTTGAGGATGTGTTCGCAACTCACAGTTAGAGAGGTATAGTGTGCAAACTTATCGTCAGCTGACCTCTTCTTTCCGTCCTTCTTTCTTTGGAACTTCCCGCTGCTACCGCCATTCTCATTCTCGTATTTTACAGCCATAGCCTCCTCAGCGTTCATGACCCTGCCCGTAGTTGCCAATAGTTTTTCCATGGACTTGGGAGGGTCTTCCGTAAGTTTCCACAATAACTTCCCTTTCTGTAGACCTCCTATGAGGGCGGTCATGGCTATATTCTCTTCGTAGTCTTCAACCTCGAGTTTTTCTTTGTTAAATCTCGCAATATAATCCCTTAGGTTCTCGTTCTTGCCTTGCTTGACATACAACAGCTGGGTACTCTTCTTTTGAGGTCTTACCCCAAAACAAAAGTTGTGAATGAACCGTTCGGCTAAACCCTTAAAGTTCTCTATTGAGTTCTTTAGAAGAGAGGTAAACTATATATATGTAGCTCCCGTCAAAGTCCCGGAGAAGGCCTGACATTTCATCTCATCTGGTATTGAGTAAATGTCCGCCGCAGACTGGTACATTTCAATATGATGTACAGGGTTGGTGCTACCGTCATACTTGGGAGACACCATAGGTGGCTTGAACTTTGCAGGGGTAGGGAAGATCACTATCTTAGCCACGAACGGAGAGCCTTCTGAGAATCCTCTTTGTAGTGGGTCCCGGCTTTTCATGAGGTCTCCTATCTTGTCCTCAAGACGTTGGATGGAGTCATTCCATGGTCTTACAATGTCGGCCTGGCCGAGGTTGTTCCCAGCCATCTCCAAGGGGTGGACTGAGGGTTCCCCATTCACAGTACAATGTCGGTTGTTGACCTCTTCTTGGTCCCTAGCGAGTCCTGTGTTAGGTCGGCCTTGATGAGTCCGACATTGCCCCTCTTCCCTTTGTGAGCCGGCTACACTTCTTAACCTAGATAACCTCTATCGCAGGTCATTTACTGGGATGAGCTTTTCAAAGGCAAACCCTCTGATTAATCGATCAAAAGCTGACCCTCTTTGTTGGGCTTCTTCACCTCTTCTGCCTCAACAGCCTCGGCTCTGCTGAATAGGACGTACTGTGTTATTTGAAACCTCATATGTCTCCCAACAATCATCTGGAGCATATTCTGCCTCCAAATCATCATACCTATCCTCAGGGCAAGGGTATCCTTGCCTCCCCAAACGCAAACGTCTAGGGTCAGCAACGTCCCTCCTCTGTTGAGGCGTAGGTTGGTCTTTTCGCGGTGCCTGGGGTGATCCCCTGGCATCAGGATGAGGCTGAACAGCTTCCAGAGTAATCATCTCCGGTGAGACCCCAGGTGGTCTCATCATATTTTGACTGAGTTGTGCAAATTGATCCTTTATCGCTTATTGCGTTGCAGCCAAAGACCTCAAGGCTGCTGCCACTTCCGCCATTTCGGACTGAGGCGGTGCCTGGATGGAATTAGGCCCTCCAGCACCAGGCGGTGGAAGAGGTGGCGGTAATTCCAATGTCATGTGTGTTAACTAAAGAGCTTGTAGAGTAAATGAGCTTTGGACCTTAATGGACCTCTTTCAATGGTGATACAGCTCCACACAAGGGGTGAAGCCTGGTTCACCACCAGAGTCTCTGGCGAGGTTAAGCAGAAAATGAGGAAGAGATGGCTTCTCGTTCCCTTAGACGGAGCCAAAATGATGATGCTGGAAATAGCACCACCCTTCAAGGTTTTTGTAAGCTCATATCAGTGATAAAACTGGTAGCTCAATTATATGCTAAATATAAGAGATTGAGATGAGGAGAAGAGGATGAACACTTGAATGTAAGTGGTTCAGCCAATCTATCCTACGTCCACTGTGATTGTGTGTGAGTAATATCACTGAATGAAGGCACTAATGGCCATGGATACAATCTCTCAAGCTTTCTCTCTCTACTGTGTAAAATGACAGAGTTTCATCTAGGGTCGTAATATTTGGATCCTTTTACAAGGTAGAGGATGACCTCTATATATAGTGCTTGGGGGTATAATGTGCCCATCAAGCATACAATGAGCATGTGCATAAGCACCGAACCAGTATGAGAGTGACACTTGGTTGATCTCAACTAAGTAATGATAACCTCAATATTCCATCACGTGGAGGGAATAATTCGGTTATAACATATTTGTCCCCGTGTTCCAAGTTATATATGAACGTGTAAATGCTTAGTTGTCTTCGGGTGATACCAACCTTGGCCTGGAAGGGTATGAGGTTGGTGAAGTCTGGCAACTGACCAATCAGAGGTTATCTATGACGACCTCAGCTCAGTAGCAAAGCCGAGGTAAGGCAGGTGGAGTTATAATATCGGCATGGGCCGAGGTTGAGTAGCAGGAACGTCAGTTGATTACCAGCTGTGGCTGATTACAATGATTGTGTAATCTCTGCTTCCTCGGCTCACACCCAGCCAAGGTTGCTGTACGATGTAGGCATGATGTCGGCTCCAGCCGACCTGATGGATTACTATCTCCATGGATCACGAAGACCTTAGTTGTTGTCTGACTGTGAGGCGGCTAGTAACGTCGGCCATGGCCGACCTTGCTTAGGACGAGACCACTGGTCACCAATCTGGGGCCCTTCTAACCTCGGCCATCTCCATGGACGAGGTTGGTATCTCTGAGATGTTGGGTACATATAGGGCATATCACTTACCATCCTATACTCCACATCGTCATAAGACGTGCGCCTAGAGTAGTGCATGTCGACCTTCTTGGCCCGATTTATCCTCCCTGATTCACAAGAGGACAATTAGCCATCTGATATCTCATTATCGATAAACTATTGCTAGTTTGTCAATAAGATTGGCTCCTTCTAGGGGTACTGTGTCACTACATCATAAGACGGACTCTCAGTCTGGGACAAAATACCGTGCATGCTTATTTTTCTGCCACGTTTTCCATTGATCCCTTAGTTGTTCAAACGTGGAGTCATTTGCTTGTGGGGGCAAGTCGAATTCTTCTTGTCAAAAAAATGCAAAACAAAAAAAATGTGAGTTAGTAGTATTTAAATTATAAAGTTAAATATAAATATTATTGAGTCGAGCAAGTACCGGTAATCCCCCCCAAATGGCCACCTAAATCTCATAGGGCACTTTTCTCTAATCAGTGTACCCGGGACCAATAATCATTTAGAGAAATTTCAAGGCCCTACCTTGGAAGACCGTCTTGTTCTCCTAACTCGCCCCACTTTAAGAGACTAGTGCTAGACGAGCATTCCTCATCGCCGCTTCCCTGACGCCCTAAATAAGACATATCATGCACAAATTATTATTAGTAGAAAGATATATACAAGAAGATGATTTAGAAACGTAAATAATGAATTAGTTTGACATATTTACTAAACCAAATTAACGACATTAGAAGGGTATAAATCTATATCACAAACCAAACTAAGAATTGTTTCAAATAATTGGAATACTTATTACAACTTTAAGAATGATTTCATATTTAGGTTATGTTACAGACTTTGAAAGAATGATTAAACTGATTAAAATCCAAATTGACATATTCACTAACTATCCAACAAAGATTAATTCAAATCCCCCCAAAACTAATCAAATCCAAATGAATAAAGCATTAAAATGTCATCTGATAATAATAATAATAATAATAATAATAATAATAATAATAATAATAATAATAATAATAATAATAATAATAATAATAATAATAATAATAATAAAACATTATAAGAATACAAATTAACGACATTAGAAGGATACAAATCCATATCATAAACCAAACTAAGAATTATTTCAAATAATTTGAATACTTATTACGAATCTAAGAATTATTTCATATTTGTGTTGTGTCACGGACTTTGAAATAATGCTTAAACTCGTTAAAATTCAAATCAACATATTTACTTACTAACCAGTAAAGATTTATTCAAATCCCCCAAAACTTATCAACTCTAATTGAATAAAGCCTTAAACTGTCATGCAATAATAATAAAGCAATAGAATAATACAAATTAATGAAATTAGAAGGATATAAATCCATATCATAAAACAAACTAATAATTGTTTCAATAATTGGAATTCTTATTACAAATCTAAGAATTATTCACTATTCGGGTTATGTCACGGACTTTGAAATAATTCTTAAACTGATTAAAATCAAAATTAACATGTTCATTTACTAACCAACAAAGATTAATTCAAATTCCTAAAAACTGATCAAATCCAAATGAACAAAGCATTAAACTGTCATCCGATAATAATAATAATAATAATAATAATAATAATAATAATAATAATAATAATAATAATAATAATAATAATAAAGCACTAGAAGAATGCAAATTAACTACATTCTAAGGATACAAATCCATATCATAAACCAAACTAAGAATTGTTTCAAATAATTGGAATACTTATTACAAATCTAAGAATTATTTCATATTAAAATTATGTCACGAACTTTGAAATGATGCTTAAACTGATTAAAATTAAAATTAACTAGCAAACCAACAAAGATTGATTCAAATCCCTAAAAACTGATCAAATCCAAATGAATAAAGCATTAAACTGTCATCCGATAATAATAAAGCACTAAAAGAATAAAAATTAATGATATTAGAAGTATAAAAATCCATATCATAAACCAAACTAAGAATTATTTCAAATAATTGAAATACTTATTACAAATCTAAAAATTATTTCAAATTCGGGTTATCATCCAAAATGGATTGATATTCGGTAGGAGAAGACAAGTTATCCACGCTACTTTTTAGACGCTTTGGCGCATGTAGAATGATTATCCATGGCTCGTTGTTGATATAATCTGAGTAAAACACTTGCTTGACCTTTTGAAAAGTACAAACAAGTGGATCATCGCTCACATGCTCGTTGCTCATTATCTTAAATAAGTCAACCATTATCAAATTGGTACCTGGATCAACTTTACTAGAATTTTTACCTCAACTCTTATCCAGTCACAGTAAAACACAACCTCTTTACAGCTTATATAGTCCAATTCAAATATATTCTCAATGACACCATAATAATTCATTTCATCTTTAAAGAGGTTTTTATCTTTCGCACTCGCTCAAAAATAAGTAAGAGCCTTATATGAAAAGCCTAAATTCGATGTATTTGTAATTTTCTCGTACACCCTTGCACCGAATACATAACTCTTCAATTGATACTTTTGTACTCATGTGCCATGAAAATGGATCCTTTGGCTAGATGAGCAAACCTTGATGTCACATCACCCATATTTAAGAGCTACGGTTATAGATAAATTAATTATGTTATTTTAAAGCTTTTTTATAATATGTCATTTAATAAGAGACATTCTCATTATAATTACCTCGTGTGACACCCATAGCCTAAATTTGTTGTCTGATTGTGCCATCATTCTTCGTCTTTTACTGTTGCCACGTGCATCATATTTCCTACATTGACTGTGACGAACATATTACAAAGTTGAACAAGCATAAAAGTTAAAATAATATAAAAGGACAACATAAACTTATTTTTTCCATTCTTCGTCATCTTCATGAGTTTTGAATAGATTAAGAGCTACTTGTTCATGTTATAAACTTGTTAATTTCACTCGCGTGCCCATCACATGACCACCCTCATCGACGAACACATCACTGTAAATAACAGTGCTTAGGTCGGGCATATATTCTCGAGAGAAGATTGATGACTCCACGGTGATGTATTCTTCAATAATTGATCCTTCAATGTATCCAGTTTCTTGATATAGTCTTTGAAAACTTTTATTAACCTTTGAAACGGGTATATCAATCAATATTTAACTGGGCCTCAAAGAAGTGCCTCGTCGGATAAGCGTACCAACAAGTTAATACTTAAATCATGGGGGAAAGTACTTCTTTATCACACAAATCATTCTGCTATAACTACTTTTGCGACCACTATATGCTTTCAACTAACTACCTTTTCACATAAAGTGTGAAGCAAATGTTAATTTGCATAATGTCCCTTCTCAAATCCTTATGCTTAGAAAAACAATGCTTAAACAACAAATGAACCAATTGCATGATCACATGCCAATCGTGCGACTTGCACTTATATAAATCGTGGGTAGCATAATTAACAATACTTTGCAAGTTTGATGAAAAATTTGAGGGAACTTTAACATTACATATTGTGTTTAAAACACCTTTCTCTCCTCACTCCTCAAAGTAAATGAACCAGGGGGAATTATTTTCCTTCCGTTACTATTTTCTTTCAACCATATATATGGCTTAAGTTTCAACCATTTAAGGTCTTTTCGTGCATTTTCTCCATCATTCGAATGAATCCCCCATTACGCGTGAAAAGTGAGCGCATGTAAGATTTGCAGTCGTTGTTTTCGTTTCACCGCGATAATACAAAAACCTAAATTATGACTACACTCAACTGGTGAGTATAGCGGTAAGTCGGGTATCGAAAGATCCACTGGGACGAGATGCTAGAATTCAATTGATTTAATACTTCTAAATAAAAGTGAAATAGATGATTACAAACTAAAAGAAAAGATGCATGAAAGGGAAATGTTAATCTAGGCAAGTTTATTGAAACTATACTAACAAAGCGAGTAAAACTATAGGTTGCGTCGAATATCCCTGACCCGGGTTAATTTGTATAAAATGGTTATATGGGTCGACGAGTTATTACAAATACGTCTCATTTCGAGAGTTAATTGAATCAAGTGTTATCACGCCCCTAAATCCTCATAAAAGCCTAATAAGATTTTGGCGTCAAAAAATATCTCAGAAATTACGCGCAAAAGGTCGTAAGCACGGGACATAGATGACATGTCCCGTCAAATCTCCTAGGGATAATAACTAGGACAACGCACCCGAAATACACCCGTAAACACTATCACTAAGCAAAGAAACACGTTAACCCGAGTGAGTTTCATTCAAACACAACCTAATTTAAATTACCTAGAAAGAATGTTAAAAACGCGATAAATGGAAAGCGGTAAATAAACGCGATAAATCTACCTAGAAAGCGATTAAAGAAAGCAAGTAAACTAATTAACAAAGCTTGTAACCCTAATTATCAAAGAAAGAAAGAATGAAATACAAACTAAATTAATGGAGAGGGTAATGAATAGTCAACTTACATACCAAAAAGGATGTCAATCCAAAGAAAAATGAAGAAGAATTAACCAAAAACCCAAACCCTAAGCTAAACTATCTTCTAAAACTATCTAAAATCGTTCATCTCTGTTTATTACAACAAAAATTGTATTTATAGTAAGTTGGAATAAAAGAAAATAAGAAAGAAAAGAAAAGCAAAATATCTCCTGGAAACAGGGGATCGATCGATCGACCCAAACCGTCGATCGATCGATCAAGAAGAAAAAAGTCCACTGTTGAGAAGAATCGATCGATCTATCCAAATTGTCGATTGATCTATCAAGCAGGTATCAGCCCACTACATGCTGCTTTCGGATGCTTGCCTTTCTCGTTCGCTAGAATCGTCGTAACTTCTCCATATGGACTCGGAATCGCGCACCGTTTGCGGCCACGCGAAGCTTAGGAGGAGGGATACAACTTCCATGCAGATGTTGGGCCAGGTGCCCAAGCTATGAAAAGACTAAATTTCCCTTAAACGTGCAATCGCGTATAAAAATCGAGCGGAATGCGCCCGAACTTCACACTTAACATCCAAATACTTATAAAAGCTCAATTACCACTGCAATACATGTTAACGTAGAAATTCGAGATTTTCTAGTTTACGTGCATAAATATAGAGAATAAGATACCCGAGGGGGCTAAAATGCATCGGTTCGAGGGATGAAATACGTAATATTTGCGTACATCACACCCCCTAACTTACACATTGCTTGTCCCTAGTAATGAAATAGGATGCAACAAGAACTACAAGCAACCCAAAAATAGGAGATAGCACAAAAGTATGGTATAAAAGCAAAAAGCCACTTTCATGGGCGATTCGATTGCATTTAGCGTATGCAATAAGCTGTTAAACCCCTAGGTCACCCTAGTGGACGAGTGTCGTCTCGTGAGGGTTTTCAGGGATGATACCCACAAACATCACATGGTTTCCTCAAAATATTCCCAAACCAACATGCGACAAGCCCAAAAATGGCAAAAAGGATTTCATACACATTATTAGCACATTGAACGGATTCAAACAAAAGTCCGAAATCATTGACATTATAGAATGCACCTCATAGAATTGAAACCTTAAAATGTGGGAGGGGAACGAGCACATGCAAAGTGTGATTTGGCGAAAAACTTATATAAACCGAATAAACATTAAAGCAAGCATACATTTAATCCTCACGGGCATTACGCTCATCAAGTGAATTCACTCGAAACAGGGAGGTAACACACGGAACATGCGGGCTTATAGAGTAAATGTAAATGGAAACTAGGCCGCACACATGTCACAAATGAAGAACACTATGTATAAACTAAAAAATTATAATCTCAATAAAAGATACCTCACACTAAAAGAGGCGAAATGCATTTTCACAGATTATCAAAACTATTTAAACTTTTAAATTACATCAACCTAAGATCACATAAGACTTTTATAGGGTTATAATGTAGGCTAGGGTAGGGTACGAAACGAAGGATATGTATGTACAGATTCAAAGTATTCGGGGTTAAAAACTCGGGATAATGGAAAAATGAGGGCAATATCGAAATTGGAAAACAAGTTCGAAAATGGCGTTAGATATATCATCGGGGAGAATAATCAAAGCTTATTGAACTATATACAACATTTACAACTTTCACTTTTCTTTATTTTCTTCATTTTCTTTTGTTTTCTTTTGCTTTTTTCTTTTTCTTTTTTCTTTCTCTTTTTCTTTTTCATTACACTTTCTTTTCTTTACTTCTCAAACTCTCATATGCCTAAATTGCAACCGCAACACAACAACATCATTCAATCCCAAGTAACATTCCAAACAAAGGTATGGAAGGTGATATGTATGGTGTATAACTCTAATTTTGAGTTGGTTGGGATTTTGGGTTAAGAAACGAAGGGCTATATTTAGGCTCAAAGGGGTTGACGAGGGTAAACATATAAGGGTGAGGTCAAGGCTAATATGGGTGATATAACAAAGATGGCCTATGATCATCTCCAAAAGTTTACGCAATTCTCGAATCAAAATAATATATGAAAATCATAATCAAGTAACACATTTCAAGAATGAACTCAATTAATGAACGATCAAATGAAAGAATAGAGAGATTATCAACTAATTCAACGTTTTCAATGAGAAAAAAATAGTATATAAACTCACAAATGATGAAAGGTACAAAGCTTTCTCGGTGTAAGTATATACAATGCAACAAAAGATTACCGAGTTATAAAAATATTAAACCAAATCAATAGAACGATAAAAGTGCATGTGCTCATGGGATTAAAGTTTAATTCATGAATTTATTCATAATATCAATAATGGAGACTAAAGTCTAATAACTTCTAAAATCAAGAACATGCATCATTGGGTTGTCTATTGGATCGGGTAATTATTGAAATTTATCATCGAAAACAAAGGTAAAAAGTCCAAAAAAGGAGAAAAAAGAAAGATAACCTTTTTAAAATTTTTAATTTTCTAAGAAAATCTTACTAAGTAACTAACATGTGCGCAAAAACATGGACTAAATAAAGAAATGGATAGAATATCCCACACCCCCTAACTTAAAACTTGACAATGTACATTAAGATCCAAGTCAAAGAGAGAAAAATAGCGATATTACCCAAAAGTGGAGCGATCCCCATAAGAACAAGTCCAGCGAATCTACAAAACAAGTTAGTACCGAGCATAGCAAAAACAAATAACAAAAAGTTAACTAATTACACTAGACTAAATTAAAATGGAAAGAAAAAATTAAAAGAATAAAAAGCTAACTATATACAACCTATTATTTAGGCTTCACACTAACTATACACTAGAAGTCTAAATAGCTGAGGGTCCACCGCAAAAAATGATTTGACTTTGGAGGATAACCGGTGTACCCTCACATACAAGCATGCCTCCAAAAAATATGGATTCCGTTTGAACAACGGAAGGCATGTGTAAGGCGTAAGAAAAGAACCATCGCCAATTAAAAATTTTGGAGGGACGATGGGAGGTTTGGATTGAACGGGTGATAAAAACATTTGGGATCGAGAAAAGCCGAATATCCTCCCAAGGATTTTGAAATTGGAATGGGAGGTGGCGCACACAAAGGCAAAGATACGATCGTGGAGGGCGACTCGAGCAAGTACTCCTCATCGGCGAAAAGGTTTAAAACATTAAAGTTTGAAACCGAATCATCGGGTACTTGAGACGGTGTGATAATAGAGAATAAAAATGGGGATGAAAGAAATTCAATCTCATGAGATGAATCATCATCGCATGAAGATTGAGTTTCGAATGAAATAATATCATTTTCAATGAAATGTTCTTCTTTGGGGGCCAAAGAAGAAATCATCTCATTGTAAATAGATATTATGTCATTTTCATCCTCACTTTTAATATCTATTATGCAATGGGCAAAGTCTAGAATGGTTTGTTCCAAAGTAGGCACAAGTACCACATTTGGTTCAAAACATTCTTCGACTTCGAAAGTATCGGAAGCAAAATTGTCGTCAGACTCAAAAAGTAAATCCAAGTCATGTTCGGATGAACGATTTTCTTTCGGATAAAGATTTTCAATTTTCTCATTTTCATACATACGCAAGCCCTCACCGAATGTCATGGGTCGAGGTGCAGATGCATGAAAATGGGAGCCTTGAAAATTACCATCGGACTTAAACGAAAACTCATTATTATTGGAATTTTGAAAAGAATTGCAATTCGTTTCAAAATTCCTATTATAAGGAGGTAAAGGCCCAAAATCATTGTCATCAGCATCAAAATTCCAATAACCCAAATTTGGACTTTCGTTATACTCGCCCAAAGTCATATTTGAATTTAAAATTCTTTGGGATTCTAAGTATTCACCGAAAGTCATAGGATTATGGGCAGTTTGGAAATTATAACAATGATTACCCAAAGAATTGGAATAAGACATGCTTACCCCCAAAATGGATCGAAGTGGCGAATTCTACAAAGTAAGTGCGCGCGGAAAAAATTCGAGCGTTTCTAAGTGCTTAAATGTGGAAGTCCTGTAAAAAGATTAGAAAATAATACAAATAGAAAGAAAATACTATGAAATACTAAATCAAATAAAGTCTAAAACAAACTCATCCCCGGCAACGGCGCCATTTTGATTACGCGTGAAAAGTGCGCGCGTGTAAGGTGCGCAGTCGTTATTTTCTTTTCACCGTGATAATACAAAAACCTAAATTACGATTACCCTCAACTGGTGAGTATAGCGATAAGTCGGGTATCGAAAGATCCACTGGGACGAGATGCTAGAATTCAATTGATTTAATACTTCTCAATAAAAGAGTAAAAGATGATTACAAACTAAAAGAAAAGATGCATGAATGGGAAATGTTAATCTAGGCAAGTGTATTGAAACTAGACTAACAAAGCTAGTAAAACTATAGGTTGCGTCGAATATCCCTGACCCGGGATAATTTGTATAAAATGGTTACATGGGTCGACGAGTTATTACAAATGCGTCTCGTTTCGAGAGTTAATTGAATCAAGTGTTGTCACGCCCCTAAATCCTCATAAAAGCCTAATAAGATTTTGGCGTAAAAAATATCTTGGAAATTACGCGCAAAAGGTCGTAAGCACGGGACATACATGATATGTCCCGTCAAATCTCCTAGGCCTAATAACTAGGACAACACACCCGAAATACACCCGTAAACACTATCACCAAGCAAAGAAACATGTTAACCCGAGTGAGTTCCATTCAAACACAACCTAATTTAAATTACCTAGAAAGAATGTTAAAAACGCGATAAATGGAAAGCGGTAAATAAACGCGATAAATCTACCTAGAAAGCGATTAAAGAAAGCAAGTAAACTAATTAACAAAGTTTGTAAACCTAATTATGAAAGCAAGAAAGAATGAAATACGAACTAAATTAATGGAGAGGGTAATGAATAGTCAACTTACATACCAAAAAGGGTGTCAATCCAAAGAGAAATGAAGAAGAACTAACCAAAAACCCAAACCCTAAGCTAAACTATCTTCTTAAACTATCTAAAATCGTTCATCTCTGTTTATTACAATAAAAATTGTACTTATAGTAAGTTGGAATAAAAGAAAAGAAGAAAGAAAAGAAAAGCAAAATATCTCCTGGAAACAGGGGATCGATCGATCGACCCAAACCGTCGATTGATCGATCAAGAAGAAAAAAGTCCACTATCGAGAAGGATCGATCGATCTACCCAAATCTTCAATCGATCTATCAAGCAGGTATCAGCCCACTACATGCTGCTTTGGGATGCTTGCCTTTCTCGTCCGCTAGAATCGCCGTAACTTCTTCATACAGACTCGGAATCGTGCACCGTTAATGGCCACGCGAAGCTTACGAGGAGGGATACAACTTTCGTGTAGATGTTGGGCTAGGTGCCCAAGCTGTGAAAAGACTAAATTTCCCTTGAACGTGAGATCACGTACGAAAATCGAGCGAAATGAGTCTGAACTTTACACTTAGCATCCAAATGCTTATAAAAGCTCAATTAACCCCTGTAAAACATGTTAACGTAGAAATCTGAGGTTGTTTGGTTATAGAGCATAAATATAGGGAATAAGATACCTGAGGGGGATAAAATGCGTCAGTTCGAGGGATAAAATACGTAATATTTACGTATCATCAAAAACACCTTTCTCTCCTCACTCCTCAAAGTAAATGAACCAGTGGGAATTATTTTCCTTCCATTACTATTTTTTTTCAACCATAGATGTGGCTGAAGTTTCAACCATTTAAGGTCTTTTCGTGCATTTTCTCCATCCTTCGAATGAATCCCCCCAAGGCATGTGCCCATAATACGTTTGGTGATGCTCTTCATGAATCCAATATATGATGCACCAGGTTACCCTTCTAATAAGGCAAGTCAAATAAAATTTACCTCCTAGACCATGCCTTTCTTGTCTCAGTTCATTTCTAATCGGGGTCTTCTTATGTTTGACATTCTTTAATTTAGGACTCTTACTTGGCATATTAGGTCCACACTTAGAAGATTTACACTCAATTTTTGAACCTGCAAGTTTTCTCAGAGGTAGCCTATGTTCAACCCCGCCAAGTAAAAAATTAGAACCTTTCTCAAATCTAAAACTATGATCGAGGGTAAAAATCTCATGGGGAATGGAATATAATTTTTCCACTAGCATTGAGACGTTGAGATTCAATCTCCTATTCACAAATAGGACACCCCAAATAACCATGTACTACACAATCCAATAATGTCCCATAAGCTGGGAAATTATGAATTGCTCAAATTAAGATAGCTTTCAGCATAAACTCTTCTTTTTTTACAAGAGTCAAATGCTTTCACACCCCCTTCCCTCAAATCATTTAATTCTTCTACCAAAGGAGCCAAATAGACATCGATGTCTTCACTTGGGGCCTTTGGCACAGGTATCAATAAAGACAACATAAAAAATTCAGGCCTCATAAACTCTGAAAGACAGAGGTTGAGTGTATTAGGATAACTGACCATTTACTCTGATTATTTCTTAGATTTCCAAATGGATTGAAGCCATATGTTGATATTGTCAAATGAATGTTACGATGTTCTCAAGAAAAATCAGGATAATCATAATTTATCTTCTTCCAAATTGTAGAATCAATAGGATGATGCATGAGATTATTTATTACTTCTTCCCTGGCATGCCAAGTCATTGCCTCCCCTATCCATGGTATTGTGAAAAACTGCTTCAATCTAGGCCCAACGGGAAAAAATTTCAATACTTTTTTAGGTACTTTTGATATTGTGCCATCCTTGCCAGTAGATTGCACATATTAAGGTTCCTCACATACCGGACACTAATCGAGATTTTCATACTCCTTTCGTTATAGTATGCAGTCATACATACAAGTATGAATTAATTTATACTTCATTACTAAACATTTCAAACTGTTCTTCATACTAGGATAGCTATTTAGAAGCGTATTCTGCTTGAGTAGTAAGATCTCCACCAAATGCAGATGTCTTGTCAAGTTATTTTTAGACAAACCGTATTGCGGTCTTCAAACTATACGAACCAACCATGGCATGTAAAGTTGTTTGATCTTTGTCACAGCTAGGGTACAATGGTTGGCTCGTCTTAAATTTTAAACTTTGATAGTCATCGTCAAAGTTTGTCTCAATATCTTCATAATCACCTAGACCTTCTTCATTGTCAGTGACCTCATGTTATTTCAATTCATGAACTTCATAATCATCATCAACTAAATCATCTAATATATTATAATCTACATTATCCTCCTGGCCTTGTACATCTATCCTACTTAATGATTATTATGAAGCTTGCTCGTGGACAAAGGGAACATGTAATTCCCCATGACAAACCCATGACCGATAACTATCTTGCATACCCCATCTTAAGAGATGTAGTCCAACTATTTTCCACTCAATCATCTTACTATTCCTATATCGTGCACACGAACATGGGAACTCTGCATCATTAAGACATCTCTTCGCGAATTTTATAAATTCATTATCACCTTTACGATACTCATCCCATAATCTATTTGTGTCACCCATCCACTCTTTGTATAGAGGATATCCCATCACAGCTACTATAAATAATTACCTTTTATGGGTAAAAAGCATATATTCATGGATTAGTATCAACGTAAGTGTGAAAAATTCAAGAACCCTATTACAACTAACAAATATAACATTAAAATTAAAACAACATATTAGTGGATTTTTTTCTTTTCAATACAAATACATATTCAAAAGGTGATGCTTTTTACATCAATACACATGAATATTTCACATATTATGTGTATTTGCATTAAGTTACATAAATATTTATCCTTAGTACATGTATATATTAAATGTAACATTTTTTATATTACTAAATGCCAATGGTTCATGTAGTTCATGTACTTGGGTTGAGGTAGACACACATTTCCTCTTTGGAACACGCAAATATTCAATGGTACACGTGAAACCATACAAAGTAAACTTGTTCTATATATAGTACACTCAAATTAAATTCTAGTATACCGGTTTATTGTTAGTCAACACCTTCCCTCCCTCAACCGACATAAAGGTCTCTACAACAACTAATCAAATGAATTTACAAACAACTAAAACTATCCTTTTTCTTCATCCTGCAATCAAAACTCCAAAATTCCAAGAGAAATAAACATGTAAACCTAAAAGCACACATGGAATGGATCAAACAAACAACAATGACAACAATATTAATTTGATGAACCATGAGTATATATACGTTTTGAAAGGAGAGAGAATTGTGAAACGCGACAGAGCTAGTAAGGCAGCGGTGAAGAGAAGGGAGGAGAGCAGCGGCTTAAACTGTAGAATCCTACACGCAATAAATAAAACGGGAAAATAGTGCAAAATTTTGAAATAAAAGGAGATTGCTATAATTATTCCTATTTTTTAACATCATAAATTCTACACAACAAGCACACCATTAAATATAATTATCAAAGAAAAATAAGCATTTAGTAAAGATGGGGAACAAATAACTGAATGACTATCTATAAAATCAAAACAGAAAACACCACAAATCAAAATAGATATTTCCAATAATAACAAAGCTAGCAAGATGCCAACACCACAAGTAAAAGAACCCAATACCAACAATGCAAACAATTTGTTACAATTGAATAATTCAAGGATGTTTTTTGCAAAATTAATATTTAAGATTTTTTTTGCAACCAACATGTAAGTAGAAGATTTTTCATCTAAATAACAAAATCAAGAAATCAGATTTGAATGAACCCGAATAGTTTTCCCTTTTTTGAAACACTCTATGCAACCCAATATTTTACATCTACTTGGGGTTTAATTTGGGTATTAAACTAATTATTAGTTTGGTGGAATTCACATAGACTAAAAATCAACAACTTAAAGGCTTAAAAAATTCTTTTTCCTTTTTCATTCAATCCTTTCCCTATCAATAATTAACATAAACGTAAACAATTCATATCCATCAACCAGCCAATAGTTGAACTCGCATAATTTCCACTTCTAATTAGACAAAGACATAGATCTACAAAATAGGACTCTAATTTTAATTAACAAATAGAACATACATTCCTGAGCAATAACAGTAATTTTACTAATGACCCTATCTCTGCAAATCTAAAATCACCAAACCAAATAGTAAAAGCTAATTGCTATTTTATATAAAACATAAAACTGTAAAATCTAAAATCACAAAACCAAACACTAATTGCCATTTCATATAAAACATAAAACAGTAAAAGCTATAATGCAAAATCACCGAATAGAAGCCAAAAAAAAAGGTAACAGTGATAACATCAAGAAATCAAATCTGAAATCATTAATTATACATGTAAGGAATCATTAATCATGATAAAATATTTGTATGAATTATTTATATATTTGCATAACATCAAGAAAGCCAACAACAACATATTAAGGCTTTAAAACTAAAATAAAATACCTATTTTTTTGGACGGTGGCAAAGGAGGAGGAGGGTGGCAAGGGCATAGAAGGATAAAGAGAGAGAAGTGTTGTTATAAAATAATAGCTGAGAAGGATTAGCGCATTTTAATTTGGGTATGTTGTCACGCTCATGTCAGGGTCAAATACCGTGATAGCAAACAAATGTTGTCACGTTCTTTGACCCTGACACGATCATAACAAAAACCTTGTCAAGGTCTTTGACAGTGACATGACTGTGGTGAGTTATTGTCACAGTCGTGTTAAGATCAAAGAATGTGACAAGGGCTCCGTGTTTTTTTGTTAAGGTTTTTTATTGTGAAAATTCTTTGTGGGTGAAAGGTGAGAAAAAACCTTTTTGGTGTAGTGCATATTCAGGATTCTGGTGATGTTGACATTAGTCATAGGTGTGAATCCCTAATGCAAAGGATCTAGTGAGGTTCCGAGATTGAGCAATTTTAGTAGATCACAAAATTATAAATCTTGAAAGACTTTGGATAAAAAATATTGAAGTTTATACTACATTCTTTTGGGATAAACAAATATGTTTGTAAGATTCCGTGACAATTCGATAGAGTGAGATATGATGTTAATCATTAGAGAACGCTTTTTGACTTTTGGGTGAGTGAATTGGCCTGAAATTATTTTTAGAAGAGAATTCGAGTTTCAGAAGATGTGCACACCAATTTTCTTTTATGTTAACACAAGCTTTACATCAAGCACCTAAGTGATGATAATATTAATTTTGATCACACTTTGTACGTGTTGTAAGAAGTTCTTAATAATTTTAACTTCTTATTCATCTAAAGGCAATTAGTCATGATGGAGGTCTCTTATCTCTAACGTGTGATGAAATTTTTTATTGCCTAACCGACTTCCATTTTAAATAATTTGAGCTACTAGTAAGCCACCTCTAACTCATCATTGTACGTATACTAGGTTATAAACTCACATGCATCATTTTCTCACGTACACATCTGAGATTCTTCGAGAGAGATAAACCATCAAAGTGTGATATCTTTGAGACATTTTTGGAACATCTAAGTTGTTATTTCCTCAATATCTCCCAATAAAATCATGATTTCATGGTAATCGAGGAGGTGCACTGGAGGTGGACCATTCCCGCTAAAGTTTTCAATATAAGACATCTGGAACTTCTCTAGAAGTCAAACCATTGGATAAGCGAATATACTATAAGTCTATAAAATTACCAAACAACTTGATTTGGTTGAACCTCTAGATCATGAAGTTTAAATTCTATTTAAGCTCGTGGAGTTCTTCGCCCCCATGGGTAAGTAGTAGTAGGAGAAATGATCGGGTTAGCCCCCATATGGGTATCCTGTTGGATGATAGGATTTGAACTTATCAAATTAGGTCATGCCATATTTGAAAGAGTATGATTAATGATTTGATTGACAAAATCATCAAGAATATTATTATAAATTATAGGTTTAATCGGGTTAGCGACAGCAAGGTATGCGGGATTAGGGATCAATTGATACTCTTTCGATGCCTACATATAATTAGAAATTATGGCATCCTTCATCCCATGATAGGGAAAAAAGTGAATTGGTATTTTTAGCACTCCAATGTCGAATATGGATCTTACACATATTTTTTCTCAATTGATCTTAGTTATTTCACCTTGCAAACCATCCACTTTATCTAAAAGTTACTTTAACAGGGTTGTTAAGGTTGAGGTAAATTTTCATGATTAAGATTCGAGAGCATGATTAAGATCTATACAAGGAATGGAAATAAAAACACCTACGACAAAACTAGATTTCCTCATTGGAGTCGCCCTAGTGGACATTAGAGCAGCCATTCCATCCATATTCGAACTGTAGTTTAGGATCCTCTATGTGCCCTCTTTGTCGAGTATGTGTGTGGGTGCTTACCTCTCGAAATAAAGAGGGATATGTATGGTCCAATTGCAATGTATTGTGTGATAAAGTAAAACTCATAGTCAACAACATTTTTACATAAAACAAACAAAAGAAAGTAAATGACACATAAGATCATAAAGCATTGAGAAAATGTGAACCAAGGAGATGTGAGTGAGTATTAAGATGGAAAAAAGAAGGTGTTAGACACCCTATTCGCCTTTTTAGTCTTTACTGGGTGTTAAAATGATTAAAAATTATTCTTATAATGTTATGAGCGAGCATATGTGTGTGAATGAAAATATTCGGTGCATGCATAAGTGTGCAAATAAGGGGATATATGTGAAGAGGATACAAAGGTGAAAAAAACTAGGTGTGTATGTGCAATATGTGTGAAGAATTAGAACTATTTGCCACATCACCATGACTGGGTTAAGCATAAATATATGTCAAGCGGGATAAAAATTATCATAATAGAACCGTGACCTAGTGAGTGAATATGAGTAAAAAATGTAATGATAAGTGTTCAAATTAATATGAGTAAATCATAGCAAATGGGAATATGTATTTACAAGGTTGGAATTGAATTTATGTAATGAATCCAAAAGGCCTACATATCCACACAAGGTGGGATAAAATCCCTCGTAGCATAGTGGCGCAATTACATTATGTTTTTTTATTATTTTTGAAAATAAATAGGTGTTAGAATCCCCGGTAGCATAGTGGCACAATTGAGTCTTGTTCTTTTACTAGATTTGAAAATAAGTAGGTGTTAAAATCCTTTTTTTGTGTGAGAAGTTGAAAATGGAGTCAAAATTATCACTATATTAGAAACGTGATATAAACTCTATTTTTTCATGTTTTGTTTAAGAAAATAGGACAAAACGTAATATTGAAACAAAAAAAGTGGTTGAAATTTTAATTAATGTAGTGAAAAAATTGTGTAAATGATGTAAATGTGATAATAAGGCCGAAATAAGATGAAATAAATATAAAATGAGTTATAAATAATCTTTAACCTTCTTGAATATATTAACAGATAATTATGGTACCATATTCAACCATTATTATTTCAAGGCTTCTTAAACCAACCCTAACTTCTCTCGTTAAGAATAGAGGTGCTAAGGTTAACCCCTGACCTGTGCCAAACCATTAATAAATCCCCAAGACCTCTGTTGCCTTTAAGAAAGGGCCATAATAGCATTACGTGCCTCTTCCACCGTGTAACACCCCGTGTTTTTATTTATTATTTTAAATAATTAATTGGAATTTTTGAGAAAAAGAAATTTTTGAATTTTATAATTTTTATTGGCTAAGTATGTTGGTTATGATTTTAGAAGAATAAAACTTCAAGCGGAATTGAAATTGGAGTTAAAATGGATTTTATATGATTTTTAGAAATATTTGTCCCTTATATTTTTTAAGCAAAACTGTCAGTTTTTCGGGGTGATCGATCGATCGACCCTTGGGGTAGATCGATCGACCCTCCCAGAAAACGTGCGCTGTAAGCTGTTTTTAGAGTTTGTGTAGGATTAGGACTCCTAATCACTATATAACCTTGTTAATCCGTAGAGGGACTTCTAATAATCACTTTTTCTCCAGTTTTTCACCAGAGAACACTTCTAAATATTTTTCCTCTGACTCATAATCATCAACCTTCACCAAAATCTAGTTTTTGTCACAAGTTTTGGCATAAGTTTTTGAAGGCTTAATTGGGGTTTTATCAAGATCGTTCAAGAACACTCTTTTGCTAATTTTTCGAGAGGAATCCATATTTCTAATCAGATTTTCAACACGATCTTCACAGGCATGAATACTCTATTCTTTTCCTTTAGTATTATGTGTTCTAAACACTTAATTACATGTTTTCTTAAAAATAATTAGTAACTTAATTAAAAAAAGTGGATACTAATTATGGGGTTGTTTTTATAAAATCTTTTAATTTGAATAATATTCATAACTCTTTGGGTACGTAGGATTCATGAGTGATTTTGAGTTTTATTGGTGTAGGTTGCATGTAGAAAAATCCTATGTTTAAAATAATTGACTTTTTGGTGCGTATAACTCATGTAATATATGTAGAGATAATAAAATTTGGTTTTTGATGTTTATATGATGAAAAGTTGGTATATTTAATTTAAAATAATAAAATAAGATTATTTGGGTACTATTGACGTTGTGATAGTTAAATTAAAGATTTAATTGAATTGGACTATCATGCGCAGTTTTATACATTGACTAATTATTCTTGTTGGTATGACTTGTTGGTATTATTAAATATCATTGTGACGACGAGTTGTTGGGTATTATTGCTCTCCCTATATTTTAGAATGCCTTATAGGAATGGGACTAGTGAGGGAAGATTATTGCGTTTTTATCACCTTGAGGGTGTGCTGATTTTTATTACTTTATCGTCGTTACACTTGTCTAAGTATGAGACTAGGTTATGATCTATGTTAGAAAATCCTCCTATACATAAGTTAGGACGTATTGATGACTTAGGAACCCTTAGGTATGGGACTAAGGGGTATTTTGAGGATCTCACGTCGATAAAAGGGTGGGGTAAATTATAAATTGTGAATTGAGAAATTGAGAACTAATACCTAAGATAATAAGACGGGTATTAAAATATATTGGTGATATAATCAGCGAGGGCCAACAGTTTAAACGGGCCAGCCGACGTTTTATGTCGTGTCGTGTGTGGAATCTCGTCAATCAGCGAGGGCCGACAGTTTAAACGGGCCAGTCGGCGTTTTGACGAGGGGATGTGTATTTTTTGTGGAGAAATCACCCGAGGTGGGAGGACCGCCATAATAAAATGAGGATATAATAAAAGCTCGTTAATTTAATGAAATTAACATCGTGGGACTTGGGAAATTAAAATCATATTGGTGTGCCTTTATAAATGGGGATTTATGCGGGTTGTTAGTGATTTATATCCATCACGTTTAATTATCCCGTTTAATTTAAAATATTCTATTGTGATATTTATTGCGTATAATGCTACTGTCTGGATTCAAGGATCCTATTTGAGGGGAGTAGTGTGTATTCTTGCTCGGGCTTTGGCTCTGACCCATGCGTTGACTAATCTTTTTCAGGATTAGAATTTGGAGAAGCTGTATAAGTTTATCGGAGTTATCATTGGAGGTGCAACTGGAGTTGTTTACTTTATGGCATAGTTTAGTTAGACTTTCTTTTCCAGTCGTATTATGAGACTTCATTTGAGTTTTATTGGGCCATTCGGTTCCAAAGTTGTTTAGAGGATTTATTTTGGGATTATTTCAGATTTTATTTAATCATTATTGGAGATTGGATTTTTGGAGTTAGCATGTGATGGATCTTTTATCGCTTAGTTATTTGTGATCATTTGAGATTGACCAATTATTTATCTTATGGACTGATTTATTTATGTCTCATATCTGTCTCATGCTAAGAATGGTATTTATTTAGTTCACGCCCGGCTTAGTTTTGGTGGCGGCCGACGCCAGAATTAGGCGGGGTGTGACAGATGGTATCAGAGCATGGTCTTAGGTCTCGTAGGTTATGAGTCCGTTTTAGCTTCCGCGCTGCTTATCTTTGATTCCGTTATGATGATATGTACTCTTAGTCATTCCGAGTCTGATGTTGTTTTGTTCCTATCTTTTCAGATGGCGAACACAAGGAGAAATGGGCGTAGGAGAGAGGAGTCTGTTTCTGGACCCGCGGCTCAGGAGAGGCGACGTCTAATTACTTTGGAGGCTGAGGAGTTAGCGGCTATCATTCGTGTGGCCACAGCGGCGTGTTTGGAAATGGGGAGACAGAGAGGGGTGATCTTAGAGGCGCAGCAGCTGGGTAAACCCGTCTCAACTTGGGATAGGGTGAGGACCAATTTCTTTAAGGGAAATGCTCCCACCTTTGGAGGGGGATCTGACCCAACGGTTGCTCACCAGTGGAGGAGGGATATGGAGAGGCATTTGAGGATGGTGGACTGCACGGATGTGCAGAAGCAGATGTTAACAACTTTTAAGCTGACAGGGGATGCGTTACAATGGTGGGAGAGTGCCACCACATCAGAGGAGAGAGATCAGTTGGGACATGCAGAGTTTCTGATCAAGTTCAATAATAAGTACTTTTCGTATGCAATTAGGAACGCAAAGAAGAGAGAATTCATGGATTTGGAGCAAGGCTCAAAGTCGATTGTCGAGTATGAACAGGAGTTCACAAATCTATCTATGTTTGTACCAGAAGAGGTTAGCACTGAGTTAAAGATGATGGAGTGTTTCATTAAGGGATTGTGTTGGTCAATTAGGCAGATGGTGTTGGGGAATCCGGCATACACTACTTATGCTCAGGTAGTGGATGTCGCAATGTTGCTATGGCAAGAGAAGGCCAATTATCAGAAGAAGTTGGGCAAAAGGCAAGAGTCTAATGGACAAGGAGGTGATAATAAGGGTCACAATGACCAAGCTTGTAAGAGGCAAAGAACAAATCAAGGTCAACAGGGTGAACAAAATCGGGGGATGAATTCAGGAACCATCAGGGGCACATGTTTTGCTTGTGGAAAAATAGGACATCGAGCAGCTCAATGTAATCAGAGGGAGGGCCAACAAGGCCAGGCGACACATGCCCAATCAGGGAAATTTACACAGGGGCAACAAGGGTAAGGAGTAAAAGGGAAGCTAGGACTAAGGTCTCCAGTCTTAGCAGCAGCTAGCGTTCAGGGGGAGCCAGCAGTACCGGCAGCATCAGGTGCGCAAGGGGTGGTCACTGCACCAACCAATCTCACTTATGGGAGGTGCTATGTGCCACAAGTTCAGTCAGAGCAGGATAGGTTGCGTGGCTAGTGGAATGCCGTGGTACGTAATACTTTCTTATATACCTATATATATAGGATGTATGTATCGTATTTTTGTTAAGGATTACGTTTGGGTAGATTAGGTGTATGGGCGCCTAATTGTGGTATTCTACAGGTAGGCATATGTGAGCCTTATTTTCTTTTTGCGAGATTTACGTGTTGATGTGTATGCTTCGTCTAATTTCGAGGACGAAATTATTTGCTAGTGGGGAAGTATGTAACACCCCGTGTTTTTATTTATTATTTTAATTAATTAATTGGAATTTTCGAGAAAAAGAAATTTTTGAATTTTATAATTTTTATTGGCTAAGTATGTTGGTTATGATTTTAGAAGAATAAAACTTCAAGCGGAATTGAAATCGGAGTTAAAATGGATTTTATATGATTTTTAGAAATATTTGTCCCTTATATTTTTTAAGCAAAACTGTCAGTTTTTCGGGGTGATCGATCGATCGACCCTCCAAGAAAACGTGCGTTGTAAGCTGTTTTTAGAGTTTGTGTAGGATTAGGACTCCTAATCACTATATAACCTTGTTAATCCGTAGGGGGACTTCTCATAATCACTTTTTCTCCAGTTTTTCACCAGAGAACACTTCCAAATATTTTTCCTCTGACTCATAATCATCAACCTTCAACAAAATCAAGTTTTTGTCACAAGTTTTGGCACAAGTTTTTGAAGACTTAATTGGGGTTTTATCAAGATCGTTCAAGAACACTCTTTTGCTAATTTTTCGAGAGGAATCCATATTTCTAATCAGATTTTCAACACGATCTTCACAGGCATGAATACTCTATTCTTTTCCTTTAGTATTATGCATTTTACGTGTCGCCTAAACACTTAATTACATGTTTTCTTAAAAATAATTAGTAACTTAATTAGAAAAAGTGGATACTAATTATGGGGCTGTTTTTATAAAATCTTTTAATTTGAATAATATTCATAACTCTTTGGGTACGTAGGATTCATGAGTGATTTTGGGTTTTATTGGTGTAGGTTGCATGTAGAAAAATCCTATGTTTAAAATAATTGACTTTTGGGTGCGTATAACTCATGTAATATATGTAGAGATAATAAAATTTGGTTTTTGATGTTTATATGATGAAAAGTTGGTATATTTAATTTAAAATAATTAAATATGATTATTTGGGTACTATTGACGTTGTGATAGTTAAATTAAAGATTTAATTGAATTGGACTATCATGCGCAGTTTTATACATTAACTAATTATTCTTGTTGGTATGACTTGTTGGTATTATTAAATATCATTGTGACGACGGGTTGTTGGGTATTATTGCTCTCCCTATATTTTAGAATGCCTTCTAGGAATGGGACTAGTGAGGGAAGATTATTGCGTTTTTATCACCTTGAGGGTGGGCTGATTTTTATTACTTTATCGTCGTTACACTTGTCTAAGTATGAGACTAGGTTATGATTTATGTTAGAAAATCCTCCTATACATAAGTTAGGACGTATTGATGACTTAGGAACCCTTAGGTATGGGACTAAGGGGTATTTTGAGGATCTCACATCGATAAAAGGGTGGGGTAAATTATAAATTGTGAATTGAGAAATTGAGAACTAATACCTAAGATAATAAGACGGGTATTAAAATATATTGGCGATATAATCAGCGAGGGCCGACAGTTTAAACGGGCCAGCCGGCGTTTTATGTCATGTCGTGTGTGGAATCTCGTCAATCAGCGAGGGCCGACAGTTTAAACGGGCCAGCCGGCGTTTTGACGAGGGGATGTGTATTTTTGGTGGAGAAATCACCCGAGGTGGGAGGACCGCCATAATAAAATGAGGATATAATAAAAGCTCGTTAATTTAATGAAATTAACATCATGGGACTTGGGAAATTAAAATCATATTGGTGTGCCTTTATAAATGGGGATTTATGCGGGTAGTTAGTGATTTATATCTATCGCGTTTAATTATCTCGTTTAATTTAAAATATTCTATTGTGATATTTATTGCGTATAATGCTACTGTCTGGATTCAAGGATCCTATTTGAGGGGAGTAGTGTGTATTCTTGCTCGGGGCTTTGGCTCTGACCCATGCGTTGACTAATCTTTTTCAGGATTAGAATTTGGAGAAGCTGTATAAGTTTATCGGAGTTATCATTGGAGGTGCAGCTGGAGTTATTTACTTTATGGCATAGTTTAGTTAGACTTTCTTTTATAGTCGTATTATGAGACTTCATTTGAGTTTTATTGGGCCATTCGGTTCCAAAGTTGTTTAGAGGATTTATTTTGGGATTATTTCAGATTTTATTTAATCATTATTGGAGATTGGATTTTTGGAGTTAGCATGTGATGGATCTTTTATCGCTTAGTTATTTGTGATCATTTGAGATTGACCAATTATTTATCTTATGGACTGATTCATTTATGTCTCATATCTGTCTCATGCTAAGAATGGTACTTATTTAGTTCACGCCCGGCTTAGTTTTGGTGGCGGTCGACGCCAGAATTAGGCGGGGTGTGACACACCGCTTCACTCTCCTAGAACTCATAATCGTTCTAATATATCTCTGTAACCAATCTCAAAGGCCTCGGCACCAATGTCCCATCAGACATACCTATGTTTATAGAGAAATGGCCTTCATAGGTCATTTAACCCTCAATCTTGAGGAGTATCATTGCAGCATACCTCCATACCATCCTATGGCAATCCATTAACAATTCGAGACCTCCGAGACATCTGGTTAAACTCCAATAATTTATCTGGCGGGTAGACAAAAATTAAAACACCATTCCACCTACTTCCAACACTCAATCCATTAGTATTGATTACTCCCATCGGCATGAAATGCACCTAAAAACCAGCTTAAACCACCTGTAAAATATTATACCTATACTCTACCTCCTAGATAATTCCAGTAGACCTTAAAGACATCATAGCCATGTTTTGATAGTTCAATCATTCATTCACCTAGAGAATGCATATACATGGGGAGGTGGAGAACAGTTGAAGGCATGTTCAAATCATCACACATAAGAAGAACAAAGGGTTTTTTTAGCTAACACAAGTGTTCTTCATTTCTCAATATGCTCTCAACCAAAAGTTATGAGAATTAAGTCATAGTTTGGATCATTCAAAACTATCTTATTCGTTATACTCCCTATTGAGCCTTAAATTAATACTTAGGAATCCTTATAGGTATCCATCAGTTTCTTCCTAACGTCTTTTGGATTAGTGAAAAAGGTTTTAGGGACCTCAGACTTTCTTGGCCAAAGCCTAAGAGCTCTCCTAGATTGTAATAACCATTGTATGATATAATAAATGGTGAAATGCCCTTTTATAGTGGACGTAGGATCCTCAGCTGAGGTTAGAACCTCTTTAAACACTTTTCTTTTAATTTAACACATTTACCCTTAACCTACCTAAGGTCTTGAGGAGAGCATCCGTTAGGTTTGAAGTCACTCACAATTTCAATACCCACCAGTTTGGGCCTATCCGTGGGAATGAAAAAGTTCCAATTCTTTCATATACAAACCTTATTCTTTTTAAGATTCCTACCAATGCAAAGTTTTCCCATTTTGTCAAACTTATGGAAGATCGAAAAAAGGAGCTTCTAGAGAAACTGGCCTATATTCTTAGAAGACTTATTTTACCACCTGTAGTAGAGGAACCAGTTGGATTAGAGCATAGTGGAACTAGAGAGAACTGGGAGCCCCAGTTGGAGGGAGAAAATGATTTAGAGGGTGAGCCTAGGTCACCATAATAACCCATAACCCATATCACCATCAAGAATAGGTTATTACTCCTAGGAGATAAATCCCAATGAGGTTAGGCCTTGGGATAACAAGATAAGGAAGAGTCTAGGTCGATTGGGGAATTTTCTCAACTAGTACAAGACGTAAACTCTTAATACCATTGAACTATTTCTCTAGAAGATGGTGTCTTCTTTATCCAACGAGGTTCAACACTATGTTTTCTATTCAACTTGAAATATGCCTAATATTTAACCATTTGATGGGTTCAAAGATCCTATAGACCATTTAGAGACTTATAGATCACTTATGATCCTCCAAAACACCCTATTTGAGGTCTTTTGTAGTACCTTTACTACTACATTTTAGGGCAACGATTGGGAAATAGTTTGCCAAGATCAAATCGGGAAGCATTGGAAGCTTCACAGAGTTGGTAAGATCCTTTGTCATACATTTAAAAATGAGGAGGTTGGTTACCTCCCTTAGACATTTCAGACAAGAGGTTGGTGAGGCCCATAAAAAGTATGCCATGAGGTTCAACTAGGAGTCCCTATAAGTTGATGATCTAAATAACACAATTTATGTGTCATTCTTCATCTCAAGTCACCCCTCAGAGAACCTGCTTAGGTCCTTAAGTAAGAGACCCCCAAAATCTAGGTTTGGGATTCTTTAGAGAGCTTAAAATTATATAAATGATGAGAATACGGTCACAATAAGGTGCTCTATAGCCTCCCCCAACAAGAGAAGAGGAAGGATGTGTTCTCCGACTTTGGGGAATCTCATGAGGTAATTGTGCCCGAGAAAAAGAAGAACATAGGTAAGAAGAATGGACCTCTGGAAGCCAAACAGTTTACCCCTCTCATAGTCACCATAAAAGAATCCTTTACTGCAGTAAAGGACAAACTCACATACACCAAATCCCATGAGAGACACGGAGTACGGGAGGGAAAAATCCAAGTATTACAGGTTCCATAGAGAACGTGGCCACAACACAAGTGATTGCTTCAAAATGAAAGTGGTTATTAAAGGGGTGATCAAGAGGGGATACCTCAAGGAGTTTATGGCAAAAGATACAGGAAAGGCTTAATGCAATAACCATAATAAAAATAAGGATGATGTCCATCTAATTGATGTGAATATAATTTCTAGAGGTTTTATCACTGGTGGAATTTCTTTCACTACCAGGAGAGTATATATCAAAAGCATCCAGTATGAAGAAGTACAGGTCAATAGTGTCATTCACCAGAATCAACTCCCAAAGGGGGTTTCGATGATGGACTTTCCAGAAACGGACCTCAAAATGATCCTTATACCTCACGATGACCCTTTTGTTATCACACTAATCATGGGAAGTGCTAACATAAAAAAGGTCTTGATTGACACTGGGAGTTCACAGATATTTTGTTCTTAGATTCTTTCAAGGTCACGGGCCTCAGCATAAATCATATGCAGCCAATCGCCACTCCTATGATCGGGTTTAGTTGGTAACTTACCTATTCCTTGGGGTATATCACTTTATCCCTCACCATTGTTCCAAAAGATTAATGATTTACCATTCAGAACGAGTTCCCGGTGGTGGACCTACCCTTAGCCTACATTGTGATCTTGGACAAACCACCTCTCAATGATTTGGATGTTTTCATATCAGCACGAAGGCTAATAATGAGGCTGCCAACCTCTATGGGTGTGGTAGAGGTGCGTGGAGGGCTAAGAAATGTTACAACACTATAATAAAAGAGAGGAGAAGATCGCTTAAGACTTACCAGATCTTGGACGAGGTTCCAAAAAGTTCATTAAGAAGATCTGAGTCCCCAATAGAGGTCTTGAATCCTCCAACAAAAAGGCATGAGATCCCACTAGAGAGTTTGAGCATAGAGTTGATGAACGTGGATACCCTGGATCCATGATATGAGGAGAAAGAACAAATAGGTGGGACAACGGAGGATTTGGTAACCATTTGCATTTATGAGGAGAATTCCACAGGGTAATGCATATTGAGGTTGGTTTGAGCCCCCCCCCCCCCCCCCCCCCCGAGAAAAGTTCACCCAGTTCTTGAAAGAAAATAAAGATATGTTCTCTTCGAGCCACTCAGGCATGATCGGGGTAGACATCGAGGTCAAGGTCCACCACCTTAGTGTGGATCCAAACCACATGCTTGTCTCATAGAAGAAGAGATTCCTTGGTCCTGAGAGGAACAATGCTAAAACTGAGGAGGTTGACAAACTTTAGAGAGGTGAAGTACCCAAAGTGTCTCTCCAACGTGGTTCTCGTGCCCAAAGCCAATAAGAAATGGAGAATATGTGTTAACATCACTGACCTAAACAAAGCATTACCTTAAGATTGATATCCTCCGCATCATATTGATACTTTAATAGACTCAGCAGTGGGTTATGAGCTCCCATCATTATTGGATGCATACTCTGGTTACATCTAATTCGGGATGGCCCTATTGACAAAGAAAATACCTCATTCATTAAGGACAAAGGAAACTACTATTACAAAGGTATGCCTTTTGGATAAAATAATACAAGTTCTACTAATCAGAGGGCGGTGAAACCTATCTTTAAATATCTCAATAAAAATCCATAAAGGTCTATGTTAATGAACGGATGGTCAAAATCAACCAAGTGCAGCATCTCGGAGATATTGTCTTTATCCTCAAAAGGAACCAGATGATCCTCAACCCAAAGAAATGTTATTTTGGGGTTTTTGAAGGCAAGTTTCTGGGTTTTATGATCGCCAGGTGTGGCAAAGAGGCCAGACCAAAAAAAATTCAAGAGCTACTAGATATAGAGTCCCCAAGGGCAGTCATAGAAGTCCATAGCATAACTAGAAGAGTTACTGCCCTTAACCGATTTGTCTCTAAGACAAAGAAAAAGTGATTGTCCTTCTTCAAAATACTTAAGAAGGCCTTACAATGGACCCTTGAGGCCAAATAAGCCTTCTAGAGACTCAAGAAATATATGGGGTCCCCACTTCTTCTGTCGTGGACCATTCTTGGAGAATATTTGTACTTGTACCTTATTACTTCTCTAACCACAATCAGCTTAGCTTTAATCCTGTAGGAATTTGAGGTCTATTACCGTATGTATTATATCATTAGAGCTCTACAAGGTAATGAAATCAAGTATCCAAGAACGGAAAATCTCACCTTCGGCCTCTTCACCTTAGCTAGTTAATTGGGGCCTTACTTCCAGTCTCACGCTATTGTGGTCATGACCGATAAACACCTTCGGCAGATCCTCCATAATTTTAATACCTCGGGAAGGCTTGTCAAGTGGTTTATGGAGTTGGGAAAATTTAATATCAAGTATAAAACATGGAGTTCCATCAAATCTCATACCTTAAGTAACTTCATTGCGGAGTTCATCAACCTAGACGAGTTGGAAGAAGAGTCCAAGAGCTCCAAAGTCGAGGCAGCCGCGACAAAAGAACCCAAGTAGCCAATGTTCCAAAAAGTAGACCCTAGCTCTCCAATGTGGGTATTACGCATGAATGGCTCTTCCAATAGCCCGTGAAGCGGAGAGGGATTTCATTTATAAATGCTAAAAGGTGGTACTATTTTTCTTGATCTCCGTTTCTAATTCAAAGCCTCTAATAATGAGGTAGAGTATAAAGCCTTAGTGGCGGGATTAGGCTTGGCCATTCATTTGAAAGCAGAGAAGGTAAAAGCCATCAATGATTCTAAGTTAGTGGTCAACTAACTCACTGAGGTCTGTGAGGCTAAAGGTGATAGAATGGAAGGTTACTTGGTAATTGTGAAGCACCTCATTCGAAAAATTCCAAAATCCAGTATAATAAGGGTCCCCGAGCTAAAAACTCTGAGGCTGACCACCTCACATGGGTAGTCTCATTAAATGAGGTAAATCTATAAGTCCTGATTTTTACCGTGGACCAGTTAAGCATCACCCAGCTCCAGATCAACACTATCGAGGTTGATCAAATCTCAAATTGGACAACTACCATAAAAGCCTACATTTGTCTCAAGCAGACGACTGAAATCTTTGTCTTACAAATACTACATAGATAATGGGGTATTGTTTAATAAAAAGTACTACTCAACACCTCAGTGATTCCTCAGTCCATCAGAGGTCGGTAATTTCCTCATAGATCTCCTCAAAGGTGTATGTGGTGCTAATATGGACCCAATACCCTAGTCTACAAGGTCTTGAGGCAAGGATAATTCTGGCCAACATTGGGGAAACAATCCAAATATATAATCAAATGTTATGATAAGTGTTAGAGGTTTTCCTTCATTGCAAAGAATTTAGTGGATAAGATGGCCCCAATGTTAAGTCCTTATCTTTTCGCTCAATGGGGAGCGGAATTGGTACGGCTCATATCCCATAACGAAGGCCAAGACAAGTTTTATATTGTGGCTATTGATTACTTAACCAAGTGGCCTGAAGCTGATCCCTTGGCCACTGTCACGGAGAAGAAGACCTCCAATTTCATCTAGAAAAGCATCATTTTCAAGTTTGGCTTGCTCATAGCCATTATCTCTAACAACTGAAAATAGTTTGACAACCCTGCCTTTAGACAATTCTACTTAGACTACATTATAGGTAACCGCTACTCATCTCCAAGCCATCCTAAGGCCAATGGACAATTCAATGTAACGAACAAAACCATCTTCTACAATTTGAAGAAGAGGTTGGATAAAGACAAGGGTCTATGGGATAATGAATCACCAAGCATCTTGTGGGCCTATAGAATTACAGTTAGAGTTTCAATGGTAGAAACTTCATTTTTCATAACCTTTGGCAATGAGGAAGTGATCCTAATGGAGGTCGAGATACCAATGTAAATGGTAGTTTAGTTTGAACCAAGGGCTAATGGTAAAGGTCTCAAGAGGTCCCTGGATGAATTAGAAGAAAGAAGAGAAGTTTCCCTGGTCATCATGGTGGCTTACAAGCAAGGGACAACCTCATCTTTTAACAAAAAGGCCCACCGTAAGAATTCAAGGTGGGGCATGGGTTTGTAGAAATCACTATTGCCACTAAAAATCTGAATGAGTGGAAGTTAGGCCCTAAGTGAAAAGGCCCTTTTATGGTGGTCAGAATAGCAAGACCAGGGTGTTATTACCTCAAGAATATGGATGGTTATGAACTTCCACACCCTTGGAATATAGATCATCTCAAGAAGTATTTCCAATGTTGTAATCTACCATTGATATGAAATGAGAGGAACTCTTTTTGTTACCTCTGATGTTTCAATACAGTGTTTAATATGCGTTACAAGGCTTTAATACTTGGCTTTGGGTTAAACCTAAGGTGTGAGGATCCAATGAGAGTTATAAGGCTTTAATCCTTGGCTCCAAGCTAAATCTAAGGTATGAGGACCCACAAAGTTGTAAGGCTTCAATCCTTGGCTCCAAACCAATGGCTATGGGCCAAGAAACCTCAGACCAACCACTCATGGAGTTACAAGGTATTCCTTCTTGACTCAAAATAACAATCAAAGTTCAAAAGACCCAATAAAGACTATGGAATTACCAAGACTTTCATACGTGATTCCGTTCAAATTGACTAAGGTTGGAATACCCATAACAGTCAACCTAAAGGACCACTTTTTGCACCTAAAAATATTTTCAAAAGAACAAAATGCTATAAAAATACAAAATCCTTAACAAATTGTCTTTTCCAACCCAATTTTTTAAGAAATGTCAAAAGTCTCTTTTAGAACCGTGATTGAAACATTTGAGACTTGGGGAACACTACCATTTTTAAAAAAAAAAAATTGTGTCGGGGGGGGGGGGGGGGGGGGGAGGCTTAGTGTTCATACGCAAAAAAATTGTTCAAAATTCCAGTGTTACAAACAAAGGTGCAAATTCCTAAATCTCTAAGGCTTTTACCCTTAGTTAAAATGGTTCATAGGTTCTAAGACCCATTAAAGAACCCCAAATTTATGCTACATGTCTTTCATCCTAGTAGGCCAAGGTCCAGGGGTCTTATGACCCATTCAGCGACTTCAGATTTAAAAAAATTCTAAGCCGAGAAGTCTTAAAACTCTTTGTGGGACTTCGAATTTAAAAACTTCTAAGTCTATAGGTCTTAGAACCCATTGTGGAACTTCAAATTTAAAAAATACTAAGTCCAATGGTCTTAGGACCCATTATGGGCCTTCGGATTTTAAAATTCCTAAGTCTAAAGGTCTTGGAACCTAATGGGGGACTTTAGGCTATGAAAAATCCTAAGTTCCAAGATCCTATGAGGCTCAATAAATCTATATTTTTACCTTAAGTATTTTATTCTTAATGTACCATGTTTCAGAGATCTTAGGATCCATTATAAAATAATTTCAAAATTTAGAAACTTTCAATTTCAAGTTCAATTATGAATCTAAGGTCTTAGGACCCTAAACGGATTCATTTTCTTACTTTCACTCCCAAAAAATTTCGGGAGCTAAGTGTTTATGTACAAGACTTTTTGGGCTTTCAGTCTTTAAAAAATATGTTCCAAAGATTTTATGGTTCCAAGATCTTATGACCCATTTAAGAGCCTCGGTCATAACATCAGAAGCTGCTCAATTATACAATAGAGTTGCATGAACCCTTAGATTTACTTCAATAATGGTTGTTGGTAGAATTGTTTGATTTAACAAGAAATATTGAGGAGATAAGGGGGGATACTTCATACTTGGAAGGCCTCGGACAGTTAATTACAAGTACAAAAATTCTTTGGTAAAGCAAAGGCAAGTAGTACAAAAGTCAAGAACTCAATAAAACATAATAGTTTTTCTATTCATTACGTGGGGAAGTTTGAAAATTATAATAAAATTCCCACAACATGAAATAGTTCAAATAAAAAAAAATACCTAAAATGCCTCCTTAAGGCTTGGGATTGATGGGGATTTTCCTTCATAAAGGCTTCATTTTCTTTCTATGAGGGTCTTGACATGGGTTGAGGAGAAAGAAATTCTTTTTTAATATCTTCTTATTCTTTGGCGATAGAGGCAGAGGCTTCAGCAACATCACCCCTAATGTTTCTCTCACTATTAGAGATCTCATCAACAGATTGGGGGGCTTTGGCAAACAGTATAGAGACTTCCAACTCAAGGACGATCTCCTGAACCTTGGCTTTGTAATCTTGAAACCCCGAGGCATACTTCTGGAAGATAAATTTTTTATAACCCTCAGAGGAAAGGTACAGATCCAGGTTACACTTTATAGTGGCATGGATCCTCACTTAGAGCTCAATGTGCCTCACCACAAGCTCAGTGTACTTCTTCTGCGGCTCTTGGCCCTTAGACATTAGCAGGTCCTTCACGACATTAAGATCCTCGACTTGCTACTTCAAGAGATTTATGTCCTTAATAGCGTGAAAAAGTTTATCTTAGTAACTTTTAAGCTTGAGAATTCCGTCCTGAAGTGACTCCACCACTAATTTATGCTCGATCTCAGCCAAAACATGGGTTTCCTAAATCGCGGCCAAAGTGTCCCGAGAGGATGAAAGAAAAGAGGCATTATCCCTGAGGGTCTTCTAATTTAATAAGTCATTCATTCTCCTTGGTAATGATTTGCGACCTCGGACCTATCCTTTTTTCTCCAATGCAGCCACTTGAATTCACTGACTATTGATCGTTTTGTTCAACTCCAGTCGGGTGAGATCCCATTTGTTAGCCGTCTTTAAAGCCTTGATCCACCCTCTATAAACCTTAACGGTTTCATCCATAAATGACTCTATCAAGTGTTGAGTCTACAAAAGGGAAGAAAGTATGATAATTAGGAAAGTAAAATAAAAAAACTTTTAAGAAAAAATAAAATGGATATATAAGCACCTTGTCGTGAAGTTGAATCATCTCCTCACCGGATGAGGTTCCCTGGACCCTTAGCATAGCCACCAAGATAGATCAGTTGGTCTTATCCATTGAGTGTAAGGCTTCCATTATAAAGAGATAAGAGTTTTGGTCTTCAGTAGAAGGAGTTCTGGAGTACTCCTATACCCCAGAGGTCAGTATCACTTGCTTCTCTCCAACATTTACCTTGGGTTATATAGGTGCCTCAGTGGTACCTATCATTCCCCCTCCTTCTAAGGGGGCATCATCACCTCCTTCCCCTTTGAGAGGTGACCACAAAATATATCCTAAATATTTGAGACCAATGGTTGTAAGTCCCTTAGAATAAAAGTATTTCTCTTAGTTTCCCTAAAGGTCCCACCTACCCCCGAATATGCTTGTAGCAATGGGATGATTTCTACAATAGACCCCGACAATGGGCCTTCACCAGAGCCAGACATCAGCTGCGCCTTCTCCATCAACTTGATGCCGGGAATGTCCACTATCGTGGAGAACTTCAGGTGCTTGGTAGACTTGGATATCTTCCCTTTATTAACCAAAGGCTCGGCAAAGGCCGACTTGGATAATAATTGTGCCATCCTATGCTCTTGTAGTTCATATATTAAATCTTCAATAAGATCAAAGTCAGTTATCAAGGACCATAGGTGACGAATTCAATCCCCTTTTATAGCCCCCAAGACCCGTCACTTCAATATCATCATCCCAAATGCATGTTGTGTCAGTTCTCTCATCCACTTATACCCTCAATACAAGATACTTCCTAAAGCAATCTAATTATGAAAAGTATTTCGATAGTTAGTTATGCTCCTACCACCAAATTTCTTAATGGATCAGTATCTCCTCTTCCAATCCTTGAAAAGAGTAACAAGGGGCTACTAATGATACCATATTTAACCATTGGTATTCCAAGTCTTCTTAGAACCCTCCTAACATCCCTCATATAATAACAGAGGTCCTAGGGTTAACCCTTGACCTATTTTAAACCACTACTAGGTCCCCAAAACCTTCGTTGCCTTAAACAAAGGGCCACATTAACATCATAAGCCTCAGCCACCTTTTCACTCCCTAAAATGCTTAGTTATTCCTACATATCAATGTAACCAAACTCAGAGACCTCAGCACCAGTGTCCTATATTTTCTGACATGCATTGCGGTCCTCGATCTAAAGAGAAATGGCCTTCATTTCAAAAATGTCTTGTTTAACTCCTGCAGTTCATCTGAAGGGTAGGTGAAAAGCATATCAATATTCCACCTACCTCCAACACTCAATTCTAATTGCATTAACGAATCCTATCCACATTAAATGCACCCAGCAACTACCTTACACAACCTGTAAAATCTTTAACCCACACTGCACCTCCTACATGACGTCGTCAGACATCGGAGACACTATGTCCATTTTGTGACACTCCACTAATTCTCTCTCCCAAAGAATGCATAAATATAGGGAGATGGAGAATGGTTAAAGTCATGTTCAAATCATCATACCTAAGTAGAACAAATTTTTTTATCTAACACAAGTGTTTCTCATTTCTCAATAATCCTAACTCACTATTGTGAGCACTAAGTTATAGTTTGGATCATTCCTAATTATCTTATTCATTGCACTCCCTATTAAGGCATATATTAATACTTATGATTCTTAGATAAGTCTATCAGCTACTTCATAATGTCCTTTGGATTAGAGACAAAGGCCGCAGAAACCTAAAACTCTCTTGGAAAAAGACCAAGAGGTCTCCTGGAATGTTTTGAAAATTTTATGATCTAATAAACAAGGAAATACCATTTGACAGTGGAACTACGATCCTTAATTGAAGTTTGAACCACTTTTGCGAGTGCACGTGATCTAATGGACTAATTTATATAATTAAATGCCACACACACAATCCAATTTTTATCAAATTTTATCTTCAATTAATTATGGTGTGCATACGACATGATTTCAAATTTCAATTTGCAATAAACAAGCCAAGCATACAAAAGTACAGTGAATGAGGAAAAACCCCTAAGAAGGGAAAAAAAACCTTTTTAATTCAGCACTATTGAGAGTTTTGAATCGAACCAACTTATAAAACACTTAGCTATACAAAGTTAAATGCGTAGAGTCTTCAAAACTTCAACAGATATGACTCAGCTCCAGAGTCGTCCGCAGGTAGCGGTCTACCCTCGGTATCCACCAATCTGCCTGTCTTCTTCTTCTTCAGTTAGGAATCATTCTTTTATAAATCATTAGTTGAGAAACGTCTCTACAAAATAATTCAGCAAGACACCTTCTTATGATATGGTAAAGTGATCTTGAATAATTTCAGGGGGTTTAGAATGTGATTTAAGGTTTTTGGACACAAAAGGAGAAATCAAAAAGGAGTTTTTTCTTTATGAAAAGAGTTCTTCAGAATTTAACCTCATTCAGCCTTTAGTTAAGAAAGTTGGATAAAATGGATAAACACAAAAGATTTAAGATTTATTATTTTTAAAAAATAAAATTACGCCCGATCGTTCGAATGAAACGGGATGTTGTTCGAATGATACCCTATACCTCGTTAGAATGACTTCTAACGAAGTCTTCGAATGACATTCCAGAGAACCATGGAAAATGCCTTATTTGTATCTCGTTCGAACGACATCAAACGACATGTGTATTTCGTTCAAATGACAGCCAAACTCATTCCAGCGAGTCATCATTTTTCTGGTGATTTTTCTTATAAAAATTTCAAACACCTTTACATAAAAATAACCTCATAAAAATATTTAAACCCTAAAAATTATAAAAAATCATTTTGCCAACCACAATCACAATCTTCTTTCATGCATGTTGAGATGAACAAATCTTCCAATCTCTTTGGTCTTCAACAAATCCTTCGAGTACAAAGAAGTTGTGATGGTGTCGTGCTTGTGTAATGAGATACGCCAAACCAAATAAAAAAATATGAGCGATTATAAATTTTAATCTTGAGAATCTTCCCCTTTGGTTTTTTCGGTACAAAACACAAACCTAAGTCAAATTGGATCCAAATGACTTAAAACAATAACTACCCTCCCAAAAAAAATGGGATGTAATCTTTGCAAGTTTTCGAAGTGAAACTAGTGGATCTTTCTTTTGGCTAGTTTTGTCTTCATCCTGTGTGGGTCCAAATGATCATCATCCAAGCAGAACGTCCTACACACATAAGACAACCAAAATACCATGACACATTAAATTTAAAATAGAAAATAAAACTCCCCCCTCAATTTTTCTCCCTCTTTTTATCCGTGAGGACGGAGGAGTTGAAACTAAACATTAAAACTAAGCATCACACGAAGAATTAAGATATCATCATAAGAATATGCAAATAACTCACATGTAATGATAATCTCAAAAGGTATCTTTGAGATAAACCTATTCTTGAATTTTTTTAAAATTTTCAAGTATGAAGTATAAAGAGTACAAATACAACACACCATAGATTAACACTAAAATACCCGAATCATGAATGCGAAATGGAGGGGTGTGAACATTTTTCATAGGTTAATTAACATAGACAATCATAATATATGTGCACGAAGTGTTGAGACGTTTCTAACGAAAGAGCTCAAAGTCTACCTTAGGTGTAAAATTAGTGAACTCATATGAAATTGACTTAACTTAATCAACAAGTCATGAAAATAAATGATTCTCACACCAATGACACCAAACTATGTAATGTTTTTTGAGATATTTTTAGTTTGAACAAATCCATTGATCTTTTACTATAACTCCCTCAAAATTTCACATAACTAAGAATAAACTCTCAATTAGTTTTGAAGAAATTAATGCTCATATGAAGCGAAGCATCAATGAATCAAACATTGGCCTGGCACTTCCGTTTTTATGTGCCTCTAATCTTTTTAAATTCTTTTATGCAAATGGGGGCTTTTTACACAAAGATATTTTTTTCTTTTGTAGCCACTTTCCATGTTTTAACATATAACAATATGTTTTGGAAAAATAACTTAAATCCTTACAATGGTTCTTACATACACAACTTTATCTCCTTTTACATTTGGTTCGTTATAAATCAAAATTGAGATGAAAACATTGTATTCGACATGTGACAAGTAAGTGCAATATTCATAAAGCTCGTGGACGTGTGCAAAAAAGGTGAAAAAGAGTCGAACATATAAAAATTAGTCATTAAGATCAACGTAATGATATACACACATTATTAAGCATACTATTGAAACAAAGTAATGTCTCAAAACACTACGAAAAAGTCACGTGAATGGATGGAATATAGGAGTGATCCGAAAATTTTAAATGTTCATCCATATACGGTGATAAAAGAAAACACAAAACTCTTTTTGTCTTTTTCATAAACTTACCAAAAAAAATTATTTTCATCTTTTCTTCTTTTTCTTAAAACCAAAAATCTTTTTGTATTTTTCAAAAAAATTCAGAAAAACAAAGCTATTTTTGGATATTTCAAAAAAAATATATCAAAAGAAAAGGATATAATGAAAATGATAATACAATCTAGCGGGATAAAAGATATGAACATGATAATCACCTTATTCTATAAACAAGTCTTAACATCAATTATTAAGACCAGAGGAGTTCTCAAAAGGAGAAGTCATCCTATGAAATTCCTCCATCAAACATTGTGAAGTCTTGACTCAATACTCTACTTGTTCTAAAAAAACTCTCAAAATCTCGATTGTGATGTGCGAAAGCATGCAGAATAACATATGTGAGAGTGTGTGCGGGAACATGTGTAGAAACTCTTGTGGGAGCATATTGGGTAACTTGCTTATGAGAAAATCTCCCTATCTTAAAACAAAACTCTCTAAGGTGACCTCTTTGTTTGTAATGGGAATAAACAAAAATGGGCTTGGGTCCACCTTGCTCGAAACATCTAGGAAAAGCTCTCCTTGGTAGGTTAGTCTGCCTTGGCGGGTTAGGTTGAAGGCCATAAGGATATATCATAAGCTCGGAAACTAGCTTGGGAACGACATGGAAAGTGGATGCACCATCATCACTTATTCCTTACCTCTCAATGTTACCTAATGCAGGACCAACGAGTATATTTCCAACCTTCTTAGATGTGTCCTCCAAGTGACCTTGACCTCCCAGTCACATTATGGGATACATATGCTTCAAGTTTCTCACGAGTCTCTAATAAAGATTGAAGATCTCTCATAATACTAGCCACGGTGTTATTCAAATCAACAACTCACACAACGAAACTTTCACCTTCTCGAGCTAACTCACAAATGCCTCACACTCTTTCAAACACTTCGCCTCCTTATCCAGACCTAACATCCTAAGAGACAATTATTTATTAAGCCTTTTCATTTTTAAAGTCTCAATGTAAAGATTACTAAAAACTTTTTGGAGCCCACCTTCTCCCTCACTTAAATTCTCATCCTTACTCTCACTCTCTTCAAAATGAATCGAAACATCGTTGAGACACTCACATTTAGAAATGCCCTCATCGGTCTAGGAAAAACTAAAAGTGATAACATAACTAGACATGAATGCAATACACGGTTCATATGGTACTTTATCACTGGAATTCACCGACTCGACTTCACTATCACTAAGAGTGGACTTATTTGCAACCCTATTACCCTTTCTCTTAAGCCTAGTGGGACACTTATGTGCCTTGTTCCGTTTTCCCTCACATTAATGGTATCTCATCTCTTCATCTTTCTCACAACCACTCTTTCCCTCATTCCCATTCTCAAAAATCTTTTCTTTGGAAAATTTGAGAATTTTTTGGCAAATAAGTCATCTGACTCAAAATCAAACTGAGATTCAGAATCACTAACTTTTTCTTCCTTATTTTCTTAGTTTGAGTTTTCAAAGCAATATCTATATCCTTAGGTTTAATAGTTTGGGGAAACATATTAATCTCATATGTTTGAAGGTCTCCTACGAGTTCTTCTAACCTAATAGTATTTAGTATCCCCGTCGAATTTAGCATGATGACCTTAGGAATAAAGTGAGTCGAAAGAGATCTCAAAATTATCTGACCAACACGCGTCTTAAGGATTTTCTCACCTAAATTGAAACTCGAGTTTATCATATCAGACAGACATGCATAAAACTCATAAAAGGATTCAGACTCATGCATAGTGATAGTTTTAAATTGTGTGGTGAGATTTTCTAGCTTCGAAGCTTTAACATCATTGATTCCCTCGTGAGTGATCTGGAGGGTATCCCAAGCTTATTTAGACATGGTGCATGTAATAATGCGATAGAACTCGTCAGGGGTGACGGCTCCTGAGATGGCACTCAAACCGCGAGAGTTAAAATTGCTCCATTTAAAGTTGAAATCTATCCAAGATGGGTTAGGTTTAAGGCTGACGAAATTGTCAACAATCACAGTGGGTGGTGCCCACTCTCTTTAACAAAACAACCAGACATGTTTATCAATAGATTTTAAGGTTGGACATATCCTAGCTTTTCAATATGCATAGTTTGAACCATAAAAATGGGCATTCGATTCTGCAGATTATCCATTAAATCAAAAAATTTAATGATCAAAATAATTGATATCAATTTTTTTTTGTAAAAGGGATCACATAATAAATTAGTACAACAAACTCTGATATCAATTTGAGAGTGCAAGTGATCTAGTAGAACAATTTATATAATTAAATCCAACACACAAAATAGAAATTTTATCTTCAATTAATTATGGTGTGCATACGAGATGATTTCAAATTCCAATTTGCAATAAACAAGCCAAGCATGCAAAAACACAATAAATGAGGAAAATCCCTAAGGGAAAAACCTTTTTAATTGAGCATTATTGAGAGTTTTGAATCCAATCAACTTACAAAACATTTAGATACGGTAAGCTAGAGATGCAGAGTCTTCAAAACTTCAACAGATACGACTAAGCTCCCGAGTTGTCCACTGGTAGCGGTCTACTCTCGGTATCCACTGATCAACCTCGTCTTCTTCTTCAGTCGTGAAACTTCATTTCACAAATTAGTGGTAGAGAAAAATCTCTATAAGATAATTTAGCAAGAAACCTTCTTTTTATATAGTAAAGTGATCTTAAATAATTCAAGTGGGTTTGGAATATGATTGGCGATTTTTTATCACAAAAGGATAACTCAAAAAGGTGTTTTTATTTGTGAAAAGAGTTCTTGAGTCATCCAATTTCATTCAGCCTTTTTATAAGAAGGTTGGATAAAGAGGATAAACATAAAATATTTGGGGTTGATTATCTTTAAAAAAATCATCTCAGTCGTTCGAACGAAACGGGATGTCGTTTGAATGGCACCTTGTACCTCATTAGAACAACTTCAAATGAAGTCTTCAAACGGCATTCTAGAGAACCATGGAAAATGCCTCATTTATATATCTCTCGAATGACTTCGAATGACATATATATTTAGTTCGAATGACAACCAAACTTGTTCGAACGAGTTGTCATTTTTACGGTGATTTTTCTTATAAAAATTTCAAACCCCTTTACATAAAAATGACCTCATAAAAATATTTAAACCCCAAAAATTATAAAAAAAAATAATTTTATCAATCACAATCATAATCATAATCATCTTTCATGCATGTTGAGATAAATGAACCTTCCAATCTTTTGGTCTTCAACAAAGTCTTCGAGTATCAAGAAGTTGTGAGGGTGCCATGTTTGTGTAACGGGATACACCAAACCAAATAAAAAAATTACGAGCAATTACAAATTTTGATCTTAGAACTTTAAACACTTGTCTTTTAGTATAATTCACTTACTCTTAACCTGCCAAAGGTCTTATGGGGAGCACATGTTGGGTCTGAGGTCACTCACGATTTTAAAACCCACTTGAAAATGTCTTAAAAATTTGTGATCCTGATTCGCTCCTCACACAAAGTAATGGCTAAAATGTGAGCTTCAAGACTTACACTCCTCATGGAATAATGTGTGAAACTTAAAACATAGGTGTAGAGAATGACGGTGAGATAAAGGTCTGCCGGAGTTTTGGTTTGAAAAAGTTTCCTAAAATGGTAAGAAACACATTTCCATACCAAAAAAGTGGTGGTTTGGCCTTTTATTTATAACATAATGAAAAGGGAAAAACTCTCAAAATTCCCTTGAAGGGGTGTCAATTGGTAACAAGGGTAGGGTACCATGGTGAAGATCGACACATTGTATTACTCAGGGAGAATAAAAATGAGGGTGATCATTGGCACCTAGGGCAACACCGAGGGAGGTGTTGATTGGCACCTGGTCTAAATTTATCAATTTTTATGAAAACTTCATATTCTTTCCATAAGGACTCATATTTATGATTCACGTAATATTTTCAACATTTAAATTAATATTAAAGAAACTACAACTTTAATATTCGGCACTTTCTCAAATTCCGACGTGTTCTTGGCTAAAATTAGTTTATAAGATTTATTAAAGTGGTGATAAGTGTTAATTTGAATTGCTTGGGTCTTAAATAGATGTTTTCTGCCCATGGAACTGATAAGAATGGTACAGGCCTATGCTCTAGTAGGGTATGCTCCCTTTAGCATGCTTGGTTACTTTTAGGAGATCTGGCAAGCTTCACTAGGTGAGAAAAGGGTACGGAATGGGGTGTCTACAAGTTTTAAAATTAAAAGGTGAAAGAATCTGTATTGTTGAAATAAATGGTGATGATAATATGTGTGCAAATATTTTTCTCCTTTTATTCATAATGAGTTTGAAATGATCATTATGGGTGAACTTGATTATTTTGGGTTCACGAATAAAAAAATTAAGTATGGCCTTCTTATTGACAAATACAAATATATTCATGATTTTATTGATAGGTTTGTTTAAGTAGTACCAAACCAATTTTCACACCAATGAGTGCTTCCATTAAACTTGATAATTATGAAAATGGAAAATCTATCAATATTAAGCTCTATTGTGGCATGATTTGTAGTCTACTTTATCTTACGACTAATCGGGAAGACATTATGTTTAGGGTCTATCTTTGTGATCGATTTCAAAGTAACCCCAAAAAATATCATTTTAATATCATCAAGTGTATAGGTTTAATATCCTATTGAAACCATTGGTTTGGGATTATGGTATCCTCATATTCCCTCTCCTGATTTGATTAGTTACCTTGATGTCGATTAAACGGGTACAAAGCTGATCTTAAAAGTATAAGTAGTATTTTTCTATTCTTAGGACAATCATGTGTTCAATGGTTTCGAAAGAAAAAAAAAGTTTGTTTGCCTTGTTTATGTCTCGAACTCAATATTTATCGTCGGTGATTATTAAGCATAAACTCTTTACATGAAACAACAATTCAAAGATTTCCAAATATTTATTTCCAAAATTCCTATCACTTTCCATATATTTTTATCCAAAATTCATATCATGCGTGACAACATTGGTGCTATATTTTTTTATAAAAAATTGTTTCATCACTTTCAAAGCAAGCACATAATTTGTCACCATTTTCTAAAAAAAGGGAGAAGTTGAACTGCGATTTATTTCCATCGAATGAAATTGAATGATATTTTCACAAATTCCGTCCTAGGTAGGGGTGAAAGTGGTACGGTTTTTTACCACACTTTACCATTTTGGTCCGAAAAAATGATTTTGGTTTCATATTTTTTAATACCGAAAATCGAATGTACAAAAATCGAAATTATTGCAAAAAATTTGGTTGGTTTTTATTTTTAAACATTAAAAATCGGCCTACCAAATTTACTATTACCGATTTATCGTACCCAAATTACTGAATTTATCATACCAAAATTACCACATATTACCGTACCAATTTTCCGACTTAAAAAATGAGAAATACCAAATAAAATATGTGCTAAAAAATATATATTATATTGGTTAAAAAATATATGTTATGTTAAAAAATTCTTTTGGTGTCATTATCAACAATTAAAAAGTTTTGTACCGAAAATTGTACCAAATTTATCGAAATCATAACACTGAAACTTGTACCGAATTTACCGAATACATGAACCTGACTTGTAATTTTGGAATTTACCAAAAAAAACAAAAAGAAACCGAAATTACTTAAACAAATAAAATCAAAATTACCAAAAATATGGAAATATCGGTCAATTTGGTTTTTGTTTCTGTTTTTGTGTATCGATCGAAAAATTCGATACAAACAGTTTTACCATCCAAATTATGGTTTTTATATTGGTAAGGACTCCTTACCGACCAAGCTTTATTGTTTCCACCTCTAATCCTAGGGGATCATTTTTTATTCATTTGGACAGGTTTTATAGTGACAAGATATTATATTTCCTATACTTGTTTGCTAAAATAATCATTTGGTCACTTCTTATAATGATGACAAATGTTTGCATTCCCTTCATTTATCATATAATATCCATTACTCGTTATTGATGATTCATTGTATATGATCGATACTCTACGAGTTGTACAAAAATTGCTTCATAATCTCAAAAACTCAATCCTTTTTTCTAAAGATAAAGAGGGAGAAATATATGTGTGTATATTAATATGATGGTTAAATCTGACCTAAAAGATTACTTTGGGGTTGAATTAAAAGTTATTTGATGTCATGGATTAAGGGATAGGCTTTTTTATTACTTACGGGTTAAATTCCAATATACATTTCATATTTATTGAGGAATCCTAATTTGACTTGAAGTTGAGATTCTAAATTCAAAAAATTGCTATCAGCATCAAACCTAGTACTTTCTAATAATAGATATCTAACTTTAGGTCTTTTTAATCTCATCCTAAGAATTTTACCAATATAATGCTTCTCCCAAATCTTAGATTTACTAGTTAATTTATTTCACTTTACGACAATATAGCACTATAACATGAATGATTTATGTCACCCTAAGCTCATAGAGTGATACATTTCTATTGATTAAAAGAACATTTTGAAATTATTTTGAATTTTTCTTTCAATTTTTCATTTTGATATTTTTGAATTCCAATTTGTTTTGACATTGTTTATTATTTATTATTTTAGTTTTTGATGGGTTTTTTAAATGAAAAAAAGGGCTATCAATTCACAACCATTCCGTATGATTGCATTTTCCATTTTTGGTTTTTGAATAAAATAGCTAAAAACATTAAGATCATTTTTTTATTGTCATTACATTTTTGTATCGAACATACTTCTTTGTACTCATTTTTTACTTTATGTTTAACTCATGTTATATATACTTTTGTTTTATAAAAATACATTACTTTGGAGTGTTTGATTACATATATTTCTCATTTTCTATGAAAAAATTTCTTACCCGCCCACCTTAATTTTTTTTTTTTACTTTTGGGGTCTTTAAATGTGAATATATTTATAGGTACTATGAACTTAAATGTTACATACACTCCAATACTTCTTCCTTTCTATGGAAACATTTCTTACCCCCTCTATGATGTAAATCGCTGTTATATATTTACACATAACACACGCATGTTAGAAGGAGTAATCAAAATGTTTATCAATCATTTTGATATATTTTGTCTCTAAAAAAAATTTAATGTCTTTCAAATGAGAATGTCTCTCTGTATGTAGGATATAATAGAATAGTGTACGGTTATATATTATGACGATTTCATGATATAGTGGTCTTTAATAATGACATTATCATTTTAGACATCTATAAAATTATTTAATAAGAAATGTAGAATAGCATAACTCGTCACGCATGCTCGCGCATCACACCTCTCCCCGAAAAGAGTCCATGTATCTCTAGTACTTATGGCACAAGTCTAAGTCATTGTGCTGGACCATGGCCTAAGAGATCCAGGTGTCCTCGAACTCCAAATGACCAACTTAGAGAATGAGGAAACGAGTACAGTGAATCAACTATTTATGAGGAGATGACTCCATCCACATGGCCAATATGAGAGGAGACAGGACTGGAAATTGTTGGAGGCATTGGACTAAGTGTCCTATGAAATGGTGTGTTGTCCGTAACGATAAATGTTCAGTGGATCCATAAATCAGTCGGGAAGTCAGGCCTTGTCCCCCACAACTGGGAACAATCCAAAAGAGAACAAATCGGTGCATTTGTAGCTTGTGACCCATATAGTGAAGACGTTCCTTGCGGGCATTGATCGTCACCAAGTCGTTGGGCTAAAAGACGAGATACGAGATGACAGTTATGAGGATCAATACTCTCCTTGGAGGAGGCATAAGTACAGTGAATGTGGGTACGGTCGTCAATGCACGTTGTAAGAAACTCAAAAGTCGAGGGGCACACCAGAGTAGTGGGTGGTAGATTGACAAGATCGATAAACATAGTTGGTGTGGTTCCTTAAACAATCTGAAAAGGAAAAGGCCTTATAAAATTATTGATGGAGTAGACATCAAATTCATATAGGGTAAGGGTCAAGACTCAGTTAAAACCCTTAGTGGCCCTGATGCCAACAATGAGTATGAAAGAGTCTGGGGCTCGCGATGAGACACCAAGCCTATACTGGTGGTGGCTGGGTTAAAAGAACCAGATGAGGGAGTGAAGGATCCCTCGATAGGAAGGTTAACAACCTAGAGAGTAATCATTAAAGGGGTTTTTGGTCTTCCGACGGGTGGCGAAGCAAGACTCCCAATCTCTCAACTCTATGAGGCTTTAGTATCCCAAGAGAACCACCACTCTAGTACTCATTTGATGTAAATCACAACAAAATTTCACATATTAGGTCGATCTCATGAAAAAGTGTGAGGGGGGGGGGGGGGGGGGGGGGGTTACAATGAAATAATGGATAAGGGTATAAAACATGACGATCTCATGAAAAAGTGGTACCCAATAATGACATCATCATTTTACAATCCTCTGTAGATATCTATGTAACACCCCGTATTTTTAACTATTATTTTAATTAATTAATTGGAATTTTTGAAATAAATAAATTTTTGAATTTAATATTTTTTATTGGCTAAATATGTTGGTTATGATTTTAAAAGAATAAAACTTCAAGCGGAATTAAAATCGGAGTTAAAATGGATTTTATATTGATTTTACAATATTTTGCCTTGTAAGCATTTTTTAGGTAAACTGTCAGTTTTTCGGGGTGATCGATCGATCGACCCCTGGGGGTAGATCGATCGACCCTCCCAGAAAACGTGCGCTGTGACCTGTTTTTAGAGTTTGTGTAGGATTAGGACTCCTAATCACTATATAACCTTGTTAATCCGTAGGAAGACTTCTCATAATCACTTTTTCTCCAATTTTTCACCAGATAACACTTCCAAATATTTTTCCTCTCACTCATAATCATCAACCTTCAACAAAATCAAGTTTTTGGCACAAATTTTGGCACAAGTTTTGGCACAAATTTTTGAAAGCTTAATTGGGGTTTAATCAAGATCGTTCAAGAACACTCTTTTGCTAATTTTTCAAGAAGAATCCAGATTTCTAATCAGATTTTCAACACGATCTTCACAGGCATGAATACTCTATTCTTTTTCTTTAGTATTATGCATTTTAAGTGTCGCCTAAACACTAAATTACATGTTTTATTAAAAATAATTAGTAACTTAATTAGAAAAAGTGGACACTAATTATGGGGCTGTTTTTATAAAAAAAATTAATCTAAATAATATTCATAACCCTTTGGGTACATAGGATTCGTGAGTGATTTTGGGTTTTATTGGTGTAGGTTGCATGTAGAAAAACCCTAGTTTTAAAATAAATGATTTTTGAGTGCGTACAACTCATGTAACACATGTAGAGATAATAAAATTTGGTTTTGATGAATATATGATGAAAACTTGGTATATTTAATTTAAAATAATTAAATGAGATTATTTGGGTATTGTCGACGTTGTGATAATTAAATTAAAGATTTAATTGAATTGGACTACCATGCGTTGTTTTATACATTGATTAATTATTCTTGTTGGTGTGACTTGTTGGTATTATTAAATATCATTGTGACGACGGGTTGTTGTGTATTATTACTCTACTTATATTTTAGAATGCCTTCTAGGAATGGGACTAGTGAGGAAAAATTATCACGATTTTATTGTGTTGGGTGTGGGACGATTTTTATTACTTTATCGTCGTTACGGTAGTCTAAGTACGAGACCAAGTTAAGATTTTAAGTTATAAATTAATCCTATACATAGGTTAAGACGTACTGATAACTTGGGGATCCTTAGTTATGGGACTAAGGGGTATTTTGAGGATCTCACATCGATTAAAAGGGTGGGGTGATTATAAATTGAGAACTTGAGAATTAATGTCTAAGATAAAAACGGGCATTAAAATTTGTGGCGACATAATGTGTCGGGGCCGACGGTTTAAACGGGTCAGAGGACGATTTATGTCGTGTCGTGTCGTGTGTGGAACCTTGTCATGTGTCGGGGCCGACAGTTAAACGGGTCAGAGGACGATTGACAAGGGGAACCTTGTCATGTGTTGGGGCCGACAGTAAACGGGTCAGAGGACGATTGACAAGGGGAAGTGTGACACTTTAATAAAAAGTGAGAACTATAATAAAAGTTGGTTAATTTAATTAAATTAACATCGTGGGACTTGGAAATTTAAAATCATATTGGTGTGCCCTTATAAATGGGGATTTTTGCGGGTAGTTAGTAGATTATAATTATCGCGTTTAATTATCCCGTTTAATTTAAAATATTCTATTGTGATATTTATTGCGTATAATGCTACTGTCTGGATTCAAGGATCCTATTTGAGGGGAGTAGTGTGTATTCTTGCTCAGGGCTTTGGCTCTGACCCATGCGTTGACTAATCTTTTTCAGGATTTAATTTGGAGAAGCTGCATAAGTTTATCGGAGTTATCATTGAAGGTGCAGCTGGAGTTATTTACTTTATGGCATAGTTTAGTTAGACTTTCTTTTCCAGTCGTATTATGAGACTTCATTGGAGTTTTATTGGGTCATTCGGTTCCAAAGTTGTTTAGAGAATTTCTGTTGGGATTATTCAGATTTTATTTAATCATTATTGGAGATTGGATTTTTTTGGAGTTAGCATGTGATGGATCTTTTATCGCTTAGTTATTTGTGATCATTTGAGATTGACTCAATTTTGTATCTTATGGACTGGTTTATTTATGTCTCGTATATGTCTCATGCTAAGAATGATATTTTATTTAGTTCACGCCCGGCCTAGTTTTGGTGGCGGTCGACGCCAGAATTAGGCGGGGTGTGACAATCCAATGATAAAAAGTATAATAATAGCCATCCTCACTCTTGCTTCTGCATAACTAAGATAAAATAAAAACAAAACTATAAGCCAACCTTCTTTTTATTATTTTTTCCACTCTGTAATCAAATAAATTCTTAAAACATGTGTTTCAAATTTTGAAGATATTTCCTCATTTGTAGTTTATTATTTACAAAACATATAAAATCAACAAGTAAACAAAAATGATGTTTTGCACACAAAAATGTGCACAAAAAATACCACCGAATTGATGTAACAATTCTGATTTTTAGACGATGAAGGATAATGAAGCTCTCCAACAACTATAACATCAATGATTAATCATACATGTAACCTCAAATCATATCCTCGAAACAACTTGTGACACCCCGCCTAATTAAATATCGGTTGATCAGGCCTTTATTAAATTAAAACAAGTTTCTCATATGGTTCATTCTTAGCATCACTGTCGAAAACTTTTTAATTACTAACCACCTAAGTGAAATTAGACCGGTGATAAATTTTTGTCTTTCTTTAACACAGATAAAAATGAACGAAGCAAAAAGCTAAAATTAAACATTCACTATATACTAGGGTTCAACCATCACAATAATAAATGAATAAATTTTTTGCCGAATAAACCATCAGCTAAAATCCAAAACCAAATGTTCCACAATAACAAAAGAGTTAAATTACGGAAAAACTGCCAACGGACAACATGTCTATACATGGAAATGTAAAAATGAGATTCTACACTAGATCTGAAAGAAAGAACCGTCTACTCAAATTCTGTCAGCATCCACAATGCTACAGCTCCGAGCCCCTAGAATGGATTCTTCAAGCTTGACGTCCCTGTGGCTGGACACCTAAAAGGTTTTGAAAATATTTTGATAGCAAGAATTAGTACTCAAAACGTTTTAAAAATATTTAGTACGCGTTTATTACAATAAAATTTGATTTTTGATTACACATGTGAGGTTCACGTACACTCTCTTGAGTTTTCTCACCTCTCGTCTATAGTGTACGCCTAACATTCTATACTTATCCCACCTAGCTATACTACCCAATCTAACTAGACTAAAGTATGAAATTGAACTTACCTACACGTCTAAGTTCCCGTAGCACCCATACAGTACATTAATTTATTAAAATCTCACATACGTTAATTATTTCTCATGTAACATTTCACATGTGTTATATTTCAATCTTTATAATTAAGTCTCATTGCTTAATTTATTTCCTCAAATATTCACGATCTATCTTTACTTCGTCAATTAAGTCTCTCTACTTAATTTGCCTTTTAGATATATATATCTATATATAACATCTGTCAGTCTACTATCACTAATAAGTAGAATAATCATAAAGTATATATATTTCACCCACCATAAATACTATAATGGCATACTTTATAATCACCTCCCTGTATCACACGTAAGGAATTATTGGCTCGGAATCCTACTTCGATCACCAATAGTGATTTATATATCATGTCTCGGAATCATGCCTCGATCACCAGTAGTTATTAATTATATTGGCCCGGAATGACACCTCGATCAGCAATATTAATCATATTTAGATTGGCTCAAATCCTACCTCGATCACCAATACTACTCATCTATATTGGCTCGAAATCCTACCTCAATCACCAATATTTATTTAGTATACTGTAGGTATTCACACAACCTATGTATTAATATTCATCGATAGGCATTCACACAACCTAACCATACATGTTAGTACGTAGTATATTTCTCTTGAATACTTAACGTACCTATCCCTTTACGATTTATCTCACTATCGTATTTATTTGAGTATTCACACAACCCTTAAGTAGTCAAATAAATATTTACCCAACTGGTCTACTTATTAATTCATGCGAAATTCTCGTAAATCATTATTATCTCTCCGATAAATTACAACACAAATTATCCCAATTTATTCTCGTCTTAACCCTCTCAACAAGACTAAACCACAAACCCAATATAGGCTTATAATAATGTAACAAATCTCTTATTATATCCTAACAAAGTCCCACAAGTTCCCACGATGACCGTTTAGAATAACTAGGCCCAAACATGAAATTTTTAAATTTCTCCGAGGACTGAACCGATTTGCCCTCTGAACCGAACCGGTTCGCCTATCTGTACTTCGTCTTCTTCGTCCAGTTTCTACGTTTTTCCTCCATTATCAATTTCCAACTCCCATGTTACTTCACACAAATCACAACCAATAGTCCTAAACCATTTCTACATGTATTAGGATTATTTATAACATTCTAAACATATCAAATCTTCACAGGATTCAATCAAGAACGAATTAAAACCCAAAACTCTTCCAAAAACCTAGTTTTGTGTTCTTTCCAATTATTCATTCATTCAAAAACTCAGATTTAATTTGTGATTATGGGTCCTTATCATATGATTTCTACTTCTCTACAGATAGTAAATCATTCTACATGTAAACCTACCCAATCATGCATCAAAATCCATTCTTTTTCTTCCAAGAATCATGATTAAATCAAGTTTATTTTGAAACCCTACTCATGGGTATTATAACTTCAAAAAAATTATATATAAACACTTGTCTTAACAGAAGGAGTCTGATTTCGTGGTGTGGATGATGGATTGATGGTTCTCTCTTCAAATCCGTATTCTTTAGATGATTAGGATGCAAGATCTTGGTCTAATTCTTCAAGAACACCTTCTAAGCCCTGAAATGGTCTCTCTCTTATCTCTAATGGCCTCCTTTGGGTTTATGTGTTTCTAACCCTAACCCCCAATCTCTAATCATCAGATATAAGACTCTAAATTTCGTAAGTCCCTTAATCTCTATTTTTCAAATGACTGAATCGCCCTCAGTAGGGGCCGGTTTGGTCTAAAATTGATCCAAGATCCAATCTATACCCCTGGATACACTATTTCGACTATTTTGACCCATTCGGAATCATCTGTAACCTCTAAATTGTCATCCGAGCCACTTAAAATATGTTTCCTATCTCGAACTCAAATTAGTCAACACGCGACTCCCCGTTAAGTTAAAACAAAATATACGCATATCACTCGATATGCCGTATAACATTAATCATCAATTATTTACCATTCACACTTAGTAGATATATCATAATATTAATCAGTATGTATCTCTCGATTGATATCTAATAATCACATTTATCATTTAATCACATTAATTACTTCACTCGCGTAATTTAAATAAAACACATTAATTCTGCAATTAATTAAATTATAAATACAGAGAAATATAGGGTATTACCCAACTCTGCTACAAATAAATAAAATTAATGTTATGCATACAAAAATATGGACAAAAAATACCCACAAAGTGATGTAGCACTTCTGATATTTAGATGGTGAAGGATAATGAAGCTCACCAACTATATGACCAATTGTAACATCATTGGTTAATTTTGCATGTACCCATAAATCATACTATGCTTAGTTGTCTGAAATTTATTAGTTGTGTAAGGACGAATTTCCATATTGAGCCAATTTGTATGTATTTGCTTAATTCCGAACAAAATATTTTGAGTCCTGAGTTACAGTTTGCTTGTGTTTCCCTCAAAGCATGTGACGTATTTATTTGAAGACTTAGCAACCAAGCAAGAAACATACCACATTCAACGTGTCGTGTTTCGTGCCTCGTTTTAGTCTTTAACTTTTGAGTATCTCTCAGGTATGAAAGCTATATATTTTTATCCTTGGATTCATATTGTTGTGGGAGTTGCTTTTAAAATGGTCTTAAAAAGTTTTTAGAAATTTTTAAGGTTGTTCTAACGACATTGGGTATATCGTTCGAATGAGACTAGACAGTTCAATAGAACCTGATCCAACGAACTTCGACAAAGGCAAAATTGGTCTGCACTAGTTTCTCGTTGGAAATCTTATTATAAGTTGGTTTGAACAAGAACTGTGTCTTCATTCGATCGAGGCTGAGTTCGTTCAAATGACCTAACACATTTTTCAATGTAAAATTCATTTTTCGGCCCCATCTCATTTTTAAAAAACCTATTATAAATAGAACTTCGAAGCATCATTTTTTGTTGAGACTTTTTCATAACCTTAGAGTCATAAAAATCTTTCAAAAATCTATCCGAAGATTTTGATCTTCCATGATCATGTTTTTTAATAAAAAACCTAGTTTAAACCCAACTATTTAAAGATCCAAGTTTCATCATATATATGCGTGAGATCTAGTTTTGTGGTCACCTTAGTTTACTCTTCATATTGTTGAGTATATGTTTTGTGCGATGGATTTTGTGCCTGGTTTGTTTACATATGATGGACTTCGTGTTTGATGATTGCTGAGGATGTTCGGTGGATACTGAGGCATGTGTGGACTCACAAGTTGTGGCAGGACGCGGGTGGACTCATGCATGTCGATGTAGAGCAGAGGTTTAAGATCGAAGATGTCTCAAGGTTTGCTAGGGCATTAGGTCATTGTGTAAGTCATCTGTCGACTTTTATAATTCCTTATCATAATGAATTTGCATGGCTGGGTCATCCGAGGTCTTTCCCACTGTGAATTTTCCTCATACATCGGACGTTGAGGTTTAATTTACTTATTTTATCCTACACTCACCTAGATGCATGTTTAAGTTAAGATAAAATTAATTAATTTGTTTAATATAACAATTGATTAAAAATTGGTGCTAAGGTTTAATTTGGGTTAACTTGTTTAATTGGACTAAAACTTGAGAAAATTTAAAAATAATGCATTATTTGTTTAATATATCCATATTAGATCCCTAATATAGGACTCTTAAGTGGTATCAGATTGGGAATACTAAGTTATTAAATTAGATCTGTGTTTAAGCATGAATCCTAGAGGTTTTTATATGGAGGGTCAGTCGCTTTCTAGGCTATCGATGTTTGATGGGTCTAATTTTGTGTACTGGAAAGTGTGCATAAAGTCGGCATTTAAGTCTATAGATGAGCGGGCTTAGTTAGCGATTATCAAGGGAAGGTCCCCACCCACGATTTTAGTAGGTGAACTCCATGTTCCTAAACCCGTAGAAAGTTTGAGTGAGGATGAGCACAGATTAGCTAGTTATAATTCATATAGTTTAAATGCCTTGTTTTGTGTGATCACATTGAAGGAGTTCCATCGTATCATGACGTGTAAGACATCCAAATAAGCTTGGGATATACTCCAACTAACCCATGAGTAAACTAGAGTTGTTATGCTTCCAAACTCCAAAAATTCACCACTCAGTTTGAAACCATTAGGATAGAGGAGAGTGAGTACTTTAATGAGTTATATGCTATATTGTCTGATATTATGAACTCGTGGATTAACATGGAAGATAGAATACTCGAAACTCGAGTTGTTAAGGAAATCTTAAGGTCCTTGCCTGAAAGATTTAATTCAACAGTGACAGTTTCAAATTTCGTGGGTACTTTAGACTCTTTGAAACTTGAAGACCTTATAGGTGATCTTCAAACTTATGAGCTCGATATGTTTTCCTCAAAAAATATGAAGAAATATAAGGACATTGCTTTGAAATCCCAGAAGGAGGAATGATGCGGATGATGAGTCTAATATCGATTCCAATGATATGACCATGTTTGCGAAAAAGTTCAAGAAAGTTCTCAAGTTTGAAAAACATTCGAAAGATGAAAAGAAGTTTGCGAAAAGCAAGTTCAACAACGCTATAAAATTCCTTAAAAATCGTAATCATAATTTTAAGAGGGATGACTCGGATAAATGCTTTGGGTGTGAGGATTATATCCATAAGACAGCTGAGTGTCCCACTAAACTAAGGAAGGAGGTCAAGAAACTAAAAGCATACAATGTCACCCTTAGTGATAGTGATTCAGAAGAAGAACCCGGTCCCCCATTGAGCACAATTACACTGCGTTCATGGCTAGTCATATGAGCCTTGATGAAAAATCTTTCGATGAAGATAATTTAGAGCATGACAATTTCGAGGACATTATTTGTGACTCCTAAATGAGCGATGGTGGAGAGAATGTATAAGATGATGATGATGATGATGATGAGGAGGAGGAGGAGGAGGAGGAGAGTGAACTTCAAGTTACCTTCCGGGAGTTATATGCAGAGACAATAAAATTAAAAAAGGCAAACTTGAAGTTGGAAGCTAGGTTGAAAGAACGTGTCATAGGGGATGATGAGAGTAATTTGATTGATGATCTTAGGGCATGTGAGAAGACTCTTAGGGATAAGCTCGTGTTTGTTAAGGGAAGCGAGATAACCTTCGTGGTTTGATGGAGTTTTGAAGAAATAATCCCTAGTCTTTTATGAGTTTCGTCATTTTCTCGAGTCTAGGATTATGGGGTTAGAATAGAGATTGAGAGACTTGAGTAATTTCAAATTTGATTTAGAGCCTAGGTTGAAAAAGTTAGATAAAATATTAGGCATCGTCCGAATCAAAGATGATAATTATGGGATTGGCTTTGATGAACCAAATGCTCTCTCTACTAAATCCAATACCATGCTTTTGAGAGAGTCAATCGTTGCTAGAAATGTTACAAAATGTCAACCCAAGGGTAACATTCATCGTGTCTACACGTGCACTCATTGCGGTAGGAAATGTCACCTTAGACATTTTTGCTTTGATCTTAGAAATGATCTTGGGAAGTCTAAGTTTAGAGTCACTAAGGTTCATAAAAAAATAAGAGCATCATGTCACACCTATGTGGTTTAGGAAATTAGATTTGGAGTCTTTAAACATTAGACTTATTGATTCTCAAATGCTAGCACATGATACTTCTCATGCTAAATCTAATAGTTGATTGTGTATGCACTTTTTGATACACTAGATTTTGTACTTCAATATTATATGTGTTTGCTAGTTGTATGACGTTTGAGTCTTTTGTATTTTATTTTTCTCTTTTGAATCTTATTGAGAAAAAAGTACAAAAAGATTTTGTTTGTCTTTTGAGTTTTGTTTTCATATGGTGTCTTTTGAAAAAGGTTCAAAAACTCAAAAGGATTTTTGTTTATGTGTAGTTTAGTTATACACATTTTGTGTGGCATATTGGTGTGTTTGAATCTATTTTACTTCCATGTTTCCATGTGGCTAGGACATTTAATTGTGATTTTCAATTCTTAGATTATTCTTAATTATGCTTGTACGGAGTAATTTGACTTTGATTTGCTTAACGAATTCACTTTGCATATCCCTCCGCACACACATGCACGAGCTCTTTTATATTTTAACTTCATACGTTATATGATATAAATGAGGTGTTCTCTCAACAATCTTATCATATACATATATATTTGATTGGGGTATTTGTGCAGGTAAGAACCATTGCCCGTGAATTTGTTGTTATACTGAAAATATGAGTGTGCACGGGAAAGGACTGGGAGGGGAGAAATCTTCCTTGCATGAAAGGCCACTATCGACAAGAGCCTAAAAACTTAAGAGGAAAAGGAAAGAAAATATTGCCATGCCAATTTATTTCATTCATTATTCAAAAGAATGATATCTTTAAAAAAATTAGAGTGAAAAAATTGATATATCTAATATTTTGAGGGTGTTAAGTTAAAGATCAATGAGGTTGAACAATGACTCCTAGTTAATTAGTGTTTAACGCTATTGATTTGATTATCATCAATATTTTCTAGGCTAATGTGCATTGTGCTAGTTTGTCCATTATAAGTTCACTATGAGGCTAAATATTTGTTTGATTTAATTAATGCAGTCAAATAGAACTCCTTAGACATTTTTTAATGTTTGGGTCATAATTTATTTCTTTCTAGTTCATGCCCCTTCACTCTTTTTACCACGTGTTTGTTTAGACACGACAATATTATGCTAATATGGAAAGCTTATATGTTTTTGTCTTGTTGTGGTGTTTATATACTAACGTTTATATGTCATTGATATCTTTTGCATATTTATATATATAGTATCGTTTTGTTTAGAGTCTTTGCATCTGCATTTAATCCATGTATGCCACGTGTTTTGTTTTAGTTTTAAATAGTTTCAAATTGGTATGCTATATGATCACATTGGTATATCATGTTTCATTGTGTATTCAAGTCCATATCGTTGTTGCAACAAAATTGGTATTAATTGATCATTGTTTGGATTATTTGTACTTGTGTTTCCAAGTTGTTTTTTGTTGCATATGTTTCACTACACATCATTGCATGATCTGCTTATTTTTTCCTTTATGTTTACCCATGTTTCATTTAGGGAGAGTTTTGGTTATATTTGGGAGAAATAGTTTTATTATGCATCTTTATCTTTGTCTATTCCTGAACAAAAACAGGGAGAAATGGTATCTCAATCTCTATAATCCAGGGGAGATTTTTGCTTTAAGGGAAGACGTCCAAACTTATGTAGATATTGTTGGACAATGGGGAGGGTTTATTTATATGAATATTTATATTGTTTATATATTCTCTTTGCATTTTAAGACGTGTTTAAGTGTGCAAATTTACAACGATTTGGAAAAAAAATTACAAGAAGTAAAGCTACTCAGTTTATGTGTCAATCAAGTTTTACTTTTTTTCTTTAGGAGTGAGATTGAGTCTTAGAAGAGTTTGACGGTCCATAGGATTTTAGTTTTGTGTTTTGTCCCGAAATAGCCAAAGGAGGAGATTTGTAATGACAAATTTTCACATTGAGTCAATTTGTAAGTATTGGCTTAATTCTAGACAAAACATTTTGAATCATAGATTGGGGTTTGTGTTTCCCTCGAAGCCTTTAGCGTGTTTGTTTGAAGAGACGTAGCGACCAAACAAGAAAGAGACCACACTCATCGTATCGTGTTGCATGCCTCATTTTTGTCTTCAACTTTGAAGTATCTCTCAGGTATGAATGCTGTATATTTTTATCATTGGATTCATATTGTTGGGGGTGTTGTTTTTAAAATAGTTTTAAAAAAAGTTCATAGATATTTCTAAGGTCGTTCTAACGACAATGGGTATGTCGTTCGAAGGAGACTAGGAAGCTCGTTAGAAACCTGATCCAAAGAACTTCAAATGAGGCAAAATTGTTCTGCACAGATTTCTAATTGGAAATCTCGTTAGAAATTGGTTTGAATGAGAACTGTGTCTTCGTTCGAACGAGGTTGAGTTTGTTCAAACAACCCGATGCATTTTTCAATGTAAAATTCATTTTTCGGCCTTATCTCATTTTTGATAAAACTATTATAAACAGAACTTCGGAGCAACATTTTTTAATGAGACTTTTTCATAACCTTACAATCATAAAACTCTTTCAAAAAGCTATCTAAAGATTTTGATCTTCTATGATCATGTTTTCCAATAAAAAACCTAGTTTAAACTCTATTGTTTAAAGATCCAAGTTTCATCATATATATATGAGTGAAATCTTGTTTTATGGGGAACCATGGCTTACTCTTCATCTTGTTGAGTATTTGTTTCGTGCGGTGGATTCCATGCCTGGTTTGTTTACATATTGTAGACTCCGTATTTAACGGTTGCTGAGTATATTCGGTGGATACTGAGGCGTGTGTGGACTCACATATTATGGCAATACATGAGTGGATACTTGCATGTCACTATGGAAGAGAGATTTAAGATCGAAGACGCGCCAAGGCATGCGAGGGCGTTAAGCCGTTGTGTAAGTCATCTGCAGACTTTTCTAATTCCTTATCATAGTGAATTTGCGTGGTTGGATTGTCTGAGGTTTTCCTTGTTGTAAATTTTCCTCGTAAATCGAGCGTTGTGGTTTGATTTTGAGGAATGGAGGCTATTTGTGCAATAGACTCTAAATGCGGAAGTAACTATTGTTGATTAAACTCGATAAACATAAAAGTTTATATAGAAGATACAAGGGGGGCCAAACTAAACTTTTCTTAAAATGTTAACTACGAGATGCACGATATTTGATTTGTGCAGTCAATTACAGTCCTATTTATAATCTTATTAATCTAGGTGATTAAACAAATAATAATAAATTCAGATTATTAGGTGAGTTTCTAATATTTAATCCTATGTTTTCGTGTTGGTTTTTAAGACAGAAAATACAACACTCAAGGATTTATTTAATGCCGCAAAAACCTCCCCCTGGGAAAAACGACGGATCCTTTTAAGGATCAAACCTAACTACTTCCACTAAAACAAAACAAATAGGGACGAGTTACAAACAATCAACAAGACAATTAAATTAGATAGAAAGCGACTACTTATACCCAGACCAATCTTCTCCCTGGTTGCTCTTCTAATCTCAGATTTAATTTGTCCTTGCGACTTTTACGTTCCGCACATCTTAGCTTCTCCCTCTTGCTTTCCTCAGTGCAAAATCTGCTCAGTGCCTAAGTGTCCTATTTCTAGTGAAGTATGTGTTGTATATTATTCCATAATGACACACGCACACTTAATGATACAAATTTATGATATGCAATAAATTTGTATTCTTAGATATCTTGATTATTCTTAGGTTCTTATTCTACAAGTCAAACTATCTTGACTTGTTATATTTTGAAAACTTCTTTTCTTTTTCACTCAAGAACAATCTAATTAGGAAAGATATGTACACAATAGAATATGTGCCTAAGTGAGTGATGTGTTCTAAGTGAGTGAACAGAATTATAAGATATGCAATATAATCAGTCCTGGAATCACTAAACAGTTATGCAGATATCAGCAATAATAGATAAACACACAAGATTAAGTAATATATTTCTAAGGCAGAGTATATATATACACTTATTTAACTAATGGATATTCACAAGTGATTTAGGAAGACCTTAACAAACTTGTCTAAACATGCTCCTATTAGTAGTTCTAAACTTGCATTCAAAACTTCTCATGTTGTTAAAGAAAAATATAAACCAGTTTCCATACAATCCGACTTTGAAAATGAGCCTGATGGAGAGGCTAATGAGTTGGAGAAGATTGAGAGTGAGATTGCACTCATGTCAAGTTAATTTAAAAGACTCTTGAAAAAGAGAAACCATTTTATGAAAAGACGCGTGCAATCTGACTTGCAACCCAGCCAGCCATCAAGGCCTCATAATAAAAACACAAATCAGACTGGTTATAATAATAATAATAATAATAATAATAATAATAATAATAATAATAATAATAATAATAATAATAATAATAATAATAATAATAATAATAATAATAATAATAATAATAATAATAATAATAATAATAATAATAATAATAATAACAGCAAATCAAATAAATCTAAAATGTCTGTCATAATTGTGGTAAATTATGTCATTTCATTACTGACTGTCGATATAAACCAAAGGCCAAAAACAATAAAAATCATAAGACCCATTTAACCCAAACTTGGGCTGATTCGGAAGATGACCAGGTTAATTCTGAGTCGCAATGCCATGTTTTTGTTAGCAGTGTTTATAATTGTTGTGGTGATAAATATATTGTTGGCCTAGATGATTCTGATGAAGAAGAATCTTATGATATTTTATATTAAATTAAATGTGCTAAATCATTGTTAGTTACTCAACCATCCATGCATGAATTAACTGCTCCTTTTGATGCTAAACATATTGCTCGTGTGGATGATTCTGATTCTGTTTCACATGAAAGTAATGACACTTCACACACTAGCACTGAAGTTATTTGGGATGATGACTATGTAAGCTATGATGATTATGCTGAAATGTATGTTAAACACTGAGAAATAGGAAGGATTTATCTAATTTGGTAAAATCACTAAGTGAGAGCTTCGAAAATCAGTATAAGATAGTTAAGCAAGCATAACTGGAGATAACTTATATCAAATCAAATTTTGAAAAAGAAAGAATTGATTTTGAAAAACAAAAAACTGATTTTGAAAATGAAATCTCTAATCTTAACGAAAACATTACCGTTTTTTAACAAAAATATAAGGCCACATTGGTTGATCTTCAAAAATCTAAAGAAATGTGTGTCGATGCTTTTAAAAGGTTAATAAAAAGAGAATTAGAAAAATTCAAAGAAGATATTAATTTGGATAAACTTTTGGACTCTCGAAAATATTATTATAATACAAATGAACTAGGCTATGAAGGACAATTTCAAAACAATCATTGTATTAGACTTACTATTTTTGTTAGGGATAGTACCCAGGTAAAACTAAATCTGAATAGTTCCACAGTTGATAAAGGAAAATAAATTTTGAATGGAAATATTTCTAAAACTGAATTTGATATCAACTATCCTACTATAATGTATGATGATTCTCCTAGGTATATTCCACCCCCTAAAAGGACAAACTTGACTGCTAAACATGACTTAGGTGTTTATAAGCCTAGAAAATCAGTACCTTATGTTAAACAACCTGTTGTTAACTGTTACTGCAATTTATGTGATGTTTTTGGTTACTAAAACTGGGAATGTCTTAGTAATCATAGAAAAGATACTCATTCTAGAGTCTTTAACCAGAAAGTGAAACGATTTACAAATTTTCCTAGGCAGCACAGTAATAATAATTGGAATCGTTTCTTCAATAAGGAAAACATTTGCAAAAGAAAAATTCCATCCTAGATACCAAAAGGCACAAAACCCTTTGAAACCCATGACTATTTGGATCAGGAGTTGTGGTATGAGACCCTAGCTGGAGTTTTTAAAATCAAGGGAATGTCCAACTAATATTTGTGGCATATGCCAAATTGAGAAAATTACCAAGTCTCCCCACTAAACAATTTCACAACAATGAGAGACTATCTTTACTCGAGCTAAATTTCTAAGATGTAGTAGGCTGAGAGGAGAGCATGGCATAGTAAGCTAGACTCAACATAATTACAGAAAATATTTGGTCAAAATTCAAGTCTAACTGGATGAAGATCTATATAACTAAAATACAAAAACAAACCCTAAGAGTGTTATATATAGGAACCTTCAGATTTACTTATTTTAAACTGCACTCACATATAAGCATATTTAGGTTAAGATAAAATTGATTAATTTGTTTAACACAACAATTGACAGGTTGATTTATATTGTACACAAGAGATCCTTTGAAAAAGCAACCAATGAATTTCTGACAACTAAGCATGATATGGTTGGGTATGGTTTAAGGGTATATGTTATTACTCAACATCCTTTTTTATGAGTGGAGATGACCAATTGTAAAGCGTTCTATTTACCTCGACTTTCATGGAAAGTAGAAATGATTTCCATTTTGAGTATCCAAAGCATGGCCATTTTCAGGAACTCTATTTCTTCTCCCTTCTAAACCTTTTTTTTGTCGAGTATTGTGTTGGGGTTTGAGTAAATATGCATATACAGATACAAGGTTCGAATTTCTCAATACATTTTTCCAAAGAAGGGCATCTTGTAAGAAAAGTTTTAACAAAGACCAAGTGGAGTGGAGGTATCAGAAACATAATTGATCTTCACATTTGTCAGCTAGGCTTGAAGCAACCTGTACAACGAAATACACTAGCCTTATTAGATGATCTTTTACCTATTTGATGAGAAATTACGACACTAAAGGCTTATACTTCAGTGGAAAGCTGAGCTGGATATCACTGCTTGTCAATTAATTAGTGTTCTAAAAAAAACGCCTAAGCTTGAGGCTTGAAAAAAACACTCCGCCTTAAGATTTTTACGCCTTATTCTTGGTAAAACTCTTAAGGCGCACTTTTTTCTAAAAACAACAATGCTTTAGGGAAACAATATCGCCTTTTAAAGAATTTTTTTAAAAATCGGACCATTATCTCGTCCAAAATAATCAAATAGTATTTTAATATGTATATATTCAGACATATTTTTATGATATGTACAATTTTAGTATTTTAATACCCTTGTTATGGTTAAAAAATATTAAAATATATTAAAAATACCTAAACGCTTTTTCACACCTTTTTACGCCTAAAGTCCTCCTAGACTTTTAAGGCTTAAAGCTTGTCCTCCACGACTCAATCACCCCCCGCGTTTTTTAGAACCTTGCAATTAACTAAGGGTGCATTTAATTACAGAGTAAGAAAAAGTTTGATAAATAGTTCATTTTTACGAGATGCTAAAAAAAGAAAAGGCGGGGAGGGGGGTGAAAGAAGAAAAATAAAGGTCCGTCTGGTTGTCCTTTTTTGCTTAGGCAAATGCCAAAAAGTTTGGGAAATAAAAAAATTTGTCAACATTTTGTCTGTTTGGTTGCGCAATTTACCTAGGCATTATTTGCCAATGTACAACACCTCCTATGCACAATCTGTGGGCAAATTTTGCTTACCTATTTGAGTGAGAAATATTTACCAACAAATTTGCTAACTTCTTAAACGATTTTAATGTTTTAAAAAATAATTTAAAAACTGTTTTAAATAATTGAAAAACTATTATGAATATTTAAAAACTGTTTTACAATGTTTTAAAAACTGTTTTTAATATTATAAAAAATTATTAAGAAAATGTTTTACAAATTTTTAAAAAAATCGTATTAACAAAATATTGTAAAAACTATTTTTAACACTTTAAAAAACTGTTGTGAATATATTATAAAAAAAATTAGTGTTTTAAAAAAAAAATCAAAACTGTTTTAAATAGTTAAAAACACTGTTATAAATATTTAAAAATTGTTTTCTAATGTTTTGAAAACTGCTTTTAATGTTAGGAAAAATTGTTCAGAAAACGTTTTACAAACTAATGTTTTGAAAACTGTTTCTAATATTAGAAAAAATTGTTAAGAAAATGTTTTACAAATTTTTTTAAAAATCATATTATAAAAATATTGTAAAAACAGTTTTTAACATTTTTAAAAACTGTTTTGAATACAATATAAAAACAGTTTTAAAGTTTAAAAACCAAATTAAAAAATATTTTAAATAGTTAAAAAAACTGTTGTGAATATTTAAAAATTGTTTTGTAATATTTTAAAAACTGATTTTGATATTATAAAAAATTGTTAAGAAAATGTTTAACAATTTTTTTTAAAAATTGTAATATAAAAATATTGTAAAAACTGTTTTTAACATTTTTGAATATAATATAAAAACTATTTTTAAATAAATTAATTGGATTGACTTTAATTTCGCCTAATGGTTGTTTGATAACCTCTTGTGAATTTACCTAGATAAAATTTGCCTAGGTAAAATTTGCTGGCATGCCCACTCTTTTGCCCATTGGCAACCAAACGAACCCTAAGAGATGTTCTCTTATTTTTCCTATTTAGCACAAACTCCAATTCTTATAGAGCAAGAAAATCCAATTCATAAAAATTAAATTTCATGAAAAAACAAATAAGTAAGATAATATCTGATATAGCTAGCCGCTCAATATCACATTAAAAAGAATTACTCTTTAGTTTTTTACAAAATTGCAATCAAACGCACCAAGTTGCAGATACAAAAGAGACTGCAAATCCGTAATATCACACCCTTCTTTTCCGATTAACTCACATATGAAGACTTCAAACGGCTGCAAAAAACCAGGATTCACGTTGTAAAAGTACCAAGGAAATTGCAACTTGAACCAATAGAGACACCGGAAAGGAAAACGAAAAACCTTTGTGTTTACTGAAGCCAGAGATCTCCATCTGTCAGAACTATATGGAAAAGCAAGCAAGGCAGTTTATAAAGTATCTCATTTTTCTTAGTGTTCTTTCAGTTTGAGTATTTGTGTTTTAGGGAAATCCAGAATTGGCAAATTTACATACGACGTCTCATGATTCATTTCAAGAATTTGAATCGCGTAATGTCAAATCATTTCCTAATGTTCAAATTTTAAATGTAATTACCAATTTCGATTCCTGTAAATCACAAAAACTCGAACCAAACCAGCACTTGGGAGTATCAAACTGAGGAGCAAGCTTCATCATGTTATCTAACAAGTAAAGCATTAGTAATAGAGAGACATTTAAATGTTCAAAAACTCAGAAACATGATGTGCCCTCAAAGAAAACAAGAGCACTGCAGTTAATCTGAAGCAAAAGAATAAGATTATAATAAGCAAGTTACCTTTGCACAGTCTTTATCTAAAATAGCAGGCAAGATATGATAAAGGCACTCATAATAACACCAAAATCCAGTACTCAATGTGTCTATCGTTGAAATTACCACTGACTGACAAAAATATTATGCTGTAACCCAATTTAATCCTCATTTGCAATTGTGATGTAAACTGCCAGAGTTTTCCTACCGTAGATTGATGCCAGCCCCGATTTTCCCTTGAGAATGCAGTATATAATTTCCATATTCCTGGAGAATGCAGGAAAATGTGCTTCCCCTCTGCTCTATGAGGTAGCTCATGCAGTCGAGGCCATACACTGCAATAATATTCTTCTTTTGACTTAATACTTCTCCCTTTTGCCTCAGTCTGTGCCATTTAAGAAGACTCTCCCTTTTTGTACCTTATCTTTCTTTTTTTTGGAGGAACATATACCAAATAATCCCTCGAACTTTTTTTAATACAAGTCTAAGTCTTTTTGTTTTGTACCAAAAAGTCTTTCACTATGCCAAAAAGGCTTTATCATGGGACAGGCGCGGACCTTTAAAGATAAGAGACTTTTTGGTACAAAATAAAAGGCTTGGACTAAATATGTATTAAAAAATATTTGAGGGACTTTTGGTATTTGATCCTTTTTTTTGGAGGGGTGAAATAAGAAAGGAAACAACAGAAATGAAATAAAAAAACAGCATCTAGTGGTAATGTCTGGGAAAGGCAATCCCAGCCATATGCTCTTCAAGTTTCTTCAAAATTTCCACTGGGGGGGCTCTTCCAAACTAACCAACCCACTGTTACCCCAATCCTAGCCAATTCATCAGCACATCGGTTTCCTTCGCGGAGAGTGTGGGTGATCGTTGCTTTGACATACTTCTTTAAGCTAATGCAGTCCCTAATTATCACCCGATACGGGTGCTTTTCGGTGCTAGGAGTTCGGCCAACTCAACATAAAATGAAACTTCGCTCAAGAATATTCCATGACCATAAGAGGGCAATTATATCATTAGATACAAGCTTAGGTATTCTTGCTACCCAAGGAAAACCTAAGAAAAAAAATTACTTAGGACAAACCACTTACAGAATATTCCTTATTCTACCTATACTATAACATTAAAATCAAATACAAATTACTGAGTCCCTCACTTAGTCAACCTGTTCCACACAACACAACCCATGGGCATCACAAGGTCTTGAAATCGAAGAAAGTGCCAAGACAGATAGTTAACCTCATTTATAGTATTACTATCAGTGTTCTAATAGTCCCCGCCTAAGCTCCACCTAGGGGCTAGGCCCTGCTTTGCCGCCTCGCCTTGACCTTAGGCACCTAGGCAGTGATCTGTCATCTCGCCTAGACCCAAAAACTGCCTGGACACTAGTTGGACTCCCTCCACCCACTTTGTGCGCGTTTTAGAACATTGCACATTTCAAGCTTGCCCACATTTCAACCTGACTTTAAATTCTTGTGTTGACTGTCCATAATTTTAGGTGAAATGATGTCAACACTTAATCAACTTCTATTTCATTACTTTCATATATTTACCCGATTTTTTACATGCATGAACTTTTTTATTTATGAATTGTGTGAAATGTTTACTTGAAAAGCTGTCATGCATTTTTAATACGTAATTTTATAGCTTTGTATTAAAATATATAATAAATAAACGCCTAGGCCCCTGCCTAACTTCTGGAATGTCCATCACCGCCCGCCAAGCACCTAGCACCTTCGAGAACGTTGATTATTATCAAGTAATGATAGTTTAATCAAGACATACATTGAAGAGAATAAATTACAAGAATTAAAAGCAAAATTGTATAAGAACTTAAGAGATTAAAACAAAGTGGGGTCACTACTTTTCTTTCTTTCTTTCTTTTGATAAGTGAAGCAAATATTGATAATAATAAACAAAGGATAAAACTTGATCTTAGCTTGAACATAATGAATTTTTTAAACTTTCCCATTTGGCAGGACCTTCCGGGTGTACTCCAACAAAATATCTAACAAATCGTACTTCTGAACATGCAAGGATCGTGCTTAAGGACAACATGGGCTTCGCTGCACCTCTCTCCCTCAGCCATACATACATTTCAAATCTAAGATTGATTCTCTCCATATCGTAGCACAAGTATGATGGAAATGCTACAATAGATTCCAATGGATAACCCAAACAATTCCTCAAACAATCAATCTTTTTCTTAAGCACGTCTTTGGTCTGGTTTAGCACCGGTGGAGCTTGTTTGATCATACTTGATACGACATTGTAATCCAACCCAGCTTGCACAAGGCAATCAAACCTCTCCTGTAACTGATCCCCTCTTCCCCGGAACTTCTTCAAGGCTTTCGCCATCTCGTCTGAGTTTTCAACATAACCTAATCTCAACAAAAAAATTGTTTTGTCCAAAAATTTGCTTGGATTCTGAGAAGTTGCCTGTGCAATGCCAATGGTATTCGACTTAGACCCCAAACTGATCAACTTCAAAGGATCTTCCTTTATAATTTGACATAAATCATGCTCGTTAACTTTCAAATTTTTCAAGACAGTAGCAGGTGCTTTCAGCGAATGTGAACCAAGAAGAGGTAAGTGGGTAGTTACAATACTTGCAATTACTTCAGTTGCCATTCCTATCTCAAACAGGAAACACACTGCATCCCAAAGATTGTTTGTGCACTTTGCTGATAAAAATTGAGGATTTCTTAAGAACAAATCATATACTTCATTCATCTTAAGACCCAATTTGAGTAATCGGCCAACCAATATGTAGATCCTTTTCCCAGAACCTTCAAACAGTAATGCAGGATTCGCCTGAAACAAAATCTCCAACTCTGTCTCACCGTAACCCAATTCGGTAAGAAACCTCATTGTGTCAAACATTCTACTCCAATTATATGAGTTTTTGTCCAATAAATACCCTCCAATCCAGTCTTTTCCAAATCCCAATCCTTTCAAATTCTCAAGAACAGCAACAAAGTCGTTGTTTACGCTACCAACCAGAAGTGAAGGGCAACAACTCACCAACTTAATAACCGTTGACCTACCCAAACCTAACTCTTCATAAGCCCTCAACTTCATTGCCAATATCCCATCGTCATATCTAAATATCATATTTACTTCCTTATACATCTTGCCAATCTTACTCCGAGGAATGCCATAATCACAAAGAACATGAAAGTTATCAAGCAAGACATTATCATCCCCTAAATACATCAAGTTCCGGGGAAGAAGCGAAGCATATTCACATGGGGTCAAACCCAAACTCTCCAAGAAAGGTTCAAACTCATTAATGGGATTGTACCGAAAGAACTTGGATAAAGCCCGCGAAACATCTTGCTCATTCTCGAGCTTGGAGAGCAAGCCTTGAAGAAATTGTGGTGAGTTCTTGCTAATGTGCTCCGCGTCTGTGAAGTGGAATCCTCTAGTGCAATGCAAGTAATCAAAGAGGGCAGCTTGTGCCTCGGTTCTCGCAACACGGGAAATTCGGTTAGCCGTTAGAGAAATGGGAGAGTGAGCCGACTCAACAATAGTTACATTGGGATGACGGGCCGGTCCGGAACATCGAAAGCATCTTATTCTCATTGATAAAAAAGAGAGGTTATGCAATGTAGAGGGTTTTTGAGAAACAGGTGGGGAGAGATATATTTGGTGGAGTTGGGAAATCATGTTGGATATACAATATACCCTTTTGCTGATTCCACGAAATAGCATGGCAAATTGTGTAAATAATGAATTCTAGGTCAAAATATTTTGTGGGTCAGTTACATTTCTACTATATATGTACTCACACGAAGGTATATGCATGTGAATTGGGGGAATTTAAGGCCTATTCGTAGCTCACTATTTATGTGCTGGTCATTGATAGAATTTTGTGGGTATCTGAAATGAAAGAAAAACACCCAGAAACAAAGAAAACCAAGACAAGTTTCAGACCTTTGAAGCTTGATTTTAGGAGTGGAGGTCTCTCTTTGCTTATAAATTGGAAACGATGACCTGATGCCACTGTAACTGAGTGGGTGTATGGCCAGAGAAAGAGAGGGGTTTGGGCAGTAAACCCTAGGATGTTTTTAGTTGCTTGGTTCAGTTGTGCGGAGGAATGGAAGGGAAGCGAGGCTGATTTGGGGTTTGTTTTATTTAAGGCAGGAGTGTGTTTTTTAGGACACCTAAAAAAACCGAGCATAAAAATAACTTCTATTTAAACACCACTCGGCACTTATTTATCTATCTATTACTACTATAAAATGCAAAACAAAGCATTAAGACTCTTCTTCAACGAGCCTATCCACGTAGACAATTCTAAAAACAAGCATTTAATTTTTCTTTGCAACTAGCATGTCCACGTGGACAGTAAATTGAAACAAATTATAATACACGTCTCTCTCTCTCTCTCCTTGAACGAAATCACCTACATCCTTCGACGATTCCTTAACCTAGAATGTTGAGATCCTTTTTTCGGCTTCTCTCTGAACGAGACCCATCATCTCCATTAGACAAATGGTTTACAATTATTTTCTTTGATTTTCCTTCATTCTTCTTTTTTGTATTTAAACATCTGAGTGTACATGAAGGTTCTGTTTTAAACGAGTCATTTTGGATCTGCTTGTATATGCATATAAGAACGAACCGGTGGGCGAATTAAAGCAAGGCGACACAAGAGAAGAAGGCCAAAAAGAGGGAGGGTTTGGAGGTTTGGATAGGTTTTGATCTGCTCCGTCTATCTGATGCCGACGATATAGGTAACCCATCCCTACTACTACTATAACTACAATAATGAGAGTTCTTTTCCATTTTTGTTTTATCAACTCAGGATTTTTTTATACCCAAAATGTCACACTTTGGCTTTCGGGGTATGAATCAGTATATACATGGATGCGGTTGGGGAGTAAAAGTCCAATCTTTGAATTGGATCTCGAGCAGACCTCAAATGCGCTAACATGGTCTCCTATCTTGGATTTTCTTTTTTATATTTCTGATGATGACTCGATGTATGTGGGTGTATTTGGGATTTGTAGAATAAATCTAGCACTCTTATTGCATTTTGTAGGTTATGATTTTCATTTTTCAGGTAAACAGAGGTATTATTTTTAATGCATGGAGTGGATCAAGTGAATAGAGGTTAGTCTTCCTTTTTAGGCATTTTGTTGTTTTGATTGCAAAGTTTTTACAAATATCATAGAAAGAGAACTTTTTTTATTTGGGTTTGTGATCTGGGTAGTTTACATATACGCTCTATATTGTATAATATTAGATCTATATTTTTTTCTTTCACTCGATTTATGTTTTTTTGTAACTCGATTTGGGTTTTGGTCTTCACTGGTCATTTTTTTCAAACACCGGATCTAAATACATAACCGATATGCTGAGTCTTTTTCCCTAAAAACGATATGCCTTTTCTTTGTAAAAAATACGATCTGAATCTTTTAGAACTGGTTTTGTTTGTTTTAAATCGATCTCCTGAGTTTTGTAAACCGATCTATAATTTATTTTTTTCCTAAACTCGATTTATGTTTTATCTCAGTTTTTGTGTTTAAACAAAACCAATCTGGCGACGTCGACCTTTTCTGGCTTATGCACTGATATGGAGGATCTTAGACTTCTTAAACAAATCCACCTTCAAGTCTTCACTGTATATGAATTTTGTATACTATATCTAATTTTTTTTATAAAGTATCTGTTACTTTTTTATAAGGTATTTATTGATTTTGCTAAGCTATATGTGGAGAAAGAGATGAGTGAAAGAAACGCACCACAGAAAGACGTTACAGTAAAGAGAGGTTGAGTGCTGGCAACTTTGTACGTTTCCCAAGTAAAAGGAAAAAAGACTACATTTAGAATGATGAAGAATAAATGAACAAGATGAATAAAGGGAAAAAGTCATTATGCATACACACTGTCTATGAAAATTTTATTCAGAGCTTCTTATTTGATTTATGTAATGGGATTTTAATTATTGAACTTGTGGAATTAAAATTGTATATTAATTAGTTAGCCATTTTATTTTAATTATATTTTACGATGTTCACTATTTTATTATTTTTTAGTCAATGCATTAATCCACGGTATGTTAATTTGGCATATGAGATATTTTTGAAAATGAATTCTAAGCTTTTAATTAATTTTTTTTTCTTTTATTGTGATCGGTTTGGTATATCCAGTGGTTAGAAAATTGTGTCTTAGTTACACTAAGTGATCCAAAGGATGAAGTTTCAATGGAATGAGGCAAATAAAGTTTGATGGAATGAGACAAATCAAGTTATAACTAATTGTGGACACATTAGGTTAATGGTATTACAATCTCATGGTCAAGATATGTTGGTTATGTTGCAAGTTGATAAACAGACACATATCAATATCATTTCTATTTTGGGATAAGATTTTTCATTTGATAGAAAAAAAGAAGTCTTAAACTACATCTATTTCTACCTGAAACGGTTTATTCTTGATTGCACTTGGTAGGTTGTTTAAATATTGAAGTTTTGGTTTCTGATTTGATTTGGTTTTTAGTTGGGTATGTATTTTGGTTTGTATTTTTTCTTGGGTGGTTAATGGTGATTAATCCTTATCCCAATTTATTATTCTTGAATTACATGGTTATTTGGATTTCACTCAATATTAAATTAATATTTCCATTTTGTAGAATTGTTCAAGGACTTTATCATGGTCGTGTTTTCTAAGTAACAATTTACGTGAGAAATAACGATTACAATCGTCTAACTCGCGCATCGCGCGGGTTTACACCTAGTAAATTATAATAACTAGAGGGGGACATATTTTAAGGACACATTCAGAGACACATAATACGTGTTTATAAGTTATTAGTAAACACTTAAGTGAAGTGCAATTCATTTAGGACTGATTGATTGACATGAAATTTTTTTTTATAAAAAATAGTTATTTGGAATCATATTTTCTCTTGTAATATCTCGATTGCAAATACTTTATATAAGAACAATCATTATTCCAGTAGCAAGTGCTCCATCTCAAGCCTCTTTTTTATTAGAAAATATTTCTTATCCACCCACTAAAGAATTGATTTTCATGGAAAATAAAAAAAATTAAGACCAAAAACTCATATCTTGTTCCGCTCATTATTCAACTTCTCATCCAAATGAACTATTTTTCACGCATTTTCCATGTTTGCAATCAAACGCACCTTTAAAATATCTAGTAATGACACGTCTCCCCAAAGTATATCTCCGTATCATGACCTTTAAAATGTTTAGGTTTTTACAGTCTAGTCCCTTAACTGGACATTTTGAACGTTTTAACCGGGTCAGACAAATTTTAAACGATTAGGTATATATAAATATCTTCTACGACATTTCATTCATTTTGTTATCATTGACATAATTAGCGATTGGCATCATTTCCAATTAGCTAGGATATTCTCTTTCTTCCTTCCGCTTTTGTTAAACAGGTTCGTTCTCTCCAATAACTTAGGGACTTATGATTTCTTTTCACTTCTGTTCAACCAGTTTTGTTCGCTCAAAGAAAAAAGTTATCATTTTGTTTGAAGAAATCAATTATTTTCTCTTTGTTTAACCTGGATTATCCTTTGCATTAATTCAATCATTTGTAAGTTTATACCTGTTATAAAGAAATGTTTTGCATGTCGATCAATTAAAATAGGTTGATGTATTTCCTTTGCATTAGTTCGATTATTTGTAACTTTATACATGTTATGAAGAAATGTTTTGAATGTCGATCAATTAAAATAGGTTGATATATTTATTTTCAATTAATCAAATCATTGTAATTGTGTAAATCATGTGCTGAATTTAAACAATTAAATCATTCATTCAATATTTGAGATAATTCAACACATGATTTACACAATTACAATGATTTGATTAATTGACTCAAAAATCGAATGAATTATTTGATTTTTTTATATATAAATTTATTATAATTTTATATGAATATATTTTGACCTTGTGTTTTGATTTTGTAACAAGTTGTGTATGTATATGTTTTGATTGTGTGTTCATGTGTGTGTACTTTATGTATATACATGTTCATGTATATACCTCAAAGGATCATTGCAATAAAATACACGCAATTTGATATAAAGTACACGTGAATGTTGAACTTGATTAATTCTCATTTTTTTCTTTTGACATTAATTTTACAAAATGTTAATGTGTGTTTACTTTGTTACTTTTGACTCATTACTTAATAAACTTGTCATGTATTAGATGGGCATGTGTTTGTGGGTTCGCATCAGCAACATTCACCAACTTTGATGTTTTACAATAGTAAAATACTTAGTATATACATGAGCAGAAAATTACAGTAAAGTACACGCAATTTGATCTAAAGCACACGTGATTATGTAATGATTAATTCTTATTTATTTTTTGACATTAATTCTTCATAATGTTAATGTGCATTTACTTTGTTACTCTTGACTCAGGCGTAATAGAGAAGTCATGTATGTGTTGGCTATATGTTTGTTAATGCAAAGGATAAGACAACGGCATTGTGACACCCCGCTTAAAATAATAACGAGTGGCCAGCCCTACACTAAAATAATTAGGAATCCCAAGTGGATCATTCTCAGCATCTACTGACGATTCAAAAATAAACACGGCTAACTACCCACTACCACAAAAAGAGGGTATCAAAAAATTTCAAAACATTTATTTTCATTACTAAAACAAACTATACAACAACTAACCAACAACATAACTATATATGATAAGAGACACACGCATGCTCAAATGATATAAAAGAGTACAACACAATGTACAAAATAAAATACCCGAATATACTGTCGGGTCACAGACAATACAATACTCTGAGAGAGAAAATATAAAAGTGCTACTCTACAATATTTGGGTATAAACCCGATACAAAAACTGAATCCTGATCTAGATACACGAAAGATAGGAAACGACTATAACAAAATACCGCAACAGTCCGCCACTGCCACAGCTCCACGAATACACTAGATGGATAACATCAATGGCGTCCTTGCAGAGGAACACCTAGAATAATACAATATATATACAACGCAAGAGAAAATATAAACGGGTCAGAGCCCGAGGTGTGAAAAACATTTATAGCAAGTGCATTAAAATTCATAATAATTATAAATACATTATAACATGATTAAAGTGGAGTCGCACTCTCCATAAAATTCAACTCACCTCTCAACTAAAGCGCGCAACTAAACGTATGCACATGATCTTCAAATAATTTCCCAAATCTATCTAGGGGCAAAGTATTCTAACTTACTCTCAATTCATACTCATGTAAAATCATTCTAAATCATATCTCTCAACTTCAAATATTACCACTCTCAAATATTCGCCCACTTTCTAAACATATAAAATATACATAAACATTCTCTTTTACTAGAATTTCTCATATTCTAGTTATTGACATAAATATATATATATATATATAAATATATATATGAGTTAATAGAATCTAAATGCTAAGGACTAAACTTCCCTCAATTCTCAATACTGCACTGTGTTTCGTGCGTGGGACGTCTCGCAAGCGAAATCCAAAACAGGAACCCCCCCCGATACACTACTCCTTGGCATTATTGATTATCAAGATTCATTATGCCCTCAATGCATGACGCGTATAACCCAAATTATCTTATACTATAAATGATTTCATTAATTATTCTCAATTCTGAACAGTGCACGGCGTTTCGTGCGTGGGACGTCTCGCAAGCGAAATCCAAACAAGGAACCCCCCCGATACACTACTCCGATGCACTGTTGATTGTCGAGATACATACTAATATATAATTATGAGCACTAGGAAATAAATTCTCCCCACTCCCAACATTGCGCCGCGTTTCGTGCGTGGGACGTCTCGCAAGCGAAATCCAAACAAGGAACCCCCCGGATACACTACTCCTTGGCAATGTTGACCGTTGAGGTCCATTATGCCCTCGATACCCAAAGTACTATATATATACTCATAATAATTATCTAATCTTCATTTTCACTTTAATATCTTCATCACAATATAGTCCGGATAAAATCTCCCGGAATGAGATTCAATCAATCTTTTTATATCTCTTTACTCTATAGATAATTATGATATCACATAATCATATACAATTAATATACTATCTACCCAAGTATAATAATAACCATCCCAGCGAGCTATAACTCAAGGATGCAGGTTTTCAATGCTATCATCTACCAGGGAATCACTCACATATCATCCTGGGTACCAACGGTCGGAATCTCACACCGCCTTGGCAAAAACCATATCACAACGTACGGGAAGCGGTCATAGTTCCTCCCCAGAAATGAGACGAAACATACCCACCACGTCTTACCCCTAATAAAAACAATCACACAATAATAATGGACGATATGACCTGGGGACTATACGCACCCTGCTCCTCAAGCCAGGGGCCTCACCCATATCGCGCAACTTCCTAGGATAGCATAGAGGGGGTATGCTTCACATGTATATATATATCATTCACAGAAGATATACATAGATCATCACATCATATAAATGTATACCATCACACAAGGTATATATATGTATATCACACTATTTACATACTCTTATTACGCTCTTAGGCGTAAATGAAATAATATCATTATTTAGTATATTTTACTCTCGATATATTATGCGTCAATAATTCACACAACTTCTCCACTTAGTATACAGTATACTATTTCTCACTTGAGATTCGCACATCACTTCTATTTATATGAATCGTCTCTCAATTCTATTTACGTTGAGGATATTCTCTATATCCTAATGCACCTCGATCAGTATTTATCATTTATATGAAACATCTCCCAAATCAATTTACGTTAAGGATACTCTCTCTAGATCCGTATGCACATCTATCATCATTTATTATTTATATGAAACATCTCCCAATTTAATTTATATTAAGGATATTCTCTATATCCGTATGCACATCGATTAGCAGTTACTATTCTCAATCCATAATTATCTCCAAGTATAATTCTCAATGATAGTGGGCTTCCCCACTAGTCGATGCGATACTTTCCAATCGTTATTTTCTCGAATTAAGTCAATATGACTTCAATAATTTGTCATAAGGGAAACTCCCCAAAAGTCTCCAAAACATGCTCCTCATAACTCATATAGAGAGTCCCAATCGGTAAACTCGAACGATCCCGGATAAAACTCACTCTAGAAGAACTCTCCTAAAACATACTTATTTCCGAATCGATTCGGGCCAAATCCGAATCGATTCGGCCCTGCGAATTGATTCACCCCTCATGAGAATCGATTCAGTCCAAAGGATCTGGGATTCTGTCTCAGGCCGAATCGATTCGGTCACTCAGACCTGGGCACCTGCAACTTTTGGAATTGATTCGATAAGGGACTGAATCGATTCGGCCTATCAGAAGTCACGAAATAGCTACTTTTCTCAAAGCCAAAAATCCCAAAAATCATATATATCATCTTCTCTTCATTTCTCTTTAACCCAAACATATATATAACATCAAGATTCATAATATAACTCAACCCTACTAATTTATAACCCCAAATCCTTTATATACACAACAAATCTAAGATTTTGCCCAAAAACTAGGTTTTAACATTTTAAACCCCAAATCTATAATTTTGTCCACGAATCATGAAATAAATGATACACAATAATTATTTAGCAAGTTTAATCACTTGCCTCAAATTTGTAGAGTCTGATTCGTCCTCGAGATTGCGTAATGGCCAAAAATCCCAACTCTCTCTCTTTCTCTTCTTCTCTCTCTTTGTCTCTTTCTTTCTCTTTCTCTATAATGAGATTTTATCTCCCGTAGGCTTAATAAGCCTTAACTCCAAAAATACACAACTTTAAATGATAATACACGCTTTAAATGACCCGGTCACTCTAATTCGAGCCAAACGAACTAAAAACATTTTGGAACCTAAATAAGCCCGTAGTACAGTCATTTTAACTATCTCGGCCCTTCTGAAAACAACCGCACCCTCAGAATCATCATTCGAAACACTTTCTAACATCTTCAAGTTTTGACCTCAATGCCAATATAATAATTCTCCAATTAAAATAATATTTATTTCTTCCAAAACAAATAAATTATTATCCCAAAAAACCTCGGGGTATTACAGACATTAATTAAACTTAAGCTTTAACAAAACTATTTTTCTATTTTAATTTAATGTAGGTGATAATGGAAAGTTATCGGATTGCCCGGTGTTGTTATTTGGATAATATAGCTTGCATTGAAATTTTTGAAGACAACTCATTAGATTTCATATGCAATGAGTTATGTAGCAGGTTTATGGATTTGAGAGCTGGATCTTTTTCATTAAAGTACAACTTTGGTGATGAAAGTCGATTCATGTTGGTTTGTGACAAAGATGTTCGTTGTATGTTGCGGTCTCAAGTGATTCTCAAAGCTGATTTTATTTGGATATATGTCCTTGATTCAATAGATTTGGCGATTAGTTCAATTCATGAAATGGTTGAATGTACATATAGAATTCGTGAAACGGTTTACCGCAGTAATACAAGTTGTGAGAAGGTTGAATGCAGTGGTACAAGCATAGAAAGGGTAGACTATATATCATCATCCACTGCGATTGATATTAGTACTGGAGTAGAATTGATGTTTATATCGGAGGTGAGGAGTCGAGTACGTCAAAAGTTTATCTCTTTAATGATTGGAAGACATAAATTAATCTTTTTTTTATAACCCTGAACTTCCACACGAACGAGCCCTTTGGAATCCCCTATGCAAGCTAAACAGGGGGGTGCTAGTGCCAGACCCACCCAAACACACACCCCAATTAAATTCTGGTATCCTTTTGGGGAATCGAACTCGAGACTGTGCGCCTAACCCACACAATCTGAACTCGTCCCTTAATGCTGGAGCAACAAAAGTGGATCAATTGAGGTTGGTTTCAAGAGCAGTGTTTTAAGAAGGTGTGGTTGAGTTTCGTGATAAGTTATGAAAGTATGTTGTTGAGATTGGTTTCAAGTATATATATTTGAAGAATGATAAAACTCGAGTGACAGCAGAGTGTTCGAAAAGGAGTACAGAGAATTGCATGTGGCGAGTTCATGCCTCATTATCCCATTCATGCATCACGTTTGTCTTTTCATCATAAAATCCTTATAATACCCAAGGTACAACCTACTAATGTATTATAATCAAACCTAGAATGTGTCTAAATCCAAATTGATTCAATACGACAATCATAACATAAAAAATGCATATTATACTGTGATAGAGCAAGATATATATATTGCCTCTTAAAGGGTCTTGAAGGTTACTGCTTGATTCTTCCTCTTAAAATATCTTAGTTCTTCCTTAAAGGTTCTAGTTTGTGTTTTAGCGTTGAAGTGAATAACTAATGAGGGTTACGGTCATTTAAATACCCTTAATCTCGTAGGTTTATAATAGGTTTAATTTTGGACCCCCCATATGAGCCCAAAAATGTTGCCCAGACTAACCCATAACTTAGCCAAAAAGGTATACCTATCCATAAGGCCCATTTTAGTACACTAAAGATACCTCCCCGGGCCTCTGTAAGATTATAAAGTTAACTCTAAAGATAATACCACACAATATAAAAGTAAAATACACGACTTACAAATTTTATTACTTAACTAAACGTAACTAATTCCATCAATTAATCTATTTATAACATCCAATCTAAATGTCACACAACATGTAAATTTAAATGAGAAATAAATTCGAATCATATTATTACAATTTCACACAAGTAATAATATTCAAATTTAATAATCTATTCCCAGTTTAACAATAAGTATTTTAATTTAATAATAAATAATTCCAAATAATATACAAGGTATTGCATTCTTCCGCCCTAATAAAGGAATTGCGTCCTTGAAATTCAATATGGACATGACTAGAAGAGTTATGTATATATCTCCAGCACGTCACTCTCCCTCTCCCATTCAGACTCTGCATCATTGTGATTCCCCATTCGACGTACACTAAGGAATAACCTTGGAGCGAAGAATCATCTCCATACGATAAAAAACACCAATCGATTTCTTCTCGTAGCTCACGTCCGGCTGAAGTTATATCCCATCGAGATCAATTTGCGGTTACACCAAGTAGTTTCTAAGGAATATACACATCATAAAGATATGGAATGCATCGTGCACCTATTATAGGTGATTCGATAACGCCAAATGATACGCAACTGGTCCTATACGGTCGATAGTGGTGAAAGGCCCCACATATTGGGGAGCCAGCTTCCCCTTATTTTTGAACTTTATCACTCCTTTTATGAGAGACACCTTAAGTAAAACCTGATACCCAACTGCGAACTATAGATGCATCAGTCTCATGACTGCATGACTGCATGACTCTTCTACCTATTTTAAGGAACCTCAACCTATCCCTGATAAGTGTCACCTTCTCTAAGTTGCTTGAATGAAATCTGGTCTAAGAAACTTGTTCTCCTCCACTTCCATATAACAAACAAGAGAATGGCAAGGCTGTGATGCCCCGCCTAATAAAATACCGGGTGATCAGTACAATATCAAATTAAACAGGAATCTCTTATGGTTCATTTTAAGCATCACTGTCGTTAAGTCATTAATTACTAACCACCTAGCGTTTCATTAAGCTAATGCCAAATTCTATCTTTATTAATCCAACCCAACCAACACACTAGGAAAGCAAATTAGGTATAACAAGAAAGAAACTAAACATACCACAAAGTAAGTACAAGAGTTTGTCGAACAACGTCGACTACAAGCCATCCACAAGTGCAAGCATAAAAGTATATCGATACATGCCAAGACTGAATATAAAGGTACAACCAAAAAAGTCCCTATCTAGAGATATAATGATATAAGCGTCTACATAAAGATCCCGCAACAATCCACATAAGCTGCAACTGCGTACCCTGTAGTAAGAATCAGGCCTGGCGCCCCTATGTTAGGACACCTAAAAGGTTTTTGAAAATATTTTATAGCAAGGATTACAACCCAAAACATTTGAAAATATTTAGCAGGTGTATTTAAATGCAAGAAATGAAAATGCAAATGTTCTCCATATTTAAATTAATGTCACACACTCACTTGAGTTTACCTTACCCCTCAACTAATGTGCATGCCAAACGAATTATACATAATACAACTAGCCACTCTCCCCGTAACTAGCCTTGCCCCAAAATTTTGTACTAATCGCCTCACTATAATAACCCAAGTGAATATAGTACGATTTTATGAGTTATTATACACATTAGCATTCATGAAGCTCCATTTCTCATTTTAAATCATATATCATTCCCATAAGATATGTTAACTATACATTTCACACCATGTATATATATAAATTCCCGTATATAATTTTGCACTATATGTACGTATCATATCTCAACATTCACATATATGTCGAATAAATGCTTAGGAGGCGACTATAGTTCCCCCCTAAAGTGTCCGCTCCATACCGTAATGGTCCCACCCCTAATATAGGGACGCTATGGCCTGGGGAATATACTTACCCTGCATTCTCTAGTCAGGGGACTCACACCCACATCGCACAACCTCCTATGATAGCAATAATATTGGTATGGCTTTACTATATTTAAATTATTCAGACAAATATATATATATATATATCATATATGTACTACACATCGATATATATATATATAGAAATCCAGGCTATCGGAGTATTATGCCCACACCCAAGCCTAAAACATTTAAGTCTATGGTCTGATTTCATTTTAATTAATTACACACTAATTAATTCCCATTATTTTGGCGTAACCCTTTCAAGTATACCCGAACTCTCTATCTCTCAACCCGAAATTCTATAGTTTTAATCCACCTTTCAATTTCATGCAATCAAGTCTAATCACTTAAACAACAAGATTACAATATGTTAAATCATGAACTTACATATCCAATTTCATGAAATCAAGTCTAATAAATTTCAAGGTTAGGTATTCTCAAATTAAACCCTAATTCATTACTGAATTTCATAATTTAGTTAGGGTAGGGACTGTAAATTTCCAATACTAAACGTCTGAACCAGAGGAATTGCATAAATCTGGTAAACATCAGAGATGGTTCAAATGAAGAGCCCTCTGGTTTGAACGACAATGGATCTCGTTCGAACGAAATACCATGTCGTTCGAACGACCTTGGTATTTATTCTCTCTCTCTCTCTCTCTCTCTCTCTCTCTCTTATCATCAAAACCCAATCCTCCATTAACAAGTTTTCTACCTCTGTTCTGAACAGGTTTTTGCATTAAAACGTCCCAAACTCATCCTAAGCCCATTCTTTTGTTATCATAAATCTAGCCTTAACAATTTAATAAATTCAATCATCAAATTCATCAATTCTACAAACCCCTACAGATTTATAACTCTCATTAAAAGGAAATACCCAAATTTCTTAAGAACAAACCCTAGAATTTAATTGGATTCCACCTCTTTTAATATGAAAAGATAGATGCAATTTAATAATCACAATTTAAACCACTTGCCTCAAAAATGAAGATCTAGGGCCTTGAATGAAGGATTTGAATTACAATTGAAACAATATCTCTAAGATTTCCAAGTTCCTTTTCTCTTTGGCTCTCCCTTTAGCTTTCCCTCTTTTAGTCTTCTAATGTGATTTAATGTTGCCTAACCTTTACACATTTGGGGTTAAAAACCCTATTCACATTTTTGGGCCTTATAAAAAGGGTCCATGCTCTCTTTATGGAGCTCATATATGTCTAATTAGGCCTCAATACCCATTATATACATATAACCACTCATTTCGGGCTATTTCGACCCTACTGGACTCAACCGCGTGCTTAAAATCGCCATAAAAAATAAGTTTCTAAAATTAACTCTCACCCCTCAACTTATTTAAATAAATTCACTTTTAAATATTCCCATTAATTAATTCTCAATAATTTATAAATTACTAATTACCGAATTAATTATTAAAATAATAACCTAGAAATTACGAGATGTTAAATACTTCCCCCCTTACAAAGAAATTTCGTCCCCGAAATTCAGACGTACCTGTAGTAAATAGCTCTAGATACTGTTCACGTTTGTCTCCCTCACACTCCCAAGTGGACTCGTCGGCACTATGATGACCATACTGAACCCGGACAAGCGGTACTACTTTGGATCGTAACTTGTGCTCACTACGATCTAATATTGCTACTGGCCTCTCCTCGTAAGAAATATCGCGCTGCAAATCTATCTCCTCAAGTGGAACATGCCAAAACGCCCTTGGACTACTCTTATATTTCTTCAACGATGCCACATAAAATACATCGTGGATACACTGAAGATGATCGGGCAAATCGAAACGGTATGCTACTGGTCCAACTCTTTCAATAATGGGGAAAGGGCCCACATACCTTGGCTCTAACTTCCCCATTTTACCAATTCTCATCAGCCCTTTCATAGGGGATACCCGCACTAACACCTGATCACCGATCTCTAACTGTACATGCTTCTGATTCGCATCCACGTAGCTCTTTTATCTATCTTTGGCTATACAGATACGCCCTCGAATTAACTCAATCTTAGCGGACGTATCCCGAATCATCTCCGGCCCCAAAAGTTTGTTGTCCTCCACCTCCAACCAACAAGTTGGTGAGATATAAGGCCTACCGTACAACGCCTCAAATGGGGCCATGCCTATGGTAAATTGGTACGAGTTGTTATATACGAACTCCACCAAAGGAATGTACTGCTCCCAACCTCCCCCAAAATCAAGAATGCACATCCGTAGCATATCTTCGAGCAACTGATCCACCCTCTCTATTTGCCCCATCTGTATGGGGGTGATAGGCAGTACTCAACCTCAACTCGGTGCCCATAGCCTCCTCGAGGCTTTGCTAAAAATGCGATACAAAAATCTTATCTCTATCGGACACTATATCGTTCAAGATCCCTTGCAATTTGACTATCTCTGCGATGAATAGTCTCGCATACTGTAAAGTCTCAAAATCCGTACGGACCAGCAGAAAGTGGTCCACCTTGGTCAAACGGTCCATTATGACCTATATGGAATCGTGCCCTCTCTGTGAAATAGGTAACCTTGTAATGAAGTCCATAGAGATTCTCTCCCACTTCCACACCGGGATCTTAAGTGGCTGCAACACCCCCGATGATTTTTGGTGATCTACCTTCATAAGCTGACATGTGGCACACTTCGAGACGAACTCCACATTGTCTCATTTCATCCCTGTCCACCAGTATTGCCTTCTCATGTCTTAGTACATTTTTCCCCCCGGGATATACCGCAAACTTAGAGCCATGAGCCTCCATCAACACGGCGTGTCTCAAATCTCCGTCCTCTGGCATAACTAACCTCCCATTAAATCATAACCCACCTTCGAAGCTAATAGAGTAGGAATTCGCACACCCTGCTAGAAACTGTTTCACCCTGTCCTGGCACAAAGGATCATCCGTCTGAGCCCGTAAAACCCGCATAACAATATCGGGTGTGACTGTAAAAACCGTCATACATGCCCTGGCGACCTTATTATCGTGCCTAAGTTCTTTCCATTTCGCCTTCCAAGCTGCCGCAAAATCTTCCTTGGGTCATCGGCTCAACGCATCCGTAACTACATTGGCCTTCCCAGGATGATTTTGAATATCAAACTGATAATCCTTCACGAACTCCAACCACCTCCTTTGCCTCATGTTCAATTCTCTTTAAGTAAATAAATATTGGAGTGATTTATGGTCCGTGAACAAGGTGAACATCTCCCCTAAAAGGTAATGTCTCCAAATCCTTAAGGTAAAAACCACCGTGGCCAACTCTATATCATGGGTGGGGTAATTCCACTCGTGGGGCTTTAGCTTTCGGGATGCATAAGCTATAGCCTGCTCTTCTTATTGCAACACACCCCCTAGTCCCTGTAAGAACGCATCAGTATAACTCGATAATCCACTCCTGCTTTCGGTAACGCTAAAATGGGGGCCGATGTTAGCTTGTCCTTCAACTCGTCGAACGCCAACTGACACTGATCGCTCCATATAAAAGGTACCCCTTTTCGAGTCAAATTGGTCAATGGCCCTGCTATCTTGGATAACCCTCTGATGAAACCGCGGTAATACCCAGCTAACCCCAAAAAGCTCCTGATTTTAGTTGGTGTCGTGGGCTGACCCCACTCCCTCACCACTGACACCTTGCTTGGGTCCACGAAAATCCCCTGTTTCGACACAGTATGGCCCACGAACTTCACTTCTCAAAGACAAAACCCACATTTCTCATACTTGGCGTATAGTTGGTGATCCCGCAACGTCTTCAAGACCATATGGAGATGCTCGGCATGCTCCTCCTCTGTGCAAAAATAGACCAAAATGTCATCTATGAACACTATAACAAACTGATCGAGAAAATATCTAAAAACTCAATTCATAAGGTCCATGAATACCTCCGGTGCATTGGTGAATCCGAATGGCATCACCAAAACTCATAAGAACCATACCGCGATAGAAAAGAAGTTTTTGGGACGTCTTCCTCCTGAATCCTTAACTGATGGTACCCCGATCGTAAATCTATTTTGGAGAAGAATGTTGACCCTCATAACTAATCAAAAAGATCATCAATCCTAGGCAGTGGATACTTGTTTCGGATCGTCACCTTATTCAACTCCCGATAATCAACATATAAACGGAATGATCCGTCTCTCTTCTTCACAGATAACACGGGAGCACCTCATGGCGATGTGGTCCGCCGAATAAATCCCTGACCTAAGAGTTACTTAATTTGTTCTCTCAATTCACGCATTTTTGAAGGGGCCATACGATAAGGAGCTTGGGATATTGGCCTATCGGCCTAGTACCCGACGCTAGATCAATGACGAATTCAATCTCCCAACTGGGTGACAACACTGGTATGTCCTAAAATACATCCTCAAAGTCCCTCACTATCAGAATTGAGCGTATCGAAATCACCACCTCCTGTGAGATCTCCTCCTCAAGGTAATATAAATGAGTGCGCGATCCTCCTTCTGGAAGGGGCATCGCCACTAAAATATTTCCTGCACTAGGATACCGAACACTATGGCTCTCTCATAACAATCAACCATCGATCTATAACCAGTTAGCCAATATCTACCCAAGATCACATTATAGCTCTCCAAATCCAAAACCAAGAGATCCGCCGTAAAACTCAAACCCCCAATCACAACGTCTACCCCCTTACAAATAGAGTGAATAAGAGATCCACCCCCTATAGATTATTCCACACACATGAGTAGACTATCGGTTGTGTCTAGTAACCCAACCACTCTAGCAAAATGGGTCATAACAAAAGAATGTGATGCACCAGTATCAAAAAGAATTCTACCAACATGACTATGGATAGGTAACGTACCCTCAACTTTCGGCGGTGAGGGTGGTGCGGGAGGGATCGAAACATCTCAGACGTTATACATACGTCCATACTACAATTGTCCTAACTTCTGCTGAATCGGGGGAGTTGGTGCTGCCTGAGGTCCCTGTGCCTGATATCCCTGTGGAGCACCATGCTGTTGGCCCCTATCTCTTCGCGGAAAATCTCTCCTGAGGTGGTCTGCCTGAACACAAATAAAATAGCATTTCTGACCATTTCCCTGATACTGACCCTGCTGGCCCTGACGCTACGGTCACTGAGGTTGGCCCTGGCGAAGATGCCCCGGCTGTTAGCCCTGTTGGCCATCCCCATTGTTCCCCTAGACCTGAGGAACCTGTTGTTGATTTGGGCCCTGCTAGCCCTGCCTAAACCCCTGTCCTCCAAATCAAAATCTCTTGGCGATATTCCCCTAATAGGTATCCTGCCCCTGTTGTGCACCACTCGAAGAACCTCCATTAGCCTTGCCCTGCTGGCTCGGCTCCCCATCCTCTTGCTTCCCTTAAGATGGAAGCGATGATCCTGGCAACTAAGGAGGGACGCATTAGCAAGTTCGTGTAAGTCACAAGAGTCGAATTCCCTATCAGATGTTACATAATCCTTCAAGCTAACCCATCAACAAACATCGTCTTCTTCCTTTCCTCGTTGCTCACCTTATCTGGCACAAGTGTGGCTAGAAAAGTGAACTCCTCCTCGTACTTGGCAACCGATCTATCCCCCTGAGCCACCTCCCTCAGCCTCCTTCTCATCTCAGTCTCAATGGCCGGAGGAAAGTATTTGTGGTCAAACCGCATATAAAAATCTGCCACAGTCATATAATCTCTCTCTGTAATGGTAGTAGTGGACTCCCACCACTGCAAGGCGGCACCCGTCAATATAAATGTATCGAGCATCTATCACTAAATCTCACTACAGTCTACCATACGTAAGTGCCTCTGCATGTAACGTCTCCACTGATCGACTGCCATCACATCCGTAGTTCCCTGAAACTCCGGGGGTTGGCCTTTTTGGAAGGCCTCCTTAATCCTCTACCACTCAGTCGGTCCCGGATGGACCTGGCCTGCAGGAGCCACATGCTGCGATGGATGCTGCTGGGGAAAATGTGATGCCATAGCGGTCATGGCAGCATTAACCGCCTGAGCTACTATGCCAGCTACCTGCTCAATAGAAACAAATCCTTGTAACGGTTGGGGCTGCGGCACATCTGGCACCTGGGCAGCCTCACCCGGTCCTCCATGGACGACTTCCCTCCTAGGTCTCCCTCGCTCTCTCCTGTGAGTCATCTGAAACGTAGAACGAGTTGTATTAGTTCAAAATTAATATAAATCTTGAAATAACAGAAGAGCGATAACCAATAAACATAACCTGAGTCAACAGTCCTAACAAATGGGCTCTGTGCCAAAGAACGCAACGCTGAAACTAAAGTAAGTTGTACATATCCTAGGGACACTAGAACCTGATGCTGTGACACCCCGCCTAGGAAAATATCGGTGATTAGTTCTATATCAAATTAAATAGGAATCTCATTTGGTTCATTCTTAGCATCATTGTCAATAAGTCATTAATTACTAACCACCTAGTCTTTCATTAAACTGATGCCAAATTTTATCTTTATTAATCCAACCCAACCAGCATACTAGGAAAGCAAATTAACTAAAACAAGAAAGAAACTAAACATGCCATAAAGTAACTACAAGAGTTTATCGAACAACATCGACTACAAGCCATCCACAAGTGCAAGCATAAAAGTATACCGATACATGCAAAGACTGAATTTAAAGGTACAGTCGAAAAAGTCTCTATCTAGAGATAGAATTATAGAAGCATCTACATAAAGATCCCGCAGCAATCCACATAAGCTGCAGTTGCGCACCCTTTAGTAAGAATCAGACCTTGCGCCCCTGTGGTAGGACACCTAAAAGGTTTTTGAAAATATTTTATAGCAAGGGTTAGAACCCACAACATTTGAAAATATTTAGCAAGTGTATTTAAATGCAAGAAATGAAAATGCAAATGCTCTCCGTATTTAAATTAGTATCGCGCACTCACTTGAGTTTACATCACCCCTCAACTAATGTGCACGCTTGACGAATTATACATAATACACCTAGCCACTCTCCCCTTAACTAGCCTTGTCCCAAAATTTTGTACTAATCGCCTCACTATAATACCCCAAGTGAATATAGTACGTTTCTATGAGTTATTATACACATTAACATTCATGAAGCTCCATTTCTCACTTTAAATCATATATCATTCCCACAATATATATTAACTATACATTTCACACCATGTATATATATAAATTACCGTATATAATTCTTCACTATATGTACGTATCGTATCTCAACATTCACACATATGTCGGATATAAATGCTATCATAAAACTCTTAGGAGGCGACCATAGCTCCCCACGAAAGTGTCTGATCCATATCGTCACAGTCCCACCCCTAATATACGAGCGCTATGGCCTTGGAAATATACTCACCCTGCATTCGCTAGTCAGGGGACTCACTCATATCGCACAACCTCCTATGATAGCATGAATATTGGTATGGATTTACTATATATATTATTCACGCAAATATATTTAAATCATATATGTACTACACATCGACATATATATAGAAATCCAGGCTATCAGAGTATTATGCCCATACCCATGCCTAAAACATTTAAGTCTATAGTATGACTTCATTTTAATTAATTACACACTAATTAATTCCCATTATTTTGGCGTAACCCTTTCAAGTATACCCGGAATCTCTATCTCTCGGCCCGAAATTAAATAGTTTCAATCCACCCTTTAATTTCATACGATCAAGTCTAATCACTTAAACAACAAGATTATAATATGTTAAATCATGAACTTACATCTCCAATTTCATGAAATCAAGTCTAATAAATTTCAAGGTTAGGTATTATCAAATTAAACCCTAATTCAATACTCAATTTCATAATTTAGTTAGGGCATGAACTGTAAATTTTCAACACAACAGAATTGAATCAGGGGAATTACAGAAATCTGGCAAACATCAGAGATGGTTCGAATGAAGAGCCCTGTCGCTCGAACGATAGTGGATCATGTTCAAACAAAACACCATGTCGTTCGAACGACCTTAGTATTTATTCTCTCTTTCTCTTCTGATCAAAACCCAGTCCACCATTAACAAGTTTTCTACCTCTGTTCTGAACAGGGTTCTGCATTAAAACGTCCCCAAACTCATCCTAAGTCCATTCTTTTGTTATCACAAATCTAGCTCCAATAATTCAATCAATTCAATCATCAGATTCATCAATTCTACAAACCCCTACAGACTTATAACTCTCATTAAAAGGAAATCCCCAAATTGCTCAAAAAGAAACCCTAGAATTTAATTGGATTCCACCTCTTTTAATATGAAAAGATAGATGCAATTTAATAAACACAATTTAAACGAGTTTCCTAAAAAATGAAGATCTAGGGCTTTGAATGAAGGTGTTAAATTGCAATTGAAACAATCTCTCCAAGATTCTCAAGTTCTTTTTCTCTTTAGCTCTCCCTTTGACTTTACCCTTTTTAGTCTTCTAATGTGATTTAATGTTGCCTAACTTTACACATTTGGGGTTAAAAACACTATTCACATTTTTGGTCCTATGGACCTTATAAAAAGGGTTCATACTCTCTTTATGGAGCTCACATATGTCTAATTAGGCTCAGTTACCCATTATATGCATATAACCACTCATTTCGGGATATTTCGACCCTACCGGACTCAACCGCGCGCTTAAAATCGCCATCAAGAATAAGTTTCTAAAATTAACTCTCACTCGTTAACTTATTTAAATATACTCTCTTTTAAATATTCCCATTGATTAATTCTCAATAATTTATTATTTACTAATTACCGAATTAATTAATTAAAATAATATCCCAGAAATTACGAGGTGTTACAAAGGCCTCCCATACAATGCCTCAAATAGTGTTAGGGCAATCGTCTATTGATGACTGTAGTTGTAAGAAACTCCACCAATGGTAAATATTGCTCCCAAGTACCCTTAAAGTCAATAAAGCAACCCTGTAACATATCTTCCAATACCTGGTTCACCCGCTCAATCTGTCCGTTTGTTTGTGAGGGATACGAGGTACTCAACCCCAACCCAATATCCATTGCCTATTGGAAACTGTACCAAAAATAGGACACAAAGATTTTTCAATATCAGAGACAATGTCGAGTGGGACACCATAAAGTCTCACAATCTCTGATGTGAAAAGATATGTGTGTTACTCTAAAGTGAAATTCGTCTGAACTGCAAGAAAATAAGCTACCTTAGTTATATAGTCCACGATCACCTATATGACACGGCACCAAAATGTGCTATTAGTAATACACTATTACTAATAGTATTATACCGTTGCTATTTCTTACAACAATTTACCATTATCAATATAATATATATGTTACTAGTTTTAATTCACTATTTTAAATGAGAAAATAAAAAATGATCTGTGACATTTTACCTCCCAACAAAACGGAAAGCCCCAAAAGGTAACTCGTATACTCCCAAATGAAAATCCCCAACACTCAAACTCTACAATGAAATATGGGTCCATCTGGTACAAAAGCGGGAAAATGAGTCAAGTGGAAAAAAATTCAATGACAAAATTCGCCATGGAAAAATTAGTGAGGGCAAATCCTATAATTTGCCATATAAGACATTTTAATATGATTAATTTTTCAAGTGGAAAAATTTGGTCGTTTGATAGCATTAATGCAAAACAAAAAAAGTTAACAAAAACAGTTTTTAATGAAAAAACAGTTTTTTATAAAATAAAAGCAGTTTTAACAAAAAAAAGTTTATAACAAAAAAAAAAGTTTTATAAGAAGAATAGTTTTTAACAAAAAGAAAAAGGTTTTAACAAAAAAAATTGTTTTAATGAAAAAAACAGTTTGAAAGGAAAAAAAATAATTAAAAAATATTCTTAATAATTAAAAAAAATAACAAAAATAAAACAAATATTTTTTAAGAAAAATAAATTTAACGAAAAAAATTAATAAAAAATTGTTCTAAAGTAAAAAAAAATAGTTTCTTTCAAAAAATATTTTATAACAAAATAAAAAAAGTTTTAACAAACAAAAAAATATGTCTAAAAAACTATTTTTACCAAAATAAAAATAAATTTTAAAGGGGAAAACAGTTTTTTTAAGGAAAACATTTTTTAACAAAAGAAAAGAGTTTAAACAAAAAAACAGTATTAATGAAAAAATAATTTCTCTAAAAAATGTTTTTAACAAAATAAAACAATTTTAACAAACAAAAAACAGTTTAAAAAAATTATTTTTAAAAAGTATGGAAAATTCGTGGTAAAACTTTTCTTTAATATACATGTAAGCAAATTTTGCCAACAAAAGTGAGAAAAGAATGACAAATTTGTATGTGGACATGAATATCCATTAAAAATATTTCGTCGCAAATAAGGGTCATCAAACACACAAAATAGTGGGCAAATACGATATTTTCTACCATTTGTCACATTTTCCATGGCAAATAGGCCCTATCAAACAAACCCTACAAAGAACTCCTAAAAAATGACCCCTCGAACTAACAGGAGATTGTTCCATTCATAATCATTTTTCATCTTTCTTTAATTTATGTCTCCTTTCAATTTGTTTATGTAATTTTGAGTTTTTACTTTTTGGTTTGACATAATGTAACAATGTTTCATGGGTTTGGGTTTTCCCTAATCAGTTCTTATTTTTCCCTAATTTATTTTTTTAATCGATTTGATTTCCTTAATATTGATTGTTGATTTGATCATAATTGGCGATTGCTTTGTATATTCAGTGGTTGGGATGTGTATTCAATTGTCAGTATGTATGAAATCCCTTCTTGGATCATAAAATTTTACTCATTTTCATGCCTTTTTAATCAATTGCAATTGTTGTTGTGAATGTTTGTAGATTATGTGAAGGAATTGTAAACTAGAATGTGTCCAACTTGAATAATAATTATTTAATTATAATATAATAATAAATTTTAATTGAGTGAAAATTAAATTTAAAATTATTTTGATAGACACAATGGTTTGTATAAGGTTGTGTCCATTCATGAAAGGTTGTGACTATTCATGAAAGGGTGTGTCTATTAAGAACGGGTGTCTACCTTTCTATAAATAGAACACCTCTCCATTCTCTACAATCTGAATTTTGGAGAGTCTATTCTCTCTCATTTTTTCTTTCCTTCTTGAGTCGATCCCTGAGAGCGTACAATATAGAATTTGGATTCGCTCAAACTTTATATATTGAAGTGTTGCATATATAAAGACGAAAATGTCGTTCTATCGTGGGAGACAAATGTTCATTAAACCTTAGACACCAATGAGGGGACGAAACTATCTTAAGAAAATTGTGTGAAACACGAGGCTCGACATCAATTTCTTTCGTATGATCTATAAATTTAGTGTATTAATTTCTATTATTGTTTGAATTTTCATTCATGTGAATAAATATTATATTTAATTCCTCCAAAAATAAAAGCGCATATATAATATGCAACATCATTATCATATAAAGTGGATATAGCTTGATGGAGACAATTACATAAATAAGATGTGTCTAGAAAATTGTGGATCCAGTTCTTTTCAATCTAGATTTTTCACTTGTAAGGACATTTTGTCCAACATACTTGTATATGTCATTAGCCGTAACACCGTTGAAGAAATCCATGTCCATATCGTCATCAACGGAATCCGAGTATCGAATCAAGGAAGGAATCAGAAATCCAGAAATCCGGACCGGTCCACCTCTAATTAAAAAGAACCGATCCGCGAGCGAACCAATCCGCCTAGTCCCGGACCGGTCCGTCTTGCTTTGGCCAGTGGACCCCGGATCGAATGAGAACCGAATCTGCTTCAAATAAAATGAACCGATCCGCTATCGGACCGATCCGCCTCAGGCCCGGACCGGTCCGCCCTGGATAACCACGAACAGATCGTGTGGAGATTTTTTAGGGCAAATGAATTCTTATTTATACCACGATCGGGGAGTTGGTTTTCTTAAGACTTATACACGATTTTCTGAGTTCCATAACTCTTAAGTCTTCATGGTATTTGAGTCCATTGATTCATACCCTTGATTCACACAAATTTCATACATTTGTGAGTCACTTTTGGTAACCCTAGAACACCATTGATGTTCAACCCTTTGTGAAGTGGACCGCTTCTTCCTCTTCATTGCAGCCCTACTGGACAGGGATAGTTCCAGCCGCCAACCCTACTGGAAAGGGATATTCCAGCCGCGACTACAGAATCCGATACCCGAGGGTAATTCTTAGTCAACCTGTATTTCATTGTAATCCGATTGTAAACCGTCTTTTACAAATTATAGTGAATATACATATGGTTTTGCCCCTGTGGGGGATTTTTCCTTAAACTTTGTGTGTTGAATATCTTGTGCATGATTTTATATTGTTTCAATCACACCTAGTTGCATGCATAGGGTTAATTTGGGTTAAAAATAGTATTTATTATATTATTTCTTAATTGAACGCAAGCGCCAACTCTTTCATCACTCATATGTGATTACTGGTTGATCTGTTGGTGGACTTTATAGGATATCTAATATAAAACCATTGCAGATATACATTGACAATTTATTTTATATATGACACACTACATTAAAAATATTTTTTACTACACATTTTTTCAAGGAAACTTAGCATAAATATGTCGTTAAAAATACATTAAAATGACCCTTTTAGTAGTTGATGTTGTGGATAAGAGACATAAAATATATTCATTAACACTTAACATAAAATTATCGTAAAAGTAAATTACAAAGGTGGTGTTTCAAGTGTCATATTTTCTTCAACAACATATATTTTTGGTGTGTCATCAAATTCTATTAAGGAATCATTATATGTGTTGTTAAACGTTATTTTTAACAATAGGTGTAAAACTGCGCGATGCGCGGGCACGACCTTTAATTACCTTTGCGACCACCAATCTAATCAACAAATCAAAACTAAACAAAAATTAATAATCAAGGTACGAATTCATAATCCCATCAACTGATCTAAATAAAATAAATTGAAAAAAATAATAGAATATCAACCTTACGCATTTCGAATGATGGTATTATTGGTATTTTTATGTGACAAAAGAATCTTAAAGATTAAATGGAGATTACTTTAAAAAATGTTATAAACCCACAACAAATAATGTTATAATTTATCACATTCAAATGAAAACACGTGTTCGAACCAAAACTGATACACCTAAACCCCTGGTTTTTTATTTCCAATTATAAGTTAGAAGCAGGTAAATAAATCTATAGTCTTAACCAACCGACAGTTAAACCCCACTCCTCCATCACTTTATATACAAACAACCCCACTCCCAAACATAGCAACCAAAATAAAACCAACACCAACAAAAATGATGATCGGGGAAATAAACAACAACATAATCTAACGGTTCACGTCCCTCTAAATAATGAACAATGACGACTTCTCCTTATTCCTCCAAACAGACGCGCTGGCATCAACGCTACCTCCCCTCAAACGACGTCGTTAATGTCCACTCCAACTACGAGAGGTCAGATCTTATAACAGATGCTTGTTGTTGATCTTGAAGAACTGGGTAATATTGTCATTTGGGGCTAGATTTTTCAACCGTATTAACAAGCATAACTTATGTGGTTACAAAGAACTCCTCAAACTTATTATCAAAGTTAAACTCCAATAAGTACTTTTAACTTCTCATTTTACCTTCCAATAGTGTATATACATCCACTATTAATACTGACTAAAGTAAAGAAATATTGAATGTCGATGCATCGTCGGAATCAAGAACTGGTATGTAATAGTTGTGCCCAATATTTTATTAATTTTGCCGTGCAAATTATTATAATGTGAATTCCTTGGAATTTGGATCACTAGTATGGACTTCTATTACTGTATTGACTATTCTTCGGGCCTTGCTAGTAATTGTTAGAAGTTATGGATAAAGATGAAGAATTGGAAAATTTGAGGATCGATCGAGTTGAGGGTCATTCGAACGAAATTCTTATTTTGTTCGAACGAAGATAGGTGGTTTGAACGAAAAGTCGTTCGAAATGGAGATCGAACATGGAGCGGACGAGAACCACTGTTAAATTCATTAGAGAGTCGTTTGATGGTAGTTCGAACGAAGATCATTTTTCGTTCGAACGAGGTTGCACAGATATTTCAAATCATGTTGCCCTTGTATGCTATCACATTTTGGGTCGTTGGATAGATGACGTGTCGAGTTCTAGTGAACCCAGATTGAGAAAAATGGGATTTTGAGGTTAGAGGGTGTTTTATAAGGGTTTGTTTGGTTATTTGTGGGTTGTTTTGAGTAGGAAGAAGAGAGAGAGAGAGAGGGGAATGGGTCTCCCCACCAATTTTTCAGAATTTTGTCCTCTCCCACCACCATAAACCACTATGTATCCACCTAAAGACACCATATTCTTCTAGTATTTCACCATATTTGAACCCTATACACCTATTTCCACCATTATTGGGAAAAGGTACGAATTTCGAAGGTGTTGTTGGGAGTTTTGGGGAAAGATGAAAATGGAAGAAATATGGAGCTAGAGGGGTTTTTAATAGAGCTTTTATGGAAGCTAGCTCTGTGGAACAAGGCAACTTCTTTAAGGCTATCTATCTTGCATATTAGTAGTCTTGTAGCTATAATTGCTATAGTAGAATGCATAAATTTGTTAAGAAGATGAATTCTTAAGGTTTTAGGCATAAATGATTTTAGAGATTTTGAGAAAAATACTATAATTCAAGAATGTTGAATAAATTATGTATTTTAAGAAGTTTGGTACTAAACATTTTATGGAATAAAATATTTCCAAATAATATTTATCTTGCTAAAAATATTTTGGGTGAAAATGTTTTAAAGTTTCTTGCAAAAATGAAGATTTTACTAAACAAAATTGGACATTATTGAAGTCTTGAAGAATAAAATGTCCTTTAGTATTGAAAAATATATTTTTACAAGTATTATGAAATTTCTAGAGCAAATCACATGTTAGACCCATTTGATAAGATTTTTTTGACTTAAAGTACATCTTCTCATGCATATAAACTTGTAGTATTTTGAGGATTGATAAGCACTCAAAAGTGTATATTTTATACCCCGAATAGACGTATTTTAATTTCTAATTCTCGACAAATTGGGTCTTATATGCTTAAATGTTTAATGTGCAGGTCAATTGTCGTTTACCGTGTCAAAAGTTATGTTTCGAGACAATTTGTAGTCCAAATGATCTAGTTCCCCAATTCCGTACCTAACCCTAGCCTAAACCGTCACCCGAACCCCATGTGTGCATTGTGTTTGTACTTTTAGATTTTTTTAGATTTTTATTTGATTCGTTTTTATTTTTTAGATATATTTAGAATTTTTTAGGATTTATTTTCTATTTTTATATTTCTTTATCTCGATTTTGATTTTTATTAGTTTTAATTTTTATTTTATTTTATTAGGATTAATTTTTTAGAAATTTATTTTCTAGTTTTATTAGAGTTGATCTTTCTTTAGTTTTATTATATTAGGATTTTATTTTTTATTTTTAATCGATTTTTATTTTGTGTCTTTTATATTTTTTTATTTATGATTTTAGTTTTTTTTAGTTTTATTAGATTTTTTATGTTTATTTTTATTTCTTTTATTTTTAGGATTAGTTATTAGGTTATTTTTATTAGTTATTATTTTCTTATTTTTTATTTTTTTAGTTGGGTACAAATTAATATACACACATTATCCCATATACCCCCTTACACCCAAACAACAACCTACTCACACAAAACCTATCCTACACTAAATCACACCTAAACACCCCCCTCACCCTCAACCTTATCCCATACCCCTAAAACATGCCTAACTAAACTCCTCACCCACACACCATTACCATACACACTCACACTCACACACCCTAACACCCTCACCCTCATCTTCAACTTCCAACACAAACTCCTTCTCTCTCCTCACCACAAACCCACCATTAACACACACCTCTCACCAATCAATCAAACCACCACCATTAAACCCACATCTAACCCCCCCCCCATCAACCCGCGACCCGCAGGCGATCCTAGACCAGCCACCTCCGGCCGGCGACCATCCATACCAGCCGCCGACGCCGCCCACGAACCATTCACCCGAACCGGATATAAACTCCACCTGCCGAACTCGATTCAAACCCGACAGCCCCTAACCAGAAAAAACCCGATCCAAACCGGAACCTCATTTCCGGCGAGCGACGACGACGCCCAGCTCCAACGGACCTCCATAACCATCCGGGTCTCCAACCCGATTCAACCCATGATCGAGACTTGCTCTCTCGGCCCCAAACCAACCAGTACCCAACCCCATTCTCCAATCCATACCCATCTCCCATTTCAAGCCACAAGACCCATTTCACCTAAACCCATTTTCTTTTTTTTCCAAGCCACGGTTTTCTACTTATTAACAAAACCAAGTCAAAGCCAAAGACCCCAAAACAAACAAACTCCACATATTTAAATTACCCCTTTTAACCCAATTCCCATTGTACTCCCAAACAAACTTCCACCCAACTAAACTCCTCTCTTAACCACTACCTCACCCAACACACATGCACACTTATGCAATTCCCAAAAATAACCCTCTCACACCTCTCACCCCTCATGCACAATTACCATATACAATTTGCCCCTAGATCCATGTTTGCCATGTATAAATTTAAGACTTAGTGCCATTTTCAGAGGATCTCAAATTTAGTTTTTAAGCTTTGTGTGATAAAAGTCTCTCCACCCCTCTATGTTGAGTATTTACATTTTTAGCAAATATCTCAATATAGAGGTGTGTAGTGAAATTTATCTCTAGGATGAATTTTATCCCACCCCTCTATAATGAATTTTTGCATTTTTAGCAATTATTTCAAAATAGATTGATGTAGTTGAATTCATCCCTTATGGGAGGTAAATTCTAATCCATTCATTTATGTTGAGATTTTACATTTTTAGCAATTATCTCAAAATAAAGTAATGATCTAGAATTTATTTCTTTGGATGAGTTCTAATGTACAATTCTATAATGTTAGGATTTGCATTTTTAGCAAATCTCTTTTATTATTTAAATGTCTATTATGAATTCATCAATTATCCTTTTTTTTATTTTTATTTTGTAGTTTTTATTTTAAATTAAATAAATACATTAGTGAGGGATTGTGATTGATAGAATTTTGATGTATAATTTAAGAGTTGCTCCAATTCAAGTAAAAATGGATTTTATCTATTCCTCTCTTATTACTTTTATTTTAATCATCACATGCTTTCATTTGTTTATCTTATATTTTTGAATGATGATTATTGAGGGCTAATCTCCCATTCATGGGATGTATTTTGAAGCCTCCATGAGTCCAATTTAGTTAGTTTACTTTTTAGGATAATTTTGTTTACCTCATTTTTTTATTAGCTTTTACATCTTAGTTAGTACTTTAAAAATTAGTATATAGTTAGTTAATTAATAATCCCTTGAAAAATCCATAAAAAATATAAAAAGCAAAAATAGAAAAATATAATAAAATGCAAATGAATTTACACTTTTATCTACTCATATTTTGTGTTTCATCCTTAGAGTTGGATTGATACTCCCTTACTTACCCTCTACACTAGTTTTGTTATATTTTTATAGGTTCAAGGGAATTTCGATGGAAAAGAAGTTGCAACAACGACACAAACGACAAAAATACACAAGAGAGCAATTTTTTTGTCTATCAAGGATCAACATATGAACAAGTTTAACGAGGGTTTATTTGGGTTTAAATATAAAACGAAGGGATTAGAAAATTTGGACCTTAAGGTGTGTAAAATGCGTGCTGAAATGTGATCAAAATGTAAGATTTCAAGACATGTTTAATGATTTCTTGAAAAGGAAATTAATGAAATAAAGTGGTTTTCAACTTGAGAAGAATATTACTTCAAATGTTAAAACGTGTTAATGTGTTAAAAACACTTAAAAAGTTAGTGTGAGTAACTTAATGGTGTTTTGGAAAATAACACTTATGAAAATGGAGGAAAAGATAGTATAACATTTTTATGAAATAAAAATATTGAAAATGTATTACACAAAAAGGTTCCTAAATGAACATGATTTTGGGATAAAAACCAATGTTAGAGTAAAAAGGACAAGAAATTATGATCTTTAAGTATAACACAAGTTGGGGTGCGATCCTATGTTTTGGCTTCGTCTGAGTAAAAGGAAAATTAAATAATGCGGGTATTTGTAAAATGTTTAAAACATGTTAATAAGGACTCGAATGACACCGAAAAAATTGAGGAGAGCCCAAAACCCTGGAGTGAAAGACCCAAAATCACTGGTCAGAGCATATGGTAGCGTAGCCGACAGTGTGGAGCCCGTTAAAGTATGCGAATATTGAAAGATTTCTAGAAAGGATAATTAAATTGGAACATGTTAAGAATTGGGCTGTGATACTACGCAAATATTGCGTATTTCATCCCTCGAACCAACGCATTTTAGCCCCCTCGGGTGCCTTAATCTCTAAATTTAAGCTCGTTAACCAGAAAACCTCAGTTTATATTGTTAACATGCTATATAAGGTATAATTAGGCTTTTGTAGGTATTTAGGTATTAAGTATGAAGTTCAGACGCATTTGGCTCAAATTTCGTACGCAGTCGCAAGTTCAAGGGAATTTTAGTCTTTTCACATCTTGGGTACCTGGCCCAACATCTACACGGAAGTTGTAGCCCTCCTCTCAAGCTTCGCGTGGCCGCGAACGATACGCGATTCCGATCCATAACGAAGAAGTTACGGCATTTCTAGCGGAAGGAAAAACCAAACACATCAAAGCTGGGGGAAGAGTTGCAAACCTGTAGCCATCGATCGATCGATCAAAATGATCGATCGATCGATCCTTCAGTTTTTTCCCTGGAGCTGAGACAATGGGCTATGATTTTTACCATCGATCGATCGATCATTTTGATTGATCGATCAATCCCCTGTTTTCAGCTTATATTTTGCCTTTTCTTTTCTTTTCTAATTTAATTCATTTTACTATATAAAGGAATTTTGTTGTAAATAACAGGGATAATCGATTTTAGATAGTTTAGTTTAGGGTTTTGGAGGTTTGAGAGCTCATTTCTTCATTTCTTCTTGGATTGAAACCCATTTGGGTTTGTAATTTGTGCTTTCATCTTCCATCTCCATTAATATAGTGTGTATTTACTTAATTCTTGCTTTGTAGTTAATTTACATGCTTTCATAATTAGGTTTACATGATTTATTTACATGCTTTGATTTAGTTGCTTTCTAGTGTAGATTTACCGCGTTTATTTATCGCTTTCCTTTACCGTGTTTTTAATATGCTTTCTAGTTAATTTAGTCTAGGTTGTGCCGGATTGAACTCATTCCGAGTTGACGTGTTGCTTTGCTTTGGTGATGGAGTTTACGGGTCTATTTCGGGTGCGTTGTCCTAGTTATTACGCTTAGGGGATTTGACGGGGCATATCATGTATGTTTCGTGCTTACGACCTTGCGTGCGTAATTTTCGGGGGGTATTTGTTGACGCCAAAATCGTATTAGGCTTTTATGCGAATTTAGGGGTGTGACAATCCTTGATTCAATTAACTGTCCAAATGAGACGCATTTGTAATAACTCGTCGACCCATGTAACCATTTTATACTAATCAACTCGGGTGAGGGATATTCGACGCAACCTATAGTTTTAATTCGCTTTGTTAATCTAAGGTTATTTTCCCTCACCTAGATTAATCATTTCCTTTTTATGCATCTTTTCCTCTTTGGTTTGTAATTTATCTTTCACACTTTTATTTAGGAGTATTAAACCAATTAAATTCTAGCAACTCGTCTCTGTGCATTTTTGATACCCGGACTTGGCTGCTATACTCACCCGTTGAGTGTAGTCATAAGTTTAGGTTGTTTGTATTGAGGAGGTGAAACGAAAACAATGATCGGTGTTTGACGCGCGTCACTTTTCACCCTTGATCAGGTTGTCTGTTGAATATGTGAAAATATAACCTAATTTGAATAAATTAATAAATGTTCCAGTAAAGGGTAAGGTGGTCAAGTAACAAGAAAATTGATTAATGTCCATAAAATAAAAATGTGGTAAAGTGAAGAGATTAAGTGGGAAGTTAAACAACCTAAGGAGGTTTAACCCATAATTAACACAAGGGAGTATGTATGAAAGATTTTCAAAGGAAAAATGAGTATTTTCTAACACGGTATTTGCATGTATTCACTACACGAAATCTGCCGAATTGTCACGGTCATTGACCTTGACAAGTTGGACTTGTCAAGATCAATGATCGTGATAATTCTGGGGGTGACAACTTTTGTTGTCACAGACTTGTCACGGTCAATGACCGTGACAAGTTCATTAGACTTGTCACGGTCATGTCACGGTCCTTGACCTTGACAAGTTTTGTCACGGTTAAGGACCGTGACAAACCCGTGACATTTAATAAAAAATTATCACGGTCATTGACCGTGATAATTCTGGGCAGAATTGAAAAAAAATCTGTGGGGTAGTATGACCACTGCCACTGCCCAGCAGTATATTTATACATGTTATAGCAACGTTGTACCTATTCAAACATCACATATCCAAATAAAATAGAGATAATGCAAATATACATTCAAAACAATATGCATCATGATATATTCCAAATATAAATTAAATGTAACAACTTAAAACAATTCAATTTAAATAATGTCACTACATGTCTGGGGTAAGGTTAGCTCTAAGGAGGTGAGTAAGACACACGATATACGAATTGACACACCCAACAATATACATCGTACCTCATTGTTCGCGCAACCACAAGGAGGAGTTCTCCTTCCCGGGTATCACATGCGTGACGAGCACCTTGGACTCGATGTCTTAAAGCAAACATCCATGAACTGGAATACACTCGGCTGTATTTGGGTCCCTCAACCCCCGCCCTATCCGCTGGCCATCAAATATGTCCAGTAAAAATACGCTCGGCCAACCAAGTGTCAAAATCGATCGGTTGAAGGGATCCAAATAGGGGAGTGGATCATCAAAGTCTGCACGTGTCGGCGATGAAGCAACGAGGTCCACATCCTTGTCATCCTGCACCTCCTCCTCCACCACCTTCTCCTTCCCTTTCCCCTTACGGTTTTTGCCCAACGAACGATTTATGAATGAGAACATATCTTGGACCATCGACTCCAAATGGGACAGCTTCGCATCATGCGATTTCACCATTCGAGCCAACCCGGTGTCGCTCGTCTCCAATCCGATGATCCTAGATTTGGCCACCCGCGAGCTCATCCCCCTTATCCTCCCCTTACGATTAGCGCTAAGCACTTAGTTGAGTGTGTCTGTGGATAAAGATGCCTTGTCGGCATCAGACTGTGACTCATGCACTTCCTTAAGCTTTGCATGAAACGATAAAAAACACATGACTAGTAAAATAAGTAAATAAAAAATTATAACGTAATTAATAAAAAGCAAACTGTCGGATTACTTACAATCGTGGCTGCGACGCTCGGGAACACCTCCTTATCCTTATCCTTCTCCTTCTTCATTCGAATAGCCACATAAGTATCGAGCCTATGTGGCTTACCCCCAGGGCCACTCCCTGTCCCCTGAAATAAAATAAAGTAAAATTAGTATCAGCCCCGCAAAGTAAAATAATGCAGAATAATATATTTTTGTAGTTATAGAAAAATTAAATCTTACCATCATCCGATGCTCCACCTTAGCGTAAGATGTCCGGCCGGAGTAGTGCACATTCGTCTTTTTTGCCTGATTTTCCCTCCCCGATTAGAGAGATGCCAATTGTCGCTCTCCAATCTCCTTATTAATGAACTTTTGCCATTGTGCCAATGAGATCGGCTCCTTCGGCGGGACGGATTCACGCATTCGGATAACATACTCTCTAGTCTTCCTAAAGTATCGGGTCCGCATATTTTTCTTCCACGTCTTGTGTTGCTCCCTCAACTGCTCAAAGATGGAATCGCGTAGCTTTGGATCCAAGTTGAATTGTTCATGTCCAACAAATACAATGTTAGTTACGAATAAATATAAATATAAAATGAAATCGAAATCGAAATCGAAATCAAAATCAAAATTGAAATATTCATATAAATATAAATATAAATTCATTACCTGTAGTGCCACCCAAATAGCTAACTTGATCTCAGTTGGCACCTCCCTTTAACTAGTGTACCCTGGGCTGATGATCGTCTTTACCAGCTCGAGGGATCTCGCTAATAGCCCCATCTTGTTCTCGATGGACATCCCCAATTTGCCATATTTGGGGAGCCTAGAGGCCGAGGAGCCCTCCTCGCCTCCGCTACCACCGAGCCCAGACGTCATCATCATAATCAGCATCATCATCCTCGCCTTAATACCAGAAGGAGACATTTGCTGTAAAAAAAATGTTGTTATTAGTACAAATCAAAATGAATAAGAATAAGACATGCAAATATGTATAATTACTACAAATCCAAATGAATTGTTACTGTTTAACACCTCAATTCTGAATTCCAAAACAACAGCATCTAGCTCATAATATGTACAATTACTAAAAATTCGAAACATCCCCATCCCCACCCCTACTGCCCACACACACGCACACTACACAAGAGTGAAAATGATAAAGTGCAAATCAATTAAAAGCATTAAAAATGGATTGATAAAGTACAAATTGGAATATTATTTTCAAATTGAAAAATTATTTCAAATTCGGGTTATCATAAAAAATGGATTGATATTCGGTAGGAGCAGCCAAGTCATCCACGCTACTATTTAGACGCTTTGGCGCGTGTAGGAAAATTGACCACGTCTCGTTGTTGATATACTCTGAGTAAAAAACTTGGTAAACCTTTTGAAATGCACAAACAAACGGCTCATCGCTCACGTGGTCGTTGCTCTTCAACTTGGACAAGTTAACCATGATCAAATTGGTGACAGGATCAACTTTACAAGCATTTTTATCCTCAACTCTTACCCAATCACAGTAAAATACAACCTCTTTGAAGCTTATATAATCAAATTTAAATATATTTCGAATTACACCATAGTAAGTCATTTCAGCTTCAACGAGATTTTTATCTTTTGCGCTCGCTCGAAAGAAAGTAAGAGCCTTGTATGAAATGTTCGAGTTCTGTAAATTTGTACTTTCCTCGTACACTTTTGCATCAAATACGTAACCGTTCAATAGATACTTTTTGTACTCTTGTGCCACAAACAAGGATCCAGTGGCTAGACGAGCAAGCCTTGATGTCGCATCACTCGTCTTTAAGAGCTAAGAATATAGATAAATTAATTAGACTAGTTGTAGAGTTTGAATGTAATGTAACGTTATATAATGTATATTTTCATTATAATTACCTCTTGTGACAACCACAGCCTAAATTCGTTGTCTGATTGTACCATTATTTTTCGTCTTTTATTGTTCTCACAGGCTTCATATTTTCTGTATATTACAAAATTAATCTTGTATAAAATAATCTAAAATATTCTAAAATAATGTTAAACATTAAAATAATTTAAACTTACTTTTTCCATTCTTCGACATCTTCATGGGTGTCAAATAGATAACGAGCTACTTGTTCATGTTGCAAACTCGTTAATTTCACTCGTTTTCCCATCACATGACCACCATCATCGACGAACTCATTAGTGTCATCAATGCTAGTCGAGTCAGGCATATATTCCCGAGTATATATTGATGACTCCACGGTGATGTATTCCTCTGCAATTGATCCTGCAATGTATTGCGTATTCTTGACGTAATCTTTAAAAACTTTCATCAATCTTTTAAACGGATACATCCACCGATATCTAACTGGACCACAAAGAAGTTACTCGTACATAGGTGTACCAATAAGTGAACACTTATGTCAAAGAATGATAGGGGAAAGTACTTCTCCAACACACAAATCGCTTCGGTCACCGCCAATTTTGCGTCCACTATGTGTTCTCGATTGACTACCTTCTCACACAAGAATGAGAAGGTAATACTAATTTTCATAATAGCCTTCCTCAAATCCTTGTGCTTCGAGAAACAGTGTTTAATAATAGAGGAACCAATTGCATGATCACATACCAATCGTGGGACTTACACTTATGTAAATCATGAGTAACACAATTCAGAATCCTTTGCAAGTTGGACAAAAAGTTAGATGGGCCCTTCAAATTATATATTGTGTCTAAAAGCACCTTTTTTTTCCCCCTCGTCAAAGTAAAAGCACCAGGGGGAATTATTGTCCTTCCCCTACTATCTTCTTTCAACCATAGTTGTGGCTTAAGTTTCAACGATAAAAGGCCTTTTCGTGCATTTTCTCCATCCTTCGAATGACTCCCCCCAAGGAAAGTGCCCACAATATGTGCAACGAAGTTCTTCTCTGCATGCATCACATCCAATACATGGAACACCAGGTTATTCTTCCAATAAGGCAAGTTAAATAAAATTGACCTCCTAGACCATGCCTTTCTTGTCTCAGTTTCATTCCCAGTTAGGGTCTTCTTATGCTTGACATTCTTAAATTTAGGATTCTTACATGGCATATTAAGGCCACATTCAGAAGATTTACTTTCAATTTCTGAATCTGAAAGTTGTCTCGACGGTAGCCTATGTTCAACCCCGCCCAATAAAAAATTAGAACCTTTCTCAAATCTGAAACTATGAGCCGGGGGTAAAAACCTCCTATGGCAATGGTATACATTTTTTGAGCAAAAGGATAGACGAAGAGATTCAGTCTCCTCTCCACAAATAGTACACCCCAAATAACCATGTAATACACAACCGGATAATGTCCCATAAGCTGGAAAATCATGAATTGCCCACATCAACATAGCTTTCAGCGTAAACTCTTCTTTTCTAAAAGAGTCAAATGATTGCACACCCTCTTCCCACAACTTATTTAATTCTTCTACCAAAGGAGCCAGGTAGACGTCGATGTCATCACTTGGTGCCTTTGGCCCAGGTATCAACAAAGACATCATCAAAAATTCAGGTCTCATACACTATGAAGGAGGGAGGTTGAGTGGGGCTACGATCACTGGCCATACACTCTGATTGGTGCTTAGCTTTCCAAATGGATTGAAACCATCTGTTGATATAGCCAAACAACTGTTGCGCCGTTCTCGAGAAAAATCGGGATACTCATAATTCATCCTCCTCCAAGCCGTAGAATCAATAGGATGACGCATGAGATTACCCCTACTTCTTCCCTAGCATGCCAAGTCATTGCCTCTACTATCCATGGTACTGATAAAAATCGCTTTAATATAGGGCTAACGGGAAAATATTTCAATACTTTTTGAGGTACTTTTGAGCTTGTGCCTTCCTTACCACTAGATTGGACATATCTAGGTTCATCGTAAACTAGACAGTGATCGAGATTTTCATACTCCTTTCGATATAGTATGCAGTCATACACACAAACATGAATCGATTTATACTTCATTCCCAAACCTTCCAAACCGTTCTTCATAACAGGATAGCTATTTGGAAGCGTATTCTACTTGGGTAGTAACCCCTTCACCCATTTCAGAATTCCTATCACACTATTGCCAGACAAACCGTATTGCGTCTTCAAACTGTGCAAACCAACCATGGCATGTAAAGTTTTTTGATATTTCTCACAGCCAGAGTATAGCGGTTGGGTCGCCTTAAATTTTAAACTTTGGTAGTCAGCGTCAAGGTTTATCGTGATATCTTCACGAGCACTTGAACCTTGTACATCATCAGTAACCTCATTCTCCTCTGCTTCATAAACTCCGTACGCATCATCAACTAAATCCTCTAACATATTATGATCTACGTCGTCCCCTTCTACATCTATTTGTTGAAGGTTGTTGTGAAGGTTGTTCGGGGACAAAAAGAACTTTTAATTCATCGTGAAAACTCCAAAATCGATAACTATCTTGCATACCCGATCTTAACAAATATAGTTCAATTGTTTTCCACTCAAACACCTTACCATTCTTACACCTAGCACACGGACACGAAAACTCTTCATCATTGTGACATCTCTTTGCGTATTTCACAAATTCATTATCACCTCTGCAAAACACATCCCCATTCTATTTGTCTCACCCATCCACTCTTTGTATTTCGGATATCCCATCACAGCTACCACAACTAATCACCTATTAAAGGAAATAAGCGTATATTCATGGATTAGTATAAACAAAACTTAGATTTATAGTATGTTTCATTTAATTAAGTCTTATTTATATTCGATTTTTAAATTTCAAATTCAAATTCAATTTATAATAGAAATTTCTATTTTCTCCATCTCCTCTAAAGGGCGAGTTATCCTATCCCATTCAAGACCGCATTTTTCTGTAATATACTTAACAACTCATGCACATTGTTACGATTTGAGACAAATTTGGCAGCATATCCCCGTAGTTCTCCAAGTACATGACGTATATTGGCAAGTGTGAGTGTTATTTCAATTGATCAATTGAAATAACAGTCACACTTGTCAATCTAGTATGTACCCGGAGAACATTAGGATACGACTGCAGAACTTCCTCCAAAAGTAACAACTTTAAGACACTTAGAATATTATTATACATAAATTATGCAGTCCGAAACTGTCCAAACGGGACAATTCGAGAGATCTCATTACAGTGGTAATGACTCTCGAACGGGTCTAAGAGCTATTGAATGCGTACGCATAAGAACTAGAAAGCTAGTATCTATGCACACTATATGTAATTTCAAGTAGGTTTCATTTAATTATCATACTATATATATATATTATTCGTTATACAAAGTAATTTTAAAAAAAAGTTGAAAAATCTCACCCCCATATGGACAATAATCTAGTGGCCATGCCACTTTTAAAATTAACCAACCCAACATCGATCCATTATAATTCAACCGCAATGGCAACAACAAATGTGTATCCCGTACTCCTTCTAATTCATCTACTCAATTAATTCTTTTCATCAATTAAACTAATAATTAAAGTATACAATTATTAATTTACTAATTTACAATGAGGGACAATCCTACTTGCATATGAAAGGGGCACCAATTATTAATTTATAAAAAAAAATTAACAACCAATCAATATTAAATCAATCAATTCTTTTACAAGGGGCACTACAATATGAGGGGCAGTATCAAATAAACCAATAAAAATTTAATTAAAAAAAATACACACGCACATATACACCCCCTCCCCCCCAACCCCTGCCCTACCCCCTAGCTGCCCCTGCCCACCACATGCACACACACACATATATACACATGCACATATACACACACGCATATATACACACACAAACACACTCGCACACACACACACCCTCCCCTCCCCCAGCCCTCCCCCCCTACACGCATATATACACCACACACACACACACACATTCACATTTACACACACATATACATACACATATACATAAATAGAGGAGAAATATAGACAGAAAACATACCAAAGTTGTATAGAGAGAGAGAGAAATGGAGGGAACAAAATCGGTGGAAAAAAAAGAAGAGGGAGGGCTTTTTACTGACAGAATTGTCACGGACATGTCATGGTCATTGACCGTGACAACTTTATAGGCTTGTCACGGTCAATGACCGTGACAAGTCCGCGATAACTGTACTTGTCACGGACTTGTCACGGTCAATGACCGTGACAAGGATAAGCGATTAAAGGGTGCCAATTTGACCATTTTGGTTTAGTGATTGAAAGGGTGATTTAAAAAAAAATACTAATGTGGATTGGTACAAGTAAAGTAGGTAGTGTCGGTGAAAGTAATGATTTTCCTTAAACGAAGGTTATTTGTTCTAAGTATTTAACCGGGTGTGTTGAATCAAAGAATAAATGCCAAGTCAAGTAAAAAGGAATTTCTTTTACGAGATTAAGGTGAATTAATCGGGGTAAATAAAGTTTTTGGAAGAAAATGGTTTCATCCATATGTGTGTGTATATATATATATGATAGTTGTATGTTCACGTAGATATAACGTGTTAAGGTTTTCTTTTTGCTATTCGATTCTATATTTCATTATTATAATTTTCCGTTGGGCATTCGACTCATTCCCTCATTTTTGTTACGGTAGGTTGGGTGCAGTTCCGTAATTTGAGAGCGTCATATAGGTAAGTATTCTTTTTACTTTGTGTTAATATCTCTGTATGCTTGAATTTTAGGGATGCTTCCCACGGGTCCCTCACGTAGCTTGATTTTGAATGGGAATCACATGCTAAATAAGTGGAACTTTAATTAAATAAAACTAGACTAGAAATATTATATAAGTTGTTTAATTTCACTTCACACCTAACGCTCGAGTCGGACCGAGTTGACCACGAGTTATCCACGAATTCAGGTCGGGGCATTACATGGTATATGGATATATTGGGTATTTGGAGGATAAATTTGAGGGATTTACCTTTTTATGTCAATAAATTCTTGTATATTATTACTTCTTCCTTCTATTTAAGGCTACTATATTCTTGAATATATATTTAAATTTATCCAATTCGTTTGAGGTCATGTAGATTCCTGATCTCTGCAACTAATTATAAATTTTACTAGCTACCAACCTATAAGGGTATTCATTTAACGTAGTGATAATGAAATGAAATATCCTCTTTAATATTTCATGGATAGTTAAATAGATTGCATTAATTAGTAAATATTATTGGTTCAAATGGAATAAAAACTATAACGAAGTGTAGTACGTTTTTAAGTTTTACATGGGTGGAAATAAAGTAATTGGCCAACAAGCATGTCTACTGGGAAGTTTGTGAAGTACTAAATAAATGTTTGGATTCAAGGGGACAACTAGGTTAACTAGTAAGACTCTATTTCAATTCATAAAAAATACTTAAGCTTGTATTCGACCTTTACCCAAGTTAAATAGACACGTGGTTGAGTGATTATGGTTCTGGGTTTAGCTATGTGATGTATATTTAAGAGTTAAATTACTCTATTTGGTGCTGTGAATCTGAGAAAATACATTGCTAGTTAATTGTTTATGTTCATTTTTTCTCCCCATCATTAGTTCATTGTTGAGGGGGTAAATCTAATTGTGGTTATCCTGACCCCTCTTGACAACATGCACTATCTCTTTACGGAATCTTCTTTGACAAAACTTCTTTGTGAAATAAAATTATTTATTTGAATTTCCTCTAGTGGAGTATCTCGCTTGACGAAAATGAATGTCAAAGATTATTTTTAAAATAACGTAAGTTATTTTTATTATTGAAATCTTTATTTAAGATTTTTCAATTATAGTTAGACTAGTGATTTAGTTGCAAATCTTCAGATAATTAGGAACGTAAACATGAAATCAACACGCGATATTTTTTACGTGGTAAAACCCCAAACAGGGTGGGAAAACGTCAATGGTGAGACCTACACCACAAACAAAAAAATCCATTAAAATAGAGATAGTACAAGTTAGACAAAAATATGAAGTTAGTTTTGAGAATGTGAAAAATACACCTAAATATGCGAGAATAACTCAAGCTAGGCTTTCTCCTCAATTCTTCTGTTGTAAACCCTTGCGTTTCTTTCATACGGTTGACTAGAATATAAATTTCAGAAATAACAACCAAAGTGGATTACGCAAAGTGTTGTGTTGTGTTGTGTTCTCATGTGAACAAGTGAGTGACTAAAATGCACTTATATCTAAATGCACACTCACGCACACTTATTTTAACAAATTCCTAACTAATTATGTGTGCAAAATTTACATATACACGATTTCAATAAGATTCAACAAGTATAAGGAATCAAATATTAAAAATGCAGTTTATACTCTCATAAACTTTTTAGATCAACTTTCAGAATAAGATTTTTTAGATCTTTAATTGATTTTTCAAATCCGTAAATAAAAACACAAAAATTAGATCCAAAACTCTTTTTAAAAAGATTTAAAAAGCTATTGAGTAGAAAAACTCATATCTAAAAGAATATAGACAAATCAATATTTTTAAATTCTGAAATCTGAATATACACGAACAAAATTAATCATGCAATTTAATAGAAAATTTAAGACAAAGGCATGATTTTGATTTTACTCTTAGAGAGATAAAACTATATTTCATTATTTGCAAAGTGAGAAATATATGAAATCAAGTTTCTCTCAACATTTATTGATTAAATGTCATGATAAACTAACTTCAAGATTGTTTTTTCTAGACGAAATAAATAGGAAGGTTGAAGATAAAAGATATACTTTCAAAACCCTCTTCTATACATTCATTATTCTCATTCTCTCTTTATTTCAAATTTGGGCATAACTCTCACTCTCTCTGCTCTTCTCCCTCACACATTTTTTTTCTCTCAAATATGAGTATGAAACTTGTGACACCCCACCTAATTAAATACCGGGCGATCACTCCTTTATTAAATTAAATCAAGGTAAACAGTTGGTTCATTCTCAGCATCACTGTCGATAAAAATAAATTTTTTCCAATTTAACACCCTAAATAATTAAGCTAAGTGTCAAAACCATTTTCATACATACTTTCCAAATTTTAATTAAAGAAAAAGATTCATTTATTTAAAAACAACATTTCTACAATTAAGAATCACACCACAGTAAACCAAATAATATAATACATTCGACAATCGAATGTCAACATATGAAAACTAAAGTCACAAATCCAAACTGAATAAATCCCATAGAACAATACTGGAAACAACTGAAATATAAATGTCCCAACAACAATGAAATAATGGAAAGGGCGACACATGCCCAATAAATGAGAATACTAGAAGTGGAGTCAATAAAAGAAGCCGTCTACGCAAGTGACCTGCAACTCCCACCTAAGCTGCAACACGTTCCTCTCAAGGGATCCTAAGCAAGACGCCCCTGTGGCTGGGCACCTGAAATATATACATATATATACAAGAGAGAGAGAAAAAAAGAAACGGGTCAGAGCCCGAAAGTGTTTTTGATTTTAAAATACGTTTAGCAAGTATTTAAATTGATACAGGCCAATGCAACAACATATTAGTACGTCACTCTCTTGAGAATTACTCACCTCTCTTCTAATGTGCACACCTATCGCACTAACCTTCCCAACAGTTTCTTAACAATTTTATCATACTAACCTTTTCCAATAATTTAGCGTATCTTAACTTACTCATAAGATTTCAAAACCGAACAATATTTTGTTTAAAAAGGTTACTTCCAGATTAGTAGCACAACTCTCATTTTAGCTTTTATTAACTTATAAAGTTTCTCGGTAACATATTATACTTTCACGAAACAAGTATTCACTATCTGAGTCATCAACCAAGTCCTACTTATCAAATCACAGTAGGCAGTTTCAAACTTCAAAATCTCATATATATATTAACTACTTGTATAATATATATAAAATAACAGCACCCCTCATAAAACTATGGTGCGTGCATACTCTACTATCCAGAACCCCATATCACTCATATTAAGGGGAATACAATCGGAATCACTCTCGAATTGTATTAACATAAATACACAAACAATAATGAGGCGAAGCATAGGTTCCAAGTCTCTAAGAGGATGGCACATGCATGCGTCTCTTAGGACCGTCTGAACTATCACATCGATAGCCTGTACCAAGGGTATCTATCATCTAGGGTACAAGTCAATATCCCCCATAAAGGTCCCATCGAGATAAGACTTGTCCCAGCGCGGTAACCTCAGGGATAGCAAGTAGCGTGGGCATGATTTTCACAAGTATATAATATATGTACACACAATCGTATAAATATACCACTTTATCATATTAATATAGGTTCTTCTCGTCACCCATAATTATACCATTTATTCTAAATTTCACATTATTAGTATTACGTATAAGGTTTCATCTCTAACCTTAACTCGAAGGGTTTTCTCACTTAATACGTGACATTCGTTGACTCTATCCTTCCAAGTAGGAAAATTCCGTAGGTATACCCCTATTCACTATCGTAGCTATTCGCCGCATTCTCTCACTTGAAATACGTAGTTTCATAATTCATTATATAATTATCCAAAAAACAAGATTCTCATCTTATAATAAAGTTCTCAACACTTATTCAAATGTCCTACTGGTCTTTCCTATCTCCCAATACATTTCATTAAGGATACCCAAGAATTATTTCACGATAAATTCAATTCGACTAAGTAAACAAGGGAAACAAGAGTCTGCCAGGAGGGGTCGATCGATCGAGGTCTGGGGCTCGATCGATCGAACCTTCGATCGATCGAAGCTCTAGGCTCGATCGATCGATCAAGCAGGTCTGCGAAAATTCTGCAGAAATGCAGTTACGGGTTCTACCAAATTTCTTCATCCAAAACCATGTTTTTCCATTCTAAACGTCCCAAAAATCCTACTACTATCATTATAACGTTATACCAGATGTTTTCAACGTAAAGCATGTGTATATCTAACATTAAACATGGATAATTAACCCAAAATTCCATCTAATCATCAAGAACCCTAGAGTTTTTCTTAATCAAGGTTCTAATCTATTTTTTTTACCAAAATTTCCTTCTAATATATCATCAAAATTTCGTGGGTTATATTCCTCTACATGGCAAGGATTCCAGAATTTCATATAAATCATTTCTACATGCATTTTCCTAACACAAATTGGGTGTTCTTCCATATTTATCATCTCTAATCAATCCTAAACCAATATGAAGATTGCATTAACGAAAATACGCAAGTTAAACACTTGCCTGGGATTTTTTTGGTAGTCTGATTCATGACTGATTTTGGTATGGCTGCGTTCCTCGTCTCGCGATCTACGCGGTGGTGGTGGCGGCGGTGCAAACCGGTGACTTTTTGGCCTTGAATTGCCTTGGAGCTCTCTCCTCTCTTCTCCAATGGCCGTCACTTGATTTCTGGATATTCTAACCCTAAAAGCTAACCTAAATGGCTGATATAGGTTGCTGAATTTCGTGGGTTTAATTACCCAATTATGTAAAATGACTCAAATGCCCTCTCGGGGTACTAATTAGGCCTAAAAATGCCCCGAGACCCAAACTACACCCCCGGGTACACTTTTCTGACTATCTCGACCCTACCGGACGCGTTGGTGCACTCAAAACGACCATACGGGAAACTTATAAAATATTCACTTTTTATTTAACAAAATTAGTCCCGACGTGACACGAGCACTTTCCGACTTAAATTTCCGAAATCGTCATTTAATTCACTCATGACATTCAATATAACCAATATAATATATTACTTTGCTCATTAGTAATATTCAACCAATTTTCCCATAATTACTAACTCTCGTCACGTTAATAATTATAACATAATTAATTTCCGGATTTTTATTAAATAAATCATTCACGTTAAATTTAATAAATCCCCAATTAATATAGTATAAAAATACGGGGTATTACATACTTCCCCCCTAATAACGGAATTTCGTCCCGAAATTCGGAAAATAAGGCATACCTGGTAAAAATAACTCTGGATATCTCGCGCGCATATCTGCCTCACGCTCCCAAGTGGATTCCTCCACATTATGATGCTCCCACTGGACTCGCACAAGTGGAACTATTTTCGACCTCAATCTCCTCTCACTATAGTCTAGAATAGCCACTGGTCTCTCCTCGTAAGAGCTATCAGACTGTAAGTCGATCTCATCTATCGCAATGTGAGTATAGGCCATATCATCTCGAAGATATCGTCTCAACGACGAGATGTGGAATACATCATGGATGCGATGTAAATGTTCTGGCAATCCCAACCTGTATGCAACCGGCCCAATTCTCTCGATGATGGGAAATGGTCCCACGTACCTCGGAGCCAATTTCCCCTTCTTCCTGAACCTCATCACCCCCTTCATAGGAGATACACGCAATAACACTTGGTCTCCCACATTAAACTCCCGGAAGAACCGTTTCGCATCGGCGTAGCTCTTCTGCCTGTCCTGGGCTACCCGAATACGACTCCTGATCATCTCAATCCTCGCGGAGGTCTCCTGAATCACTTCTGGTCCTAGCAACTTGTTATCCCCCACCTCGAGCCAACAAGTTGGAGAACAACAAGGCCTGCCATACAAAGCCTCAAATGGAGCCATACCAATCGTAAACTGATAAGAGTTATTATAAGCGAACTCTATCAGTGGAAGGTGTGGCTCCCAACCGCCTCCAAAATCGAGAACACACATGCGTAGCATATCCTCTAACATCTGATTAGTACGCTCTGTCTGTCTGTCTGTCTGTGGGTGGTAAGCTGAACTCAACCTCAATTCAGTACCCATAGCCTCCTGAAAGCTTTCCCAAAAACGTGACACGAAAATCTTGTCCCTATCTGACACAATATTCAGGGGCACCCCGTGTAATCTAACAATCTCCGCGATGAACAATTGAGCATACTGACCCGTGGTATAATCTGTCCGCACTGGCAAAAAATGAGCCACATTGGTCAAACGGTCTACAATCACCCAGATAGAATCGTGGCCCCGCTGTGATGTAGGCAACCCTGTAATAAAATCCATGGAAATACTCTCCCACTTCCACGCGGGTACTTCCAATGGCTGAAGCAATCCTGACGGTTTCTGATGGTCCACCTTTACCAGCTGGCAGGTAGAACACTTGGATACGAACTCGGCGATGTCCTTCTTCATCCCACTCCACCAGTATTGTCGCCTCATATCTTGGTACATCTTATCGCCTCCCGGATGTACTGCAAATCGGGACCCATGAGAATGAGTCATCACTGCATGACGTAATTCTGCTCCTTCTGGAACCACCAATCTCCCATTAAACCGCAAACCTCCATCAGAACTAACAGAATAGGACTCAGCACCCTCGGCTAGAAGTCGCACAATCTGCTCTGGGCAAAACGGGTCTGTAGTCTGTGCTTGTATCACCCTCGTAACAATCTCGGGTGTGACTGACATCACGGATATGAAAGATCGTGCCACTGCGTCCTGGTGACCCAATTCCTTCCACTTTGCTTTCCAGACGTCCGCTACATCGTCTACCGGTCTACGGCTCAATGCATCAGCAACTACGTTGGCCTTCCCCGGATGATACTGTATATCGAACTGGTAGTCCTTCACAAACTCTAGCCATCTGCGCTGACGCATATTCAGCTCTCGCTGAGTGAACAGGTACTGCAGTGACTTATGGTCTGTGAACAAACGGAATTTATCCCCCAATAAATAGTGCCTCCATATCCTCAATGCAAAGACGACCGCTGCCAACTCCAGGTCGTGGGTGGGGTAATTCTTCTCATGCGGCTTAAGCTTGCGGGAAGCAAAAGCTATAGCCTTCTCCTCCTGCTGGAGTACACCTCCAAGTCCCCGTAAAGACGCATCGGTGTAAACCAGGTACTCCACACCCGGCTTCGGTAACGTAAGGACTGGCGCTGAAGTAAGCTTGTCTTTCAGCTCATCGAAAGCCAATTGACAAGCATCATCCCAAACATATGGTAACCCTTTGCGAGTCAGATTCGTCAATGGACCCGCTATTTTGGAGAATCCCCGAATGAATCTCCTGTAGTAACCGGCTAACCCCAAGAAACTACGCACTTCCGTCGGTGTCGTGGGCTGTCCCCACTCCCTCACCGCTGACACTTTGCTCGGGTCAACTGCAATCCCCTGCTCAGAAACAACATGGCCCAAGAACTGTACCTCTCGCAACCAGAATCCACACTTCGCGTACTTAGCATACAACTGATGCTCTCGTAGAGTCTGAAGAACCTGCCTCAAGTGCTCGGCATGCTCCTCCTCGGAGTGTGAATATATCAAGATGTCATCTATGAAGACGATGACAAACTGATCCAAGAACTCTCTGAATACTCGGTTCATCAAGTCCATGAAAACGGCTGGCGCATTTGTGAGTCCGAACGGCATCACCCTGAACTCATAGGACCCATATCTCGATAAGAAGGCAGTCTTTGAAACATCCTGCTCTCTAATACGTAACTGATGGTACCCCGACCTCAGATCTATCTTCGAAAAGAAAGTTGCTCCCCTCAACTGGTCGAACAGATCATCGATTCGAGGCAAAGGATACTTATTCCGTATCGTTACCTTGTTCATCTCCCTGTAGTCCACACACAATCTCAGTGAACCATCTCTCTTCTTCACAAACAAGACTGGAGTGCCCCAAGGTGAGGTACTCCTACGAATGAAGCCCTGACCTAACAGCTGCTCTATCTGATCTCGTAGCTCTCGCATCTCTGCCGGAGCCATACGGTACGGTGCGCGTGCTATAGGTCTCGTATCTGGCAATAAATCTATAACAAAGTCTATCTCACGACTGGGCGGTAGGCCTGGTATCTCCTGAAACACATCGGAATACTCCCTGACAACAGGGATCGAATCTAAGGGAATCACAACCTCCTTAGAGGTATCCTCCTCTATGTAATACAAATGAGAGGTCGAACCTCCCTCTGGGCGAGGCATCGCCACTACAAACATCTCTTGCCCCGGAATGGCAAAAACAATGCTCCCACCGAAGCAATCAATCATGGCTCTATAAGCTGCGAGCCAATCCATACCAATAATCACACAATGCTCGTGCATGTCTAAGACTAACATGTCTGCAGGTAATACCAAGCTACCAATCTCTAGCCCCACTCCCCGGCATATAAAGAAAATAAGTGACCCACTCCCCAGTGGTGAGTCGACACACGTCACGGTGCTCTCTGCTGTGGCTAAAAACCCTAAGGCCTTCGCAAAATGCGTAGCTATAAAACAATGTGTTTCCCCCATATCAAATAAAACCCGACCCATAGTACCATGGATAGGAAACATACCCTCAATCGCGGGTGGTGCCTGTGGAGCTGCTGCCTGGTGGACGTTATAGACACGTCCATACTGCAATTTCCCCTGGTATACTGGAGCCGCTGGAATGGCTGGTAGGGCTGGAACCTGGGCTGGAGCTGGGAGGGCAGGTGGGAAAAGTGGTCTCTGCGGCTCATTTCGGGCTCCCTGCTGCTGTGGGGCCCTATCGCCCTCTGGGCAATCCTGGCGCCTATGGCCATGTTTACCGCACCCAAAGCATCGGCCTTTGAAGTTACCTCCCCTCTGACCCTGCTGTCCACGGCCCTGCTGGCCGTTACCTCCACGCCACTGGCCCTGTTGGCCCTGATGTGCACGCTGTTGGCCTTGCTGGCCCTGCTGCTGTCCCTGTGGTAGGTGTTGGCCCTGCTGGTCCTGGTGATTAGGCTGGCCCTGATGGCCCTGCCCGAAACCCCCGAATCCCTGCCTAGAATCACCTGAACGGAATCGCTTAGCAGGGTCCCCCTGATGGGAACTCTGCTCATGCTGACGAGTCTGTCCATGAGATGGTGCCCCACTGGCACTATTACCCCCATGCCTGCCCTGCTGGCTGGACTCCCCTGCTCTCTTGCTTCCCTGCAGATGGAAGCGGTGATCCTGTCAATGTAGTAACGCTGCATTGAGTACATCAGTGAAAGTACTCAGGGATAGATTCCCAATAAGGTGCTGATGGATCCTCCACGCTAACCCGTCGACAAACAGCAAAATCTTCTTGCTCTCAGTAGGTGCCTCATCTGGCACAATTGTGAGAAGTCTCGTGAACTCCTCCTCATACTCAGCTACAGTAAGGTTCTCCTGCTTCAAATTTAGTAATTCCTGCCTCATCTCAGTCTGCACTGCGTGTGGAAAATACATACGGTCAAACCGCTCCCAGAACAACTGAATAGGGATCGTGTCCCTCTCCTCCAAAGTAGTAGTGGACTCCCACCACTGTAAGGCGGCTCCCACCAGCTTAAAGGAAGCCAATAACTGCTTTTGCACGTCAGTGCACACATACATACGGAGATGCCGCTGGATGTCCTTCTTCCATTGGTAACTGTAATAATATCGGAGCTACCCGAAAACTCAGGGGGATGCGCTTTCTGAAAAGCATCCCGAACCCGCTCCCATGCCGATGGAAGCTGTGCTGGTACTGGCACCACTGCCTGAACCTAGGGTGGAGCCTGCTGAATCACCGCTATTGCGGCATTCACCGCCTGAGCAACAATGGCGGCTACTTCGTTTGCATTCATTGTGCCTGGTGCCGGAGCTGCTGGCTGCTCGGATTGGGCACGCTTATCTTTCGGAGCACGTCTCGGAGGAATCTGAAACGTGAACAAGTTTATTAGTCTACAGTTATCATCAAATCTCAAATAGCTGATGACTTTAACGTAAAAGCAGGAATACAACAATCCTAAAAATAGGGCTCTATAGCAATAACGTTAAGCTGAAAGCGAAATAAGCCGTGGAGATCCTATGGACACTAGAACCTGATGCTCTGATACCACCTGTGACACCCCGCCTAATTAAATACCGGGTGATCACTCCTTTATTAAATTAAATCAAGGTAAACAGTTGGTTCATTATCAGCATCACTGTCGATAAAAATAATTTTTTCCAATTTAACACCCTAAATAATTAAGCTAAGTGTCAAAACCATTTTCATACATACTTTCCAAATTTTAATTAAAGAAAAAGATTTATTTATTTAAAAACAACATTTCTACAATTAAGAATCACACCACAGTAAACCAAATAATATAATACATTCGACAATCGAATGTCAACATATGAAAACTAAAGTCACAAATCCAAACTGAATAAATCCCATAGAACAATACTGGAAACAACTGAAATATAAATGTCCCAACAACAATGAAATAATGGAAAGGGCGACACATGCCCAATAAATGAGAATACTAGAAGTGGAGTCAATAAAAGAAGTCGTCTACGCAAGTGACCTGCAACTCCCACCTAAGCTGCAGCACGTTCCTCTCAAGGGATCCTAAGAAAGACGCCCCTGTGGCTGGGCACCTGAAATATATACATATATATACAAGAGAGAGAGAAAAAAAGAAACGGGTCAGAGCCCGAAAGTGTTTTTGATTTTAAAATACGTTTAGCAAGTATTTAAATTGATACAGGCCAATGCAACATATTAGTGCGTCACTCTCTTGAGAATTACTCACCTCTCTTCTAATGTGCACACCTATCGCACTAACCTTCCCAACAGTTTCTTAACAATTTTATCATACTAACCTTTTCCAATAATTTAGCGTATCTTAACTTACTCATAAGATTTCAAAACCGAACAATATTTTGTTTAAAAAGGTTACTTCCAGATTAGTAGCACAACTCTCATTTTAGCTTTTATTAACTTATAAAGTTTCTCGGTAACATATTATACTTTCACGAAATAAGTATTCACTATCTGAGTCATCAACCAAGTCCTACTTATCAAATCACAGTAGGCAGTTTCAAATTTCAAAATCTCATATATATATTAACTACTCGTATAATATATATAAAATAACAGCACCCCTCATAAAACTATGGTGCGTGCATACTCTACTATCCAGAACCCCATATCACTCATATTAAGGGGAATACAATCGGAATCACTCTCGAATTGTATTAACATAAATACACAAACAATAATGAGGCGAAGCATAGATTCCAAGTCTCTAAGAGGATGGCACATGCATACGTCTCTTAGGACCGTTTGAACTATCACATCGATAGCCTGTACCAAGGATATCTATCTTCTAGGGTACAAGTAAATATCCCCCATAAAGGTCCCATCGAGATAAGACTTGTCCCAGCGCGGTAACCTCAGGGATAGCAAGTAGCGTGGGCATGATTTTCACAAGTATATAATATATGTACACACAATCATATAAATATACCACTTTATCATATTAATATAGGTTCTTCTCGTCACCCATAATTATACCATTTATTCTACATTTCACATTATTAGTATTATGTATAAGGTTTCATCTATAACCTTAACTCGAAGGGTTTTCTCACTTAATACGTGACATTCGTTGACTCTATCCTTCCAAGTAGGAAAATTCTGTAGGTATACCTCTATTCACTATCGTAGCTATTCGCCGCATTCTCTCACTTGAAATACGTAGTTTCATAGTTCATTATATAATTATCCCAAAAACAAGATTCTCATCTTATAATAAAGTTCTCAACACTTATTCAAATGTCCTACTGGTCTTTCCTATCTCCTAAAACATTTCATTAAGGATACCCAAGAATTATTTCACGATAAATTCAATTCGACTAAGTAAACAAGGGAAATAAGAGTCTGCCAGGAGGGGTCGATCGATCGAGGTCTGGGGCTCGATCGATCGAACCTTCGATCGATCGAAGCTCTAGGCTCGATCGATCGATCAAGCAGGTCTGCGAAAATTCTGCAGAAATGCAGTTACGGGTTCTACCAAATTTCTTCATCCAAAACCATGTTTTTCCATTCTAAACGTCCCAAAAATCCTACTACTATCATTATAACGTTATACCAGATGTTTTCAACGTAAAGCATGTGTATATCTAACATTAAACATGGATAATTAACCCAAAATTCCATCTAATCATCAAGAACCCTAGAGTTTTTCTTAATCAAGGTTCTAATCTATTTTTTTTACCAAAATTTCCTTCTAATATATCATCAAAATTTCGTGGGTTATATTCCTCTACATGGCAAGGATTCCAGAATTTCATATAAATCATTTCTACATGCATTTTCCTAACACAAATTGGGTGTTCTTCCATATTTATCATCTCTAATCAATCCTAAACCAATATGAAGATTGCATTAACGAAAATACGCAAGTTAAACACTTGCCTGGGATTTTTTTGGTATTCTGATTCACGGCTGATTTTGGTATGGTTGCGTTCCTCGTCTCGCGATCTACGCGGTGGTGGTGGCGGCGGTGCAAACCGGTGACTTTTTGGCCTTGAATTGCCTTGGAGCTCTCTCCTCTCTTGTCCAATGGCCGTCACTTAATTTCTGGATATTCTAACCCTAAAAGCTAACCTAAATGGATGATATAGGTTGCTGAATTTCGTGGGTTTAATTACCCAATTATGTAAAATGACTAAAATGCCCTCCCGGGGTACTAATTAGGCCTAAAAATGCCCCGAGACCCAAACTACACCCTCGGGTACACTTTTCTGACTATCTCGACCCTACCGGACGCGTTGGCGCACTCAAAACGACCATACGGGCAACTTATAAAATATTCACTTTTTATTTAACAAAATTAGTCCCGACGTGACACGAGCACTTTCCGACTTAAATTTTTGAAATCGTCATTTAATTCACTCATGACATTCAATATAACCAATATAATATATTACTTTGCTCATTAGTAATATTCAACCAATTTTCCCATAATTACTAACTCTCGTCACGTTAATAATTATAACATAATTAATTTTCGGATTTTTATTAAATAAATCATTCACGTTAAATTTAATAAATCCCCAATTAATATAGTATAAAAATACGGGGTATTACAAAACTCTCTCTAAAATCGGTTGACCAATCCGAAAAAATAGTATAATAAGGGTATACAAGAGGGAATAGAAGAGTCTAGAAACCCTAAGAGAATTAAGGGTGGAGATTGAAAATACTAAAAGGTTATAATCATAAGGCTCAGATACAAGCTTAAAAAATAAGCTGACTAGCTTAATAGATTATCCGATCAAATAAACTAAGTCTGGAAATTTTTGTTACAAAATATAGTTACCGGTATAAGATTATTAACTGAATTTACTTTAACCGTAATTTTCTAAAAGAAATAATCAACTATGAATTATCCTACCAAAATCCAATGTCCAGGATATGTTCTGGTTAAACCCATTTAATCATATATATATATACAATTTGACTACTTAAAAATAAGGATCATTTACTGTTTGGGGTACATTTGTTTATAATAAATGGGGTATAATACGTTCGTTTTCGTATTAGCTCGTTGGGGCCAAAACTAACGGAAACCATCAGTTGACTCACTTAACTGTTAGTTGACCAACTTTTTTAAACTAAAAATACCATTTTATCCCTGAATATATGTATATATATATATATATATATTACAATAAATGTTTAAATGTAATTTCAAACTGTTTCTTATAGATAAATATATAAACTATTTTCATATATAAAACTTTTTTATATATATAAACTTTTTTATACATATAATTTTTTTTTATATGTATAACTATTTTTTATATATAAACTGATTTTTTTATATATATGTTGTTTATATAAAAAAAATATCTACTTTTTTAAGACAAAAAATGCTTTTAAATAGTTTTCATATATATAAATATTAAAAAAAACATTTTAAAACAGTTTTTTAAGAGTTATTATATGAAGGCGTAATATAACTATTTAAAAATATTAAACAAGAGTAAAATATTAAACTATTTAAAAATAATATTACAATTGTTTTAAAAATAACGTTTTAAATGATTTTCAAAAAAGAATTTCAAAAAAGAGAAATTGATTTTAGTATAAAAAATTATTTCCACCGAATAAAATGATTTTCAACAAAACAAAAATTTTTCCATAAACAAAAAAATAAATCAGAGCATAAAAATAAAAAATAAATATTTCCCAAAAAAATAATTTCCAACCAAAAAAATATTAAAATAAAACTGATTTCAATTAAAAAATATATTTCCACCCAAAAAAATATGAAAACAAAACAGATTTTAGTTTAAAGAAAATATTTTTTTTAAAAAAAATATTTTTCACTTAATAAAATGATTTTTAAAAAAAGGAAAAATTTTCTACCCAAAAAATGATTTTGAACTATAACAAAAATAAATTCTAGTATAAAATCGAAACTCCAGCCAAAAAAATATATTTCCAAAAATCAAATTCAGCCAAAAAATGAATCGAACCCAAACCTCCGCCCCAAAAAAATTCTTCCATGAAAAAGACATATTCCGACCATCAAACCCAAACTCCAAATCGAATCAAAACTCCAATGGATTTTTAAATGTCTGGCTAACAAAATGGAAACGCCTGAACTCTAAAACCTCCGAACAAAATGATTTTTTCAAAAAAAAAAAAAAAACTTCGAACTCCAAATCCAAACGTCCAACGCACAAACCTCCGGGGAACAAAGCTCTAGCCATCAAAATCAAACTGTCATAATGTCATATTTTTAGACGGCTGAAAGAGAGAGAGTGTGAGAGAGATGATTGCTAGGTTATGATATAAGGGTATTTTGAGTAGTTAACGAAAAAGGGTACAGTTGTTACACGGATGTTAGCCTAAATCGTTAAAATAACACCCAACCAACTAATACGAAAACTAACATACCCCAAGCTCTAATTATTATAAACAAATGTACCCCAAACAATAAATGACCCTAAAAACAATTATAATCTCAACTCCTAATCAAACGGTCAACAACCATCCCGTCAATACAACTTAAATGTAATGGGTACATTTATATAGTTACTAATAATTTTGAGGTCTGTCAATCTTATCCAATTGACTAGTCAACTCATCACGAGGATTATGCACAATACATCATTAAATTAAAAAGACTTATCTACAGTTATAACTCATTAAATGAACCTAAACAAAACATGCAACTATTATGAAGTAAACACCATACAACTTGTTCCTATTGGTGGGCTAACTCTCATTAGGATAAAGGTTTAAAACCATTTGATCTAACACTATATCAACGAATAAAAAGTGACTATCAGCTAAAGAGTAAGAGAAACACATTTTGTGTTTGTTAAAAGGAACTTGTTCACAAATGACAATTTATTAAACAAAGCATGTTTAAAATTCGCTTTAAATATAGAAAAAATTCCTAAATATTATTTTGCATCGCAATTTTTTTTATAATTTTAAGGAATAATATTAAACACATAATTCAACTAAGTCTAGATGGTATGCATGGCTACCTAAAATGTGTAGAAGGATAAAAATATGCATATGTGATATGTGTATCCACTTGGTGTCATTTTTTACCGTTTTACCTTTATTCTCTGATTTTATCGTTGATTGAGTCTTGAATATCTATGCAGTAATCCATGAGTATATCTCGGATAAAATCTAGAAAATGTGTTGGCAAAAATATCGGAACTTGAATTTCAAAATTAGAATAGACTCAGACAAACCTAGTGAAATCCTTATAATTTGGGTGTTTTAAGCTCTCCCGTGCATATGGTGGCAAAAGGGACACAAGCGATCGTAATGTGCTATTTGTGGTATGTGAATGTGTAGAGATCATAGTCAATAACCCATTTTACTCAAGCTAGGCAATATAAGGAGACACCTACAAGGAGATAGCTAAAAGACAACTAGTGCATGTGAAACTAAGTGAGATATGGGCTCAGAGACTATGTTACGGAGTGGGAGGTATTAAAAACCCACTCTGCCTTTTTGATCTTTCATGGACTCAACAAAATGTTCTCCTTCTCCTAACTACGTGAATATGTAGAAAATGTGTCGTGTGTGAAAAGTGAACAAAGTGAATATATATATATATATATATATATATATACACGAGAGTGTGTATGTGTGTGTGTGTCTGTGAGAAGTGGAGTCATCATACCTACATCTTGGGAAAGATGAAATGAATCCTCCCAAGGATATGAAATATGAGCGAAATCCCAAAAATGTAACCTCAATATGCAAAAATGTGTACATATATACGAGACCACTAGAAAAATAGTAATCTAACTAAACATGAATAATATGCTAAAGGAAATATATAAAATTACTAACATGTGCGCGACACTCCAAAATCGTAATCTCGCTATGAGAAAGTGAGTACGCATATATGAGACCACTAAAAGGATAATAAATGTAATAAAATTGACTACGTGAGTAAAATGTACTAAAAACATGAGTGGGATGATTGTTGATACCAAAATTAGTATGCTGATGTGGACGAATAATAAGAAGACAGGTGCATCCTTCTGCACAGGAGCCAATGGGGGCTTCTCGACAGCCTTCTGAGAAGCAACAGAAGAGGCGACATATTTATTCTTTATCCCTTTTTGGACATCAACCTTATTTTTCTTCCCAGCAGAGGAAGTTTCCTCGAAGAGAGCAGGAACTCTTCTCTTGCCCATTTTTTGGCTCAAAGGAATATGAGATTCCGGATCAGAATCTTCAGGAATTTGCACTGGATCACTGATGCTGACCACAGGACGAGCAGTAAAGGACGACGTATAGCTCCTATACTGCAACAAGTATGAAGTAGACCTGATGTGCTCGTCTGCGATTCTCTGATGCAAACTCCAGATATGTTTCAATTGCCTTATATTAACTTCTGATTCTTTGGGAGTTTTTCTCTTGCTGTCAACTGCAAACAAAAATATATTGAAATATCAGTCATACATTTTATCAAATACCATGAAATCATAATTTCAAAAACAAAATAAGATGAAAACGACCTATCCCATTGTCATATGGGGGGCATCTGGGACCCTCATATACTGCATCTCCAACCAAAGGGGCATGTTGCCAATTTTTTATAACTACCCCGTGTTCAAAATAATCCCTGTTGGCATCAGGGAGGTTGACTACTAAGGCCCTATTCAAAAACCTAGTTTTTAAATAAAAAACGTTGTCTAAAACAGCCCATCTGTAGCAGTACATAATCTCAGGAATTCCTATACGAGTTCCATGAGTTTGATTTAACCTATGTACCCCATTAACTATTCTCCATGTGTTGGGGGCTATTTTTGCAGGGACAACGTCGAAGTACTGACAGAATTCTAAACATAACGGATTTGGTGGAAAAGAAAATCCACATTCAGCAATAAATAGGCTAGGTAACCAGTGTCCCTCAGCCAAATCAAAATAACTTGAAGGCTCAGAAAGAACCTCCAAAGTTACCCAAGAAGGAATAGAGAAGTCAGAGCGGAACTTCTCAAGAGATTCGATAATGTAAACCATGATGAATAAAAGAAGAAGGAAGAAGAGCTTAGAGGGAAAAAGGAGATCTGTTGACAAACGAAGGAGGAAATAAATGCACAAGAGAGAGAAAAGCTTTAGAAAACTCGAAAGCAGAAATTGAAAAGGTAGAAGACGATGGGATTGCCTCTGAAGTTTAAATACTTTGCCTTGGGAACCAGCGAAAGAAATGATTACATAAAAGAAAACTATTGCGCTACCGGCGGCTAAAAGGACAAAAAAATGCACGAAGATCGAAGCGCTTATGAAAAGGCAAAAAGGCGGATTCTGCGAATTTGGAAGGAAATTCAAATATGAAGAAAAGACCCCCAAAACCCAGGAAGGCCATTTAATATTGCCATATACCGAGAAAGAATGTTCCATACTCCTCAAAGTTCGAAATATGAAACATTGGGGGCTTCTGTTGATACCAAAATTAGTATGCTGATGTGGACGAATAATAAGAAGACACGTGGCACAATAGCAACAATGAAGATTGTTTCCCCGACCAACATACTCACTCCGAGCAACAAGTATACTCCGAGGAACACCAACCCTCCGAGGTACTCTTACCTTCCGAGGAACTCCAATACTCCGAGGAACTCTTGGACGACGAGCAACTAAGGCGGTTCGAGCTGCACCTCGACCACAACATTAATTACCAGATAATCAACAGTTCAACTATTCATTGAATGCTTATCATCTTGACGCGCACGTTTGAAGAACATTAAATGAATTACCCTTTCATACGTGTATCATTTAATGTAAACACCCTTTCATGTACAGCCTAAGGGCTATAAATACCTTATATCACCCTCATTCAAGGAGGACCGGAATTTCTTGATAGCTCTTGTAATCGAGAATTCCTCAAACACTCAGCAATAACATAACAGTGGACGTAGGCCATTCATATAAGGCTGAACCACTTTAAAAATCTTTGTCTCATTTATTTATCTGTGATAAAATAATTAGAGTGATCTAGTTTTTTACATCAACAGATTGGCGCCGTCTGTGGGAACGATTTGTTATTATCGTTTTTCACCAAAAATCATTCATCACCAATGGCGGATAACCCAGAATCTAGCAATCGAAACGCTGGAAATGCTGGAAATCCTCCAAATCCCTCTGCACCTCCAGATCTGGCCGGAATTATGACAAATCTGGCTCAAGGACAAACCGCCATGCAAGATACGATGCGGCAACTCATACAAACTCTTCATGGCGGCGTACCTGCACAGTCAGGGCATCGAAGTGGTCAGAGGCAAACCTATTTACTTTATTCACGATCCAGACGTACTGGATCATATCGTAATGAAGAATCTGATGATTTCTCTTATCAACCTGGGCAAACTTCGTCAATACGGGTTACAGATACTGAACAACGTGTCACCCTTTCCCCAGAAAGGGCCAGTGCATTGGAAAGGTTAAGTAGGGCCTCTCCTTTCAGCCGATTAGGCCCTAGGAGGAATAGGAGTCCACTTAAGACCATGTCGAGGAGTTTTCGGCAACCATCAGATCTAAGAGAAGGATCAGCACAGTCACGACCAGTTGTTCGTCAAGATAGATCTCAAGAGGCTACTTCAGAACGATCAATTGTTCGAACCAATAGGCCCGAGGAAGGAAATGAAGCGTGGAAAGGATCTCTTCAGAGGTTGGAAGATAGATTGGGAGAAATGGCTAAGGCGAAGAATCCCCTACAACGAACTTTTGTTCAAGGGACACCTTTTGTCCAGGCCATTGTAAATTTTCCAACACCGTCAAAATTTAAAGCCCCTGTGGTGATCCCCAAATACGATAGAAAGACAGATCCTGTTCTTCACATAGAGCAATATCAAGCTGCTGCTGACATCTATGCTGTCCCCGACGAGATGAGATGTAGGGCATTCTCGGGAACTCTTACCGGATCTGCCCAGATATGATACAACAATCTTTCTCGGGGTAAGATTTCAACTTTCTTTCAATTGGCCGAGTTGTTCATCGGCAATTTCTGTTTTGGAGCAAAGCCAGTAAAACGAGTAGCACACTTGTTAAGTGTTAGACAAAAATCTGGTGAAAGCACTAGAGATTACATAACTCGTTTCAATAACGAGAAGCTGGAAGTTATAGATTACGAGGAGAAGACAGCAATCACCGCCTTGATGAGTGGGTTGTTGCCTAATAAGTTGTATTACACCTTGGCGAAAGATCCACCTAAAACTATGTCAGAGTTGATGGCAAAAGCGGCCAAAATCAAGAATACCGAGGAGGCTATGGCTGCAAAAAAGAATATGGATAAAGACACCAAGGTGGAAGTCGATAAGTCTAAGAATAAAGAGCATAAGGGCAATGGCGGTGACAAGCGTTCCAGAAATAATAAGTCGTCATGGGAAGTCCTGAAGAAATACGATAATTATACTCCCTTGAAAATGGGTATTAATCATGTTTTGGAGGAAATCAAGAATAGCGAGGAAGTAAAGTGGCCGAAGAAACTGAGATCAGATCCTGATGCGAGGAACAGGGATAAGTATTGCGAGTTCCACAAAGATCATGGCCATATGACTAAAAATTGCATAGCTCTTCAGAACGAGATTGAAACACTCATTCGAAGAGGAAAGCTAGCAAAGTATGTTGATCGGGGAGGTGAAAGAAGAAATAATGATCGAACTAGAGAGAGATCTAGATCTCCTCGTCGAGCAGATGAGAAAAAGAAGAGAGAACATGAAGATAATGCCGAGGATGATCTCGATCTTCCCAAGAAACCAAGGCAACCAGAACGAGAGGTATTTTCCATACGTTTTGGGGCATTTGATTGTAATGTTATTACAGGAGGAGATGCAGGAGGAGGAGACCTTACTGCGGAAAGAAAAGCTTACCTCGGAGAGGCACAAGCTTGTTCGTACATTCAGCGAATAAATTTGGCCGAGGAGGATCGTCCGAGGAAGGTAAACAAAGAGAAGCTGGTCATTGGCTTTTCAAAAAATGACCTGGCAGGTGTTCTTTATCCTCACGACGACCCTTTGGTGATCAAAATGAGGATGAAAGAAGTAGTGATTTCAAGGGTGCTGGTAGACAATGGTAGTTCAGCAGACATCATGTACTATTCATGCTTTGATAGCTTGAATTTAAAATTATCTCAATTGGAACCTTATCACAGACCTCTTTTGGGTTTTGCTGGCGAGAAAGTTTTTCCACTTGGGACGATCAAGTTGGACATATTTATTGGAACTTGGCCTGCTTGTCGAACAGAGAGAATACGCTTCTTTGTGATGGATAAGAATGTGCAGTCAGCCTACAACATCATCATGGGAAGAGTTGGTTTGAAGAAGTTCGAAGCAGTTCCATCTACAGTACATCAATGCTTAAAATTCCCAACAAATTTTGGAGTAGGAGTTGTGAAAGGTGATCAGAAAGTAGCTCGGGAATGATATTATTCATCTGCCGAGCAAGAGGAGCTTGAAGATTCAAGAAAAAAGACTACTACCTACCAGGTGGATAAAGGTACAGAAATTGAAACACTGGATCCTCGAGATGAATCCCAACTTGTAAAAGGACAGGTGGTGGAATCTACAGAAAATATTATTCTGGACGACAAGCACCCTGAACGAGCAACCCAGATAGGTTCAACGTTGGATGCTTCAATAAAACAGGAGTTGATAACTTTCTTGAGGAACAGGAAGAAAACTTTTGCATGGAGTCATGAAGACATGCCAGGAATAGATCCAAACTTCTTATGTCATGAGCTCAATGTGAATAAAGAGATCAAGCCTGTAAAGCAGAGAAGAAGGGTATTTAGCCCCGAGAAGAATCAGGCTATACAAGAGGAGGTCGAGAAGCTCTAGAAAGCTCAATTCATTGAAGACGTGAAGTATCCAGACTAGTTGGCAAATGTGGTGATGGTAAAAAAGAAAAACAATAAATGGAGAATGTCTGTTGATTTCACCGATCTTAACAAGGCATGCCCAAAGGATCATTTTCCATTGCCCAAAATTGATCAACTAGTAGATGCTACCTCGGGACACGAGCTGCTCAGCTTCATGGATGCTTATTCTGGCTACAACCAGATCAAAATGAAACCTGAAGACAGGGAAAGTACTTCTTTTATTACCCCTAGGGGAACTTATTGCTATAATGTTATGCCTTTTGGTTTGAAAAATGCAGGAGCGACATACCAGCGGCTGATGAACAAGGTTTTCACCGAACAAATCAGTTGCAACATGGAAGTCTATGTCGATGATATGCTGACAAAGATCAAGAAAGCTGTTGATCATCTAGTTGACTTAGCTCAGACCTTTGATCAACTGGATAAATACCAAATGAAGCTCAACCCGACGAAGTGTACATTTGGAGTACGAGAAGGGATGTTCCTCGGATACATCGTCAACCAGCGAGGCATTGAGGCGAATCCAGAAAAGATCAAAGCTCTTTTAGGGTTGCGATCTCCAACGACGAAGAAAGAGGTACAGAGTCTTACAGGACGAGTTGCAGCGCTCAATAGATTTGTATCTCGAGCAACTGATAGGTGCCTTCCATTCTTCAAAACACTCCGAAAAACTTTCGAGTGGAATGATGAATGTGAAAAAGCCTTTCAAGATTTGAAGAAATATCTGGGAACACCTCCATTACTGTCCAGACCAGTGATGGGCAACAAGTTGTACTTATATCTGGCAGTATCAGAGAATGCAGTCAGCTCAGCACTGATCAGATTGGAGAATGGACTCCAGAAGCCAATTTATTACACAAGTAAGGCTTTCCGAGGTGCAGAAATCAGGTACCCAAAGTTGGAAAAATTGGCGTTGGCATTAATTGAAGCAAGTAGAAGAATGAGGCCATATTTCCAGGCCCATACCATCGTCATGTATACCGACATGCCGTTACGACAAGCCCTTCATAAACCAGAGAAATCAGGGAGACTAATATATTGGGCAATAGAGCTCGGTGAATATGATATTGTGTATAAACCCAGATCATCACTAAAAGGGCAGGCTGTAGCAGATTTTATAGCAGAATTTACTTATCCTGATATCCCCGAGGAGCAAAAGTTACTCGCTGATCAACCTGTGGATGTTACAGGATCAACAAACACGAGCCCAGACCAACTCCGGTTGGTAAAAGGATAAGTGGATGTTGAAAAATCAACAGACATAAGCTCAGACCAACCCCGGTTGGTAAAAGAACTTGTGGATGTAGAAGGATCACCAACTTCGAACTCAGACCAGCTCCGGTTGGTAAAAGAGCGAGAAGAGATGGTCGACGAGGAGCGAAAAGTGCCAGGGGAGGATGAAAGGAAGCAACAAATATTTCACCGAGGAACTCTATCAGATAAGGAATTTGAAGACGGGTTACCCATATGGAGATTATATGTAGATGGCTCATCTTGCACAGCAGGTTGTGGGGCAGGAATTGTTTTGAACACACCAGACGAGATTGACATGGAATATGCCTTACGATTCCAATTCAAAGCCTCCATAATGAGGCTGAGTATAAGGCCATGATAGCAGGTCTTAATTTAGCAAAGATTATGGAAGTGCAACAAGTGATGGTGTTCAGTGATTCTCAATTGATTATGAATCAAATGATGGGAGCATATGCAGTTAAAGGAGAATTAATGGTCAAGTATCATGCCAAGGTAATGGAGTTATTGGCAGAATTTGATGCGATTCAGTTAATCAGAATACCAAGAATAGAGAATGCACGAGCAGACGCACTGGCCCGACTAGCATCAGCTACTCGTACCGAGCTGCGAAGAACAATACCAATTGAAGTACTAGAAAGTCGGAGCATAGGTGAAAACCTGACGATGAACATTATCACCCTTGATCTAGGACCATCTTGGATGGATCCCATCAGGGCATATATTGAAGAAGGAGAATTACCGAAAGATAAGCTCGCTGCCAAGAAATTGAAGTATAAAGTTGCTCGGTATGTACTAACTAATGGTATTTTGTATAGACGAGGAATTATGGCAGGTTTGCAAAGATGTGTACATCCTTCCGAGGTGAAAGAATTAATTAAAGAAATCCATGAAGGGTCCTGTGGAGCTCATGTAGCAGGTCGAACACTTTTGCAAAGGGTGATGACTCAAGGATACTACTGGCCGACGATGAGGGCTGATTGTATAGCCTATGCTAAGAAATGTGACAAGCGTCAACGTTTTTCCTCCATCCGACGAACTCCATAAGCATTGTTGACACCCATAACTTCCCCTTGGCCATTTGCCATGTGGGGAATTGATTTGGTTGGACCACTGCCAATCACCCGAGGAAAATTCAAGTACCTCGTCGTCGCGGTAGATTATTTTACTAAGTGGGTAGAAGTTGAACCCCTTATCGATATGACGTACGAGAAGGTATACCAGTTTGTTTGGAAGAATATCATATGTCGATATGGTCTCCCTCATGCCTTCATCACAGACCATGGAACACAATTCGACAACGAGGAGTTTGCTGCCTATTGTCAACAATCGAACATCCTGAAGACCCATTCAGCACCAGGTCATCCTCAAAGCAATGGGCAGACAGAGGTAACGAACAGAACATTGCTAAATGGTTTGAAGAAGAGGCTAAGTGAAGCTAAAGCTAACTGGATTAATGAGATACAATCAGTATTGTGGGCTTACCGAACAACTCCCCGAGCAGCGACTGGAGAATCACCATATATGCTGGCATTTGGAAGTGAGGCTGTAATACCTGCCGAGTTGGGTCTACCAACACACAGAGTGCTGAATTTCAATTCCCCAGTCAGTGACTTGATGAGAAGACTGGATTTGGATATGCTCAAGGAGGTTAGAGAAGAGGCAGCCATTAGGAATGCTGCTTATCAACAACGAACAGCTCTGTTCTACAACAAGAGGGTGAAGAAATGCGATTTACAAGAAGGAGATTATGTGCTAAAGAAGGTCATTCAGAAGCACAATAAATTGGAAGCAAACTGGCATGGACCTTACCGAGTTACAGAAGTTGTTCGACCAGGAACTTACCGAATAGCAACTCTAGAAGGAGAGGAATTCAATAATGCTTGGAATGCTGAACACCTTCGCAAGTATTATCAGTAATGTAAAATGTACAGCAGTTCCATCAACATGAATAAAAAGATGATGTTTCACAATTTTTTCTCTCCTTTGTTTGAAAGTTTTTCGGGGAATACTAGTGTTGTACACTACGCTGTTCAACAGCAAAAAGAAGACGATAGTTCAGACCCACGACCAACTCCGGTTGGTAAAAGGGCGAGAACAAACTATAATCCTTTGGTTTGGAGACATACGCTAGCGTGACCAACTCCGGTTGGTAAAATAACTAGTAGATAGTTCGAAAGAACCTGATAGTTCGAGCGTGATCAACTTCGGTTGGTAAATAGCGAGAACAAATTATACTCCTTTGGTTAGGAGGCGTACACTTGCGTGATCAACTCCGATTGGTAAAAGAGCTTGTGAACAAGATAGTTCGAAAGAACCTGATAGTTCGAGCGTGATCAACTTCGGTTGGTAAAATAGCGAGAACAAATTATACTCCTTTGGTTAGGAGGCGTACACTTGCGTGATCAACTTCGGTTGGTAAAAAATCTTGTGGACAAGATAGTTCGAAAGAACCCGATAGTTCAAACCCATGACCTACTCCGGTTGGTAAAAGGGCAAGAACAACATTCTTAAAAATGCCAATTTTGGCTGGTTAAGAAACAAAATATGCCAACTTATATTGGTCGGAAGGTAAAATCATTCCAGAAAATACAAAAAATTCCAAACTGAACCAAGTATAGTTGGTCGATGATCAACACCCAACTAATTGTAGTTGGTCGACGAGGATAAATTATCGACCTTGGTTGGTCGGACACATTTTATGAAAAAAATTTACCAAGTATGGTTGGTCGGGGATAAAAACCCATCAACTGTAGTTGGTCGACAAACACAATTTAACAACCTTGGTTGGTTGGAAACATTTTAAACATTTTATACTCATTACTTTATTATTAGGTGATTGAGCAACATTGATACTTGCAAATTTTATTACTAAGTTGGTTGATGAACAACACAATATTGTTATCTTTTTAACAGATACATATGCACAAATGTAAAAGTGTTAGACAAGTACAAAAGAATAGCAATACAGATTTGCAAACAGAAAATGAAAGTCTTTCATTAAAATAAATTACAAGTTACATATGTGTGCTAACTATTACATTGAAAATCCTATTCTATTGGTTTTTTCCCTTCAGCCTTTGATACAGGTTCCTCGCCAGCAGGAGGATCATTTAATGTCTGAGGAGAATTGATGAAATTCAAGTCCTTTAACATTCTGACATTCATTACTGAAGGAGTATCCAAGAGATGCTCAGGACGAGATACGTCAATTTGAGAATGAAGGTTATAGTCACCAAGATAATTCGCAATCAAGCTCCGAGGAATGGCGCGAGCAGGTATCCATTCCATGTCCAACTTGAAAGGTGGCACAGGCAAGTCAAGCACTCCAGGCTCATAGTAGTACCACAAAAAATGTCCTTGCTCGAGCTTTAATATACATAAGGCATTCAGCCAGTCTTGTTTATAACCTTCATTATTGGCATTTTCGATACGAGCATCCAAGTGATAAAGGGCCTCATTATAGTCTGCATTCCAAAATTCCCTGGGCTGTTTATGGAATTGGAAGGTTAATCTATCCAATTGTTCATGAAGGTTTTTGGTGAAAAGGTCCTTGGTATGTAAAGCTGACTTCGTTACAGTAAGTTGATCTTCCAAAGTCAGGATTTTCTTGGACATCTCAGACAAATCCCGATCTTTTGCGTTCAACTGGTACGTTTGAGTTTCCAATGTTGACAAAGTACGAGCTTCTTCAATATTACGAGGAGTTCTTGATCCTCCCCGAGCAACTGAAGTGCTTCGTTCCTCGTTAACATCCTGGGCAACTCTTCCTCGCCCACGAGAACCTCTTCCTCGTCCCCGAGCAGTAGCAGAAATACCAGACTTTCTTAAAGTATCCAATTCTTGCCTTAATTTGGCGTTTTCAACCTCTAAGAATGAGAATCCTTCATCAGTGACCGGTACCAAGGCAGTAAAGGATGAAGCTGCAGACTCATATTGTGCCAACTTTTTCTGCAAATTGTTGTTCTCTTGTTCCAGCAGCTCGGCGATCTGTCTGCAGGCCTCAACTTCACCTTTAAGGGTTCTCTCCCTGACATCGTATCCAACAATGATCTTTTTATGGCCTGTTTCAGAAGAAAGCTGTTGATATCTATTTTCATACTCCTTGTGCAACAAGGCAGTTGATTCATTGTGTTGATTCTGAAGATCTTCTAAAGTACAATGAAGTTCCTCGATCAATTCGTAGTATGCCACATTATTGGCTACAGCTCGATCAAGTAAATCCTTCAGGTACCGATAAGCCTCAATTGCTTGCTCTGAAGCATCATGGCCAAGGATGTCAGCAACTTCTGATGTACTAAGGTCTGTATGACCAGCTTTATAATACTCATGGCATTGCTGCATCAACTTTGTGTCATTAGCCGACAAAAGATCCATCCTGGCCATAAACTAACAGAGAAAGAAAAAGAAGATCAAGACAGAGTGCAGATAAAGAAGAGACAATCATATGGAAAGAAAGAATTCAAATTTTATTAGATCATAAGGCAAAAGTTACAAAGATCTGAGATACAAAGTACAAGTAAAGAGAAAAACAGAAAGATAGTACCGAACAACTTCACACCTTTTCCTTGTCTCCCAAGACTTTCTCGGGAGGCTGGGACGAGGAGCTTGGTTGCTCGGTGGGAACATTGATCTGATTGGTAGATGCTGGGACTTGTTTTGGAGGAGTAGGCAACGAAGAAATCTCCTCGGTGGCTGTCTGGTTGGATGTTGGAACAAGGACTTGATCACCCCCTGTCATTGAAGATTCTTCAGATGCAGCCTCGTCTTCATCTTCGTCTTCAATAACTGGAGGAGGACCAGGGAGATGTTGTTGAAATAGCTCAGAGTCCTCGCTCACCTTTAATTCTTGCAAGGTAGCAACCCAACCATCATGGAAGAATTTCAAACTTCCATAATTCACCTGGGTCATCATTGCAGCTACCCCCCTATCCCATCCTTTATCCCAACCAGTCCGAAAGGATTTCTTCACAGCCGTTTTTATCTTCATCTTCTCCGAGGAGAGCTTCTCGGATAGAAGGTCCTCGGAGGCTTTCAGCTTGGCCTCCAACTCCTCCTTCTGACGATTTGCTTTGCGCAGAAGTGTCAACTCTTCCTCAGCTGACTTCAGTTTATTCTCAAGCTCCCCAAAGCCTGAAAGTTTCTCGGCATAGTCTTTATTCCCTCTCTCCAAGTCCTTCACTTTATTACCCAGTTGTACCTTCTCTGCATCAGACGCAGCCAACTTCTTCTCCCATTCAATTTTATCCTCGTCATACTTCTGACGAGATTCACTCACAGATTTAATAGCTTTCTCCAATGCTCCTTCCACAGTGGACGAGGAGCAAGAAGCTTTGATTGCTTCATCCTTTTTAAGGATTATATTGAAACAGATCGTCAACTGTAATCAGAAAAGGGAAATGATATCAGAAATAAATATAGGAAATAACAAAGGAAAATATGAAAAACTCATAGTATAGATACTTACTGAAGCAAGATGACGAGCAGCCAGAGAAGTAACCATATCCCGAGTAAGGTCTTCTTCAGTACCTTGCACCTCGGGAATGGGCAAAAACTTTGCCAAGCTCATCGTAGAGCTCGGAGGAACAGATATTGGAGCATCATCTCCACCAGCTGGGAGCTGGGGAATGGCTCCAAAAATACTGACCGAGGAGGATTTCCTTAGTCTCCTTGGTGCCTTTTCAACAACCTCAACCAAAGAAGAACTTTTGGTTGGTGAGATAGTGGTTACTTCAACAGGTGCATCCTTCTGCACAGGAGCCAATGGGGGCTTCTCGACAGCCTTCTGAGAAGCAACAGAAGAGGCGACATCTTTATTCATCCCTTTTTGGACATCAACCTTATTTTTCTTCCCAACAGAGGAAGTTTCCTCGAAGAGAGCAGGAACTCTTCTCTTGCCCATTTTTTGGCTCAAAGGAATATGAGATTCCGGATCAGAATCTTCAGGAATTTGCACTGGATCACTGATGCTGACCACAGGACGAGCAGTAAAGGACGACGTATAGCTCCTATACTGCAACAAGTATAAAGCAGACCTGATGTGCTCGTCTGCGATTCTCTGATGCAAACTCCAGATATGTTTCAATTGCCTTTTATTAACTTCTGATTCTTTGGGAGTTTTTCTCTTGCTGTCAACTGCAAACAAAAATATATTGAAATATCAGTCATACATTTTATCAAATACCATGAAATCATAATTTCAAAAACAAAATAAGATGAAAACGACCTATCCCATTGCCATATGGGGGGGATCTGGGACCCTCATATACTGCATCTCCAGCCAAAGGGGCATGTTGCCAATTTTTTATAACTACCCCGTGTTCAAAATAATCCCTGTTGGCATCAGGGAGGTTGACTACTAAGGCCCTATTCAAAAACCTAGTTTTTAAATAAAAAATGTTGTCTAAAACAGCCCATCTGTAGCAGTACATAATCTCAGGAATTCCTATACGAGTTCCATGAGTTTGATTTAACCTATGTACCCCATTAACTATTCTCCATGTGTTGGGGGCTATTTTTGCAGGGACAACGTCGAAGTACTGACAGAATTCTAAACATAACGGATTTGGTGGAAAAGAAAATCCACATTCAGCAATAAATAGGCTAGGGAACTAGTGTCCCTCAGCCAAATCAAAATAACTTGAAGGCTCAGAAAGAACCTCCAAAGTTACCCAAGAAGGAATAGAGAAGTCAGAGCGGAACTTCTCAAGAGATTCGATAATGTAAACCATGATGAATAAAAGAAGAAGGAAGAAGAGCTTAGAGGGAAAAAGGAGATCTGTTGACAAACGAAGGAGGAAATAAACGCACAAGAGAGAGAAAAGCTTTAGAAAACTCGAAAGCAGAAATTGAAAAGGTAGAAGACGATGGGATTGCCTCTGAAATTTAAATACTTTGCCTTGGGAACCAGCGAAAGAAATGATTACATAAAAGAAAACTATTGCGCTACCGGCGGCTAAAAGGACAAAAAAATGCACAAAGATCGAAGCGCTTATGAAAAGGCAAAAAGGCGGATTCTGCGAATTTGGAAGGAAATTCAAATATGAAGAAAAGACCCCTAAAACCCAGGAAGGCCATTTAATATTGCCATATACCGAGAAAGAATGTTCCATACTCCTCAAAGTTCGAAATATGAAACATTGGGGGCTTCTGTTGATACCAAAATTAGTATGCTGATGTGGACGAATAATAAGAAGACACGTGGCACAATAACAACGATGAAGATTGTTTCCCCGACCAACATACTCACTCTGAGCAACAAGTATACTCCGAGGAACACCAAACCTCCGAGGTACTCTTACCTTCCGAGGAACTCCAATACTCCGAGGAACTCTTGGACGACGAGCAACTAAGGCGGTTCGAGCTGCACCTCGACCACAGCATTAATTACCAGATAATCAACAGTTCAACTATTCATTGAATGCTTATCATCTTTACGCGCACGTTTGAAGAACATTAAATGAATTACCCTTTCATACGTGTATCATTTAATGTAAACACCCTTTCATGTACAGCCTAAGGGCTATAAATACCTTGTATCACCCTCATTCAAGAGGGACCGGAATTTCTTGATAGCTCTTGTAATCGAGAATTCCTCAAACACTCAGCAATAAAATAACAGTGGACGTAGGCCATTCATATAAGGCTGAACCACTTTAAAAATCTTTGTCTCATTTATTTATCTGTGATTAAATAATTAGAGTGATCTAGTTTTTTACATCAACAATGATAATATATGAAAATAAACAAAATAAAATAGGTAACAATAGGCTTGGACCCCAAAATAGCTTTAGGATGCCTACGTAGCCAAAAATGACATAAAAGTCCATGTAATTTGTAATATGAACAAGGTCGGGTTTAACCCATAATCCAAATGGCGTCAATCTTGATTTATGAGAAGGAAGTGAAATGTGATGAAATTGTATAAATGTGCAAGAACACTCTAAATTGGGAGTTATGGATTAAACCCCCCTTTTTTATTTATGAAAATAGAGTTTTATATATATATATATATATATGTATGTGTGTGTGGGGGGGGGGGGGGGGGGGGGGGTAATAAAAAGGCTGGATTAAAGTTATAAATAAATTAAAAAAATCTATAAATGGAATAAGAGCACAAAAATATGCATAATGTTACGTATGAGAATAGTAAAATATAAAAGGATTTGTACCTTCAAACACCTTTGAAATATATTTTGAGTTATTTGTTCGCTAATTTTTGGTGCATGGATGATGGTGGAGGAGTGATGGTACAAGGTGATGTAAGCAAATGTATGGGAGAATGCTAGGAAAATTATGTAAGCCAATTTGAAATGGCTGTAACACTAAAATCGAGGTCCTCTGGAAAAAGGGTAATGGTTTTTGTATATAGAAAAACCCTAAAAAGAAGTATGACCATTCTTCCTTCAGGGACTTGCCGGTCAACATTGTCCCAAGCTTACTTTTCAGCATGTGGGCCTAACTTATGTACTAAGTAAACCCTAATTGCCTAGAGGTAGGTAGAAGTGGTTTTATAACCATAAATTTTGAACCGTAAGTCTGATTTACACAATTATAACCGTTGAAAAGAGAATTTAGAGATTTATTATTTTGTGATGGAAGGCCTCTTGAGTTCCAGAGTTGAACAAAGTCAAACGGGCCTGGGGATATCACAGTTATTCTCTAGTTACGATTTAAAGAAAGATCGTGGGTCCAGGACTCAAGGGGCTTTATTTGGATCATATGAAAGATTATAGAGGTATCACGATAGGGTGTATACAGATCTTAGCGACAGGCGATCTTGGAATAAGTGAAAAGTCATCAAAGATAGACACCCAATAGATCTTGTGAATGTTGAGTCCCTTTGTGTCAAAAATTTAGTGGGGATTGGTAGTTGCGAAGATGATTGGGAATTTACTATGAGCCCATGGTGAGTTATAACCATGTTGAGGGTTAATGCCAACGATTTAATTCTAAGGATCTAAGTAATGTATGTGATGGTTGTAGATTGATTTTTAGGTCTTAGAGTGTGTTATGAGAATTATGTCCTAGTTCTGAGGACCTAAGTAGTGTATGATGAGAATTATTGCCTAATTTTAAGGCCCTAAAGAGTGTCTGGTGAGGATTGGGGCTTGATTCTGATGGCCTAGAGAGTCTGCGATAAGGATTATGGCCTTTATATGAGGGGCTAGAGAATGTAAAATTAGGATTGTGGCTTGATTCTTTGGTCTTAGAGAGTGTACGATGAGGATTGTGGCCTGAATTTTAGGGCTTAGAAGGTGTAAAATGAGGATTGTGGCCTGATTTTGAGGGCCTAAAGAGTGTTAGATGAGGATTATAGTATGATTCTAAGGGCAAAAGTCTATTATGAGGACCTAAGTGTATTCGATCAATACGTGGATCATGACCTAATTATGAGGGCCAACATTTATTCTAAGGACTTAAGTGTATGCAACCAATACGAGGATCATGGACTAATTATGAGGGCCAAGTTCTATTCTGAGTCCTAAGTGTATGCCACCAATATGGGATCACATCATAATACTAAGGGCTAATGTATATTTTGAGGACGTAAGTGTATGCAACCAATATGGGGATCGCGACTTAATTCTGAAAGCTAAAGTCTATTATGAGGACCTAACTGTATACGACCAATACGAGGATCGTGGCCTAATTATAAGGGCCAAGGTCTATTATGAGTACCTAAATATACGCAACCAATACCAAGATCGCGACCTATTTTTGAGGCCCAATGTCTATTCTGAGGGCTTAAGTGTATGCAGAACCAATATAGGGATCGCGACCTAATTCTGAGGGCAAAGGTTTATTAGAGGACCTCAGTATATGAGACCAATATGGGAGTCGCGTCCTAATTCTGAGGTCCAAGGTCTATTCTGAGGAACTAAGGAGTGTAAAGAGTCTTTACAAAAGGTGTGTGATGATATTAGAAAATTTCGAAAGGTTTTGAATTTTTTTGAGAGGTTTGGCTATTTTTAATTACTTTTAAATGTTTATGTAATCATGAATATTGGTGATTTTTATGATCTATGAGCATTTTTGTGGATTTTGATCTTTAATGATTTCTGGAATTTTTTGATAATTTTATTATTATTTTTTTTCTTTTTTGGAACTTTTGAGGATTTTTGTAATGAAAGTTGAGAGGGGTGACTGTCGGTAGGGTTTAATGCCTGCCTATCGATATGGGCATCGATGGGTCACACAGATTGCCAAGGGGTACCTGGAAGACGGCAAGCCCTAGGGGTGCCGATCAGCAGGCCCCTTGGCCTATTATAAAAAGGGGCAAGGGTAAGTTATTTTTCCACATCTCAATCATTTGAAATCTCTCTCTAGCAAAAACTTCTTTAAAGAATTTTTCTATGATTTTGGGAGAAATGGATTTCGTGAACGCGGCGTGAAATTATGATTGAGCCAACATTGAGGTGGTAACTCGTGGTATGAGACCTCCAAGGGGTAGAGATTGTATATCATGGTGCTAGGTCATTTGAGGATACTTAAATCCTCAGAAGGGAGACTCTTAGCCATCGCTTGGATTTCATGCAAAACCCTAGCGGTTATGTTAGTGATTCTGTTTTTGTTATTTTTTTATTTTGGAATAAGTTTATTATTATTTTTGTGGTTTTGAGAATATTTTTCGGACTTATTAGAAATGCACTTTGCGGGTGGGGCTTTCTTCTTCGACCATCCGTGATCGGGGTCGACTGTGGTGAAGAGTGTGTGGGAGAACCTTCCTATTCAGGTGTAAAATTTGGAGCGAGCTGTGGGTTTCGGTGCTTTAGCAGACGCTCTGGCCAAGATGCCACAATATTATGTTGTTGTAAGCACTTTAGGTGAGAGGTGATAGGATACCACCCATATTTTCCATTTTGGATTGGGGGAGATGGCGATGACACCGGTAGACATGGATTAGATTTTGGATCTACCGTATTAGGGGGTGCAGGTGGTGGTGGACCATTCCTCGCTCTTTACTAGCGGGGTGATGGAGGTAGATTTTGGGCCTTTGGAGTGAGTCGGCTCCAGTGAGTCGGTTAGTGTAGTAGACTTAAGGGAGACTTATTGGGTCATTCGATGGATGTAACGTGTGCGTGGTAGGTGTGGCAAATGGTGTGTGTTTTTGTCGTGTTTCTGCTAGGGATTGTTGGCAAAAAGTGGGGATGATATCCATACGTGGTTTTTTGCTTATATGCGAGACTTCACTGAGATCGACTAGTATGTTGGGGGAGTTTGACATTGGCGTCACTCTATTCTTCCTTGGATGCTTTCAACTATTATTGTCGGCCTACCTTCACAGGGGCATTATATCTCTTGGAGGAATCTCTATTTTTCTTTTTCTTTTTCTTGCATTATTTTTTAAGTTTTTCCAAAAAAAATTCATTTTCTTGCATTATGAGGTGATTGGGTTCAACACCACTTGATACGTCTACAAGACTTGGAGATCGGTGCATGGTTTAGGATGAGGAGATGGAGAAGGTAGAATAGGGTCTCAAATTCCTTTCCCACTTCCAATGATATGAGGAATGTTCACAACACCCTCACTAGTATTCAGGTTGGTTATTTTTTGTATTTTGTGTTTTCATATGTTCTTAATTATTATTTTTGGATTGTATTTTTTATGAACGGTTTTCCTTGGATAAGTGGCGTTCTTTCGTTGGCAGTGGAGAATAGAGGACATTGAGGTCATCAACGTGCATACACAGATGCATCAATTTTTATCATACAAGTTTCGGTACAACTCGTACCTAGGAGAGAAGGTTTTTAAGCAGGTTATGGTAGGAGAGATAGTGGTTCCACCAGTTGTTCCTCCAATCCATATGTGGGATCCATAGAGGATATTGGATGAGGCGAGGGAGGAAACTATGATTGGGGAGGACTATTTGTCCTATACAAACTCAACGCAATACTACCTAGATTTCACGGTGAGTTTATTAATACCGCTATTGATATACAACGTGAGTATGGCACTGCCCCTAGAGGTTAGGATGGAAGGTAGTGGGTTACCGGTGTCATTAGGCCATGCATAGGGTAATGGTGTTAAAATAGTGTAACCCCCTCCACTTTTTGAGTATATGTAATGCCCGCCCTGAAATTGGGCTACTGTTAGGTCAACCTACACTCAAGTTATGGTGTTAAGGGGGAGGGGGAAGTCCAATTTTATCATTAAGAAAATCCTTTAATTTCCATCATTTTATAAGGAATGGAATATAATTTAACCGATTTTAATTTAAGAAATAAGTTGACACTTTAAGTAATTAAGTCAATTATCAAGATTTATTTAGAAAATTCCATCAAATCCAACAATGCTAATAATAAGGGAAACAAATCATTAAATTATGGTATTATTACAACACATGGCCTTAGGGCCGAATGAAAGATTTTTTAAAGTTCCATAAATTCAAATGTCCCGAAACACATTTTTGAATTTCCATGGTAAAGATCTAATGACAATTCATAACCACTGGGGCCATACCAACGTCCTTGAAAACATTCCTACCGAAAGTACCTCGAGATGGGGGTTTTGTAACACCCCATATTTTTTAATAATTTTAAATGATGGATTAATTAAATTAAATATGGAAAATTAATTGATAATCAATCCAGATTAAAATAAATATTAACTAGCGAGAAAAGGGTTAGTATTTATTGTTGTGAATTATATTTAATATTACTTAGTGATTAAAGTAATATGTGATTATGATTTTATTAAATTAATATGTGACCTCCTTCGCAAATCAAATACTTTTCGAACGGTCAAATACCTATTTTTATTTATCTTGAAGTCAGTAAGCTCTAGGGGCCTTAATGAGGATTTAGATGTATTATCCTACATAAAACTCTCTCTTCCAAGATGACTTAATTCGGAAAGTACAACTTATCACCATCAAACAGAAGGGCAGACGGAGATGACTAATCAGATGTTAGAAGATATGTCACGGATGTGTATCCTAGACTTCGGGGGAGGTTGGGAGCAGTATCTTCCACTGGTGGAGTTCGCCTATAATAACTTCAACAGGTTTACCATTGGCATGGACCCATTTGAGGCATTGTACGGTAGACCGTGTCGTTCTCCATCTTATTGGTTAAAGGTGGGAGACAAAAAGCTACTCGGTCCAGAGTTGATTCAGGATACTTTATATAGGATAGAGATGATTTAGAGTCGTATACGGATAGCTCAAGACAGGCAGAAGAGTTATGCCGATGCTAAGTGGTCCTTTATGGAGTTTGATGTGGGGGATCAGGTGGTACTGTGTGTGTCTCCTATGAAGGGGATAATGAGATTTGGGAAGAAGGGAAAATTGGTGCCAAGGTACGTTGGGCCATTTCCTATTGTCGAGCGGATTGCGCCAGTAGCGTATAGACTCGGGTTGCCGAAGCACTTGCACCGTATTCATGATGTGTTCTATATTTCCTTATTACGATGATACCTACGGGATGAGTTGGATTACACCCACATTGCACTGAAGGAGATATTCTTACAACCTGATATTTCGTACGAGGAGAGATCAACCGCTATCTTAGACCATAGTGAGAAAAAATTGAGGTCGAAGGTAGTCTTGTCTATACGTGTTCACTGGGAGCATCATAATTCCGACGAGTCTACTTGGGAGCACGAGGATGAGATGTGTGAAATATATCTCGTGCTATTCTTGCCAGGTATACTTTTAATTTTTGAATTTCAAGACGAAATTACGTTATTAGGGGGAGTATGTAACACCCCGTATTTTTTAATAATTTTAAATGGTGGATTAATTAAATTAAATATGGGAAATTAATTGATAATTAGTCTGAATTAAATAAATATTAACTAGCGAGACAAGGGTTAGTATTTATTTATGTGAATTATATTAAATATTACTTGGTGAGTAAAGTAATATGCGATTATGAATTTATTAAAATTCTCGCGAGTGAAAACAATACTACAGTCACAATAATTTAGTCGGGAGACGCGTGTCAGTCGTGTCGCGACTCAATTCATGAGATAAAAAGAAATTTATTTTAAGTCATTTAAATAATCATTTTGAGCGCATCAAAGTGTACAAAAGGGTCGATATAGTCAGAAAAACTACCCAAGGGCTTAATTTGGGTTCCGGGTTAATTTTGAACCAAACCGGCATCCGGGGAGGACATTTTGGTCATTTATATTTTTGGAGTAATAATACCTAAGAATTTTTTAAGTGTTATGTTATACCCCGCACTTTTATGGATATTTAAATTACATAAGTGACGTAATTTGGAAATTAGAGGAATTTCAGAGAATAATAATTCTGGACTTATGAGTGTTAGAATATTCGATGTTTGTTACATTTACTTTGGGGACTAAGTAAATGAGTCAGAATATTTTTATGTTATGTCGTCAGTTGGGTTAAGTGATGGGAAGTATTTTACTTGGAAGAAAACACGCGTTAAGAAGTGTTAGGTCCGATTAGTGAATTTTAGTTAAGTGACTCAAATGGAGATTTTGAGTGCACGGTTGATTTCGGAATGGCCGAGATAGTCAAAATAGAGTATCCGAGGGTAATGTTTAGGTTTCGGGGACTTTTGGACTGGTACGAACTCGCAATTGAGTAAACGAGTCATTTTTGGGTTTATAAGAGATAAACCCATATTCTCTCTTATAAAGGCACGAGAGAGTGAGGGAAGTGAAAGAAAAAGATAGAAAAGAGAGAAGAGAAGAAAGGAAGGAGAAAGAGGAAGAAAATGGGGATTTCGGCCCAAACTTCGCAGGATTCGACTCGAGGTCATTGAATTTTAGCCATGAGGCAAGTGTTTACTTGATTTATTCATTTTAGTGTGTGTATATCATATTATAGTTGGTAAACTATATGATTTTTGGGTTAGAACCCTTAAAATAAATTTGAGAAATTTGAGTATGAGTTTACAAATTGATGTATTGTAGACTCTTAATGATTTCTAGTGTTAAACCTACGTTAATGGTGTGTAGAAATGGGAGAAAATGATAAACTTGGGTTTTAATGGTTTTAAGGTTTAAATCTAAGAGAAATGGTGTGATACCACAAATTAAGGGATGTGTTAGTTAGAAATCAGTTTTTAAATTATTGTAGTATTGGTGGTTGAGATTAGAAACCATAAAAATGGAGGTTGGGATGATATTTGGTATTTTGGAGAATTGGGTTTTGTAAGAAATGGAGAGATGGCCGAAATATCTGGTGTGACCAGTCGACCGCGGCCAGGTAGTCGATCGATCGGGTTAAGGAAAAAGGCTACTGGTTGGCTCATAAGGCAAAATCCCATTTCGCGATCGACCGGGGGTCAGGGACCGATCGACCGGTACTCTGTTTTCTGCCCAAGATAAGGATTTTTCTACTCCTTTTTCTTTTTTGGGTTCAAAGCTTAGGGCCATCTTAATTAGAGTATTATATATGGTTATGACCTAAAGGACTGGAGGAGTTGTATATTAACCTTGGATTAGTTGAGTGTACAATCCGAGGTATGGATTTAATGAATGCTTAGGACGAGTAACATTTGAGAGAAGTCTTCGGCAAGTGTGTATAGATATGTTTATGTGGTTAGAGTAAATACGGGACGATTTTATTTTAGTAAATCCTAGGATACGAGTAGGATGGAAATTTAGGATGATTGAGCGGTTATTCGATACGTCTATTGACGAATATTGTGATAGAGGATGCGAAACCTATGGAATTGAGATAAGTGATCTATATACTTACTTAATTATTACGAATTGGTATATTCGGGATTATATATATAAATCCTTAAAAGTGATTAAGGTGCGAGTTATATATTAAGTAAGATAATACTTACGTGATTAGTATTTTAAGTGGGTAAATACTTATATACTATGACGAAGGGGAACATTCGGGTTATTAACTATAGCTATAAGAGTTCGGCAATTGAGAATGGGAACATTCGGGTTATTGACTATAGCTAGAAGAGTTCAGCAATTATAGCAAGAGCATACTAAGGAATGATATATAATATATATATACGGGTATTGTTACTGTATATACATATACAATTTTTTTATAATATATTTGTAAACAAACGATATATTTATGTATGTTTATATCTCTAGTGCTATCTAGGGAGGTTGCGCGATGTGGGTGAATCCCCTGGCTTGCGAAGCAGGGAGAGTGTATCCCCGGGTCATATTGTCCCGCATATGGGTGCGATATTTTTATCCCACTTTCAGGAGGGAATGTGATCGCCACCACCGTTGTGTGTTTCTACCATGTTCATGAGAAAGTCTGACTTGGTACCGGGGTTAAGTTGAGCAAACCCGGATGTGGATGGGCACTTTGAGACTGCATCCTCGAGTTATAACTCAGTGGGATGGTTATTATACTTATGATTGTAATATAGGTATAAATATACTCATTTCTTGTAATATATTACTTGCTTATGAAGATGAGACATCATATAATCGTTAAAAAGGTGTAAAGTATAAAATGAACCAGATGTTATTCCTCTTCCGGTAGTTTCATATCCGGACTTATACAAAGGTAAATTGTAGGTTCAACCGAGAACTATTTATATAAGAATGTTATATATTAAAGTGAAAATGGTATTTAAAACTAGTGAAAGTTATGGTATATGAACGATATAGTTTTATATAGAAACAAGAACTATATATATATATATATATATATATATATATATATATATATATATATATCACATGGATGATTATATCAAGTAAAAGCTTATGTAATAGCTTACGGTATAGCATATTATATCACGCTAGGTAGGTGATAGTTATAAGGAATTAGAAGATAGGTTAAAGAGATTAGTTAGGCGGGATGGCTTAACTAGGTTGTTTAAAAGGTATACGGTAGGTGTGCACTATTAGAAGAGGGGTGAGGAGTATCTCATGAGAGTGCGATACCAGTTTAAATATGAGAGATTTCATATTTTAAAATATGGCACTTGATGCACTTGCTAAATATTTTCAAAACTCAGGCTTTGACCAGTTTCTTTATTTTCCCCTCTCTTGCTATATATGTGTATGTGTGTGTGCGTATATATATATATATATATATATATATATATATATATATATATATATATATATATATATATAGAGAGAGAGAGAGAGAGAGAGAGGTCCAGATACAGGGAAGCCTGGATGATGATTCCTTCGAGTCAGACATTTGCAGCAGCAGCTGTGGATGAGCGCAGGTTTTTTTATAGACGCTTCTATCCTTGTAATCTAGATAGGAAGCATTATAGTAACACTCGGTACGATAGCCCAATCGTATTCATTTATTCTTTTACCGCATTTCAGTTTGCGACATTCGATTTGGTTGTGTTATGTGTACCGAGAGTTCGGTTCTAATATTTATTCATTTCGGTTTTGTGTATATAAACGGTTGTGAATGTTTTATTTAGTTGGTTTGGTTAAAAAGATTAGTTAAAGAAATTTTGACGCCAGCCTAATAAGTTATTAGTAATTAAATTGGTTTTCGACAATGATGCTGAGAATGAATCATATAAGATTCTTGTTTTAATATGGTATAGGATTGATCACTTGGTATTTTATTAGGCGGGGTGTCACATGTAATATATCTGATAGGAGAAAGGAGTTAGGGTTAGAAACATGAGAAATAAATAGAAGTCACAGAGAGGCCATAGGAGGAAGAGGAGAGGAGTCACAAGGTTAGAACCACTTTTGTGACACTTTTTGCACCACCAACACCACCATCGTGTAGATCGAAAGGAGAGAAACACTGCCATACCCATCATCTACAACGGATCAGACCTACTATTAAAATCAAGTGTTTATACTTGCAAAATTATAAGCATATGTGATATTCATGATAGAATAGGTTAAATTGTCCATGCAATTTATGTGTTCTTTAGAAATTTAGAAGAGATATACCATGATTTTGGGTTGAAATTTATATAAGATAGGTTTCCTCATGCATGTAATATGAAACCCACAAAATTATGATTAATCGTGGTGAAGAAATCTGAGTTTCATGCTGTTCTTGAATAAAAAGTGATGAACTAGGTTTTTAAAGAAATAAATATGGGATTCTGAAATTTATTGACGTTAAATTAAGATTCGGTGATTCTGGAACGTTAGTAATCACCCATACATGTTACTATAATGATATAGACCTTTGGTGGAGACTTAGGGGTAATGTAATGAAGGTTTGGAGGTGTATCAATGGAGGAAACCCATAGATTACGAATGCAGAAAACGAGACCTGTATTGGCAAATCGATTCGACTCCTAGCCGAATAGATTCGGCAAGGCGAATCGATTAGGATCAGGTTCGAATCGATTCAGCTGCCAAGATTTTGGCCACTTTTCTCTTTTTAATTAGAATCTTTGGGAAATGTTTGCGATTCACTTGTTGAATTAAAATTTAAATATAATGGGAATTATATTGATATATTAGTAGGCCTAGGTAGGGTGTTAGGCTTGGCCCTATGAGGGGAATTTAAGGGCTAAATTAATTAGGCTTCATCGAGAGGTAATACCGAAATTGAGGGATAATTCGAGTCACAAAAATTCGAGGAAAACGATGACTTAGACCAGTAGAATATGAGCAAGTTACCTACTGATAATATGTGTAGAACAATGGACACACTTCGAGTGGTGAGAGATACTCGGGAATATACGAAGATAAGTATAATTGAAAATTAATCATACGTGCGATATTCAATAGATAAATATATACTATGTATGGGATGTATTATATAGGTCGAGAGTATACATATACTAATAATATAAATATATAGGTTGTGTGTATACCTAGTGCATGATTTTTTTTATGTGTATGACATACCTACGTTGCTTGCTATCATTGGAGGTTTCAGTGTCAGGACAGTCATATCCTAATGAGCCTTCGGGGGGATATTTGACTTGTACCTCAGAATATAGAACCTAAGAAAGGCCTATCTATGAGAATAATAAGTTGGCTATCATATGGGTGCGTAGGTATGTGCGTAGCCCATAGGCTTAGAACTATATTCACCTTCGATATATGTGATTTGTATTTATAGTTCGAGAGAGATACGGAACCAACAGTCCTTTATATAGTGCTTGATGTACCAGGACATGATTGCAGAGTATGCAGGCACCGTAGGTCCCAGCTAGGGGTGCTATAGTAGTATATATAAAATTAAGGTGACATACATATATATATACTTGTGATTTAACTCTACTGTTTGTGCTTAGTATATGAGAAAGATAATGATATCTAAATGTATATAATGTGCGTGAATTTAATCTTATCTGAGGAATTTATAAATGTCTAATAGACTTAGAACATAAATTGTTGTTGTATGGGTGACACAAGTGAGTAACAAAAAGTTAGTACATGAAACAAAATATTAAATTCGAACTAGTTAGTCGGGGTATCATAACTAGGACGGGTTAGGAGTATATGTTAGGCGTTCACCCTAGTTGAGGGGTGAGGACCTCAAGTGAGAGCCATGAACCTAACATGCATATAATATCTGCTAATTTATGCATTTAAATACATGATAAATTTTAAAAGTTTTTAGTTGGGATTTGACCCGTTTTCCAAATCTATTTTTGTAAAAACCATTTTAGGCGCCCAGCCATAGGGAGGCCCAGCTTAGTAGTTCATTTTCATTTGTCTTTGCTGCAATTGTTGTGGACGATTATAGGTCCTAATTGAGAGATGCCTCCATTTGCTTACAGTTCTGATGCACTCCTCATTTTATCTCAGTCGGGCACATTACCCATTTTCTACTAGTAGTTGTTCCCGAGACATTGTACTCCTTTTATTTCAGTTGTGGATTTTAGACTTTTGATTATGGACTATTGTATTAGAGTTTCAGACTGGGGTATTTACTCCCGTCATATCTCATAATTCAGTATTTCATTAATTGTGGTGTTGATTAATTTTAGTATGGTGAATGTGATATTTAATTATATAATTGTTTTAAATCTTTGCATGTTAAATAAAAGATAAAATTTTGACACCAACTTTTCAAATACTAGTTGGTTAGTAAATATTAAAAAGTTTTTTGGCAGTGATGCTAAGAATGAAGCAATCTGGATATTTTGTTTTAATTTAATAAAGGCCTGATCACCTGGTATTTAATTAAGCGGGGTATCACAGGTTTTTAACATAAAAAATAGGGGTGAGCAAAGCACTCGGCAGGGTGGAAAGTACTAAGCAATACATTTTTATATGAAAATACTATATATGTAACGCTTGTTTTAACAATTCTGAAACATTATCATTTTATGATCATAAATGCAACTGCCATACAATGCAACCCGAGCTATGTGCTCATACCCACACTCAACCAATTTATGCCAACTTTCCACATAATTAAAATCTATTTAATCATCTTTAGTCACTAGTGTCCATTTTACTATTTTCACTAGGTTGTCTTTCTTACATTTTCTAAGCAGGACCTTATTCAGTTCCATTTCCATTTCCACCATTTCATTATTAACATCATCATATTCTCAAAATTTACCAATTAACCCCGTACTTTAATGGACTCCACACTGCCGGATACGCTACCATATGCTTTGGCTAGTGATTTTGGGTCTTTGAACCCAGGGCTTGGGCTCTTCTTTTTGCTTGCATTCAAGTCCATATTAATGTGTTTTAACATTTTATCAAATGTCCACATTATTCCAACGTAATCATCATTATTACGGTTCACATTTACATTTCACACCTTTTTCCTACCACTTTATTTATTTCATTCGTTTTTCACAAAAATGATCGATTAGGTCAAATGAAGAGGTCCAACCACTAGGACACTCAATTTCACTCAGATTACCATTTTGCCACTCATTTGGCCAATACTTTATGAAAAATACATTTATATCATTATAACCTCATAAATTGTCATTTTATGTTCAAAACAACATACTTCGTCATTTTACTTCAAGAAAGTCCCATTCCATCATATTTCTTAACAAGAAAGACATTTAACATTTTGAAGGCCATTTTTAGCAAAATGTCCACTTTGCCTTATAATGATAGGTTGTCTTAAACATCATTTTTCCTCATTTTATCAATACTTTACAACATATTTAGGGGCTGAAATTATCAACTGTCTTATTACATCTTGAAACACATTTTAATCTTCATTTATCATATTAATATGTCCTTTAATAACATACTAAAAGTTTCTACACATGTTAGGATGGATTTCAACCTAGAAATCCCATAAATATGAACCTAAACATGATATTAACATGGAATCATATTTTATATGCATATTCATCATTCTTTCAAGATTAAAATGATACTCGTGCTTCAAAAATCCTATTAAGTTTAGTTTTCTTCAAAACTTGCATTTTTCCATACGAAAACTTTAAATAAACATATTAGAAAATAACTTTGTAAAATTATCTACATTCTAGCATGCATATTATCATATAGCATTGGTTTTAAACTTGAAAACAGGGTGAGGAAAATTCTACCTTGAATTTGAAGAGGAAAAACTAAGAATGGTGACTTAAAAGCTCCCAAACTCCAAGAAAGCTCCAAGAAAGCTCCAAGAATTCTCCAACTCTGCTTGAAAGCTCTAATAACAAATTTTTAACCCAACTTCTTCCTTGGACATGACTTGAAAATGGGTCTTATAAGCTTCGAAATGGGTTAATTATTGCTAAGAATGAAGGTTTAAAGCTTGGGAATGGATGAACTAGGGTTAGGAATGGAGCAGAAGGCTTGGAAGTGTAGAGAGAGTGTATAAAAATCTTATGAAAATGGAGATAATTGGTTTATCTCCACCCATTGGCCTCTATTTAAACCTAAGATCCCTTAAACCCTTTAACCTTTGGTCCCCCAAAGATTTGACCCACATTTGATCTACTCCATTGGGATCTTGACAGATCAACCCATCCAAGGGTCCACATTGTGACATCACAAACATTCTGCAGATTTTATTAATTTCTGCAGTCTTGTTCGAACGACCCCAAAACTTTTCTTTATATAAATTTCGGGCCATTCAATTCCATTTAAAATTGAAAAAATTCCACAAGAACATTTTAAAATAAACAACCATCCATTACATTAAGTCCATGGCTAATAAGAATGCAACTTACAGGAAAATATAGTACAATCTCAAGCAAGGTCGTCACATTCTCCCCTCCTTAGGAGATTTCATCCCCGAAATCAACACAACCAAGCTAGATAAAGAGTTTTGAGTGTTATCATGTATCTCCGACTTGCACTCCCAAGTCTCACCTTCTATACCTTGGAACTCTTAAAATACCTTCACTTACGGGATGACCTTGTTGCACAAGAATTTGTCCTCGCGATCCAAGATGGACATAGGTCGCGTAGGAAGCATAATGTCTTTACCTAAATCGATGTGGTTCCAATTAATGATGTGCCTAGGATTCGGGACATACTTCTTCAGCATAGACACATGGAACACGCAATCAATGTGGCATAACTGCGGAGGTAACGCCAAGCGGTATGATACTTCTCCGTACCATTCCAGGATCACAAAGGGGCTAATGTACTGAGGGGCAAGCTTTCGCTTCTAGATAAACAGTTGACTGCCGATTCTCCCCCTAACCTTTAACAGTACATGATCACCCACCTCAAACTCTATAGGTATTTGTTAATTATCAGCATAATTCTTCTGTCGACTATAAGCCATCATAAGTCTCTGTCGAATCACTCAAACTTTATCAGTCGTCTCCCTGATCAGATTCTAGTTCATGAAATGTTTCTCACTTACTTTTTCCCAACAAACTAGAGAGAGTCATGACCTCTCATAAAGATCCTCATAAGGAGCCATACCAATGCTGGTCTAATAACTGTTATTGTAGGAAATTCTTCCAGATTCAGATTCTCCACCCAACTACCTTGGAAATCAAGTGCACAAGACCTCAACATATCTTTCAGAATCTGAATGGTCCATTCTGACTACCCATATGTCTCGGGATGGTAAGATATACTCGTGTTCAAATCGGTGCCCAATTCCGATTGAATCTTCCTCCAGAACTAATACATAAATCCGGATCCCTATTCATGACGATCGAGAGCGGGACGCCATGTAGACGGACTATCTCTTAGATATACAACCTTGCCAACTTAGCCATGTTATTTGTTCATATAATAGATAAAAAATGAGCTGACTTCGTAAGTCAATACACTATAACCCAAACTGCATCGTGACCATGTTCAGACCAAGGTAAGGTAGAGACAAAGTCCATCGTAATGTGCTACCACTTCTATTTTACTACTAATAGTGGTTGCAGCAGCCCTGTCGACTTCATGTGCTCAGCCTTCACCTACTGATAAGTGTAACACTTCTCCACATACATCGCCACATCCTTCTTTACACCAGACCACCTGATGTCTCTGCATAGGTCCTGATACATCATAGTGGCACCAGGATGTATGTTAAAGTGTGAATTATGGGAATCCACTGTCACCTTACGTTGAAGTTCATCAATGATCATAATAATCAACATTCCCTTATGCCGCACACCCCCATCCTTGTTAACAGTAAGAGTATCAAACACCTCACCACTTTGGATGCGGTCGTGGTAATGTGCAAACTCAGGATCTCAAGATTGAGCTTCCAATACCTTCTGATGAATGATTGGTCTTGCTACCACCCCCCAAAGATATTACCTTCTTCAACCCTACTGGACATACAAGTCAAACTTCTATAACTTGTTGAACATCTTCGCTCAGTAACATGTCATAGCTGCCAAAGTGAGCCCAAACTTCCAACTAAGAGCATCTTCCACCACATTATCGGGATGATAATCTAAGGAAAAGCCGTAGACCTCCATCAATTCAGTCCATCTCCTCCGATGAAGATTTAGATCGAGCTGAGTGAAAATATACCGAAGGCTCTTATGATCCATATACACCTCAAACCGTTCACCATACAGGTAGTATCTCCATATATTTAGCGCAAACACCGTTGCATCTAACTCCAAGTGATGGGTGGGGTAGTTCCTTATATGCACATTTAACTGAGAGGATTCTTAAGCGACCACCTAACCATTCTGCATCATTAATGAGCCAAGCCCTGATCCGAAAGCACCAAAATAAATGGTATAACCCTTGCCTCATTCTAAAAGGATAAGAACGAGCGTGGCTGTCAACCTAACCTTTAACTCCTAAAAAGATGACTCACAATCCTGTGACCACTCAAAGCAAACATCATTTCACGTCAACAAAGTGAGAGGTAATGCAACCCTCAAGAAATCTTACATGAACTTCTTGTAGTAACCGACCAAACCCAGAAAATCTCTCAACTATGTAACCATCTTCGGCCTATCCAAACTCCAAACGGCCTCAACTTTAGATGGATCAACGAAAATGCCCTCACCAAAAACTACATGGCCAAGGAACTTAACCTCGTTCATCCAAAACTTTCATTTGCTAAATTTAGCAAATAACTGATTCTCCCTGGTCCCGACTGAAAAATTATGAAAACGCCCTTAACATCCCTTTCTTGCATTTCTTTCACTATTTCGGCGTTCCTCTTCCATCCACTTGAACTAATTACCTGTAAATTAAGAGAGAAATGCACGAAATTAGAAATACTTGCCAAAAAGGGTCATAGAATGAATATGAGATGAATTCGGGTTAATTACAATGCATGAGACCATAAAAGAACCGAAATTAAGGGGATAAATATGAAATATTTATGCCTAATCAGCTACCATATGCTCTGGCCAGTGATTTTCGATCTTTCACCCCAGGGCTCCGAACCCTTCTTAATTCTTTCCCGATTGCATCCGAGTTTATATTAATGTGTTTAAACATTTTATCAAATGTCCACATTATTCCATCGTTTTCATCATTCTTAAGGTTCATATTTATGCTTCGTACTTTTTTCATGCCACTTTATTTATTTTATTCCTTTCTCACAAAAATGACCGATAAGGTCAAATGAGGAGTTCCAACCACTAGGACACCCAGTTTCACTAAAATTACCGTTTTGCAACTCATTTGACCAATACTTTGTGAAAAATACATTTATATCATTATAACCTCATAAATTGTCATTTTATGTTCAAAATAATGTACTTCATCATTTTACTTTAAGAAAGTCCCATTCCATCATATTTCTTAACAAGAAATATATTTAATATTTTGAAAGCCATTTTTAGCAAAATGTACATTTTTTTCTTGTAATTATATGTTGTCTTAAACATTATTTTCCCTCATTTTATCAACAATTTACAACATATTTAGGGGTTGAATTTTCAACTTTCTTATTTCATCTTGAAACTCATTTTAATCTTCATTCATCATATTTAAATGTCCTCTGCTAACATAGTACAAGTTTATACGCATGTGGGGATGGATTTTGACCTAGAAATCCCATAAATATGAACCTAAGCGTGATATTAACGTGGAATCATATTTTATATGCATATTTATCATTCTTTCAAGATTAAAATGTTACTTGTTCCTAAAAAATCCTTTCAAGTTTAGCTTTCTTCAAAACTTGCATTTTTCATAAGAAACTTTAAATAAACATACTAAAAATAACTTTGCCAAATTATCTACATTCTAGCATGTATCCAAACATGTATATTAGGATTTAAACTTGAAAACATGGTGAGGAAAACCCTAAATTTAATTTGGAGAGCAGAAACTAAGAATGATGACTTGAAAGCTCCTAAAAATCCAAGAATGCTCCAACGCCTCTTCAAATTTCCAACAACTTTTTAAGCCAATTTCTTCCTTAGACAAGGCTTGAAATGGGTCTTAGAAGCTTGGAAATGGGTTGAATATTTCTAAATATGAAGGTCTAAAGCTTGGGAATGGATGAACTAGGGTTGGGAATGGAGGATAAGGCTTAGAAGTGTAGAGAGAGAGAGTGTGTGAAAATCTGATGGAAATGGGGAGAAATGGGTTCTCTCCACCCCCAACCTCTATTTAAACCTAGGACCCTTAAACCCTTTAACCGTTGGTCCCACAAATCTAATGATTACATCCTTTTCGCTTCTAGCTTTGGGAACAAACGATCCACCTCTTGCCATTGTGAGAAGCGCATCTGTCATGAGTAGTGATAGATGATGGTTTAAGAGAAAAGTCTGCGTTGCATCTTGATAATTTTTCTTTCTTTTTGTTATTTCTCTATCTTTGTAATGTACATGAAAGCTCAAAGAAATATATATACAAAATGGTGCATTTTTATTTGATTATATTAATTAAGTGACTTTTTATACATGCACTCTTACTTTTCAATTGAGGGTTTTATGAGATTTGAAAATTATGTGGTGTATTTAAAAATTTTAAATATTTTTAACAACGATAAACTAAATAACAACCGTGATATTTTTATGATAAAAAGTCATTTACTCGGGGGTCACTTTGATGAAGAAGGAAGATGAAAAAAAAGTAAAGGTAAAATTACCTAATTGGGGGTGCTGATCGATATGATTGTTGGACTGCCTATAGGCATGTGAGTGCCAAGTACTTGATTTTCATACTTTTGTACTTTCTTGTTGTTGTGATTATACATTGATTTTATGAGTAGTTTTACCATAATAGATTCTTTGTCAGATTGTGAGACTTTATTGCTATAAAAAGGAACTAAGTGTGGTCTTTGGGGTCATCAATATCCTTTAATTTCTTCTTTCTCTTCAAAGACTTCTTTTAAAATGGTTATTCCTTTGACCGGGGAGTATTCTACCTATCTCAATCATTTGGATGGTATAAGCTTGTATGAATTTGATTATGCAGATTTCAACTTACGCACGTTCACTTTGTGGCACAACCATCATATTAAGTGGGGCCTTTTAAAGATGGCCTTGCAATTTTGGTACCCGAAGGACCGCATGTTTAGTTTGGGTTGCATGAGATATGTCCGACTTATGAATAATTTTATGCCATGTTACATATATACCCTAACATTCCAGTTACCATATCGGATTTTCTTAATCTTCGCGGGATGTACTAGTTTAAGTTTTTCTTATTTCCCCTTCTGTTACACAATCCTTGTTGTGTGGGAGTGATATTGACCTTCAAGTAGTTCTCGAGTCAATGTGCTCAATCTGCAGGGTATAGTCGAGCTATTACGCTGGGCTTAACTTACAAGTTGCTTCTAGTGATGGATTGTATGAGTTCATATACAAAGGTTTCCATCATAGTTATATGGATGGGATATCATTGATACCCTGTGACTACCATCCTCGCGAAGACCCTAAATAGTCTTAATGATTAGAAGGTATAACTTTCTACCTTTTTGTAAGGAATGCATGTGATGTTGTATATGTGGTTGGTAAAAGGTTTTGATTGGTTGTGCCCCTCATATTCAATTTTCTAATACTAGAAACTTTTTATGTCATCCTTGTGTGGACTTTTGTGCACATGCGAATGATTGTTATCACAGGTTGATGTTAAATGGAGCCAGTTCCCTGCGTGGGTCTATGCCATAGTGTGGTGAGTTGACACCCTTGTTGCACTTAGATAACTATTGCAATGTCCAGCTCGTGGGCCTTCCTCTAACTTCATTATATATTTCTTAAATACTTCTGTTCAAAGTAGGTTTTGAGCAAATCATCCATCCCCGTATAAGTAGTTTATTTCCTATAGAGGATCTGACTGAATCACTGAGAATGTCCTTGGGGATATTGTCCCAATGGCGAAGGCCTGGTCGACGTTCGATCCTTTCTGTGGGGGAGGTTTCAGCAGTTTATCTATAATGCTTATGGAAGGACTTGGTTTTGAAGGTGAGGAGGAATTCGATTAATGATGGTTGACTTGGGCATAGGTATTTGAAGGTGACACAGTGGAGCCCGCTAAATTTTTCAAAGTGTACCGTCGCAACGAGCATGTGTAGGTACAAAACTAGGGGGGATATTGAAGGGGGATTCCATAGGAAAATAATGATAAAGATGATGATACAATGAGTCCTTTCGACTTTTAGCATAGGTAACTGGTGAAGTTTTGTGTGAAGCTTGTGGTAAATGGTGAAGGTTTGGTTATCATGTTTTGGTGTCGGTTCAGGTTTGATGTAGGTTTGGTGTTGGTGTAGATTCAGATGTAGGTTTGATGTTGGTGTAGTTTTATAATGTTGATATAGGTTAGGTTTTGGCATAATATAGGGGGTTTGTGGTTATGATTATCTTATTTTAGTTTTGAATAAAATATGTCTTTTTTGAACAGATATTAGCTTTTAGTTTGTCTTTGTTGTGCATTTATTAAAAAATCATTTATGTTTGAATTATCTATACTTATCTCTAAGTCATATATAATCCTTTTTTCAGTTTAAAAATGATGTGAGGGATCTCTGCCTCTTGATGAGAGAAAATAGGAGCATTTGGTGAAAAATAAAGGACCACACCCAAAGTCACTTTATAAGTTGCCTACATACCTTTATGGGTATAAAAAGGAGTTTTGTGGTAAAAATATTTTTTGAGAGGATCAAATCCTACATAGGTCTTATGGAGGGAGAAAAAAGATATTTTTTTTTTAAAATAGAAGGGAGGTAAAAAGAGTGTAGCCCGACACGAGTTAGATGAAGGTTAAAGGTTTTATAGATGATATAAGTTGACTAGACTATCATCTCTTCCCCATCGAGGTTATTTAGTATAGTTGCACCACCTAATCAGATCTTTTTCTTAAGGTATTTCCTACTCTAGTTGGTTTTGAAATTTCTTATAGGGTTTCAAATGAGTTTTACAAAATTTTTTAGAGCGACGTCGGTTTGTTGAACACCACGAATGATTGTTCTATGCAATCGTGTGGACTCCCCGATTCGTCATCGGGGTTTGAATATTTCTCCAATTTACTTCCCTATAAAATCCCAAGGGATGGTAACTAAACACCATAAAAATTAAGAGGATTAAAACTGATCCTTGAAAAGATTTGGGGGAGAAGTGAGAAATCCTAAAAGCCTAGCAAAAACACTTGGATAACTATGGTGGGTCCTTTAACCGAACGGTTAAAGGCCCCTTTAACCTAATGGTTAAAGACTCTTAACCGAATGTTTAAAGATCTTTATAATCATTACTGTATCCTATTGATCCACCCTGCAGCCCCATATGTCTCCCCGCCCCTATGATCCACCCTAATGTGCCACCTCCTTTAGTCGAAGGTCTAAATGATCCTTTAACCGAACTATTAAAGGACCTGAATTAGACCCTATAATAAGGGGTCCCCACCAACTATAAAAAGCTCCCAAAAACCCAATATTGATTCAATTTTCTAACTTTCTTCAGCCTCAAGCATCTCTGAATCTCGAGTTTTCTCAAAAAATTCTTGAGTGAAATTCAAACTTCAAAAAAGTTATTTCCTTCAAGAAACAGAGGAAAAAATCAGAGCGCACCCCGCAAAAGCTGGGCCTTCCAATCGAAGCTCTTCCCAACTAAATAGTGCCACCTCCTTAGGAACCTGCCCTAAGAAAAATTTAGCTTACGCTACGAGGGTGAAGAAAACTCTGCAGAAATCTAGGTTTTATAACCCAAATATATATTATGAAATAAATTGTCCATATCTGTTTGAAATCACTTAGTCCGACCTCCATTAGGGAACCGAGTGTGCACTTAACAGAGTTTATATTTTAAAGTTGAATTTTTTAGCCAGCACTACTATTTATTGAGTTAAAATGCCATACTCATATGTTAAATAAATGCTAATAAAATGCTACGACATGAAAACATACTTTTCAAAATCGTTCTCAAGAAAGTGTTCATGAATCGGGTTACTCTGAAACTTCGCTAAAACCAAAGTCTATAATCGGAATGCTCGCACTACTTCTTCAAGCGAATAAATCCCGTCTCAATGGCGACACCCTCAAATATGTGTTTTCTTGGAATACTTTCTAAGCATATGCATTTGATTAACGTATTTTTAACATATGAATATAACTTTCCAACCTTTAACAGAAATGTTATATTAAGGACTAGGCTCCATAAATACCGTAATGTTACCAGGTATCCCATCACCTACACCAGTAAATATGTCTCATTTGTTTGAACTATGTTTACTTTGATCCCAAATCCTCTTGGGTACGTAGGTGCAATATCGAGCCAAACTCATGAGACCAATCCTTAAAATACATCTCATTGTGTATCATCAATTAGGGATGCCTCCATCTCTAATACAAACCCCTTTTCTCAAATGAAGTGGTCATCTCTATCACTTCGAATCAGCCCGAGGCCTGTGACACCACTGAGATTTTATACATGTCGGTAAGGAATACATAGATCTCTGTCGATGAATTATTGTCCGCTCTAAACCTAAATGCACTCCCACCTTCTACACTTTCAACTAGTGTGAAGGTTCAACGACATCTTTTGGCTAGTGATCGCCCAACAATCATAATAAATTATGCCTTTATCGGTGTACTTAGGTCAACTCCTATTTTGAATCTCCACCGAAGATACATGTTGTCTCATAGATAGATTATCTACCTCCTAAGCCAAGTACTCACACTACCACACACATCACGTTGGAATGCTTTCATGCGGCTAATTGCAACAACTAAACTACGTATTCTTTGATCTCGTGTCTACATGGGTATGTAGGCACAATACCGAGTCCTTATCATAAGCACAAACCCCGATAATATATATCTCAATATGTTTTCACCATAGAGATGCAACCATCTCTCATACTACCTTTTATCCCCCCCCCCCAACACCTCGAATAAGATATCAAAATATCTCAAGTTGCATCTCCTCGTGCAAATCTACATAACATACGCTCAAATATTGGCAGCCTCCCGTTATACAAGTCAAGATTTCTCACACACTTACATACTCGCTAATAAACACCCATTATTGAATACACATTCACACACAACTACTCTTGTCTAACCACACCAGTTTAAATGATGTTCCCACACTTCCCACTAATACCACCATTTTATATATAAGCATATATTATGTTTTAGGGTATCTCAAACTAGGGTATCTTAGAATGTTCTAAAATAAAATAAAAAGTAATCAAATATGGTAAGAGCGATAATAAGTATATAAATAAGTAAGCATAAATAACAAATGGGGTACCTAATACCTTTCCTGCATGTAACCTGGTTCATGAACCTATGACAAAAATCTTCGAATCATAGGAGACCTAAACCCACGTTAGGATTATCCTGAAAGGGTTAACCCGAACTATTTTTTTTATATAAAATAAACTTGAGACTTAGAACAACCGACAACCCCTCACATGGAGAAATTAGGCTTGTGACTAAACAAAGGCGTGCAGCCCAACCAAAAATTGGATGTGGTGTTGAAAAGCATCTGGAGGCAAGCAACCCACAAACTAATAAACCCAACCTTGGAAGAAATGATGGATAGAGATACAAACACCCTCGCATACCTATAGGGATCACAACCACATGAGTGTCATGCCTATCCACATTATTTCTACTCTCTCAAGCCCCGTTTGGGGTTCATAACACCATAGTGGTGACTCGACTCAGAATACATCAAGGGGTGAACTATCCTTATAATTTTATTCTATCTATACTTAATATTAATCCCTTGCATGACTACTTTACGTACATTTTTGTACTGTTTAGAGCCTTAGTGTTAGAGTCCCTCGAAACATTGATACGTGATTAGGTCCCTAAGTGCAGTACTTTACATTTGTCCAAACGTATAGGTACATGCAAAGGACATTGCGATTAAACAAACAACAAAGTATATAAAAATATATATTACTTATGTTGCATCACACAATGCATTGTCTTGATTTTCATATAAATTAAGCCATGTTTCCTCAAGGCCAAGAGCCATTAGTCGAAAGGCAGGTCGTCGATGAATTTTTCACTCTTTTCGCCCACCCATCTGGCATATGAGGAAACTTCTTTCTCTCTCACGCAATCTCGATAACAGGGAACATTTGGATCTTGTCCAGTGTTGGGGTATATCGAATAGACTTTCACAGCTATCCAGTACTAGGCTAAAGTGGTTTCACATGTACCTTAAATATAACTCAGTCCAAACAGCCTGGTATATCATGATTTATGGCAATGAAAAGCGATCCACCGATCACCGAGTTACAAAACCTTTTTGCATATAGATAAAATATCTAGGTACACATCTTATTGCACAAATAAGAACAGATACTTATAGGTCAATATCTTTAGCAAAAAATTTCAAAATTGTTAAACGATCGAGGCTTGTCAAAACCCCTCAGATTCTAAGCTAAATGTCTTCCATTTTTACACAAGAGATAAAATAGTATGAACCCTCAAGTCATCGTCAATACAAAATGTATTTAAGTTGGATTCCCCCAGACACATTTTATTTTGAGAAAATAATATACCACATTCTATTACTTCCTCGCTCCTTGTACAAAAGATTAAGGTTTACCCTAGTCCACCCGGATTCAATGGGATTCTTTTTAATTATTCCACTTTGAAGATACTACCAAACAAAAAAAATACAAAAAGACAAAATACCACCCATATACTCTTAAATACAGCTATAAGAGTTGCATCGAAAAAAGTCATATATATGTGAGTCTTTCTCTCCCTTTGTATTATCCTTATGTCAGTCCTTTTGTCTACGAAAACCTTAACAAAAGTTCCCTAACTTTATCTGCAATTATCATCACCAACAAAAATTCACTCTAAGTTCTTATCCTAAAACTCAAGTTAGCACTTCGTGTGGTAGTCTAGTATTCATCAGCGAACTCCCCACCATAACTGTCAAGTATGATCCGCAGTACATTCCTTGTCTATTGAAGAAGACCAAGCTCCATCCATAATGGATCGGGTTTCGAGAATACGGGAGAATACCACTGCCTCTCAGGACACCATGCAGTTAAAAATTAGGGCACCAGGTCAAACACAAGTTTGCCTACAAGAAATTACCACTATGCTCGTAGGAGGAGAGAATGTACTCCTTCCCTTATCCCCAACACTGGTACACTGATTGAGGAAGATGTCGAGATGATACCGATTAATCATTAGGATCTACCCACACTAATCCTAACACTGTCTCCCCCTACTAATGTCGGCTCCCCCATTTCCAAGTGTCATTTCCCTTCATTGTTACTTTGAGCCATACCTTCAACACCTTGAGTAGCCACACCCCACCTATTAAGTCCCGCCACAAGTTGAGCCTGTATCTCCTCCACTAGCTGAAAATGTTGTTCCTCCTCCTCTGAGCCAAGAAATAATGCATGTTGAGACTAAATTGTATATGATCCCAACAACAGATGAGCTTACAAACATCAAGAATATAAACCTCTAACACAAAGGCCTATTATCGAAAAAATTTAAGATGCGTGTATTTAAGACATACAAAGGATTAGGCTCCTCACCTTCCCATTTGTCCAACTACCACCTGCAAATGAAAGTATGAAACCTAGACCTCAGTGTATTAGAAAGAATGTTCTCCTCCACTGTGTCAGCAGGAAACCTTACCTGGTATATTGGCTTAAAACTTGAGGGAACAACTAAAACCTAAAATGATGTATGTCATGATTATCTTAAGCAATACGAATACAATGAGGATCTTGGAGTCACGTGTAAAGACTTATAAATGCTAAAGTAAGAGTAAGGGAAGGCCGTTGGAACTTTCATCACTTGCTAAACAGAGAAAGTTGGTCAAATGGTCAATTGCCCCTTGGATAATGATAAGATTGAGATCATGATAAAAAAAACTCTGGAAGGAAGTAAATAGAGAGAGCCTTGGTACCGCATGGATCCCTTACTTTAAAGATCTTAACAACATAGGGTGCAAGATTGAGGAAAGTTTAGCTGATAAAGCTACCAAATCTACCAAAGAGTCTTCTCGACCAACAAATCAGTTATTCGCCTGTAAGAAATCAACCGAAGCCTCCACATCTCACATCACTACCCTTGTAGTTAGTCCTCAATTAGAACCACGCCAAGCTACTAACACCTCCTGAGAAAATGCAATGGATTTTTCTATGGATTTATTTGTATCTTAGGCTAACCACACACAAATTCAAGTTTTACCCAAATTTTATCTTGATTAGAAATTAGGTGTGCATGCAATAAAGTGTCCAAAATTAAATTCTCCAATCACACGAGCAAACTAAACATGCGAAGAAGATAAGGAAAAATCTCTTTTGGGCCCTAGTATTCAGCACTATAAAGAGTTTGACAGACACTAATCAACTTACGGACTACTTAGCTCCACTAAGTATAATGCGTAGGTTATTCAAATGTTCTACAGAATACGGCACAGTCCAACACAATCCACGAAAAGCAGTCTTCCCACGGTATCCACCTATCTGCCCCAGGATGCACAATCCTATCTTCTTCAGTAGTAGAGCCTCGGCTCCACAGATCAACAGTATAGTAGAACTCTAAGGGCTTGATGCAAGTGTATGGAAACTTTGGTACGAACAAACTTAACAAATAATATATAGGATGAATGATTTGGAAAAGAAAAGTTTTTCTAAAACATAAAGATGAGAACTTTTGGTTAAGATATTGAAACTTCATTTTTGCCAAAAGTCTTAAGAAAAGCACGAAATTTAAAGTAGTGAACTCGTTCGAACAAAAACGACATCTCGTTCGAACGAAAACACAAGTTTCACTCTAACAAAATTAAGCCTCGTTCGAACGACAATCCATTCTCATTCGATCAACATTCTAACAACCTTCCAACGACTTTGGTTTTGTTAAATAGAGGATTATCGTTTGATGGTAGTTAGAAGCTCGTTTCAATGAAAAGGGACTTTCATTCTAACAAGATTAATATCTCGTTCGAACGAAATTAAAATTAAAAAAAAAATTAAAACCGTTTTAACAAAATTCCTCTATTTAAAAAGTAAACATCCGAGAATACAATTCGTATGAGAAATAATAACCATAAGTTGTATACTTTCATTAAGTGTCGGTGACAAATCCAACAGATTGAAATCCAAAAACGTGCTCAGCCACTAACATATCTTCGAATGATCGTTGAGGCAATGTGAATATAGTGTTCGGTATGAAACTTAGATTTATAATGGGACACACCAAAATACGAAAATGTTTAAGCTATGAGAAATAATAAAATCTTGCTCTTACAAATCTCCCCCTTTGGTTATTCCGGTAGAAAATAAAAAACCTAAAATAAAATTACAATAAACCCCTAAGACAATGTATCCTAGTGTCCTCCCAAACCCAAAAATGGAACGAAATTTGAAACTTTTTCTTTAATTGAATTTTTCCTCCCCTTGTCCAACTTTGTCTTCATCTTGTGTAGTCCATGAAATCATCATCAAAACAAAAGACACCTACACAAAAAAAAAAATACTGTGACGTGTACGAGTTTTAAAGAAAAATGAAACTCCCCCTTAATTGTTCTCCCCCTTATTATTCGTAATAGACAAAGGGTTATAATCTAAACATGAATGATAAGCATCACATGAAGAAGCAAATATATCATCACAAAGATAATCGATACGGTACATGTAATGATAATCCAAAAGGAACAATGTGTTCTCCCCCTGTCAAACAACTATTTTTCAAGTTTTTCAAAAACTTTCAAGTATATGTATAAAAAGTACATATAGATAAAAAAACACGTTGTCTCCATGGAATAACAATAAAATATTCGAATCGTGAAAATGGAATGTAATTGTGGGAACATTGTCCATCGGCAAATTAACATAAGCATTCATAACATGGTTGATGAAGTATTTATATACTTCTAAAGAAAGAACCCAATTTCAAACTTAGGTGTAAAGAGTTAAACTTAAATGACATTGACTCGACTTATGCAATATGCAATGAATTTCAATGATTGTCAAATCAATAACGCCAAACTATTTGATACTTTTAAAGAGAGGCATTTTTGCAAACCCACTGATCTTTTACTTTATAACACCCTCAAATCTCATATATATATATATGAATTCACTCTCAAATGTTTTGAAGATACCATAATACTCATATGTAGCGAAGCATCAATGAATATAAAAAATGTCATTGGCAGTTCTGTTTTTGTGTGTCGTTAATATTTTTAGGCTCTTTTTGCAAGTGGTGGATTTTAATGTAAAGAGAATTTTTCTACGATCTATTTCTCATCATATATCAATATTTTCCAAAAAATAAAATTCGGGCAATGGTTCATACAAGCACAACTTATCTCTTTTCACATTTAGTTCGTTATTAAGCTGGATTGATATGAGAACACTGTATTTGACACGTGATAAGCAAGTACCATGTTAAAAAAAATTCATGCATGTGTGTAATAAAGGTAATAAAGAGTCTAATATGTAAAAATTAATCGTCAATGATATACGAAATGTTATCCACATATTATTAAGCACACTAACGTGTCTTATATCACTGCGAAAAAGTCACGTGAATGGATGAAATGTAGGAGTGATCCAAATATCTTAAATACTCATCCATATATGGTGAAAAACAAAAATACATAAATCTTTTTGTCCTTTTCAAAAATTGTATAAAAAATAAAATCTTTTTCAAATTTTTTTATTAAAACCAAAAATCTTTTTTAATTTTTACATCTTTTTCATAAAAATCGAAAATCTTTTAGAAAATTTTGAATATATCAAAAAGAAAGACATATGAATACAATAGAAATACAATCTAGCAATAACGATATAAGATACGATCATGATAAATATCCTATACTAGATAAAATACCTGAACTCAATAAATGGAGCAAATACCCAAATACTTCCTAAGATCCTCGAATCTAAGTACATCGAAAGGTTTCGTGAATATATCGGCTAATTAGCATTTGGTGATCACAAAGCTCAAGGACACGACCTTATTCTCAATGAGATCATGAATAAATCTTCAAGATGATTTGTGCGTGAATATTGGACCAGGGCAGGATATATGGATCGCACTCGTATTATCATATGAATTAGCCATTGTGACTTGGGAAATCCCATAATCATCCAATATTTGCTTTATCCATATGATTTGTGTGAAACAACTATAAGAAGCTATATACTCAACCTCTGATGTGGACAACGAAATGGAGTTTTTTTTCCTGCTCAACCAAGCGATAAGAGCATTCTCAAAATAAAAACATGCACCCAAGGTGCTCCTACAACCATCAACAACCCCGGCACAATTGGCATCCGAATAGGTGGTCAAATGGTCATCGGTATTAAAGTAATACCAAATACCATAGGAAATAGTGTTAATCACATATTTGATGATACATTTAAGTGAGAGCAAGTGAGACTCTTTGAGGGCACTTAGTATCACACGGAGACTCCAATGTTAAAGGCAATGTCAGGACGACTAGCGGTCAAGTAGAGAAGACTACCTATCATTCTCCTATAAAAGGTTTGCTCTACATCCTTGCCTAACGTGTCTTTAATAAGTTTAGTTGATGTACTTGTAGGTGTGCGTGAGTGCTTAGCGGATTCTAAATCAAACTTATTCACTAGATCCCCAACATCTTTGAATTGAGATATAAATATTCCATCTTCTAATTAACGCCCATGAAGACCTAAAAGAACGTAAACTCGCAAATCATGCTCATCACAAACTCGCTCTTCATCTCATCCTCAAAAGTGTGAGCATGTAGGGAACACGTGAATCCAAATACTATGTCATCCACATAGATTTGGAAGACCAAGATAGCACCATTATCTCTCCTCATAAATAATGTTTTATCCATTCCCCATCTCTTGAAGCCACAGGCTAAGAGATAAGAAGTGAGCCTCTTGTATCAAGCACAAGGTGCTTAATTCAAACCATACAAGGCCTTCTTAAGATAAAGACGTGTTATGGGTGCTTTAGGTATTCAAACTCCTTTAGTTGTTCCATGTACACTTCCTCCTATAGAATGCCATTAAGGAAGGCTCTCTTAACATCCATTTGATATAACTTGAAGCATAGATGACATGCTATAAAGAGTGGTAAGCGGACGAACTCAAGCCGAGCAAAAATCTCATTAAAGTATACACCTTCAATATATGTGTAGCCTTGAGCGACTAATCTAGACTTATTGTGAACTATGGTACCATTCTCATCCATCTTATTCTTATAAATCCACTTGGTACCTATCACATTTATCTCGATAGGTTGGGGGACTAACTCCCAGATATTTTTCTTACAAAAATAAAGTAACTCATCTTGCATGGCGGATATTCAATGCTCGTTCTTGAGTGCTTCTTTCACAATCTTAGGCTTGACTAAGGAGGTGTAAAAAAGGTAGATAACCACATTCTCAAGTTGAGGGTCATGAAACCTAATGTGGGATCACCAAATATATCGAAAGGGCTGTGACTTTTTCAAACCCATGAGGGTGGATCCTCTAAATCACGAGTATCAGGGTAGTATGAGGAGCGATGGGATTGTTAACGGGGGTGCATCGTCCACACAATCGGGGTTAGAGTCAACAAATTTTGGCGGCACATCATCTTTAATCATTATATTTATTGACTCCATAACCTTATATCTTGCATGGTTAAATATCTTATAAGCCCTACTTGGTGATGAATAACCTAAAAATATCCCTTATCACTTCAGGAGTCGAACTTTTCTAATTGCTCTCTATCTCTCAAGATGTAGTAAGTACTCCCAAAGACACGAAAATACGATAGGTTGGGTTTATTCCCTTTCCATAACTCATAAGGCACGTGTAATGTGCGTGGATGAATGTATACCCTATTCACCGTATGATATGCATCACTCACCGCCTATGCCCCAAAACTTCTATAACCAGTTCTCCTAAAAAGCATGGATCTATTCATCTCTTAAATCATTCGGTTCTCCCTCCCAACTATCCCATTTTATCGAGCAGTACGAATGATCAAAAACTCATTCCCAGTCCATCACAATATCTATCCACTTTAGCTTCCTTAAATTTAGTGTCAGTATCACTACGCATTTAATTAATAATGGAACCGTTTTAATTTTGTAGTACATGATACTTGCTTGTTAGGAACTCAATCGCATTAGGCTTTTCTCTAAGAAATCACATGATTAAATATCTCAAAAAGTCATCAACCATCACGATAATGTATCTCTTACCAGCTAAACTCTCTGAACGAGTATGACCCATAAGATCCATGTGAATTAACTCCAACACACATGAGGTGGTAGTGGTATTCAACTTTCGATGGGGACTTTAAATTTATTTTCCTTTTTGTCAAGGTCGATAAACCAAGGAAGTCGATTTCCCAAGTGACGGTAAGTCACGTACTAGGTCTTTCTTCACTAATCTCTAATTGTCTCTAAAGTTCACATGACCTAGTCGTTGATGCCAAAGGTCCATAGAGGAGACCGAATAATTATTGCACATAAAGGAGGATTTAGGAATGATCCCATATTAGTCCTCACTCCTTGAAGTAATAATTCACCAGATTGGTCATATACGTTCCACTTATACCTGTTGAACTGTACCGTAAAGTTTGCATCACAAAGTGAGAATATTCTAATTAAGTTTGCTTTCAACCCTTTGACGTGAAACACATTGTTTAGTTTAGAAATTTTGGGTATGTCAACACAATCACGTCTTAGAGTAGTAGACCTATTCACATTTCCAAAGGTAACTTTACCTTCCTTATTGCGATCCATAAGGTCGGTAAAATACGACTTGTCACTTGTCATGTGCCTAGAGTACGCACTATCAAATACCATTGGAAAGTATTTTGAACCTCGAGAGCAATGTTAGTAACAAGGTCTTTGTCATATTACTTTGTTATCCAAGTGGAGGCAACCTTTTATTTGCCCTTATTATAGTTGACTTTCGTCGTGGCGTTAGAAGCAGTCTCAAGCGACATAGACATATGTTAAAATTCTTTCATTAAGAATTGTGAAGTCACGACTTCGAACTCAACTTGCTCTCTAAGACTAAGAAGAGTCTCTGTAACGGTCCGTGGGAGTATGTGTACGTTTAGTTCTACCTAACTTGTAGTAAAATTTCCTAAGGTGGCCTCTCCTCTTGCAATAGGTGCAAACATAGACATGTTTAGTTCTACCTTAGTTCGTTCATTCATGTTGAACTCACTTTGGTGAGTTAGGTTGAGGCCCATATGGATCCATTACAAACTTAGGAGTTGGTTCCGCTATAGCATGGATAGTGGATGCACTATCGTAACCTATTACTTGCCTCTCCCTAAAGCCTAAAGTGGGACCAAAAAATTCCAAACTTCAATTATGTATCATTTTGAGTAACCTTGACTTTTCAGGCATGTTCAAGATCTTTCTCGAGTTGGGATACAAGGGCTTCAAGTTTTTTACGAGTCTTCAATAAGGCTTGAAGATATCTCATAAGACTAGCCACTTTGTTGGTTAAATCACCATTTTCCATCTCCTCTAAAATGACTCTCTTTCCCAAAGAAACTCTCACCGAGGACTTTATTTTTCGCGACTCTCTCAACTCTTTCTTTAAAGATAAGACTCTAAGCGCTAAAACATTTTTATTTTTTCCTTTTAAAGGACTCAGCATAAGGACGTTGAAGGTCACTCTCTCCCTCACTCAAAATATCATCTCTCTTACTCTCTCTAGAATGACTAGACTCACTGTCAAGGTCTTCATGTTTATCAACTTCCTTATCGGCGTAAGGTGTACTCGATGTACTAACGTGACTAGCCATGAACGTGATGAAGTTATGTTCGTATGGTGATTCTTCCCTAGTATCTATTGATTCAACATCCCAATCACTAAGCGTGGCACTGAAGGCAGCTTTGTCTTTGCCTTGTCTCTTTAATCTCATAGCACACTCGTGAGATTTGTGACTCTTACCCTTGCACTCATAACATCTATCTTCATATTTCTTAGGTCGATATTTTCTTTCTTTTTCAAAATTTTTCTTGCCCAATTTATATTTTTTATCTTTATCAAAACTCTTGTTTTCTTTGGAAGTATTTTCTTTTTTAAGTTTGAGAAATTTTTTAGAATTTTTTGCAAAAGGGGCAAGATCGTCGAGATCAAAATCATACTCGAAGTCAGAAGAAACCCATTCTTTCATTTTAAATTAAACTTTTAAAGCAATTCCTTTTTCCTTTGGTTTAATAGTTTAGGGAAACATGTCAATCTCATAAGTTTAAAGGTCTCCTACGAGTTCTTTTAGCCTATGCGTATCTAAAGTTTCCAACGAGTTTAAAATAGTGACCTTAGGAATAAATCGGGATGGAAGGGATCTTAAATATTTTTCACAATGCACGTCTTAGAATTTTTCTCTCCTAAATTAAAACTAGAGTTAACAATATTAAACAATCATGCTTAAAATTCATCAAAAGATTCAGACACTAGCATGGTAATAGTCTCAAACTGTGTGGTGTGGTTTTGAATCTTTCAGAGCTTTGGTATCCTTATGAATGAGCTGGAGGGTATCCCAAGCTTTCTTAGACATGGTGCTTTTCATGTTGTGGAGAAATTCATAAGGGGTGATGGATCCAGAAATAGCACTTAAATCGCCTTAGTTAAATTGACTCCATTTTAGTTCCTCCTCTGTCCAAGACATGACGGGTTCAGGGCCTATGACATCGACATTGGTCACAATGGGTGGTGTCCACCATCTTTCACATACAAGACATACACGCTCGTCAATCTCTTTAAAAGCCGACGTTATTTGAGCTTTCCTATACTCATAATTAAACCCATCGAAAAATGGTAGCCTATTATAAAAATTATCCATAAAATCAAATTTTAAAGGATCACACAAAAACTTAGTGTAACCAGCTCTGATACCAATTTGAGAAAACAAGATGAGGTTTTCTAAGGATTTATTCATATCTTAGGCTAACCACACACAAATTCAAGCTTTACCCAAATTTTATCTTGATTGGCTATTAGGTGTGCATGCAATAAAGTGTCCAAAATTAAATTCTCCAATACACAAGCAAATTAATCATGCAAAGAAGATAAGGAAAAATCACTTACGGGTAAAACCTAGTATTCAACACTGTAAAGAGTTTGATAAACACGAATAGACTTACAGAGTACTTAACTCCACTAAGTATAGCACGTAGGGTCTTCAAATCTTCTACCAAATACGGCACAATCCAGCACCATCCACATGTTGCGATCTTCCCTCGGTATCCACCGATCAACCTTAGGATGTACGATCCTATTTTCTTCAACAGTAGAGCCTCGATTCTACAAATCAGCATTTGAGTATAACTCTACAAGTGTTTGATGCGAGTGTATGGAAACTTGGGTTTGAACAAACTCAACAAATCATATATGGGATGAATGATTTGAAAAAGAAAAGTGTTGTTTTAAAACTCTCAAAAAAGATTTTTATAGATTAAACACAAATTTTGAGGCGACAAACTCGTTCGAACAATAATGGCATCTCATTCGAACAAATACACTACTTTCATTTTAATGATATTAAGTCTCGTTTGAACGATAACCCATTCTCGTTTGATCAACATTCTAACGACTTTGATTTTGTTAAACAGAGGATTGTCATATGATGGTCGTTCGAAGCATGTTCCAACGAAAAGGGACTTTCATTCTAACGAGATTAAAAATAAAATAAATATTTTTAAAACACATTTTAACAAAATGTCACGATTTAGAAAGTAAACATCCCAGAATATAATTCGTATGAGAAATAAAAACCACAAGTCGTATGCCTCCATAAAGTGTCGGTGAGAAATCCAACGGCTTGAAATTCGGAAATATGCTCGATCACTATCATATCTTAGAATGATCGTGGAGGCAATGTAGATTAAATGTTCGGTTTGAAACTCCATTTTGTGACGATATACACCAACATACAAAAATGTCTATGCTATGAGAAATCATAAAATCTTGCTCTTATATCTCACAAGACATGGTAGCATCCACTTCACCTTTCCATCCAGGACCCCTTCCCCAAAAAATTATCAAGCAATTTCCCCTCCCATAGAGTTTCGAACCTAACAAAGACACCTCACGGATCTTCCAGTCCCCCTCAGTCGGGTTTTCATCACCTTGAAGTTGGACGGTCGCCCTAAACCCCTCAAACCTAGGCCACCTCATGTCATCCCAAACAAGAACAGGCAGGCTCACTCTTATTACGAGTTCCATCAGGCACATGGTTACATCAGAGATAACTATTTATCATTGAGATACGCTATCTAAGACCTCATAGATGTCATGAGCATCATCTCTCCAAATCCTAACATTACAAATAACCCCCTACCATATTATCCCAACCCATGCAGCAATGCCTTATTAGATACCCCTATCCTATACACCGAACCGTCCACCCAGATAATTCCCATTCATTATAAATTAAGGATAAGAACACACGCCCATTCCAAAGGATAACCCCTCTGGGTATACCATCACTCTCTATAAAAAATCTTCACTGAGACAAAGCCCAGTATTGACCACATTAAATTCTTCATCATGTCTCTACAGTTCCTAAAAACCAACCACTGCAGTCTGAACTTTCTCCTAGTCATGAAGTTCATGATCTCAAAAGATCCAGGGCTTCTTAACCCTTTTGTGGAGAAAATTGATCATTCTATTGGATGGGAAGAGATGTATGTTGAAGTCTTCCCAACAATCAAGCATATAATTTTTGCGATAACAATCCAATCCACCGGGTGGGATGGATCCACCTCTGAGGTACACTTATTTTCCCTCACATAACTAATAGTGACGCCCACTCACCCATTACTTCAAACACATTCTCAATCGTCTTTTTAGAAAATAGTTGAAGCACCATAACTCCAAGTCGCCAGGCAGTGGTACCCGTAATTTGGACACCTTGATATTCGAGCCCCCTTAATACAGATGAGAGAAAGGGACCAATAACTCTAAGTAGACGATCACATTACATGGAATTATAGATTTTGTCACCAACTATTGTATAAGATGAAGAAAGAATCACAGCCCACATAGCCAATGGAGACACTGAAATTACCTTTCTCGTTTGTCTCAATTTTGAGATACTTTTTTTATTTTTTTACAACATTTTGTGTATCTAATTAAAAAAAAAATTATACATATTTATATCCGATAATATTTTCAGAATCTGGTATGAAGTTTAAATATTTTTTCATATTTAAAAATATTGATTTTATTATTTTTGTTTGTTTGTTTATGTTTAAACATTTTTGTGCAATGAACAAAACCTAATTTTTTTATTATAATTGTTTAAACAAAAATTAATTAGGCCGAGTTTATCTTTGTATTTTTTACCATTTATTTTGCTGGTGGTTTGGACCATTATTTTTTTGGCGCTCGAGGTGTGCACCGTTTGGTTTTCTCGAGACCTAATTATTGTGTTTGTCACGCTGGTTGTCTCCTTGTGGTTCCCCATTTTACCCGTTCTGTGGCAGTGGTGTTTTACGCATGGGTCCTTGGGTTGTTGTTTTATTCTTATGACCTCAATCGCCCTTATTCATTATCGCTTTTACCCAATAGTGGTCCGTTTAATATTTACGGACCCATGACACTTTGGTTGGCATATTTAAGGCTTGCGTTATGTGTTTTCAGTCTTTAGGGTTTTGTGGTTTTAAAACTCAATCAACATTTTTTCTCTTCTCCCATTTTCTCTCTCAGTTTTCTACATTTACAGCTTTAAACCTTGTGAGCCATTTTGTGAGATCTTTAGCTCTTTAAACCATACACACATGTGTGAGTAATTTTTGAGCTTGGTTTTAACTCCCTCTCACGATCACTGGTGTGGTTTATTTCTACTCTCTTAAAACCCAAAGAAAGTTTGTTCTGTTTTGGGTTTTTGGGGTTTGATACCTACGACTTGAATCGCTTTGCGTTGTTGTTTTAGTTGTTTGCTGTGGAGCGTGTGGTTTAGAATTTGTGGTTATTTGGACTCTTATTCCTTGTACTCTTCTGTTCATCTACATTTATTTATTTATTTATTTATTTGGGGGGGGGGGGGGGGGCTTGAGTTGTCATCTTCAAACGTTTCTGCCAAAGCCACGAAGGCTTTCGTTGTGAGTTTCTTATTCTCTCCCTGTAACATATATATATATATATATATATACTTATTATTATTATTAAATTTTTTTTGGTGCTGCGTTTTGGTTCAATTTTGCTCTGTGTGTGAGCTTTATATCTGCTGTGTGTGTGAGTTTCAAACCTGCTGAGTGTGTGTTGATTTACTCAGTGTTAACTCGTGATTTAACTCAGTTTAACTTGGTATTTAAACTCATTTAACTCATTTGTTTAACTCGGTTTCAACTCGTGTATAAATCAGTGTGTGTTTATCATGTGTGTTTAATTTGGTTTGTAAGATAACTCGTGTGGGTAAACTGGTTTTTTCATAACTATTTAAAACATATTTTTATTTTAAAATAAAATTAACTCTAGTGTATTTTTGGCTTGTGCAAAAACCTGTTTAGGAGTGTGTGTTTGAATTCGTACCTAACTTTCATTTAGTCACTGATTGGTATTTTTCTTGTTAATTAAAATAGACATAACTTGGTGTGTGTTTATTCTCATTTTACTAGTCAAGATAATTTGTATGTTCTGATTAAAACGAACCTTTATGTAGTTCTGCATGTGTAGTCACTATTACCGGAGTGTTATTTGGTTGACTGATTTTCAGTCAAGTTGGGTTGTATTTAGACTAGGCTGGTTTTACGGGTTGTATTTGCTTAGTTTAAATCATTGTAAACCGATGGACTGCAATTTGTAACTAATAATTGGTAATAGTGGACTTGGGTGTGTGAGTTGTCCTATGACTAGGGATATGGGGTTTTTCGTCACGGTGGATTCATCGAGAACAAATACTGTGTCAATTTCAGCTTTGCCTCATCCCATTCTAAATTATTTTATTTTCAGTAGATTCATCACAAATATGTCTTTCAATTTGTCTGTGTGTACAATAGTTTCAATCAAAGCGTTAAACTGAAATTAGAAGAGTTAGAGTTTTATTTATTAACCAAAACACTTTAGGATGAATAGGTTATTTCAAGTGGTATCAGAGCGTCGTAACTCACTTTTTAAAAAATTTGTTTCTTGCAAAGATCCTAAACTCTTTTATTTTTAAAATATCTAACTTTTATCATGGGTGACCATAATGGGTCTCCCGTACGTCCTCCCATGTTTGATGGTGACAACTTCTCTTACTGGAAAGTAAGAATGGTTGCGCACCTCCAACACTTGGGAGATAAGGTATGGGATATGGTTGAAACTGGTTTTTCTGCTCCTACTAAACCTAATGATCATGATGCTGAAATTTTTGTTTGAAAACCCCTTTTAGAATGGTCCAAAGAGGAAAAGATATACTCACAGTCTAATAACAAAGGCAACAATGTTATTTTTCAAGTGATGGGTGTTACTGAATTTAAAAGAATTTCAACATGCACTACATCTAAAGAGGCTTGGGACATTCTAACGACTACCCATGAAGGAGACTCTAGAGTTAAAAGGTTCAAGTCCCAAATGCTAGTTAGACTCTATGATTCTCTCTACATGAAAGATAATGAGAAATTTGATGATTTTAATTTAAAATTGCAAGATGTTGTAAATCAATCACATGCTAGTGGTGTTATTTACGCCGACTCTGAAATATGTGATAAAATTCTTAGGTCTCTTCCTAAGAGTTTTGATTTAATTGCTCACACTATAGCTGATAATTTGGATAGTTATACTCCTCATCTCTTGTGTGGTAAACTTAAAACTTTTGAATTTCAAAATACATTAAGAGATGAGCAAAGAGGTAAAGCACCTGCACACACTGAAACTCAAAATGTTCTTAATTTTAGAACTAGTCAAAATAGTTTCGCTTTTGCATCTTCCCTTTTTAATGTGAATGAATCTGAATTTTTTTTGGATTCTTTGGATAATGAAATTGCTTTCATGAACAAACACTTTATGAAATTTCTCAAATTTAGGATCAAGTTTGCTTCAAAAGGTGGTCAACCTAGTTATTCTAATAGACCTCGTGAAAAATACTTTGAGAAGAAAAGCTTTGAAAAATTTGGACCTAAAAAGGATTTGAGTCATATTCAATGCCGAAAGTGCAATGAATATGGTCACTATGCTGATAAGTGCTTTTCTAAAACTAAGTGGGAACCATCAAATAAAGCACATTTGTCTAAAACTTGGGATGATTGTTCCAATAGTGATAATGAAAAAACTTTTTATAATCTTATGGCGTTTACCTCCGAGTGCAATATTGTATCGGAGGACGTCTTTGATAACTTATCTACTCTTTTTGATATTTCTGATTTAGGTGATAATGATTGTGATTTAGACTTTGTAAATTTGTCTCACATCTTTCCTATTCAAAATCACCCTACTATCACGGCCTCTCTTTTTGGTATTGGAAATATTTATGCTTATTTGGATGAATCTGATATAATTGAGGATCCTGCAAATGTTGAAGAGTGTGTGTGATATTTCTGAAAATGACACACTTGATAACATCACACACTTAAGTGAATTCTATATTATTAGCTAAAATTGACGTTTTAAATAACCAAATCAGACTAATATATGAAGAATCTGCATTTCACGTAAAGGAGTTGGAAAAAGATGTTGTTTTACTTGAAAAGAGGACTACTATGCTAACTGAATTGAATCACTCTCTTGAGACTAAAAATAAGGAAATTTTGTTTAAATTTGATGAATCTCAAAATGAGTTTGATGTCACCTTAAAACGGTTAAGTGAGTATTCAAATGCAAGTATTAAGAATAAGTTTTATGACCTGTCCAATAATTATTAAGAGTTTGTTTCTACGAAAGAACTTGGTTTTTAGGGTGAAGAATTTGTTGTAACTAATTTTGTCAATTCAAAGGAACAATGTCCCGACTCAACTGAAATTAGGATGTCATATAAACATGTTTAAAAATTAGGGTTGTTTAACCACTTCTAAACATGTGTTTACATGTAGTTTTTGTCATAAATTTTGACATTTCAAAAAATTATGCTTTAAGAAATTAGGGCAGAATCAATTTATTTTAGGAAAATTTAGACAAATTGAAATAAATAGGAAAATTCAAACTACTGCGCCTATTTTTCAGTGTGATTTTTGCTCTAAAAAGGGTCATTTGGAACCATTTTGTTTTAAAACGGCAAACCAGTTTAGTTATAAAGATGTACATAGAGCTGTTGTTCCTTCAAAACCTGTTTATTGGAAATTCTTTCGTTGTGATGTTTGTCATAAAAATGGGCATTTGGTTGATTTTTGCTATAAAAGACTGCATGCTAGGACCAAACCAAGTCAGCTTTACGATAAAACTGAATTATGTAAGAAGACTAATCTGTCCAACAAGCAGCCTTATCAAACCAAAATTATTTTTGAGAAAATTAAGGCTGATTGGCTTAAAAAATCTGAATCAAATGACACATTGAGATGTAATGTTGTTTTATCATCACTAAATGCTTGTAATAAAAACTCTCAATGGTATTTAAATTCTGGTTGATTTAGGCATATGACGGGGGGACATATCCAAATTTACCACCTTAAAAGCTTTTGTTGGTGGAGTTATAACTTTTGGTGATGGAAAGATGCCCCACATCATAGGCAAAGTGTCGATTGAGACAGATGGGCTCCCTAACTTAGAAGAAGTTTTACTTGTTGAAGGATTAAAATTAAATCTATTGAGTATTAGTCTATTTTGTGACACTAATCGTGTTGTTAATTTCTTCAAATCTGATTGTAAAATTTTAGACCCAAACGGGAATGTTATTTTGTGGGATACTAGGACTTTAGACAATTACTATGCCGTTAAATATGATCATGAATCTGAAAAAATTTTATCTTCTAGGATGAGAGATTTAGACCTATGGCATGAAAGATTAGGACATTAAAACTATGATAGTTTATCTAAACTGACTAGTCAGAATCTTATTCGCGGCGTACCCAAAATAACCAAACTTAAAAATTCTATTTGTGGTTCGTGTCAAATTAGTAAAATTCATAAGGCACCTCATAAGAAAGTGACTGGTATTTTTACTACTCACCCTTTGGAATTATTGCAATGGACTTTATGGATCCCTCTAGGAAAATTAGTTTACGTGGTAATTCTTATATTCTTGTTATTGTTGATGATTTCACTAGATTTACTTGGGTTGCTTTTATGAAAGAAAAATCAGACATCTTTAATCATTTTTTGAAAATTTTGCTAAAAATTGAAAATGAGAAAGATACCCAAGTCACTTGTATTTGTAGTGATCGGGGTGGGGATTTTAAAGGCACGGGTGTTATTGACTATTGTATTGGGAATGGGTATCAACATTAATTTAGTGCTCCTAAGACACCTCAACAAAATGGTATTGTAGAAAGAAAAAATTGAACCATTCAAGAACAGGCTCGTGTTTTGATCCATGCTAAGAATTTACCAAAATATTTTCGGGTTGAAGCTACTCAATCAGCTTGTCACATAATTAATAGGGTCCATTTAAGAAAAAATACAAAACAAACACCCTATGAATTATGGTATGGTAAACAACCCAATCTAAAATATTTTAGAGTATTTGGTAGTGAATGCTATGTGTGTAAGGATCATGAACACTTGTCTAAATTTGATACTAGAGGAGACAAGGCTGTGTTTTTAGGATACTCCCAAAATAGTCGGGCGTATAGGGTTTATAATTTGAAAACTAAGCCTATTATGGAATCCATTAATGTTGTGATAAATGATTGTGTTGCCCCTTTGGTAGAAGATAACCCAGAATCATTACCCGTTGAAAATATTTTATCAAATGATTTACCAAAAAAATCAACAGATAGTGACTTAGACTCCCTTCCACATGAAGACCTTGATATTCCAAATTGGGTTAGGGAAAATCGTCCTAAAAGGAACATTTTGGGTAATGTTAAAGAACCAATTAAAATAAGAGCTCAAACTCTAAATGCCTTGAGGTCTTCTTTTGTCTTACTAATAGAACCTAAAAATATAAAAGATGCTCTTGTTGATGAATCTTGGCTCCTTGACATGTAAGTAGAATTAGGTCAATTTAAGATCCATGATGTGTGGTATTTAGTTCCTCGTCCTTCTCATACTAATGTCATTGCAACTAAGTGGATATTTAAAAATAAATGTGATGAAATCGGTAATGTTTTGTGTAATAAAGCTAGACTAGTAGCTCAAGGTTGCTCCACAATCTATGGGATTGATGTTGATGACATTTGCCCTGGTTGCTAGAATAGAGTCTATTAGACTTTTTCTTGTCATTTCGTGCCATTTAAAATTTAAACTATACCAAATGGATGTAAAATCTGCATTTTTAAATGGGTTTTAAATGAAGAAGTGTATGTTGAACAACCTAAAGTTTTGTTGATCTTTTTCTTTTCGTTCATGTGTTTAGATTGAAGAAAGCTCTTTATGGGCTCAAACAAGTCCCTCGTGCGTGGTATGAGTGTCTTACTTCTTTTCTTTTAACCCGCGGGTTTAATCGAGGGAGAGTAGACCTAACAATGTTTGTTAAAAGAAACACAACATGTTTGCTTATTGCTCAAATATATGTTGATGACATTATTTTTAGGTCTACTTCTCCTCAGGAGGCCGAAATCTTTGCTAACATTATGAAATCTGAATTTCAAATGTCTGTGATGGGTGAGCTGTAATTTTCTTGAGTTTACAAGTTTCTCAAAAATCGGACTGCATTTTTATTTCCCAAACTAAATATGCTACTAAATTAGTTAAGCGTTTTCGGTTAACTAATGCAAAAATAGCTAAGACCCCTATGAGTTCCACCACTAAGCTATCTAAAGACTTATTGAGTAAAAATGTTGAAGTCACACTTTATCATAGTATAATTGGTAGCCTTCTTTATTTAACGACTAGTAGACCTGATACAATGGAGTGTGTGTGTGCGCGCGCGCGCGCGCAAGATATTAATGTGAACCTAAAGAATCCCACTTGCTTGCGGTTAAGTGCATATTAGAATATATTTGTGGTACTTAAAGTTTTGGTATTATGTAATGATTGACATAAATTCTAAAATAATTGGGTATATGGGTGTCGATTGTTATGGTTGTGCTAATGATAGTAAAAGCACTTCCGGTTGTTGTACTCAGCTTTTATGGATAAAAAAAATGCTAAGTGACTATGGTATTATTGAACCTTTTTCACTCATTTTGTGTGATAATCAAAGTTCCATTATTGAACCTTATGCACTCCTTTTGTGGAGAAAATAGATCACTCGATCGAGTGGTAAGAGATGTATAATGAAGCTTTCCTAGCAATCAAGCATATAATCTTTACGATAACAATCCAATCCACCGGGTGGTATGGATCCACCTCTGAGGTACACTTATTTTCCCTCACATAACTAATAGTGACGCCCACTCACCCATTACTTCAAACACATTCTCAATCGTCTTTTCATAAAACTCTTGAAGCACCACAACTCCAAGTCGCCAGATAGTGGAACCCGTAATTTGGACACCTCGATATTTGATCCCCTTTAATACAGATGAGAGAAAGGGACCAACAACTCTGAGTAAACGATCACATTACTTGGAATTATCGAGTTCATCACCAACTATTGTATAAAGAGGAAGAAAGAATCAGGGCCCACATAGCTATTGGAGACACTGAACTTACCTTTCTAGTTTTTGTCTCAATTTTGAGATATTTTGATTATTTCTTTACAACATTTTGTGTATCTAATTAAGTTTTTCTTATTTTTTTAGTACGTATTTATATCCAATAATATTTTCAGAATCTGGAATAAAGTTTTAATATTTTTTTGTATTTAAAAATATTGATTTTATTATTTTTGTTTGTTTGTTTATGTTTAAACATTTTTGTGTAATGAACAAAACCTAATTTGTTTATTATAATTGTTTAAACAAGAATTAATTAGGCTGAGTTTATCTTTGTATTTTGTACCATTTATTTTGCTAGTGGTTTGGCCCATTGATTTTTGGGCGCTCGAGGTCTGCACCGTTTGGTCTTCTCGAGACCTGAATTGTTGTGTCTGTCATGTTGGTTGTCTCCTTGTGATTCCCCATTTTCCCCTTTCTATGGCAGTGGCGTTTTACGCATGGGTCCTTGGGGGGTTGTTTTATTCTTATGCCCTCAGCCCCCCTTGTTCTTTGTCACTTTTACCTCTTATGGTTCGTTTCTTATTAACGGACCTATGCCACTTTGGTTGGCATATTTAAGGCTTGCGATGTATGTTTTCAGTCTTTAAGGTTTTGTGGTTTTAAAACTCAAACAACATTTTTTCTCTTATCTCATTTTCTCTCTCTAGTTTTCTACGTTTACAGCTTTAAACCTTGTGAACCTTTTTTGTGAGATTTTTATCTCTTTAAACCATATACACCTGTGTGAGTAATTTTTTAGCTTGGTTTTTACTCCCTCTCACGATCACTGGTGTGGTTCATTTCTACTCTCTTGAAACACAAAGAAAGTTTGTTGTGTTTTGGGTTTCTGGGGTTTGATACTTACGACTTAAATCTCTTTGTGCTGTTGGTTTGGTTGTTTGTTGTGGAGCGTGTGGTTTAGAATTTGTGGTTGTTTGGACTCTTGTTCCTTGTACTCTTCTGTTCATCTACATTTTTTGAGGGGGGGCTTGAGTTTTCATCTTCAAACTCTTCTGCCAAAGCCACGAAGGCTTTCGTTGCGAGTTTCTTGTTCTCTCCCTATAATATATATATATATATATATATATATATATATACACTTATTACTATTATTATTATTACTATTATTATTATTATTTGGTTCAGTTTTGTTGCGTGTGTGAGTTTTAACTCTGTTATGTGTGTGAGTTTCAAGCCTGCTGCGTGTGTGTTGATTTACTCATTGTTAACTCGTAACTCGGTATTTAAACTCATTCAACTCAGTTGTTTAACTTGACTTTAACTCGTGTATAAATCAGTGTGTGTTTATCACGTGTGGTTAATTTGGTTTGTAAGATAACCCGTGTGGGTAACCTGATTTTTTCAGAACTATTTAAAACATATTTTTATTTTAAAATCAGATTAACTCTAGTGTATTTTTAACTTGTGCAAAAACCTGTTTAGGAGTGTGTGTTTGAATCTGTACCTACCTTTCATTTAGTCACTAATTGGTGTTTTTCTTGCTAATTAAAATAGACATAACTTGGTGTGTGTTTAGTCTCATTTTGTTAATCAAGATAATTTGTATGTTCTGATTAAAACAAACCTTTATAATTAATTCTGTTTTTGCACAACTTCACGGGGTCTCGGGTATTGGATGTGTAGTTGTGCGTGTATAGTCACCATTACCAAGGTGTTATTGGGTTGTATTTTGACTAGGCTAGTTGTACGGGTCGTATTTGCCTAGTTTAAATCATTGTAAACTGGTGGACTGTAATTTGTAACTAATAATCAATAATAGTGGACTTGGGTGTGTGAGTTGTCTTGGGACTAGGGACACATGGTTTTCCATCACGGTGGTTTCCTCGAGAAAAAATACTGTGTCAATTTCAGCTTTGCCTCATCCCATTCTAAATTATTTTATTTTTAGTAGCATCATCACAAATCTGTCTTGCAGTTTGTATGTGTGTACAATAGTTTCAATCAAAGCATTAAACTGAAATTAGAAGAGTTAGAGTTTTATTTATTAACCAAAACACTTTCGGGTGTTTGGATTATTTCAGGCACCGCCTAGGAGGCAAAACTAAGAGCTAACCTCGACCTTATAGCATATGTTCTACAAGAGTCTTCCAAAAGAGAGATGGATCCTCCTTCGCAATAGTCAACGAGTTATAGTCACTCAAATAGTGTTCTAGATAGAGTATGACAAGCAATAAGGATTGATAGCTTGACACCCTCCTCAAGGACCCGAAACACGAGTATTGCCTCTTTCTACCTTTCACTTGATCCAAACAGATTCTAAGGGCAATGTCAACCTTTATCGACAGATAAGGTCAAAACTTGGGTCAACCCTCATTATGAAAAATACCGTCTTTGATAAACCAAAGCCTACCCCAGTAGAGTACCTTTAACAGTCGAGCCCGAACATGTCTATTATGCTCACCTACCAGAGCATGGCATTACATATTGCTTTGGCCATATCTTAATCACAAAAGAGAACACATTATTGAGTCCCAAAGATGAGTTTGTCCTCAATCCCCGGGTTTGTACGATGATGACACAATGGGAATACTCTTGGAGAAAAGGAAAAGAACTTCGCAAACAAGGAACTACATCCTTTGAGGCTCCCAATATTTAGGATTATAAGTTTGGGATTCGTTATAGATTTACCGTCGAGGATCTTGCTGCTTGGTATAGCATGAACATTGGAAATATCATATGAAAACGTAAGGCTACACTACAGATAGTCTATGGCCAAGTCGCTCGTATGAAGGAACACCCCTCCAATTCTTTAACGGTGAGGGAAAACTCAGACACCCTTGTGTCAACATATACACAAGTATTCGATCCCCTAAATGGGATGAGTTGTCAATAAAAATACAAGATATCAATGTGAATATATCGAATTAGATCTCGAGCCACCATAAATCATCCTTTAACCGAAAAGACACCCCATACAAAATTATATTGATCCTCAAAGTGAACTGGAATTACACATTTGACGATTGGCCTTTGACCTATTCGTACTTGTAATATCAACATGGACCCATCACTACACTAGTGTGGGGCCAAAGCTATGGGAGTACGAACTTGGATGTTGACCACATCATCAGTGTCATCTATCTCCAAGATGAGATAATCCGTCGAGGCCACCATCAACCAGAAGGTCCCCCGACCTGAAGGTATTCGTACAACTTGTGGATATAAATGGTTAGCCCATTTCTTCATGATCATACAAAGGGGAACTTCCACAGTCTTTAATATGTAGTGTCCGCATCAACCATTTTTAGATTTGTTAAGGAACTCTCACCCAGGGGACCAAAATACATAGACTACTGATAATATTACGGGGTCATCTTTTGCCAGGCCGGAAGCATAGTGAAAGACATAAGCCTGGGAAGATCTAAAACCTTTTCAGATGACAACGACATCCATGAGGCTACCTCGAATAATGACATTTGATCAAGATCATCCATGTCTTAAAAAACACTTTCTAACACTTCAAAATAAAAGGATGAGTAGGTCATTACAACAGTAGCAGAAGTCCTCACTCACACCCACAATCCAGACATTGCCGTAAGTTGGATAGATAATATTGCATCTAAATCCCCCCCCCCCCCCCAGACTCAAAACATAGCTCCTAAAAACCTAAACTTTCCCCCATCCTTGATTCGACCGAAGTGATGGTTCTTACTCCAACATCGCCTATCTACGGACCTATATCCTTAGCGAACTTGTCGCACAGTATAATAAAATAGAATAAGAAGCCTGAGTAGAACCCATGCTCTCTTAGGATAAAGAGGTAAACTTACTCACTAGCTTTGGACGACACTCCACTCCTCCAAACCCTCATAGCAAGGAGAAAGGTCCCACTGAAGGATCTACCATCCCCCTCATAGAGAAAATAACAAATCCAGGGGAAACTTCATCCGACATCAGCTAATATCGCCATCTGGGAGTTGCTAGCTACATCTTGAGAACACCGAGACACCCTCGTCCATCTATTGTATCAATCTTATGTACCTTAATACCTGAGTCTGGACGTGATTTCTTCCACCACCGAGTCTAACACCATACAATAAAACATTAACTTCTCTGACAATGATCACCCAATACAGGGTCGTAATCAACGGTTCGCACTACACATTACCACTAAGGCATGGGGACAGATTGTGACCTTACTACTAATAAACAACGGATACACCATCAATGTATTCCCCTCTGCATGGCCACAGGTGTGGGATACACTGCCTTCAAGTTTACATCATCTTATACAACCACTAAGGCTGATGATAATACTCACCATGAGGTCCTAGTAGCTATCATCCTCACAATAATAATAGGTCTTATCAGATGTGATGTGGAGTTTTAGGTACTTGATATCCCAACCTATTTCATCCTCTTTCTAGGAATGGACCGAATACACACGATAGGGACATGACCCTCATTAGTACACATGAAAGTCAGGTTCCCCATCAATACAGAGGTAATCAATATCGAAGAGGACGATGGTTGGGCCACAGTTGTTAAAACTAGTTCCATTACTCTCTTGTATAAACACCATGAAAGTATTGACATTTGTTTGAGTAAATTCTCAATCATCCCACTCGCTCACATAATCAAAGAGGAGCCGATAATCCATAATGTAACCTCTCGAATCATGCACAAATGGGGTACATAACCGAATTCGTACTTGGAAGGAATCAATAAGGAACTTTGGAAGACGTTGCCACCATGAAACATAAAGAAAAAACTGGTTTGGCTATGTCACTAGTAATAAAACTCGAACTCCCTATCCCAAAGACCCCAAGCATGGGTGGAACAATCACTTTCAACTCCATTGGGGAAGACTTCCTCTATCATATATTCCCTGAACCATAGTGGGATAAAGCAAATAGACCCTAAAATCCCAGGATGAAGATTATCTATAAAGAGGAACTGTACGTGGATTATGGGAAAATCCACAGGGTTAACCATAATGATCTCAACATATCACCCGAATGGGTATTACCCGCCTTATTCCTTGATGAAATTTCCCTATTAGACATGTTGGGATCCTCATACTTATGCCCCATAAAATGCTTCCATGACTGTTACACTGCTTATGCTTCCCACGGTAACACAACCGAGAAAGGATGATTTATTAGCATCCCTTCTCTAGCTTCGCATACTAGATTCAACGACACCACCATCGGAGATACCACCTTCGATCGAAAAAATATAACCTGCAACTCCCGTGGGACTACAAGTGGGATGAAGCAAGTCACCAACACTTGCTATAAGCACTCTCCAAGGACCTCCTCTACACTAATCCTATGGTAGACCCAACTAAAAACCATATGTTAACCTCTAAGGAAGTAACATCCCAGCTCAAAAAACACCATCATCCCCAACCTGTTGTATGCGCCAAGGTTCCAGAGCACTGAAAGACCACTCTAAAGGTCCTCCATCAGAATCTAACGCACCTCATCACCAACATAATAGAGATGATGGTATTTAATAACTAGACCTCTATTAGGTGCATCCCAACGCTCGTCATTCAAAATCCTTTTGAGTTTGTTATGTTAGCAAATAAGTCCCCCCTTACTCCCTCTCGTAATGCATCCCTCTATAAAGAAATTGTTTTTCTATTACCAATGTTGTCCTTCCTCCCTTAGATTGCATAATAAATGGTGATTTCCAGTATTTGTCTGCGTGTGTTGCATATGATGATTGTGAATACAACGTTGAAATAGAAATCATAACTAATAATAATGACTCTGCCGATCTAAAATACTTAAAACACTTACAAAAACTTGACCAATGAAAAATAGACGTATGTCTCCCAATAAGGATGACACAATAACCATAAAATTGGGCATTCCTCAAAATCCCAAACTGTTAGAAATAAAGTCCCCCCTTAATGAGAATTAGCAAAATAAGTTCATTGATCTCCTCGCTAGATTCGTATATGTATTCTCTTGGTCTTACATCGATATGCTAAGAATCAATCCTACCATCGTTATTCATACCATACCTACTCTCCCTGAAGCAAAGCCTGTAAAACAGAGACTCCGTAAACTAAACCCAGAATGATACTTGAATGTTAAGGAGGAAGTGGTGAAATAACTTAGCTCCAGGCTCGTATAAGTGGTAGAATACCCCAAATGGATAGCCAACAACATACTCATTCCTAAAACCAATATCAAAGTTTGAATGTGCATACACTACAGGGATCTCAATCGAGATTGTTCCAAAGATGATTTCCCCTACCAGATATTAACTTATTAGTAAATAACGCAACCACCAATGCACTCAAGTACTTTATAGATGGGTTCGTAGGTTATAACCCGATGAAACTCATCCTGATCACTGGAAAAAAATAGATTATTTCTCCGCGAAGAATGTACCGCTATACAGTTATACCCTTCAGTCTTAAGAATTTTTGTACAACTAACTAAAGATAAGCCACATCCATCCTTTACGATCTCATACACAAGGAAGTGAAAGTCTATATTGATGATATGATTATCAAATCCAAGGACCGCAAAGGATATATTTAGATGCTCCAAAAGTTCATTCAAAGGCTACACCTCTTTAAAATGGGGTTAAACCCTTAGAAATGTGTCTTTGGAGTCACCAATGAGAAAACACTCAGATTCGTTTCCACCAAAGATGTAATTGAGGTATACCTCGTCAAGGTCAAAGCCATAAGGGAAATGCCACCCCCTAAAATGGGGAGGGAGGTTAGAGTATTCTTGGGCCAAATATAATTCATCAACCATCTTACCACCATATGCGAGCCCATCTTCCAAATCTAAAAAATGACTCACCAAAGGAGTGGAATGCTCAGTGTTAGGAATTATTCGAGAAGATGAAAGAGTATCTCACTCACCCACATGTATTGGTACCTCCCCAATATGGACAACCTTTCCGACTCTACATGACCATAACTAATACGGCTACCAGAGCTACATTGGCCCAATACAGAGAAAGTTCCTAAAAGGAATGGTCCATCTACTATGTTAGTAAAAAGATAGGATCATATGAGATCAAATACATTACCTTAAAAAAGGCACATAGGTCTCTCGTATAGATCATTCAAAAACTTCACCATTACATGATGTACTTCAGCATATGACTCATCTCCAAGATGGATCCCTTAAAATACCTATTTGAGAAACCCTCCCTCTCTAGCTGAATGGACAAATGTCTACTCATGTTATTCGAATTTAACATCACGTACGTCACGCATAAGTCCACCAAAGGGAAAGCCATCTACGACCTTATCATCGGGCAACTCCTATTAGATGAAGACGAAAAAGACAAGGCAAAATTCCCCGATGAGTACCTATTCACCTTATATGATAGAGAGACATAGGAAATTTACTTAGATGGGGCCTCCAACAAAAGAGAATTTAGCATAAGAATGATACTAATATCTCTTGATTCACATCAAATCCCTATAATCATAAAACTCACCTATGAATGCACCATCAACATGCCCGAGTAAGAGGCTTGCATAAGGGGTCTCAAAATTGCCTTGGAAATGGGACTTACCAAATCGAAAGCATAAGGATGCTCGAGCTTAATCATCATCCAGATACTAGGTAAATGAATAATTCGGGATGATAAACTCAACCTTGATATTACTAATTAGAAGAGATAGCTTCACGATTCTAGTGTCTCGAATTTTACTTTCTCCCAGGATGTAAAAATAACTTTGTAGACGCACTTTCCACCCTAGCCTCTATGGTAGATATGCCGAAAGGAACCACAGATAACACATTTATTGTTGTAAGGGGCCGAAGATAATCTCGAGATTAGAGATAATTCCCCCAACTAATACAACAGACTCAAGAGATTAAGACAACGAGGCAGATCAAGCGAAGCAGCTCAACGATGCAGCTCAGTAAGGCAGCTCAAGTGAGGTAGTTCAGCGTGGCAACCCAGAGAGATCTTTCAGGGAAGAAATTGGTCGGGAGAGCTCATCCTTTAGTTCTATTATTTTACTTAGCCTTGTTGTATCTTTTATTTATATTGGCGCTGAGCTGTAGCGATTATAATTTTATTTAGTGTGAGGTCAAACGGTACTCGCGAGAGACCAGGCTTGGCAGGGCCTGGTAGAGCTTTCATGCTCTATCGAACGACCTCACCGTGGAAACTTCAAAGGTACTTGGTTTAGAGGATTAAGAAGTGAGGCACCATTGGGGATTATCTTGATCATCTTAGATACACCTGGCAAAACACCAAAAGACCTTGACTGTGGGACCTTGGGCGGAGCAGCCTTGAGTTCCATCGGGCGTAGTGTTATGAACCAAACAACCCTCTACTTAATGTCACATCTACTTCATGCGATGTCACTAGCCAGCTAGGCAATGTCAAATATGTACTCAAGTAAACCACCGTAGTATTTGGGACTGTCAAACAGTTGGTGAGCCACCTCTGTGACGACAGCCCCCTGACACACAGTGGTTAGGCAAATGGCATGTCTTGGAATTTAATGTTTATGACGTGGAGCTGACTAGTCCATCAGGCATTTAATGTTTGTGACATAAAATATGAGAGATGTCTTTCACAATTATTAATGATCGAGCCATCTCGGGAGTGGTGTGAGGGGTATTTATTAGCCTCAACCATTTCTGAGAAGGGAGAGTTCCTTTCCTAGAGATTTTGGGCTATATGGAGGTTATCATCAGAGAGAAAGAAGTTATTGTAAAAACCAGATCTTTTACTCATCCACTATTGTCATTTATTATGGAACTTTTATTATTTAATTGGAGATATTTTTTAGAATTGGTGTGTATGGTTGCCTGCCAAGGTGTATCTTGGGTGCTTTCTTCTCTCTCCCTATAAATGAGTTGCTTCTGAGCTCATCATCATCTTTTGACTTATACACGGGAAATTTGTGAGTTCAAACTGAATTTATCTTCACTAAGTTGTGATTGAGTGTCTTGTAATTAATCAATAGTGTCACTAAATAACTTATCATTACTATACTCAAAAGAGGTTACACCTCCATCTAATCTAAACTATCCTCCTACATTTGGAAACTCTACTGGGGAGGTATTCTTCTAAGCAAAGAGTATGGCACGGGATAACGTTAATCAAAGACTTAACTTTGATAATATTCAATGCAATGAAGAACAAGTGGCGAGAGAGCTGGAGGCTTTGAGAGATGGAGCCCCTCGAGTGGAGGTACCTCCAGTTCAAATGGTAACAGGCGTTCCGGGGGTGACGCAAACTTCCACGAGCACCGGGTTGGAACCAGCTCAAGTGGCACTCCTCATGAATATATTTTACGAGTTTTTGCAAACTCTTGTAGCTTCAACGGTGTTGGGGGGATTTGAAGCCAATTCCTTCGTAACGCTAGGGGTATCCCCAATGGGCCCACCAAGCGCAGTTCCAATATGAATGGCCCCAGCAAGCATACCCCCTGTTTCGATTCCAACGGCGATAACCCCAGGAGTAACAAGCGTTCCAACTGTGGTGGTTACTCCAGGTGCAACGGGCATCCCATCTGTGGTCCCTCTGGTCGTTCCTTCAACGGTATCAGCTATGGAGGAGATGAGAAAAGAGATGCAGATGAAAATACTGAAGTTTGTGCAAGCTTCTTCGCAGTCTACTGGCAAGGTAGCTTCAGTTTATGATGACTTTCGGACGCCTTACCCTCATAAATATAAAGATGAGCCTTACCCGAAAGATTATATTCCTCCTATCTTCAAAAAGTACACAAGAAAAGGGGGGAACCTGAAGGAGCACATCAAATGTTTCATCGAATCTCTAAGAGCTCACTACAACAACAAGAAGCTCAGGTTGAGGGAGTTCTCAAAATCATTAATCGATAAAGCTTATACGTATTGCTCTCATTTGGCACCAAAGAGTGTTTCAACGTGGTAAGAGATGTGACGCGACTAAGAATGTGTCTCAGAAGTGCGTACTCTCTAGGCTCAAGTGTAAGCATGTCACTCAAGTAATAATCTGATAAGTCGGGTATCGATCCTCAGGGAAATAGGACAATGGAATTGTAACGACGTTGGATAGACGAAGAAATCCTACCTCTGACTCAAAAAAGAATGGAAAAGATGATTTGTTTTGAGAATTGGCTACAACTAAATGCAATTTTGAAATTATGAAAGAAATGAAGCTATTCAAAATTACCTAAAATACTAACGATTAATGATTTAAAACTCGAACTATATGATGAGGAAAATAGGACAGGAATACAATCCCTCGATCCTAGTGTTATTGATGGTATAAAACTAATTGTAAATTTGAATGATTAATTAGACCCGGAATTTAGTACTCCCAAGCATTATGTATATGAGGTTCAAGCCCGCACCATACTTAATCAGAGGACGAGTAAATTGGTATTACGATAGTTACATTCGAATTGCATTATGAAGCATCCCGATTACCCTAAAGCAAATGAGATCCAAAGATATACAATTGTCGTGTTGCTACGCAATACGATCGTAATAAAATCATTAAATTTAGAGGATTAATATTATAAACATGCAACTACCACATCAGGTTGAGTTCCCATATCCCGACCCTTAAAAACCTAGCCTAACATGATGAAATTAATGAAAACTGTTGTTGAATTACAGGAAATCATGATTAAACTAAGGGAGAATTGAAGAATGATGTAGAAGGAAGATTAGACAGAGGAAAGTAATCAACTAACTTACCAAAGCACTAAAAGCATCAACTAAAATTACTTGTAATCATAGAAACCTGAACAAACTTCAATCTTGGAATTCAAATTGCAATAAATCTTCAACTAGGGTTTTTACTGAACAAAAGGAAAAATTAGATTATTTCCCCCGTACTTAAAATGATAATAAATCGGGTTTTTATACCCTACAAGAGTCCAAGAGTTTTAGCTCAACCAGGACTCTCCATTAGAGGAAGAGTGAAAAACCAAAATTGCGACATCCAGACCGGTACGGTCCTCCTTCGGTTCGGTCCGATTTGGTTTCGGATCGGTTCTTTTATTTCTTGGTCGGATCGATCCGCTATGGATCATTTCGTTTAATTTCTCTCAGCTTTGATCCGTCTTCGGTCTGGGGTTCACTGGAACTTTGCATTTTGGATCGGTCCGATCCGAATCGGTCCGATTTTCCTTTGACTTTTTCTTCTATCTTTGACTGCTCATAACTTTCACACCGGGACTCCGATTGAAGAGCCGTTTCTTCCTATGTACTTTTAAACTTGATATATTCAACTTTTCTTAGATGCCTCATCTAAATTTTGGGTAAAAATTACAACTTTGCCCTTTTGACTTTCCTTCATTTCTTTCTCTATTCTTCCGATTTCTTTCTTTCTTTAGTGACATCAAATACCTGTAAAATTAATAAAAAATACCAAAAACTTGGGGTAGTCATTAGAATAAGTCAGTATCAATATTATAAGATAAAATCAAATCAATTACGTTGTTCGAGGTGCTAAAAGTAACTAAATTAAAGGGATAATTTTGGAAGAATTTATGCCTAATCAAATCCCCCTAACTTAGAACTTTGTGCGTCCCGAGCAATGTAAAAGAATCCTATCAAGGCTCAACTCTTGAAAATCACTTTATTGGGATAGAATACATTTTTTGTGGGCAAGCGATTGCATTTAGCGTATGCAACAAGCCTTTAAACCCCTAGGTTACCCTAGTAGGACGAGTTGTGTCGCGTGAGGGTTTGCAGTAAATATACCCACAAAATTCGACTCAAAGAAAATTCAAAATATGCAAAAATTGTATAATTCTAACTTTTCCAAAAAATAATCATCATCAAGTCATATTCAAGAGTCTCAAATCATAGTGCATGTGTGCAAAGCCAGAAATTGAACCGCAAATTTCCACCGATTGATCATTATGTTACTTATCCGAAAAATCATTTTGATTTCAAAATCTCACATGATGCTCTCACAAATGAATTACTCGGAATGTGGATGTTCTCTCGGTATGCGTGATTTATAAGAGTAAATGTAGTGGAACCAAGTTCACGCACATAAGTAAAAAGGCGAAAATTTTATAGTGATTGAATCTCATCAACGGAATACGGTTTGAAACATGGGAACATTCCCTCTTATACATACGTTTTATCTCTTTTATTATCTTTTGTGTTTTTACTATCCACGCGGTAACTAATTTCACAATTTGGACTCGGTTAGGACTTTTACGGGTAAAAGGTGTATTGGGTAAAATTGGAAAAGGTTAAAAATTTCAGAATTGAAAAATTTTGCTTATGATGTCCGTTAGTGCTTTTTCGAGCTTTTGCTCATTTTCTTCTTCTTTTTCTATTTTTTATATTTTTCACTTCTTTTATTTTCTTGCTATTTTTGTTGAGCATTTTTATTCTTTTTCTTGCCCCTTCTTATGCACTTTTCGGATTTTAATGAATATTCCATTTTCGTAATTCCGGGCTACTTGGGTTTTTTGGGGTACCAAATGAAAAGGATAAATTTTATTCGGCTCAATTGGGTTATCAAAGGGATAATTTTTCACATCTTTTTATGGCTAATGTTTTTGGGTAACAAATGATGGCCTACTTCATTGTCCGAATTATTTATTAATTTACCATATGCGTCTCGAGATTAATTTAATTTAGAGATTTGTAGCGCTCTTTTCAAGGTAATATCACACACGTTTTTCAAAACCGATCAAAACAAAGAATTGAGATCATCAACGACTTATTTAAACGCTGAATTAGAACTATGAGTTAACCATTAACTCGGATTGATTTAAAAACTCAAAAAGATCGATAGGCTCGAAATCTCACCGGGTTTTGTTAATCTCCACACTTATTCGTTAAGTCATCCTCAATTTCCATCTTTGATCAATTTCGCCTTTTTGCATTGGGTTTTTACAATTTGAGACTTTAAACCGACTTTTAATGATATTTTTTAAAGATTTGAATTCTAATTTTTATTTATTTTGAACAAAAAATATTTTTGGATTTTTCAAAATTTTATGATTTTTTTGAATTTTTTGGGCATTTTTGAAAATTTGTGAAGTTTTAGAAATACGCACTTGTGACCCTCCTAACTTAGACTTTTGCATTGTCCTCAAGCAAAAAGGATGAAAATGTAACTCAAAGCGAATGAAAAGTGTGGAAAAATAAAATAAACGAATATTTAGAATGAAGACTTTAAAATAATAGGATTGTGGTACAATAACAGGAAAGGGCATACAACCATGTGGACAAGTCAAATAACGAATAACTGACACATAAACCAATCAAAGCTTCACTGGGGCGGTGGGTGGGAAGAGCTGGGCTCGTCGGGGCCATAAGGGTCATAAAAGTAGGAGGGCAATGGCTCGTTTGGATCCCCCTGGCATCTATACAAGTCTGCTTGGAAACGAAACAGCATACTTGTATCGCATCGATAATCGGTCATAAAATTACTGAATTTCGTCTCGAGGGCCGACATTCTATTAGTGAGCTCGCCACCCGCCCATTCGAAATCTGGGTCGTCTTCTTCTTCGATCGATCAACACCCATATCTTCCATCTCCACATCGGCACCTTCCTCTTCCTCTTCTTCACTCGAGGTATCATCGACCTCGTCATCATTTTCACGCCTCGCCCGAAGGATGGCTGACTGTTTGGCGCTTCGAGTGCGGGTTCCTTGTCCAAAGGGACCAGGGAGGCGAGTACGGTCTAGCGGAGCAGCAATTCCCGCGTATTTGAGAATGGAGGTAATCAGGCGTGCATATGGAAGTGGTGCGGTACCTTTCTCATCCATGGCTGCAACGAGAATGTCGGCGTATAGGATGCGAGCCAGGTGAATGGGAGTGTTGGTATCGAAGAGATGGTATGTCAATGTGGCTTGACGGGGACGCATTGCGGAATCGTTGGAGCTTTGCAAAATATTAGCATACACAATTTGGAATGTGAGGTATGCTTTCTCGTTAAGTCGGTCAACAAGGACAGTTTCCCTCCTCCAAACAATGTCAGGGGCAATTCGCTCCATAATCAGGTCCTTGGCTACCGGGGGCACATTCCTTGGATATGTGTAGTCTTAAAGATCCGGAACGTCATATTCGGCCAACTTGGTAGTGAGAATGGCCAAAGAGAAGGGAATGGCGGGACCATCGACAAAGGCTTGGGACTCGAATTGGCCCGTTCGAATAAGGGATCCATAGAAAGAGCAGACCTCGGTGGCCCAAACCGCCTTGTAGGGTTCATTAAGGAAAAGGCACCAACCCCTAGGCATGAGGAGGGCGGTGACAGAATTGGGCAGTCCTGCCCATTGGAAAGCTCGCTCCATGTGTAGTTTACGATCCGGTCCAAAGAAGCGATTGCACCAACGCTCTTCTTGGCGGGAGCGAAACTCACCATGGCCGGAGGGTAAAATTTCAGTGGAGTCATATTTAACGGGGGCAGCTCGGTGGGCCATTATGACAAGGAGAGGATGCTGGAAAAATAGGTAGAGAGAAGAGGGGAGTGATGTAGTTGAAGGTGTGGAGAAAAATGGAGGATTAGAGTGTGTATTTATAGGTGAGGAGTGTGGTTAGGGTTTGGAAATGAAGGGAAAGGGTTTGAAGGGAAACGGGGATGGATTTGGGAGGGAAAGTGAGGGGGGGAAGTGGTTGGACGAATGTGGAGGGAAGGAAGTGGATTGGGGGAAGGGGGTGTACCTAGGGAAGGAGGAAAAACTGCAGAAAATTGGACCGATCCGGCTGTTCCAGAACCGAATTGGTCCGATCCTTTTATTTTTTGAGCTCTTTAATCATCGAACCGATCCGTCTTCAAAAGAAATGAACTGATTCGGGCTGGACCGGTCGGGCTCAAAATTAAAAGAATCGATCCGGTTCTTGGACTGAGCAGGATTTCTCCCCCTAACTTAATTGCGCTCGCTCTCCTCGAATTTTTTCGACACTCCACAATACTTCTTATCAATTTTGGACTCAACACCCTCTCGATACCTATGGCAACTCAACTCGACTCATTCTCCCAAAACACATGCATGCTCCAACCTTATTGTATCCTAATCCTAGGGACTCTCACTACTCACGCGACTCTCATCTACTATACACAAGAATTCACCCCATATGCGTCGGGGGTGCGATGACCTCACAGTAGCAGCTCACTCAGCCCCGTAAACGGGGTCCGATAACCAAACGGTGTCGACTTCTTCCACATACGCCTCTAGATATAGATTTAGGCATTGTCCATTTACCTTGAACGTATTTCCCCCTTTTAAATTGTCTAATTCAACAGCTCCGTGTGGGAAAACGTTCCTTACAAGGAATGGGCCACTCCATCGTGACCGCAACTTTCCCGGAAAGAGATGAAGCCGAGAGTTATAGAGAAGAACTTTTTATCCGGGAAGAAACTCTTTACGTCAAATGATATTATCATGAGCGAGTTTCATCTGAAGCACCTTATACTCTTGACTCACTTGAGTCTATATTGTATAAGTGTTCATCTAGTTTGGAAATTGTGACAAAATTATGTCAACCTAGAATCCAAAGAACCCTAGAGCTTGGTTTGCTATTTCTCTTTCTTGGTTGATTGATCTAGACCATATTACCAACACTCACACACAGTAGAATGGTTCAATTACATCTCTTATTGCATATAAGTGTGTGTACATATGTTGAGTGTGTTTTAATCCCTAATATTGATTTTTAAATATTTTTTTGGGATTTTATAAACATTTTAAAATAAGTTTTTATTAATTAAAACTTGTTTTCAAAAGTTTTTGGGGTCATTCTGCAATTAAGGCTTAATGGTTATATTGATTTAAAGTTGCCTTGGGTAGAATCCGAAAGCGGCAGAGACTTCAGGGTGTGCTTTTAATTATTTTAGACGCGCGTTTTATCTCTTCTAATTGGCCAACATTTGTTGTCTTCTGATTGGTGGAAAGTGTGTTTGTTTATAGAGAGTAAAACAGCGTGTGTTTACAACCCTTGGATCGTCCGTAATCAATGATCTGCATGTGCCCTTTCATAATCCCTGTGAACCCCATAAGAACCAATCAGGTGAGTTTTAATCACCGCATATCGTGAACCCTTGGATCTAAGTCAATCAACCTTGACTAAATCTGAACCCTTGATTTTGAACGTTACTCTCGAACCTTCTCAGCATCCTATAAAAGGACCCTTTCACTCAGCCTTCGAAGACTTTTGCCATTTCGTCCTTTTGAGAAAAAAAGAGAGAAAAGAGAGAGAAGAGAGAAACCAGAAGAGAGAGAAAGAGTTAGAAACCCTAACCCTAACCCTAACCCTAAATCGTCAAATCCTTTTCAAATCAAAACCTCTTTCCAAGTCCTGTATATTCCAAACACCACCTTGAGTGTTTGAGAGTTGTTTTTGGTAGTTGATTTGATGTTGTAACCTCTTTGTTCTTTAGATCTTGTGTCCAACTTAAACATTTTGTCTTAGATCTATTTTTTGCTTTATAAAAATTTCAGATCTAAGTTCTTCATGTTATATTACACTAAGATTTGCATATTTAGTTTCTCAGCTTGAGAAATATATTGTTGATTCTTGTTCTGTAAATGTTTTTAACTTTTAAATCAACAATAATGTTTTCTGTTTCTAGTTCTCTTGAAACAAGACCTTTGACCTAGTTTGGAATCGCACTAGGTGATTTTCAATCTCAAAAATCTTTTCAAAATCGAGATTGATTAAGATCTTGATACGTCTTCTGAGCAAGATAGCCGTGGATTTTGGGATTGTTTTAAAGGTCAAAAAGGTTAAGTTTTGTGAGAAGAGAGAAAAAGAAAAATCACTACATATAGTCTTATATGTAATTTGTTAGGATTGGTTGTACATAATAAGTGTGTGTGTGTGTGTGCATGCATGTGTTAGAGAGCACCTCCACAAACACTTTCACTCTACCACACTAAAAGTGTTGGTAATAAGATCTTGAGAACAAGAGTCGACGTAAAGAGCTTGAACAAATTGGAAGTTAGCAAACTGGGAGAACAACATCAACAATCAGAACTGCAGAGAAGTTATAAGGACACCAGAGGGTACATCCTAAACTTATATAGGTCTGAGTTGTATGCATGTTTGTTATATAGTTTGTAACTGTTAAAATTTGTTTATAGTGGATTTTTTTTTGTTTACTTTGTAGAGGGAGTCGTGGATGTTTCCTCAGTTGGGTGAGGTTTTACCACGTAAAAAATCTTGTTCTTAATCTTTCTACATCTCCTCATCTCATTCTTGGTTGTGCTGAGTTTAAAGTTTTTAAACTACTTTATTAAACCTGTTAATCAAATCTTGAATAGATCTCGTATATACATTTGTTAAACACATCTTGTGTTCAAATAGTTTTGGTTTTTAAGAAAAGAGTTTCTTCAAAAACTGTTCGGAGTTACTTAAATAGTTTAATTTTATTAAACGGCTTTAATAACAGATTTTCAATTGGTATCAGATCTTTGTAAACTTCTTTTAAAGAGATCCTGTGTTTCTGAAATTATTTTCTGAAAATCAAGTATGGATGAGAAAAATGAAAGATTTGGTAACTTGACCGGACCTCCTATCTTTGATGGAACCAATTTTGCTTACTGGAAAGTAAGGATGATTTCTTTCATTCAAGGAACTCTGGGAGATGATGTCTGGGATATTGTTGAATATGGATACATTTTTCCTACTAAACCAGCCACCGGAGGAAGTAATGAGAGGGTTAAGAAGGTATTAAGTGAGTTCACACAAGAAGAAAAACAAGTTTCTCGCAATAATAACAAAGGAAAGAATGCCATATTTATGTCCATAAATGAACATGAGTTCAAAAGAATCTCATCCTGTAGCACTTCTAAGGAAGCTTGGGACACTTTGGTTACTGCTCATGAAGGTGACACTAGAGTTAAGGCTGCTAAAACTTAAATTCTCATTCAACAGTATAACTCTTTAATTATGTCTGAGACTGAGTCATTTGATGACTTCTATATGAACCTGACTAATATTGTGACAAAACTGCATGCTAATGGGATAACATATGACAGACAAGAAATTGTATCTAAAATTCTGAGATCATTACCACAGAAATTTGATAACAAAAGATATGCTATTGAGGAAATGTGTGATATCAATCTCACTCCTGAATTACTCAGTAGTAAATTAAGAACTGTGGAAATGGAACTGGAATTTAAGAAACAATTGACCCAGTCCCATAGGAAACAGACTAGTTCCAATCTAAGCTTCTATTCTAAATTGATTAAGCCTGAGTTTAACACTTACAATGATGACTCTGATGAGGAATACGATATAGAGAGTTTGGACAATCAGATTGCCTTAATGTCAAAACAGTTTAAGAAAATCATTAAATTTAGAAACAACATGGCAAATAAACAAGGCAAGTCCAATTATCCAACTCCCTTTAATCACAGACCTCATGAGAAAAGTCATGACAAACATCACAAGGACTCTCACACTAGACCTAACAGAGACCTTAAGAAGACTTAATGCTTTAGATGTGGTAAACTAGGACACATTGCACAAGACTGTAGAGTTAACTTGAACACTCAAAACAAACACACTAGAGCCAACATTTGCAAGACATGGGATGATTCAAGTGACTTTGAAAATGAGGAACCTGAGTCATCTGATGTTTTTGACCCTTGCATGTCTTTCTTTTCCAAGATTATCTATAATGATGATATGCCTGTGTTTGTTAGTAAGGATGAATCTAGTAATTGTACTTCTGATGTTTCGAATAATGTTGTTACTGGTTTAGATGCTTTGATTACTGAGAATATTGATATCTCTTCCTCGGGGTGTGTGAGTCAAAGGGAAAGCGATAATTATGATGTCAATGGGTGTGTGAGTCCAAAGAATGAAGCCCTATGGGTCACTTCACACACTACACTTAGTGACTCGGACAATGAAGACCTCCCAGATATTCACACACTCTATGTTAAAACTCTCAAGAAAAGCACTAGACTATAAAAGATTGTGAAAGATCTCACTAAGAAGTTAGAAGATCTAAGCCTAATGGTCAAACTGAATACTGAAGAGTATACTACCCAATGTCTGACTCATGAAAGTGAAATCAAAATGTTTGATCAAAAACTCAGAAACTTGACTGAAACAAATGAGACTCTGGAGAAAAAATACAAAGGGACATTGATAGAATTGGAACAAACTAAAGAAAAGACAGCAACTGTTTTCAAAAAATTTACAAAATTTGAAAATAACTCAAACTGTTTTGATGAATTTGTTGTTTAATCAAAAACCAATTCTGATGATCGAACTGGAATAGGATTTTTCCCCAATTTGAAGACACAAATAAAATCTTTTGAACCTATCAAGTTTGTGCCAGGAGGAAAAAGACCTATTGAAACTTGCCCAGACTTTCATTCTCTAAAAACTGAGTTTGAATCAAAACATCAAAACTTTAACATTGGGGAATCAAGTTTGTCTAAACATGAAAGTTCACCTAAGGCTAAATACGTCTGCTCCTCTATTAGGAAGAGTGAGTCTACATTCAAGACTGTCCTAGCTAGGAATAGAGTTCAACCTCAAAATTCCTCAAAACCTTTGTTTAGAGACTTTCCTAAGGACACCCCAACCTTGAGCAATCTTTATTGCTCTTACTGTGATATATACGGTCACTCTTTTGATAGTTGCTATTTTAGGAGACTAATTAAACCTGTCTGTAATCCTCCTATCTATCGAAACTTTAACTATTCTAGGAGGAGCCGCAATAATTATGTACTTCCTAGACAACCAGATAAAAACTCTAATTATAGGAAGAGAAAGTCCAAACCTAAAAGAACATTTCCTAGAAGGATTCCTGAGCACTTTCTTAAACCAAATGCTCATATATTTCATAAAACTCAAAATCATGCGCAAAACATTTTTCAACAAAAATCGAATGCTCGCAAATTTTATCAGTTGAGAGCTAATAAGTGCAAAATGAAAACTAGAGCTATTTGGGTTAGAAAAGATGATCTATTACCTCAGATGAAGTGTAACATAGTTACTACTGCTTTAAAAGCTGAACACACATCATCTGGTTGGTATTTAGACTCTGGATGTTCTAAGCACATGACTGGAGATGATACAAAACTTTTAAACAAAACCAGCTTTGCTGGAGGAAAAGTTATTTTTGGTGATGGAGTATCATCACAGATCATAGGCAAAGGAACTCTCCAAGAATATGGACTCCCCGTTCTTGAAGATGTTCTTCTAGTTAAAGGTCTTAAGGCCAATCTACTTAGTATCTCGCAATTTTGTGACTCAGATCATACTGTTACCTTTTCAAAGAACAATTATAAAATATTAAATGAAAAAGGTGAATGCATAATTACAGGATTCAGAACTCCTGACAATTATTACACTGTCATGAATAATTCTGAAATCTGTAATGTTGCCAGAATGGATGACAACGAGATATGGCATAACATAATGGGTCACATAAATTATGATAATCTTAGTAGACTGACCTCTCAAGAAATAGTTAGAGGAGTTCCAAAAATCAAACCTATTTCTAACATTGTCTGTGGTCCCTGCCATGAAGGAAAAATTGTTAAAGCTCCTCATAAGAAAGTTAAAGATATTCTTACCTCTAATCCTTTGGAGCTCATCCATATGGACCTAATGGGTCCGTCCCAAACTGTTAGTCTCTGTGGACACAGTTATATTCTAGTTATGGTTGATGACTTCACCAGATTTACATGGGTGGCCTTCTTAAAATAAAAGTCTGACACTTTTCAAATTTTCTTAAAAATACTTCTTCGATTTGAAAATGAGAAGGACACTCAAGTAAATAGAATTCGTAGTGATAGAGGTGGTGAATTTAAAGACACTGGTATAATAGAGTACTGTGACTATAATGGTTACAAACATGAGTTTAGTGCTCCTAAGACTCCTCAACAAAATGGAATCGCCGAGAGAAAGAATTGTACCCTTCAAGAGATGGCACGTGTTATGTTACATGCCAAAAATTTGCCTAAATACTTTTGGGTAGAATCTATTTGCACGGCGTGTCATATTATAAATAGGGTCTATCTTAGAAAGAATTCCAAACAAACCCCTTACGAACTTTGGTATAAGAAAAAGCCTAATCTCAAGTACCTTAGAACTTTTGGTAGTACTTGTTATGTATGCAAAGATAGGGAACACTTGTCCAAATTTGAGAGCCGAGGAGATAAAGCTATTTTTCTAGGATACTCGCCTAACAGTAGAGCCTATCGAGTGTATAATCTTCGCACTAAAACCTTGATGGAATCCATAAATGTAATAGTGAGTGACACTACTGTAGAGAGTAAGACTGGTGAATCAACTATTGAGGAAGAGCCTACAAATGTTTTAGAAAGTGACTCTCCTAAAATAGATGATTCATTACCAATTGAGATACCTGAAGTGCCTAACTAGGTTTCTAAAGATCATCCCATAAATAACGTAGTTGGTAACCCTAGTGAGCCAGTGCGTATAAGATCTCAATTAAGAAATTATGCACATTATGCATGTTTTGTTTCCCTAGTGGAACCAAAGAATATAAATGAGGCATTGAATGACTCTCACTGGATCTCTGCTATGCAGGAAGAACTTCTTCAATTTGTCATTCATGATGTTTGGTATCTTGTACCTAGTCCGGATCACAAAAAGGTTATTGGCACACGTTGGATTTTTAAAAATAAGTCTGATGAAAGTGGGATAATCATTAGAAACAAAGCTAGATTAGTTGCTCAAGGATACTCTCGAATTGAAGGAATAGATTTTAACGAGACTTTGCTCCTGTTACTCATTTAGAATTTGTTCGTCTTCTCTTTGCCATAGCTTGTCATTTGCAATTTACACTCGACCAAATGGATGTCAAATCTGCATTCCTTAATGGAATATTGACTGAAGAGACCTATGTAGAACAACCAAAAGGGTTCATTGACCCTCAATATCCTAATCATGTGTTTCATCTTAAAAAGGCTTTGTATGGCCTTAAACAAGCATCTAGAGCCTGGTATGAGCGTCTTTCCAGTTTCCTCTTAGACAAAGGTTACAAAAGAGGTGGAAATGATCAAACCCTTCTTGTCAAATATTTTGGCAAACACATCATTATTGCTCAAGTTTATGTTGACGATATTATCTTTGGATCAACTTCTCCCTCAGAAGTAAAATCCTTCTCTGAAATTATGCATAAGGAGTTTCAAATGTCTCTTATGGGGGAGTTGCAATTTTTCTTAGGTCTTCAAGTCAAACAAAATTCAGAAGGATTATTTGTCTCGCAATCTAAGTACACTTTAGAGATAGTAAAGAAATTTGTCCTTGAGAGTGCTAAAGATGCTAAGGCACCCATGAGTACTACGGTAAAACTATCTAAAGACGAAACTGGAAAATCCATAGATCCAACTCTATATCGTAGTATGATTGGAACCTTACTATACCTTACTGCCTCGCGTCCTGATATTATGTATGCAGTATGTGTATGTGCTCGTTATCAAAATAACCCTAAAAAGAGCCATCTGAATTCTGTTAAACGAATCATTAAATATATAAAAGGCACTCTGAATCTTGGACTTTGGTACACTAATGACACACCAAGCACTATAATTGGGTACACTGATACTGACTGGGCAGGGTGTACTGATTATAGTAAAAGCACATCAGGAGCATGTTACTATATAGGTAATAACTTGGTAGGATGGAGTAGTAAGAAACAAAACTGCGCATCATTCTCAACAGCTGAATCTGAATACATAGCCGCTAAAAGCTGTTGTGCTTAATTACTTTGGCTTAAACAAATGCTAAGTGATTATGGCATTCAAGAAAACCAATTGCATCTCTATTGTGATAATCAAAGTGCGATCAATATTTCTAAAAACCCTGTTCAACACTCGCGAACAAAACATATAAAAATAAGACATCACTTTATACGCGAATTAGTTGAAACTAAGGAATTAGAAATCAATTATCTTCCTACTGATTTGCAATTCGCATATATGTTTACCAAACCTTTAGATTACAATCGATTTATTTCTTTACGTAAATATATTGGTATGGTGTGTGCTGATTAATCTCTTTGATCTCTTTATTTTTTTTCCCTTTGTCTATTTGAGACAAAATGGGGTAGAAATTTGAGTCTCTAATGATTCTTACATATGCTAAACAGCTTGATCTTAGTGATTCATTGCAGATTTCTGTACAGTTATTCTCAACCGTTGTAATAGAGTATTCAATTGTAAATAGTTGAGTTATGTACTTTTGCTTTCTAGGAAATGGGTAGATAGAATTTTTTAGGAATAGGTTTCCTTTTTTCCTTGTTGCCCTACGAGTTCTAGATGACTCAAAGGAGATTTTGTCTCATATTTCCAAAGGGGGAGATTGAAGCACCGTATACTCTTGACTCACTTGAGTCTATATTGTATAAGTGTTCATCTAGTTTGGAAATTGTGACAAAATTATGTCTAACCTAGAATTCAAAGAACCCCGGAGCTTGGTTTGATATTTCTCCTTCTTGGTTGATTGATGTAGACCATATTACCAACACTCACACACTGTAGAATGGTTCAATTACATCTCTTATTGCATATAAGTGTGTGTACATATGTTGAGTGTGTTTTAATCCCTAATATTGCTTTTTAAATATATTTTTTGGATTTTATAAACATTTTAAAATAAGTTTTTATTAATTAAAACTTGTTTTCAAAAGTTTTTGGGGTCAGCAGATAAATGATGAGGATGAGATTGAAGATGAAGATAAACATTCACATCAAACATATAAGAGACAAAGGTTTATAAAGTGGTTCGGCTATGAATAAAGCCTACGTCTACTGTTATTTTATTCCCAGGGGTTTACAATAGCACCATAAGGTGTAGAGAGAGAAAGGATGTATCTTGTGTATGGTGTTTATAGGTTCTCCTCCATATCTTCCTTTTGGCTAAGGGAATACATGTATTTATAGTGATGGGAGATAAAGAGATTCATTGTATGTAGACATTTATGTCTACATTCAACGAATCTAATTATTGAATTGCTTGGTATGCTATGTGTTGTCATCTATTAATACAGTATAAATGTACATTAAGGCTCATTAAATGCGCTGCCATCTTCATTAATGCACATTAAATGCATAGTTATCCTTTGATCTTCCTGGTTGATATGCCGACCAACTCTCCTCGGGTGCCGACTAACACTCCTCGGGTGCCGACCAACTCTCCTCGGGTGTCGACTAATTCTCCTAGGGTACTGACCAACTCTCCTCGGGTGCCGACTAACACTCCTCGGGTGCCGACCAACTCTCCTCGGATGTCGACCAACTCTCCTCGGGTGTCGAATATTGACACGTAGGATGACATGTGTCCTTTTCTGATTGGTCCTCGTAGATGGAGAATTTTTACTTTAACAGAAGCCCCCAATGCTCCATGCTTGATGGTTTACTTGAATGGATGGAGTATTTATTCTGCAGTGTTGCTCGGTGCTCGTGAAATTCTTGATCTACCTTCTTGATTTATTCAACATAAAGTGCATTATCTCCTGGACGACATATGATGCAGGCCGATCGATGGTTGCTAATCTTTCTTTTGAGGAACTCCGTGTGCTATGTATCACCCCTGGGAATTTGGATGCAGCCATGCCATAGTATGCAGCTTGTAGCTTGTCATAATCTTCAAGTATGTTGATTGGTTTGCTAGCCGACCAACTGCCTCCTGTGCCGAGCAACTGAGTGTTAACTTCACGTGCTTCATTCTTCTGATTTATGATTCTCTGAATACTTTGTTAAGTAACATACTAGCTTTTGAACCCAACTCTTCAATCTGATTAGTACCAAGCTAGTGGCGAACTTCGAAACATTTTCATACAACTTCTTCTTCAATGTTGGTCGGGACAGTAGTAGTAAAGATCTCAGTGATGTAGATGATAAATTTGACTTATGAACTTCAATAGTATGTGCATAATAACTACTTAATATGCCTCCTGAACTTCTGAATTCCTCCTGAACTTCAATATACCTCCTGAACTTCAATAGCCTCCTAAACTTCAATATCAAAAATAATTCCTGAGCAAGAAAAAAAAAACTCTTGAATGATAATTAGTCGGGGCCCCGACCGTGTGAGTTTGTGGAGTTGAATTTGATGCTCGACTGCATGATGTTATAAGAATGTGCCACCGAATGAATAAATATATCTATAATAGAAGCCCCCAAGTGTGGAATGTGAACTTTGAATGCTTTTTGCTTAATCGCTTTCACATACTCATAAAATATTTCCGACCAACTGTAGTTGATAGCTTCTTATTTCCGACCAACCTGAGTTGACATTGTTGGGAATAGATTTACTTCCTAACCAACATAAGTTGGCATTTTTAGGAATATATAGTTTTACTTCCCGTAGGAATACATTTACTTCCTAACCAATATAAGTTGGCATTTTTAGGAATACATAGTTTTACTTCCCGTAGGAATACATTTACTTCCTAACCAACATAAGTTGGCATTTTTAGGAATATATAGTTTTACTTCCCGTAGGAATACATTTACTTCCTAACCAACATAAGTTGGAATTTTTAGGAATACATTTCCTAACCAACATAAGTTGGAATTTTTAGGAATAGTTTTGATAATAAATGATGGAGACTTCCTCGGAGCTGACCAACAGTTTGTTGGGAATAGAATAAGATATAATAAATGCTGGAGACATCCTTGGAGCTGACCAACAGATTGTTGGGAATAAGATAATATATGTTGGAGACATCCTTGGAGCTGACCAACAGATTGTTGGGAATAAGATAATATATGCTGGAGACATCCTTACAGCTAACCAACAGATTGTTGGGAATAAGATAATATAAATGTTGAAGACCTCCTTGGAGCTGAATATATGATTATAAATATTTGTCGAGCTCCAAGCTGAAATAAGAATAGAATATGCATCCAAATAGATATAAAGAATAATAAAGTGCCTCGTTGATCTGTCGAGGTAGAATTATATAATGCCGAACAAGAATAAGATCTTCCAGAACATAAGAATATGGCCGAGAACGTTGTCAGGCCTGAATAAGAATTATCCGACCAACTATCCATTGGGGGTGAAATACAACGAATGTTGTATTTCTCCTTAAAGCTGAATAAGTATCTTGTCGAGGCACAAGTGTATAATGCCGAATAAGAATAATATTTTCCAGAACATAAGAATATGGCCGAGAACTTTGATGGGCCTGCATATAAATAAGAATTACCCCGACCAACTATCCGTTGGGGGTGACATATAATAACTGTTGTAGCTTTTCCTCGGAGCTGAATATATATAGAGAGAAGAAATTTTTCGAGCTCCATGCTGAGATAAATATAAAATATGAATCCTAACGGATATAGAATAATTTGTGCTTGAGCCGATATCTCCGAGTGAAATGGTAATAGTTTCCAGATTGTTTCCGAGCATTCGTCGGCGTTGAATCTTGTACCTGTAAAAATTAATAATTTGCTCTACCATATGTGTAGGCTGAATTGATTAGTCATGAGAATAATTTACTCATCCAATCAATATATGATATGTATATGCTTGAGAAATAAAAATATTAATTTTTAAAAATGAAATAATATATGTTGGCTGATATGTCGAGGTAAAACTGCCTGATGTCGAGCAATAATAGTTTCCAGAGGTTTAAGATTGTGGCTGAGCTTTCGTCGGGATTTAATATCGTCCCTATGAAATCTTAATAAGTTGCCCGAGCACCTGTCGAGACTAGATCAAATAATTATTGTCATGAGAATAATTATTCAGCCAAACAATATGTGATGTGTATCAGCATAAGGAAATACAAATTTCAAAATATGAAATAATATGTTTTATGCCAAATGTGTGTGACATGGACAAATTATTATTAGATATGCGCCATAAATAAGACGTAGAGTTTTTTATAAAGTTATTTAATCTCCAACAACTAATCAGGTATAAGTTGCTGTTTGAAAATTATTTAACACTTGGTTTTAAAAATATTTTTGGGGTGATCACAAGTTAAAAAAGACTTAAGCCCCCTGTTTGTCCCCGAGCTGAACTCGTGTTTAAAGAAATATCTGAGGTGCTTCGCATTTTTTAATACCCCAAGATTCTACTGCTGCCGACAAACGGCATGGATGTTGCCGACCAACATTTAAGGATATCTCAAGTTATAGAATATATGGTGTCGACCAAGAAGCAAATGGTCCCCGACCAGCTGAGCAATTTCGTCGATCAACAAAAATGACGTATTGACAACATCGAACAATATTAGATGTCACCGACCAAAAAGTGGATGGTTGGATAGTTGCCGACCAGTAAATTGAACCCTCTGAACAAGACTGAGATGTCACCGATCAAGAAATAGATGATCGTCGACCTGCAATTGGTTCCACCGAGCTACAATATGGGGCTCCGACCAATAATAAGATACCTCGTAGTTGGATAAAATTATTTCAACGTTGCTGATGGATCTTCAAATCTTATCTCCGACAAACAAAAATGGTCTGGTTAACCTACTCTTTAATAAAATATGGCCCAAGATGATGCCGACCAACAATATAGATGGCTGACCAGAATATCTCGAATCCTTAGATCAAAAAAATAACATTCGATGTAAAATTTAAGCATTAAGAATGTTAATTAAATGAATAATTATCTAATCCACTATATCGTGTGATTCCGATAAAGAAACCATGTGATGTGATGAACGAGGGGCCAACATATCAAATTTGTGCCAAAGAGTCTTGATATGGTCATGATTTGTTTTACTGATCCTCTTTTACAAGAGGTGGGTAATGATTTTTCAGGTGAGAAAAAATTATTTTTTATATTGATCCCTTCCTATGATCGAAGTTACTACCAAATTTATATCAAAAGTCAATCAATGAGACTTTATTGACATAGATGGCATGTGAACCAAATTAAGTATATAACTCATAAAAATGAATGTAAAGAGACTCAAACTTGAAGAGAGAGAAAATAGATCTGGGTCATGATTTTCATGAGAAAACTTTTTATTATCTTTAAACTTTTCCCATTCTTTTATTAAAAATATAATGGGAATTTGAATAGACATCAAAGATCTTACAAAATTTATAATGAAAATTATCAATGAAAAATATCAAATCTTACCACCGTCGTATATATTGGTATATGTAATCATTTAAAATATTTATTCCATTATATAAAATTGAAACTTGAGAATCAATCAAAAAGTTATGATTTATGAAATCCACTATTTTTCAGATTTCTAAATGAGAATTAATCTAACAGTTATGATTTAAAAATTATGAAATGCAACATTTTGCAGATAAAATTGGATAATTAATTTATGTATATAAACGTAAAAATCATGATTGAATCAAAAGATGTATGTATAATTGATTATGCGTAGAGAAAATAAAAACTTAGCTTTTGATGGAGAACAACGCTTCTAACACGTTTCCCACAGACGGCGCCAATCTGTTGAAGACAGAAAATGGCCACTGTCATTTTAGTGGCGTCAACAGCAGATAAATGATGAGGATGAGATTGAAGATGAAGATAAACATTCACATCAAACATATAAGAGACAAAGGTTTTTAAAGTGGTTCGGCTATGAATAAAGCCTACGTCCACTGTTATTTTATTCCCAGGGGTTTACAATAGCACCATAAGGTGTAGAGAGAGGAAGGATGTATCTTGTGTATGGTGTTTCTAGGTTCTCCTCCATCTTGTGATGGGAGATAAAGAGATTCATTGTATGTAGACATTTATGTCTACATTCACCGAATCTAATTGTTGAATTGCTTGGTATGCTATGTGTTGTCATCTATTAATACAGTATAAATGTACATTAAGGCTCATTAAATGCGCTGCCATCTTCATTAATGCACATTAAATGCATAGTTATCCTTTGATCTTCCTGGTTGATATGTCGACCAACTCTCCTCGGGTGCCGACTAACACTCCTCGAGTGCCGACCAACTCTCCTCGGGTGTCGACTAATTCTCCTCGGGTACTGACCAACTCTCCTCGGGTGCCGACTAACACTCCTCGGGTGCCGACCAACTCTCCTCGAATGCCGACGAACTCTCCTCGGGTGTCGAATATTGCCACGTAGGATGACATGTGTCCTTTTCTGATTGGTCCTCGTAGATGGAGAATTTTTGCGTTAACAAAGGCTTAATGGTTATATTGACTTAAAGTTGCCTTGGGTAGAATCCGAAAGCGGCAGAGACTTCAGGGTGTGTTTTTAATTATTTTAGACGCGCGTTTTATCTCTTCTAATTGGCCAACATTTGTTGTCTTCTGATTGGTGGAAAGTGTGTTTGTTTATAGAGAGTAAAACAACGTGTGTTTACAACCCTTGGATCGTCCGTAATCAACGATCTGCATGCGCCTTTTCATAATACCTGTGAACCCCATAAGAACCAATCAGGTGAGTTTTAATCACCGCATATCGTGAACCCTTGGATGTAAGTCAATCAACCTTGACTAAATCTGAACCCTTGATTTTGAACGTTACTCTCGAACCTTCTCAGCATCCTATAAAAGGACCCCTTCACTCAGCCTTAGAAGACTTTTGCCATTTCGTCCTTTTGAGAAAAAAAAAAGAGAAAAGAGAGAGAAGAGAGAAAGGGTTAGAAACCCTAACCCTAACCCTAAATCGTCAAATCCTTTTCAAATCAAAACCTCTTTCCTAGTCCTGTATATTCCAAACACCACCTTTAGTGTTTGAGTGTTTGAGAGTTGTTTTTGGTAGTTGATTTAATGCTGTAACCTCTTTGTTCTTTAGATCTTGTGTCCAACTTAAACATTTTGTCTTAGATCTATTTTCTGCTTTATAGAAATTTCATATCTAAGTTCTTCATGTTATATTACACTATGATTTGCATATTTAGTTTCTCAGCTTGAGAAATATATTGTTGATTCTTGTTCTGTAAATGTTTTTAACTTTGAAATCAACAATAATGTTTTTTGTTTCTAGTTCTCTTGAAATAAGACCTTTGACCTAGTTTGGAATCGCACTTGGTGATTTTCAATCTCAAAAATCTTTTCAAAACCGAGATTGATTAAGATCTTGATACGTCTTCTGAGCAAGATAGCCGTGGATTCTGGGATTGTTTTAAAGGTCAAAAAGGTTAAGTTTTGTGAGAAGAGAGAAAAAGAAAAATCACTGCATATAGTCTTATATGTAATTTGTTAGGATTGGTTGTACATAATAAGTGTGTGTGTGTGTGTGTGCATGCATTAGTTAGAGAGCACCTCAACAAACACTTTCACTCTACCACACTTAGGGATGGGCACAGTCCGGTCCGGTTCGGTTTTTGCCTGTTTTTTGGACCGGACCGAATATTCGGTCCTCAATTTTTTTGGACCGAGCCCGGATCGATTAATTCGGTTAACCTACTAATTCGGTCCCGACTTTTTTCGGTCCGATCCGAGGTAAAATTCGGTCCTGACCCTATTTTATATATATGTATATTTTATGAATGTTTTTATCTATTTTTCTCACAAATATATATACAAAAAAATAATACTCGAAACTCCAAGTGATTTTTACATGGGTTTTTTTAACCCAAATAAAAAAATGTCTATACATATATAAAATATTCCAAATTAAATTCATAAGTTATATACATTAATTCAAAAACTATACATAAGAAACACAATAACATTATTTTTATTATATATATATGGGAATCAGTCCAGTCCGGTCCAAATCGGTCTTTTAATATAGTGGACCGCGGATCGGACCGATTTAATAGGTTTTTAGTTTTTGTGAACCGATTTTAGGACCGGTTTCAAAATAGCCTTAATTTTCGGTTCGGTTCGGTTCGGTCCAATCGGTCCATTCGGTTCGGTCATTTTTTTGTCCACCCCTAACCACACTAAAAGTGTTGGTAATAAGATCTTGAGAACAAGAGTCGACGTAAGGAGCTTGAACAAATTGGAAGTTAGCAAACTGGGAGAACAACATCAACAATCAGAACTGCAGAGAAGTTATAAGGACACCAGAGGGTACATTCCTAAACTTATATAGGTCTGAGTTGTATGCATGTTTGTTATATAGTTTGTAACTGTTAAAATTTGTTTATAGTGGATTTTTTTTGTTTACTCCGTAGAGGGAGTCGTGGATGTTTCCTCAGTTGGGTGAGTTTTTACCACGTAAAAAATTTTGTTCTTAATCTTTCTACATCTCCTCATCTCATTCTTGGTGGTGCTGAGTTTAAAGTTTTTAAACTACTTTATTAAACCTATTAATCAAATCTTGAATAGATCTCGTACATACATTTGTTAAACACATCTTGTGTTCAAATAGTTTTGGTTTTTAAGAAAAGAGTTTCTTCAAAAAACTGTTCGGAATTACTTAAATAGTTTAATTTTATTAAACGGCTTTAGTAACAGATTTTCATCATCCTTTCTTTGGAAATTTTTGTGTTCTCGTACGCATCATAGCGTGTCTCTTCTAACTCATTTAATTGAAGCTTGCGAGCTTCGCCGGCTTTATCCATATCATAATTCAACTTCTTAATCTCCCAATACGCCTTGTGCTCTAATTCCACGGGAAGATGGCAAGGTTTGCCATACACAAAGTGGAATGGGGATATGCCGAGCGGATTTTTATATGCGGTGCGATATGCCCATAGTGAATCGTTCAATCGAAGTGACCAATCTTTCCAGTTAGGATCGACGATTTTCTCTAGGATGTGCTTGATTTCTGGATTCTCTAGCTCGGCCTGCCCATTCGTTTGTGGGTGATAAGTCGTTCCAACCTTATGAACGACACCATACTTTCTCATGAGCTTCTCGAATGGCCTTGTGAAAAAGTGCGTGCCATTATCACTGATTATCGCTTTCGAAGCACCGAAGCGGGAAAGTATATGTTCGTGTAAGAACTTAATCACCACTTTGTTGTCATTTATCTTGGTAGCTATAGCTTCCACCCATTTAGAAACGTAGTCTACGGCGGCAAGAATGTATAGGAAACCAAAAGATGGGGGAAAAGGGCCCATGAAGTCAATACCCCAGTAGTCGAAAATCTCAATAATGAGTATTGGGGTCAATGGCATCATGTCTCGTCGGGTAATCGCTCCAATCCTTTGACACCTATCGCATGATTTGCAACAATTATTCACATCCCAAAAGATTGTGGGCCAATAGAGGCCGCATTGAAGAATCTTAGCGGTCGTCTTTTTCGTCAAAAAGTGGCCTCCACACGCTTCTGAATGACAAAATTGGATGACTTTGGGGTAGACCTGTCAAAATACACGATAACCCGTTAACACGACACGACCCGACACGAAATTATAAGTTAATGGGTTTACCCTTATTGGGTTTGGGTCATTAACGGGTTGACACGGTAGACCCGTTAACACTAACGGTTCGGGTTTGGAAATTTACTTGTACCCGCTTTAACCCGTTTCTACCCGTTAACACCCGTTAACACTAACGGGTACTATAGGGTCACCCAACCCGTACCCAATAACAATAACCATTAAAACCCATTATTTCTAAATCTTTAAAGACTAACGGGTGCTATAGGGTCACCCAATCTATACCCAATAAAAATTACAATTAAAATCCATAATTTTTAAAGTATTGAAGACTAACGGGTATTATAGGGTCACCCAACCCGTTACCCATTTCGACCCTAAATAATTCGTTAATATTAATGGGTGTTAACGGTTTGGGTCGTGTACCCGTTAATATTAACGGGTCGTGTTTGGGTATTGTTATTAGACCCGTTAGGCTTAACGGGTCGTGTACGGGTTAAGGGTGTTTTCACCCGTTAACCCGTTAACCCGACCCGTACACGACCCAAACCGACCCGTACACGACCCAAACCGACCCGTTGACAGGTCTACTTTGGGGATCTCATCATCCGGTACACAACGTCGGATGATTTGGTCGGCGCAATATTTAAACAGGAAAGGATTATCATAGAAAAATATGTGCGACTAAGTAATAAACCTCTTCTTATCTCGCGGTGTCCAATCGGGAGGGACGGCTCCCGTGACAAGATAGTTCACGATATCCGCAAACCAGGGTAAAGAAGAGGCAGCAAAGAGTTGCTCATCCGAAAAGTATTCGTCTATGGGTATTGGATCACTAGGCACGTCGGACGAAAGCCGTGATAAGTGGTCGACAATGACATTTTCTACTCCTTTCTTATCCTTAATGGAGAGATTATACTCTTGTAGGAGTAGGATCCACCTTATGAGGCGCGGCTTTGCGTCTTTCTTCGCAAGTAGGTATTTCAATGCCGCGTGGTCGGTGAAGCAAGTTATGGGAGAATCGATAAGATAGGACCGAAATTTATCAAGAGCAAAGACTACCGCTAGCAACTCCTTTTCTGTGATGGAGTAATTGAGTTGTGGTCCAATAAGAGTCCGGCTAGCGTAGTAGATGAAATGAGCCTTATTGTCTTTTCTTTGGCCCAAAACAATCCCTATAGCATAGTCGTTAGCATCACACATAATTTCGAATGGTAAGGACCAATTCGGAACTTGCATGATGGGAGCGGGCACAAGAATGGTTTTCAGGTTTTCAAAAGCACTATGGCATGCTTCCGTCCACTCAAATGGGGTGTCCTTCATGAGTAGGTTTCTTAAGGGTCTAGCGATGGTGCTAAAGTCCTTAATGAACCTTCGATAAAACCCCGCGTGGCCCAAGAAGGAGCGCACGTCTTTGAGCGATTTTGGTGGGGGTAGGTCGGCTATGACATATATCTTAGCTCTATCAACTTCAATCCCCTTGGATGAAACTATGTGGCCAAGAACTATTCCCTCAATAACCATAAAATGGCATTTCTCCCAATTTAGCACTAAGTTCTTTTCCACACACCGGGCAAGTGCCTTTTCCAGTTTTTCTAGACAAAGATCGAAAGAGGTGCCAAAAACGCTAAGGTCATCCATGAACACTTCAAGTCCTCTCTCAACCATGTCGCTAAATAGGCTCAACATGCACCTTTGAAAGGTCGCGGGTGCATTACACAAGCCGAATGGCATACGTTTGTAAGAAAACGTACCAAAAGGGCAAGTGAAAGTCATTTTCTCCTGGTCAAGTACATCTACCTCAATTTGGTTATATCTGGAATAACCATCAAGGAAGCAATTATAAGTGTTTCCCGCTACTCTTTCAAGCATTTGATCAATAAATGGTAAGGGGAAATGGTCTTTCCTAGTTCTCTCATTGAGTTTCTGGTAATCAATGTAAATGAGCCACCCGGTGGTAGTACATTGGGGAACTAGCTCTCCCTTAGCATTCTCAATCACTGTCATACCCGACTTCTTCGGTACAAGTTGAATAGGGATCACCCACTTGCTATCCTAGATTGGGTAGATAACCCCGACATCCAATAGCTTAATGATTTCGGTTCTCACTACTTCGAGATGTCTCTCGAGGGCTCACCCATTTCTCTCGAGGGCTTGACATCCTCTTCGAGATGGATCTTGTGGGTGCAAATCAAAGGACTTATCCCCTTTAAATCAGCAATACACCAACCAAAAGCACTTTGGTGCTTCCTCAGAATCTTTAACAGTTTACCCTCCTGCTCTTCGTCTAGGCTAGAGGAGACAACAACAGGAAATGTATCATCCTCTCCTAGGTATGCATATTTAATATGGGAGGGTAGTTTCTTCAATTCGAGGGTAGGAAATTTGTCACTGGAGGGAACCATGCGTGTCTCCCTCGATGGTAATTCCTTGAATTGAGAAACCCAATTCACATCTCTCGCGTCCTCGTCCGACGCTTTCTCATCAAGTAACTCTCTCAACTCCTCCACTTCCCTCTCGAATTCGGTGTACCTACTCTCACTCTCGTGGCTCGACACTAAACAGGACCCTAGGGCATCTCCATAATAATTTTCCTCAAAATACTCCTCTACGATCTGGTCTATTAAGCTCATCGCGTGAAGATCATCTTCTTCCCCCGTATGTTGGGCTATATGGAAGATGTTAGTCTCTAAGGTCATGTTCCTAAAAGTGAGTTGCATCTGCCCATTCCGAATGTTAATAATAGCGTTAGCTGTATCTAAGAATTGGCGCCCAAGAATGATGGGAACATGATTGCTCGAAGTGAAGGAGGGCTCCGTGTCCCAAATGATAAAGTCTACCGGGAAGTAGAAAGTGTCAACTTAGACGATCACATCCTCAACTACAACTCTTGGGATCTTCACGGTTCGATCCACTAATTGGAGAGTGATCTTTGTGGGCTTAAGGTCGAGTTGCCTATAGATGGCGTAAAGGAGGATATTGACACTTGCTCCCAAGTCAAGTAAGGCTTTCTCAATTTTATTTTCTCCAATGATGCAGGAAATGGTGGGTGCACCGGGATCTTTGAATTTGGGCCAGAGATCATTGAGTAAGATGGAGCTCACGTTCGCTGCTACAAAGACGTTTTTATTTACCTTCATCTTCCTCTTCACTGTTAACAAGTCCTTGAGGACTTTCGCATAAGCTGGAATTTGTTTAATGGCATCGAGGAAAGGTATATTCAATCTTACTTGCTTAAGCACGTCTAGCACTTCATCAAGGGGGTTCCTTTGTGGGAAGGAATCAACCTTTGAGGAACAGGTGCCGTGGTGGGTGGTTTCACTACTACCTCGGGTTCACTAGTGTCTTCTTTATCACTCTCATTTAAGGGGACATCTTCGGCCTCTTTCGTGCTGGGAGAAATCTCCTAATTTTTAGTTGCGTCGTGTGGGGGAGGTGATAAATCAATGACTCTCCCATTATGAAGAGTGGTCACAGCTTGACATTGCTCCTAATGTTCTGTCGAGGTCGAGCTAACACTAGTTTGACCTTGGGGCGATCTTTTTCCCTGGCAGGAAACTTGCCTTTCTCTTGGATACTCAACGATGATTGAAACTTTGAAATTTTTGCATTCATGTATTTGATCATGCGTTCATGCCTAGCATTAGTTGTATTCTGTGTATGGATAAAGTGGTTGATCGTATCCTCGAGATTTCTCTGCGGTTGAGTGATATATTCTCCTTGAGGTGGTGGTGTTTGTTAAAAGTGCGGTGGTGGAGGAGGGGCAGCATGTAAATTAGGATTCATCGCAGTATGTTATTGCCCATAGTTAAAACCCGGATGGTTTTTCCATGAAGGGTTATAAGAATTCCCGTGCAGCGCACCAAAATTACCCTTGAATCCTCCTATACCACCGACTTGTTCTTGAAGCATTACTTTATAGGCAGGTATAGTCGGGCATTCCTCAGTTAAATGACCCGCCTCACAAATCGCACACACCTTCTCGACGGGGTTTGGGATGGATCCAGTTAATCCTCTTTCATATATTTCAAGTAGGTCTCGCATTCCTTTTTCAATTACATCGAGTCGACAGTCCGTCATAAACTTCTTTTCTATGTGAAATAGGTCGGACGTCGATGGAGTGGTGGCCACTTGGCGATTTCAATTTTGAGCATTAGGGTCAGATGTATCCCAGGATTGGGTAGTCTCGGCGACATACCTCAGATGAAGCTCAACATCGTGGGCGTCTAGTTCGATAAATGGACCACTACCCATGGTTTCAACGAGTTGCTTGGAATTAATGTTCAGACAATTATGGATGAAGGAAATGATTTACAGTTTGTCAAATCCATAATGGGGGCACGAAGTAACTAACTCATAAAAATGCTCGTAGCATCGATCGAACGACTCATTTTATAATTGTTGAAAGGTTTGAATTTGAGCCTTGATGGAGTTCGTTCGATGTGGAGGAAAGAATTTCTTGAGAAATTTAGATTGCAACTCATTTCAGGATGCAATCGAGCTTAGAAGTAAAGACCATAGCCAGGTTTTAGCCTTATCTTTTAGCGAGAATGGGAAAAGTTAGAGGCGGATTACCTCTTGTGTGCAAGTTTGATCGTTGAGGGTTTCACACACATCTTCAAATTCCCTTATGTGGAGATATGGCTTTTCAGAGTTCATCCATGATAGTGGGGGAGCATCTGGATCATCCCATTTTTAAAACGAAATTGCCCTGCATTATACGAGAGTATAATGCATTCCGGAGTGACAGTGCACTCGGAATATAAGATTTCTCTCAAAGGGCGGTACGGGGCCTCTTCCTCACTGGCGGATGCACTCCCATGTTGTGACATGTCTCTCTCTCTTAACGACTCGATGTCCTCACTTGGTATGCTCGGGGCATGCTCTGAAGTGTGTCCTAAGAGAGAAAGCGGATTGGTATTTGCGATTGAGTGTGACGGTATGGGAGGTGGTACCCAGAACTGTGGAGCATTAGGAGTGTGAGGGCTATCAGGGTTGTATTCTCCTATCGTGTTTTCGTGAATGTGGATTGGAGTATTATTGGGAGTTGGCGTGAGTTCAGAATTTTTCATTAACGGGCTTGTGAGAGACGATGAGGACTATTTTTGTGCTTTTTTCAATTTTTTTATGTTTTTGGATTTTTGGAATTTTTGGTCAAAGCTTTAGATTGACTCAATCTAATCCTAAGTCTACCTAATTCCCTGGCAACGGCGCCAAAAACTTGACGCGACTAAGAATGTGTCTCAGAAGTGCGTACTCTCTAGGTTTAAGTGCAAGCCTGTCGCTCAAGTAATAATCCGATAAGTTGGGTATCAATCCTCAGGGAAATAGGATAATGGAATTGTAACGACATTGGATAGACGAAGAAATCCTACCTCTGACTCTAAAAAGAAAGGAAAAGATGATTTGTTTTGAGAATTGGCTACAACTAAATGCAATTTTGAAATTATGAAAGAAATGAAACTATTATAAATTACCTAAAATACTAACGATGAATGATTTAAAACTCGAACTATATGATGAGGAAAACAGGGTGGTAATACAATCCCTCAACCCTAGTGTTATTGATGGTATAAAACTAATCGTAAATTTGAATGATTAATTAAATCCAGAATTTATTACTCCCAAGCATTACGTATATGAGGTTCAAGCCCTTACCATACTTAATCAGAGGACGAGTAAATCGGTATTGCGATAGTTACATTCGAATTGCATTCTGAAGCATCCCGGTTACCCTGAAGCAAACGAGATCCAAAGATCTACAATTATCGTGTCGCTACGCAATACAGTCGTAATCAAATCATTAAATTTAGAGGATTAATTTTATACACATGTAACTACCACATCAGGTTGAGTTCCTATATCCCGACCCTTAAAAACCTAGCCTAACATGATGAAATTAATGAAAACTGTTGTTGAATTATAGGAAATCATGATTAAACTAGGGGAGAATTGAATAATGATATAGAAGGAAGATTAAACAGAGGAAAGTAATCAACTAACTTACCAAAGCACTAAAATAATCAACTAAAATTACTTGTAATCACAGAAACCTGAACAAAATTCAAACTGCAATAAATCTTCAACTAGGGTTTTTACTGAACAAAGGGAAAAATTAAATTATTTCCTCTGTTCTTAAAATGATAATAAATCGGGTTTTTATACCCTACAATACTCCAAGATTTTTATCTCAACCAGGACTCATCATTAGAGGAAGAGTGAAAAACCAAAATTATAACATCCGGACCTGTCCGGTCCTCCTTAGATTCGATCCGGTTTGGTTCCGGATCGGTTCTTTTATTTCTTGGCCAGATCGATCCACTACGGATCGGTTCATTTAATTTCTCTCAGCTTCGATCCGTCTTCGGTCCGGGGTTCACTGGAACTTTGCATTTCGGATCGGTCCGATTTTCCTTTGACTTTTTCTTCTATCTTTGACTGCTCATAACTTTCACACCGGAACTCCGATTGAGGTACCATTTCTTCCTATGTACTTGTAAACTTGATATCTTCAACTTTTCTTTAGATGCCTTATCCGAATTTTGGGTAAAAATTACAACTTTGCCCTTTTGACTTTCCTTATTTTCTTTATCTATTCTTCCAGTTTCTTTCTTTCTTTAGTGACATCAAATACTTGTAAAATTAGTAAGAAATACCATAAACTCGGGGTACTCATCAGAATAAGTCTGTAGTAAGATTATAAGATAAAATCAAATCAATTACGTTGTTCGAGGTTCTAAAATTAACTAAATTAAACGGATAAATTTGGAAGAATTTATGCCTAATCAAGATGCATGTTTTATTTGTCCAAAAGTTCTTTCTGACAGAAGATGAGTTCACGTTAACACAATTGGACAGGGAGAAGCAACGGTCGGGAGAGGATGTGGTGGCTTATGTTCGAAGATTCGGGGAAAGGTCCCTCGACGTAAGGGAAGAAGTTAAAGAGTCCAAACTGTTACAACTCTATGCTGACTGTTTGCTCCCAGAGTACATCTGTCACCTGATTAATGAAACTCGCGTAAGTACTTTTGCAGCATTTCTAAAAGCAATAAGGAATATATCATCGGTAGTTCGAACAAACCCTATTGCAGTACCATTAATGTTCAGATAGCTTGGGCCACCCGTTGCAGCTCGCAGCCAGTCCCCACGGGTGGGATACGTTGATGGAAGTGAAGGAAGCAAACAACCGAAAAAGGATAACAAGAAAAAGTTTGGGAGAGCTAAGGAGGACCCACCACCGTTACCCTGCACAGTAGAGGAGTCTGTTAGCTATTACAATGTCATAGTTTAAGGAGGAATAGTGTACGAACCAAGGGGCATCTCCGTCGTGGAACCAGATGCGGCGACCAGAGCGAATCCCAAGTATTGCCAGATCCATCGGAAGATCCAACATCCAACGGAAAGTTATTTTACGCTAAGAAATCATCGATAAAAATGTAAAGGCACGAACACTACAAATCCCTCCATAAAATGTTAACAACAATCCACTCCCAGCCCACGGGGCCAATTTGGTGGTGGCCTACGACGATGAGGCAGAAAGAGAGGCAAGGGAGCTAGTGACGGAGCAAGGAGATTTTGAAGAAGCTTTGGAGGACTGTACCAGAGGAATGGATAATGTGGTGTTAGCCTACGACAAAGTAAGTGCCAGAGATGTAGAGGATATATACAATGTGGAAGGGGGAGAAATGGATCAAAGCCTGGAGTACTGCGCGATTTCACAATCCCCAAAGTTCGCCTGGTCCTTCGACCAGATAGGAATACCAAAAGAAAGTAGGTTGGAAATAACCCAAGCAATCCTTAATATTACGAGAAAGAACGCAGTCCCTTCACTGAGATAGAAGGGACCCATGGCTAGGCTGGTGAAGAAATTTTTGTCATAAATATGTTCAGTGATGCAGATAGGTCCATGATATTTCCTCACAATCGACCGTTATATATGACTGTCAGCATAACCGAAGTTAGCTTCGCGAGGGCTCTTATGGATGGGGGAGCATCCATCAACATCATGCCAATCAGTTCTTTTCATGTAGCTAACATTCTAGAAGAAAGATTGGTTCCCATGCCTTTGGCAATTTCAGGATATGACAACCAATATTCCAAATCAATTGGTTATGTGAATGTTGGGATTGTAATGGGAAATTTGAGTTCCCACATCAAGTTCCACTTGATAGAGAGTGCAACTTCCTACCATCTGTTGATAGGAAGAGTGTGGATACACGATCAGGGACTAGTTCCCTCGATGTATCACCAATGTGCTAAGGAAAATATCAAAGGAACTGAGATCACTATACAAGCTATAGAGAGGCCCTTTGCTGTCGAATAAACTCACCTAGTGGATGTAATATTTTATACAGAGTTAGAGGAGGACGTCAGAGTCCTAATGAGAAGAAAGGAGGGAGCCTGGGTTCCCTCGTTCAGAGAAAGTATGGGGACCGTGAACGGACATAACGATAAAACTGCAAGCGATAAAAGAGTAACAAAAAAAGCCCACCAAGTGGTCCCTCGATCTGAGAAAATATCGAAGCAGCTAAAGGAAAGATGTAGCCCAGACTGGACCCGATAGAAGACGATCTCGCACAGTAAAGTGTGTTGAGTCGATTCTCTGAAGGAAGAATGGTAGAGGCTTCAAAGGAGAGGAAGATAAAGGCAGTTACAACGGCCAGCACGCAATACAAGAAGATTTTTACTGAGGAAGGGAAGGTGGTTTATCGCTTATGATGGTGTGAACGAGCAGTCGAAGGAGCTATGGCAGAGGCGGACGAGGAGGCTGACCCGATATATGAGTGTTTTCTGGTGGATAAGTGAGGATAATGTATGATGATAGATAATTCTAACATACAGGAGTTCATAGAGAATGTCGTCGAAGAACCAGACTACATGACGAACCAACCAAAGCCACAAGCACAAGAATTGGAACAGCTAAATATGGCAAAATAAGGGGAGGAGCCAAAACCCATTTTCCTCTCGAAGGATCTCAGCACGGAGAAACGGGAGGCTTTGATTGGGGTAATTCAGGAGTTTATGGACGTTTTTGTGTGGAAATATACGGAGATGGAGGGGCTAGATGAAGAAGTAAGCTGCCATAAATTAAACGTAATGCCTTCAGCCATTCCGATCAAGCAAGCAACGAGGACCTACAAGCCTGAGTTGGACTTGAAGATCAAAGACGAGGTCCAATGCCTGTTGACAGCATGATTCATCAAACCAATACAACACCCACTCTGGTTGTCTAGTATTATCCCAGTGGGTAAGAAAGACAATAATTAAATAAGGATGTACGTGGATTTAAGACACTTGAATACGGCTTGCCCCAAAGATGGGTTCCCTCCACCCTCCATTGATAGCTTGATAGATGCAACGACTGGATATGATATGTATAGCTTCATGGATGGGTATGTAGGGTATAACCATATCAAGATGGACCCCACAAATGCAGAGAAAATAGCATTTAGAACCCCGTTAGGTAACTTCATGTACAAGGTAATGCCGTTTGGACTAAAAAACATTGGGGCTACTTATCAAAGAACAATGATGGCCATTTTCCATGACTTCATTCACAAATTTGTGGAGTTTTATGTGGATGATTTGGTCATCAAATCGAATAAGGAGGGGTCCCACCTGAGCGATTTTATGAAATTATTTGCCAGATGCAGGAAGTATAAGCTGAAGATGAACCCGCTGAAATGCATTTTTAAAGTAACCAGTGGAAACTTTCTAGGCTTTGTGGTGGATCGACAAGGGGTGAAGATGGACCAAGACAATTAGCGAGCGATCTTGGAGATGCCAGGTCCAAGAACAGCGAAGGAGCTCAAGAGTTTCCTCGGTAAAATTTCCTACCTTAGGAGATTTGTGCCTGGATTGGCTGAAATAACACACCCGTTGATGTAGCTTTTACGAAAGAACATAAAGTTCAAGTGGGAGGAAGTTCACCAAGAGTATCTCACCAGGCTAAAGAAGCTATTAGTTTTGCCTCAGACCACGGTTCCTCCAAAGGCAGGAATACCATTGCAACTATACCTCACATCCACCACGAGGTCCGTTGGAGCTCTGTTAGCGCAGGAGATTGATGGGCAAGAACGACCAGTCTATTACCTTAGTAGAATCGTACATGGGCTAAAGGTCAGGTATAGTAGCCTTGAAAGGTATTATTTAGCCTTAGTCTTTGTAGCACAAAAATTTAGACATTATATATTATCTTTTACAATTCATATTGTAACAAGATGTGATCCTATTAAGTTTTTATTGGCAAGAACTATACTGATTGGTAGAGTAACTAGATGGTTCCTCATTCTCTTAGAGTATGACTTGAAATGTGTGGTCCCTCGCACGATCAAGAGTCAGGCATATGTAGACCTCTTGGCAATCTTCCCATCTGGGATATCTGAGCCACAACGAGAGAATATTCCAGGAGATGATTTGCAAGCCAACCACCTAGACGCAAGCGACGAGGAATGGACGATGTAGTTTGATGGATCTTCAGCAGAGAAGAAAGGAGGAGCAGGGGTTATTCTTTCAAGAGGAATGGAAGAAATTTGTCTTTTCTATAAGCTAGACCTTCCTTGCACCAATAATGAAGCAGAGTATGAGGCGTTGGTATTAGGGTTGCTGGAGGCCCTTCGAAAGGGGGTTCATTCGCTCTGCATGAAGGATGATTCGAACTTGTTAATCCAATAAGTAAATGGAGAATATGCGTTGAAACACCTCAGTCTGGCACATTACAAAATAATCATTTAGAGGCTTCTTAATCGGTTCCATTGGACCAAGATCAGGAGGCATTCTCGAACGATGAACCGCCATCCAGATGCCTATGCCACCATTACTCATAAGATGATCATGAGAGACGACACAACTATAGTCGTGATTCAACGAAGAACAGCTCCCTCGGTGGTTCAGTCAATTCTGTCGATGGAGGATAACTCTGACTGGAGAGGGAGATTAAGAAACAATTGGAGTCTGGGGACGAAGGGATGGGGCTTAGAGAACTAGCCCAATACTTTACAAATCAAGGAAACATTTACTTCATAAATGCAGGAAGATGGTTGTCAAGATGCATCGGCACAGAAGAAGTAGAGCAAAGATTAAAGAAAACACATGAAGAGCATTGCGAAACAACTGAGATACCTCTTTATAGGATAATTCAAAGAGAGGGATGCTTCTGGCCTAGAATAAAGCAGGACGCGGCAGAGCAATAATGAAAGTGTGATAAGTGTCAACTGTTCTTCGAAGCAGCTGAATGCATTTCGTTGAAGCTCAACCAGATTAGAGGCAGCCTTATATTGACTTCATTAAAAATGTAGTTGTCCCTATAGAGAAGATTGATGCTATGGGACTCAAACGAAGGGCCCCAATGTTCTACGTTCAAAAAGGGAAGCTTTATCGAAGAGGGTACTTCAATAGGCAATTGCGTTGCATCACAAATGAGGAAGCAGTCGAAGTCCTCAAGTAAGATCATGATCCAGATCACATAGGAGGAGCAAAGTTATATGACCAGCTAATGACGTTAGGGTACTATTGGCCAATGATGGAGAAAGACTCGACTGAGTTTATTCGAAAATGTAAAGCTTGCCAACTGCATGGAAATATGATTCATGCTCCATCGGTGGATCTGCACTCTCTGGTAATCCCTTACCCTTTTCACACTTGGGCATTTGACTTATTAGGGGCAATACATCCTTCTTCGAGAGGGAAGATCTGGATATCACTGGCAACTGAGTGCTTTACAAAGTGGGCTGAAGCGATACCACTAAGAAGGGCAACAGCAGGGGCGGTGAGCAACTTCATCAGATAATACATCATTTACCATTTTAGGATTCCAAAAGTAATTCTCTTTGATAATGGAACCCCATTCATCAATTCAGAGGTAACGATGCTCACAGACAAGTACTCCATTGTTCATCATACTTCAACGATGGCATGCCCAAAGGGAAACGGTCAAATCGAAGCAACTAACAAAATATTGGTTAATATTTTGGCTAAGACGATGGAGGATTTCCCAGGATCATGGGATGACAAGATATCAGCTATATTATGGGCCTATCGAATAACTAAAAGGAAGCCCACAGGATATACTCCGTTATCCCTTGTGTATGGAGATGAAGCGATTCTCCCGGTGGGGTTGGAAGCTCCCTTTGCTCGATATGGCTTGTGAAGTAACATGCTCCCTCTTAACAGACATGTGCAGTTGGAAGCGTTGGACGAATACAGAGATAATGCGATGCAACACTTTTAAATGTATACGAAGCAGCTCTCAAGGGCATACGACAACTTGGTAAGACTAAGGAAGTTTGTTGAAAGAGACCCTGTTTTGAAGGCAGTAGTGAAACACATCGGAGGGCTTACTCTACCTAAGTTTGCAACGAATTGGGAGGGACATTTCATTGTAAAGGAGTCTCATGATTCAGGTTATTTCTTAATTTCTAAAATGGAATAAGATAAAGCATTTAAGATAAACAACAAATGATTCAAGGTCTATCATGTGTAAAGCAAGCAACCTTAGAACATCGATGTATCTAGCCTTTTTGTTATGAATATATATAAGTCATTATTTTTATCAAAAAATGTCTTTTGTTGTAACTAGAGTGAGATGGAAGATGGCAAAGTTTGTATTTTATGCAAGCAGTTATAGCACAAAGAAGTGGCATGAAAACAAGATATAACTTATTTTTCATTCATAAATGGGGAGGTTTTACAAAAATGGGAACTATTTCCCAGGAGTTACATAAGAAGGAAATTGGAAATTTATACAAGTATGTGGTAGTTCATTAGCTTAGGAGGAACCACGAGTCTAGGGCAGAGAAATAATCTCCAAGCATACCTGAGGAAGCTGCTAAGCATGCTTGTTGAGCGTTGATGGAACCTTCCAGCCTTATCTGAACTTGGGCACACTCAATGAGGAGTTTTTCTTGCCTCAACTTCGCTAGGCATAAAGTTTCTTCGATATCCTCCACCTCTTTGTTAGCAGCTTCAAGTAGAGATGTTAGTTCAGCCAGCCTAATTTCCTCAGCTCATTGAGTATCTTTATGCTTCTGTAGTAGTTCCCTCTGACTCGCTAATTGTTGAGTTTTCAAGGTCTTCAAGTGTCCAATCTGCCAGCTAAATTGGAAGCCATCTCGTCCCAACTCCTTTAGATAGCCCAAGAATTGGTAGAGGAGGGGCCTAGTAACATTTACAGTAGGGTTACTAACGATATCAGCAATAACGATCGACATACCTTGAAGCCTATGGCTCATCACGGGAATATTTGAACGTAGGCAATCGATAGTAAAATTCTCGATGTGATGAGTTACGATTTGTTTAATCACCAATCAATGGATGGCAGGTAGTTAGGGAGAGCGATAAAGGACCATGAGATAAAACTCATGAGGAGCTAGAGTTGGCATAGGAAGCTCCGAACCAGATTTACTGTCGGCCTGAGCACCTGTCATCGAACCTTGGTCGTTAGGACTCGTTTCCTCAGATACAGTTAGTTCCCGATTTGGTGAGGCGACAGGCGAAGGAACACTTGAAGATGGCTCTGCAATGCGAGGGGACTCCCCAACAGTCTGGGATCAAGCAAATAATGAGTTAAGTGAAAAAAATCTTAACAAGTGTTTATCATTGTTAAGTCACCGTTACTGGTGGAGTTTAACGAAAAATCTTAACAAGTGTTTATCATTGTTAAGTCACCGTCACTAGTGGAGTTTGACGCAAAATCTTAACAAGTGTTTATCATTGTTAAGTCACCGTCACTGGTGGAGTTTAACGAAAAATCTTAACAAGTGTTTATCATTGTTAAGTCACCGTTACTGATGGAGTTTGGAGAAAAATCTTAATAAGTGGTTGTCATTATTAAGTCACCGTTATGGGTGGAATTTAAAAAAAATCTTAACAAGTGATTTTCATTGATAAGGCACTGTTACCGGTGGAGTTTGAGTTTTTGAAAATAAGAGTCTTCTAGATTGTACATTGTCAAGATAAAGGACAAACAATAAGAAACGAAGAGAAAATAGAGAAATACCTCAGCAATGGCTTGAGCAAGAACGGGAGTCACTAAAAAGGATACAACGGTGGGAACTATTAAAGGCAGGTTCGCCTCCTTAGAAGCCTCCACGACACTCTCAACTAGAGGAACCTCAGCCAGAGGGACCTCAATATGGGGTAAAGCTCCTGCATTTACAAAAGGAACTAAGGCCAATATTAAGTTAAAGCCTGAAGATTCCGTTTGGCCTTCTGCAGATGCACCAACACTAGTGGGGGCAAAAGAAGTACCAGGATGGGCAAAAGAGACAATGGTGGCCGTGGAAGTTGGTAAGATCCCGAAGGATAATGGCGGGATAAGACTTGGAGAAAGCTGTAAAAACAAAGCTAAGTGTTAGAGAAGGGGAATAATAGAGAAAGATGGGACGCACTTCACACTTAACTCACCTTAGTAATAGGACTGAAAGGGGTAACGACAGCGATGGGTCTTATCAATGGAGGTAGAAGAAGGATGTTGGCCAACACTGAAGCTAAAGGCAAGCAATTTCAACCTGAAATACACCAAAAAATCTAGAAGATGCAGTGAAGTGAGAAGGATAGAAAAGAAAGACCTAAAAATGTCTAGAATTTGTTACCTCAGGAGAACATTACACAATGGGAACGATGTTTAGAGGAACTACAGGCAAAGGAGGAGAATCAGATGAAGCTAAGGGAGTCTCCTCTAGCTGAGAGGAAACTCCCACAGAGTCAACAGGGCCAATAACCTCCTTAGCAGCCTCCACAATGTGTTGGGAGACCAACCGATGAGAATAAGTGAGCCCGGTCATGTGAGAACAGGGGGAGTTTCACCAATGGACCCACTCCCGAAGCATCCCCCCACAAAAGGACTCACAAGGGGGATGGGCCTTTCTTCTTCAGCTTCCTGCACCAAAGTTGCTAAGAGTTAGACAAATGCATTTTGTTATAGAAAAATGAGAAACACACGGACAAACCTCTGATCCAGGGGGAGAGTGGGATGATATCACCATTGGCGAGGAAGGAAGGGAAGCAGTTGGTGAACACCTCATCGTGGAATAATGCGCGACAGTAGGACAGTCATCCAATGCCATAGCTCTAATAGTAGATTGAGCTGGGGTAAGATGTACATCAGGAGCCCATTTCTTCTGAGACTTGGTACCCAGAGTCTTTTTCCTCGCACCAGTAGCACCAAGACTTGGAGAAACCCTTGAGCTTTTCCTTTGCTTTGACCCACCTTCAGATGGATCTACTAAGATAGTTGGAAAGGCAGCAGTAGGAGTAATGGCGAGAGCGTGTCGTCGAAACTTAAAATTTATTCACTCCACCTCAGCTCGAATTTTCTTTCTTAACTCCTCACTCACTTCGGTGGGCATAGGAGGAGGAACGGAGGCAATAGGTAAAGTCTCCAAGTGATCTTAAGACTGGGGTTGGGACTTAGACTTTGAAGAAGTCCCACTCTTGGGTATCCTAGTTTTCTTGGCTGGTGGTTTGGAAGGCCCTTCACAAGAAGCTGCATCGGTTGGAACATCTTTAGTAAGGGCAAGCTATTTTGAGGTTGCGACGGTCTTGCATTTGGGCGTGACAGTAGGGATCATGGGGAAATAAGGAGGTAGCTCGCTGGGAGGATCTTTAGGAATCTTTCTCATAGGGAACTCAACTCCAAGAATAGAGTTCCCCTTGAGGCCTAACTCCAAGGCAGAGAAAGAAAGAACTAGGGGATACTGGCGAGGACTTTGTATAAATTCATGAATCATGGTCAGTTGCATCGATTGAAATTTCGTAGCATAAGAGGTGGACACAACCCCCTTTCAGGAAGCACTGGGGATGGTAACTCGACCATTCATGGTAGAAGTCACGCCAAGTACTGGTGCAGAAAGTTAGAAAGTGTAGGCCTCAGCAAAAGTGGCCCTCTTATTTGTTAACTGAAACACAGGCCGAGGAGCCCCTTGATCGAAATCAAACTGCCTACTGCACCTATAGGGGTTATAAGGCTCGGAAGTATATCCCCATTCAGTGAATGAAGGAAGTAACTCGGGGGTGAACAGAAGCACCACGGCTTGCGAAGGATCTTCTACAATCGGAACGAAAGTGACCGTTCTAGCTGCAGAAGAGAAGAAATTCCAAGTATGGGCGAAGGTAGATTCTCCATATGGCCTCATGATAAAGGAGTCGAAACGGTAAAAAAATGGCCATTATCTCCTTTCGACTCTATTTTTTATGGAAGCACAAGAGGCGAGGTTGTTTAATGCCTTGGCTCACGGGGTAAGGAACGAATTTGGCAGCAATAGTAGGAAAGCGGGTATAGAGGAAACCCGTTAAGATAATGGTATTAGAAAAATTGGCCAGGTTATAACGACTAAAGGACCGTGCCATATCGAGGTGGGTTCGATCCAACTAAGTATGGAGGGACCCCAAAGCAATGATGTCCATAGGAAGATTGAAACTCCTGGCCAAGCGAACGGAGATGTATATGAGGTCTCTCCTAGGTTGGTCGTTAGGATTCCCAGTCAAGAGGAAATGGGAAAGCAACATAAAAATATAGGCTAGTAATTCCAAAAATGTACCTTTACTATGGTCTGTAATAGAAGTGACGTCCTTTGCAGTAGGAGCTTTGAAGAAATAGCTGATAAGGGGACTAAAGGTAGCCTTATTCGAAGACCTAGTGCAACGGAGGCAAATCCGATCCAGCTCATCTCGGTCAGCATTTTCTTCGACATCCAATGCCTCATCAAAATAAGTAAACTTACCCATGGGTTCAATCCCAAGTATCTCACAAACATATTCCAAGGAAATAGTGAACTCTCCCCAAGCAGCGAAGAAGGTGTGAGTTGTGACGTTCCAACTGGAAACCAACACTTGGAGTGAAGCGTTGTGCTTAGAAAGAGTGAACTCCCTAAACCAGTTGGCTCGGTGATGACCAACCTTGGCAAGAGCTGTAGCGTGGGAGCTCTGCATGTGTGCATTCCAGGCGACAAAATGAGCTGGAGATCCCCAAGGTGCTTCATCCCCCAAGTTCTTCGAAATTGATCTGGGAGTAAGGGAAGTCGCTACGATCCAACCTGAAACGCAGAGTCCCCTCTGGAGGAAGAAAACCCCACTCGGATGAATCTTCGTCGTCATCACCCAACAGCAAAGGATGATACTTAGCAGAAAAATTGCAGGTCTTGCATGCATCAGAGAACTCATTATCTTTTCTAAAGATGGGAGACCGACGGTAAAAGTGTAGTTGCTCTCGACGAGCAACATCCAAGGCAGCAGCAGCAGAAGTGGTAGTGGTGGTGCTTAGCTATGCAACGGTGGTGGTAACCTTGTGGACGTTTGAAGAAGCCATAATAAGCGATGATGAAAGAAAAAGCTTACTGAGGAAGGGCAATAGATGAAAATGGAGGAGTACAACCACAGGTGGTGGTGTAAGAGACGGTGGAAGAAAGGAAACCAGGGAAAAGCTTAGCAACAATGGCACTTTGAGGATTTTCTCTCTCTAAGAATGCTGGGAGTTGAAGATGACGAAGGCAAAGTAAGAAAAAAAATGGCTAAGTGTTTGAATAATAGACGTTTGAAAATTCTGGGTTTGACTTTTGAGTTTCCCACCACCACACGTGCAAAGCCATCGGTAATCATTTCTAATGGACACGTGGTTCTTCAAGAAGTGTCTTGACAGTTGAAAAGGCGACATTATGTCATTAATAAAGTGACGCATAGGGATAGAAAGAGTTTATTCCAAGATAAGTTTTGGGGTTTGGAGCCAAAATTCTTCCTTTGTCAGACATATCCAATAACTCCCAACACAGAAGCTATCCCAACGGTTCAAAAGAATACATATTGGACCTCGTAACAAGGAGAAAGGTCCCACTGAAGGATCTACCATCCCCCTCATAGAGAAAATAAAAAATCCAGGAGAAACTTCGTCAGACATCAGCTAATATCACCATCTGGGAGTTGCTAGCTACATCTCGAGAACATCGAGACACCCCCGTCCATCTATTGTCTCAATCTTCTGTAGCTCAATACCTGACCCTGGTCGTGATTTCTTCCACCACCGAGTTTATTACCATATAACAAAACATTAACTTCTCTGACAATGATCTCCCCATACAGGGTCGTAATCATCGATTCGCACTACACATTACCACTAAGGCGTGCGAACAGATTGTGCCCTTACTACTAATAAACAACGAATACACCATCAATGTATGCCCCTCTACATAGCCACCGGTGTGGGATACACCGCCTTCAAGTTTACATCGTCTTCTATAACCATTAGGGTTGATGATAATACTCACCATGAGGTCCTAGTAGCTATCACCCTCACAATAATAGTGGGGCCTATCAAATGCCATGTGGAGTTTTAGGTACTTTATATCGCAACCTATTTCATCCTCTTGTTAGGAATGGCCTGAATACACCCGATAGGGACATGACACTCATTAGTACACATGAAAGTCAAGTTCCCCATCAATACAAAGGTAATCAAGATCGAAGGGGACGATGGTTGGGCCACAGTTGCTAAAAATAGTTCTATTACCCTCCTGGATACCCACTGTGAAAGTATTAACATTTGTTTGAGTAAATTCTCAATCATCCCACTCGCTCAAATAATTAAAGAGGAGTCGATAATCCAAATTGTAAACTCTCTAATCATGCACAAAATGGGGTACGTAAAGGGATTCGGACTTGGAAGGAATCAATAAGGAACTTTGGAAGACGTGGACGCCACGAAACACAAAGAAAACACTGGTTTGGGCTATGTCCCTAGAAATAAAGCTTGAACTCCCTATCCCAAAGACCCCAATCATGGGTGTAACAGTCACTTTATCTCTAAGAAGGAAGACTTCCTCTATTATAAACTCCCTGAACAATGGTGGGATAAAGAAAATGACCCTAAAAACCCAGGATAAAGATTATCTATGAAGAGGAACTGTACGTGTATTATGGGAAAATCCACAGGGTCAGCCATAATGATCTCAATATATCACCCGAATGGGTATTATCCACCTTATTCCTTGATGAAATTTCACTATTAGCCATGTTGGGATCCTCATACTTATGCCCCATAAAATTCTTCCATGACCGGTACACTGCTCATGCTCCCCACGATAACACAACCGAGAAAGGATGATTTGTTATGATCCCTGAACATAATCTCTAGCTCCACATACCAGATTCAACGACACCACCATCGGAGATACCACCTTCGATCGAACCTCAAAATATGACCTGCAACTCTCATGGGATAACAAGTGGGATAAAGCAAGTCTCCCTCACTAACTACAAGCACTCTCCAATGACCTCCCCTAAACTGATCCCATGGTAGACCTAACTTGAAATCATATGCCAACCTCTAAGGAAGTAACATCCTAGCTCAAAAAACACCGTCGCCCCTAACCTGTTGTATACGCCAAGGTTCCAGAGCACTCAAAGACCACTCTAAAGGTCCTCCGTCAGAATCTAACCCACCTCATCACAAACATAATAGAGACGATGGTACTTAATAACTAGACTTGTATTAGGTGCATCCCGGCGCTCGTCATTCGAAAGCCTTTTGAGTTTGTTAGGTTAACAACGAATTCCCCCTTATCCCCTCTCGTAATGCATCCCTCTGTAAAGTAATTTTTTTTGCTATTACCAATGTTGTCCTTCCTCCCTTAGATTTCACAATAAATGGTGATTTCCTGTATTTGCCTGTGTGTGTTGCATATGATGATTGTGAATACAATGATGAAATAAAAATCACAACTAATAATAATGACCATGCCGATCTAAAATACTTAAATCACTTACAAAAACTTGACCAATGCAAAAATAAATGCATGTCTCCCAATAAGGATGGCACAATAACCATAAAATTGAGCACTCCACAAAATCCCAAAATGTCAGAAATAAAGTCCCCCTCAATGAGAATTAGCAAAAGAAGTTCACGGATCTCCTCGCTAGATTCTTAGATGTATTCTCTTGGTCTTACATCGATATGCTAATAATCAATCCAACCATCGTTATGCATGACATACATACTCTCTCTAAAGCAAAGCCAGTAAAAAAGAGACTCTGTAAACTAAAACCAGAATGATACTTGAATGTTAAGGAGGAAGTGGTAAAATAACTTAGCTCCAGGTTTGAATAAGTGGTAGAATACCCCCACACGGCTAACTAACATCGTACTCATACCTAAAACCAATAGCAAAGTTCGAATGTGCATACACTACAGGGATGTCACCCGATCTTGTTCCAAGGATGATTTCCCTCTACCATATTTTGACTTATTAGTAAGTAGCATAACCACCAATGCACTCAAGTACTTTATAGATGGGTTCATAAGCTATAACCAGATAAAATTCATCCTGACCACTAGGAAAAAATTATATTATTTACCCACAAAGAACGTACCGCTATACAATTATACCCTTCAGTCTTAAGAATTCTGGTGCAACTAACTAAAGATAAGCCACGTCCATCCTTTACGATCTCATACACAAGGAAGTGAAAGTCTACATTGATGACATGATTATCAAATCCAAGGACCGCAAACGATATATTTTGATACTCCAAAGGTTCATTCAAAGGCTACACCTCTTTAAAATGAGTCTAAACCCTTAGAAATGTGTCTTTGGAGTCACCGAGGATAAAGTTCTTAGATTAATTTCCACCAAAGATGTAATTTAGGTATACCTCATCAAGGTCAAGGTCAAATCCATAAGAGAGATGCCATCCCCTAAAATGGAGAGGGAGGTTAGAGAATTCTTAGGCCAAATATAATTCATTAACCAGCTTACCACCATATGCGAGCCCATCTTCCAAATCTCAAAAAGTACTCACCAAAGGAGTGGAATGCTCGATGTTAGGAATCTTTTGAGAAGATATAAGAGTATCTCACTAACTCACATGTATTGGTACCTCCCCAATATGGACAACCTTTCCTACTCTACATGACCATAACCAACACGGCTACCAGAGCTACATTGGCCCAATACACAGAAAGTTCCTAAAAGGAATGTGCCATCTACTATGTTAGTAAAAAGATAGGATCATATGAGATCAAATACATGACCTTAAAAAAGGCACATGTGTCTCTCGTATAGATTACTCACAAACTCAACCATTACATAATGTACTTCAGCATATGACTCATCTCCAAGATGGATCCCTTGAAATACCTATTTGAGAAACCCTCCCTCTCTAACCGAATGGACAAATGTCTACTGATGTTATTCGAATTTAACATCACGCACCTCACACATAAATCCACCAAAGGGAAAGCTATCTACGACCTTATCATCGGGCAACCCCTATTAGATGATGACGAAAAAGATAAGGCAAAATTCCCCGATAAGGACCTATACGCCTTATACGATAGAGAAACATAGGAAATTTACTTAGACAGGGCCTCCAACAAAAGAGAATTTGGCATAGGAATGATACTAATGTCCTTGATTCAAATCAAATCCCTACGACCATCAACCTCCCCTATAAATGGACCATCAACATGCCCGAGTAAGAGGCTTGCATAAGGGGTCTCAAAATTGCCTTGGAAATGGGATTTACCAAATCGAAAGCATAAGGAGACTCGAGCTTAATCATCATCCAGATACTAGGCAAATGAATAATTCGGGATGATAAACTCAACCTTTCTATTACTAATTAGAATAGATAGCCTCACGATTCTAGTGTCTCGAATTTTACTTTCTCTCGGGGTTTAAAAATAACTTTGTAGATGCACTTTCCACCCTACCCTCTATGGTAGATATGCCAAAAGGAACCACATATAGCACATTTATTATTGTAGGGGGCACGAAGATAATCTCGAGATTAGAGATAATTCCCCCATCTAATACAACAAACTGAAGAGATTAAGACAGCAAGGCATCTCAAGCGAAGCATCTCAGTAAGGCAGCTCAAGTGAGGTAGTTTAGCATGGCAGACCAGGGAGATCTTTTAGCGAAGAAACTGGTCGGGAGAGCCCATCCTTTAGTTATATTGTTTTACTTAGTCTTATTGTATCTTTTATTTATATTGACTATAAGATGTAACGATTATAATGTTATTTAGTGTGAGGTCGAATGGTACTCACGAGATACCAGGCTTGGTAGGGCATGGTAAAGTTTTCATGCTCTATCGAACGACCTCATCGCGGGAACTCCAGAGGGACTTGGTTTGGAGGATTGAAGTGAGGCACCGTTGGGGATTGTCCTGACCATCTTAGATATACCAGGTAAAAACACCTTGTAAAACACCAAAAGACCTTGACTGTGGAACCTTGGGCGGAGCAGCCTTGAGTTCCATCGGGCATAGTGTTGTGAACTAAACAACCCTCTACTTAATGTCACATATACTTCATGCGATGTCACCAGCCAACTAGACAATGTCAAATTCGCACTTGAGTAAACCACCATGGTATTTGGGCCTGTCATACGGTTGGTGAGCCACCTCTATGACGACAGCCCCATGACACATCGTGGTTAGGCAAAAGGCATGTCTTGGCATTTAATGTATATGACGTGGAGCTGACTAGTCTATTAGGCATTTAATGCTTGTGACATAAAATATGAGAGATGTCTTTCACAATTATTAATGACTGAGTCATCTCGGGAGTGGTGGGGGGGGGTTATTTATTGGCCTCAACCATTTCTGAGAAGGGAGAGTTCCTTTCCTAGAGATTTTTAGCTAGAGAGAGGTTATAATCAGAGAGAAAGAAGAGTCACATCTGAGTTCATCATCATCTTTTGAGTTATACACAAGAGATTTGTGAGTTCAAACTGAGTTTATCTTCACTAAGTTGTGATTGCGTGTCTTGTAATTAATCAATAGTGTCACTGGTTAACTTATCATTACTATACTCAAAAGGGTTTACGCCTCCATCTAATCTAAACTACCCTCCTATAATTGTAACTATCCAGAACACCCCTTCCCACTGCATTGAGATCGATGATGTCGAGGAAACGACTGTAAAACCCATAATATGGTATTAAAACATACATAACTTTTTGAACATGAACCGCTACCCACCAGACTCCTCTTCAAATGATCAATTCTCCCTTACACGATTGGCAGCCCAGTTGATCATTAGTGGGATCAAACTTTATAAGAGAGGGTTCGACGAAGTATACTCAAGGTGCATCACAAATGTCAAAATGCTTGATATCGTGGACAAAATCCATAGCGGTGAATGTGTACTACACGTGATTGGACGTACCCTCTCCAGAAAAATATTCTGATAGTTATACTACTAGACTACCATGTAGAAGGATTACACGAATTACATCAGAAGGTGGCTTAAGTGCCAAATTTACACCCCATGACAACATCGACCTCCCCGTGAGCTCTATTATATGACCTCACCATGGCCTTTTTCCATATATGGGATAGACATCATAGGGAAAGTTACCCCTAAATCCTCAACCGGCCATGAGTTCATCCTAGTCGTTATCGACTATTTCAACAAGCGAGTCAAAGATGAATCTTTATTAGTTCTAAACACCAAGAAGGTAGACAAATTCATAAATCAAAACATTATCTACCGCTTCGATGCAACCCGTGAATTAGTATCAGACAACAGTTCTTACTTTGATAAAGAGGTCTCAAATCAACAACACTACTATAGTATTAATCGACATAAGTCTCCCATATACAGACCTCAAACCAATGGAGTGATCTAGGCCGCTAATAAAAATGTCAAGAATGTCATTAACAAGATGACAGAGACCTATGACGACTGGTCAGACAAGCTCCCATACGCACTCTAGGGCTACCACACTACAGAGTGAAACTCGATAGGGGCCACCCCCTACTCATTAATTTATGGCATGGAGGAATTCCTCCCTATAAAACTCGAGATACCTTCGTTAAGGGTCATAATCGAAAGCTAAGTGGACGAAACCAACTGGGTTCAAGTCAGCTACGATGAACTAACTCTCCTCGATGAGAGGAGGCTAACGGATACTTATCACAATTAGGGCTACCAACAACGTATTGCCCGAGCATTCAATAAAAGGGTTAAGAAGAGAAACATACAAGTAGAAAACTTGGTTCTAAAAGATAATATCATACCCATCAGGACTCCGGGAGGAAAATTTTCACCCAACTGTGGAAGACCCCATCTCATTACCAAAATCAACTCCGGTGGGTAAGCTACCTTATCTGATCTCGACTGAGTCATGTTTTCCTAGTCTTTCAGTCTTGACCGATTTAAGAAGTTCTTTCCTTGAACTTTCTTGTGATGAAAATGAAGAAACTAATTTAATACAAAAATGAACGGTCGTAACTAGAAGGGACAATAATTCAAACCCGTACACATTCTAAGTTATACATCAAAACGCCCACTTGAACCACCAACTACTCATTTGAGGTCAGTTAAAAACTTCAGGGCCTCAACCTTTTCATTTTCAAAAGAACTACATAGACTAAACTCCCTGCTATATTATTATCGTAAACATTCAAATACAGGCACATCGATAACCTGAGATATCACTTTGCACCCAGTCTAAACAAACACCAACAACCCTTTTTTATGGAAAAATCCCATTTATGGTCACTGTGCCCTTACTCTAAAAAGAGTCGGTGCGGTCTAAATAAGTTAAACACCAAACTAATAAAATGGTTCCCTAAGGCATGTTGGAACTCCGTAGAGTTATCATTATTTAATAAACAACATAAAAACGTTGATACCACAAAGGAAACAGTAAAAAAAATCTTAATATTAAGATGCTACAGTCCATAACTCCCTCCAAATAAATAAACATCCCAAAACACTTTCATCAAAACACCCCGCATCCCGGGACAAAATCATCTAATATGCAAACTCGTGAAAGGCACCCCATAAATGGCACCCTATCTTGTATAAAGGACAACACTTTAATTTCAAAGCAACATGAAAAGAGTCTATCCCTATTGCACAAATGGAAAAAAGGAACTTCCTTCACTCACGCTCAAGCGTTAATAAAATGTATGACTCACTGGCAAACGGAGGACATTTCCTCCCTTCAAAAAATGAAAAGTCTAAAAAAGACGGGGAAAATTTTATTTTTATATTTAAAACTCCCCCCTTTTTAATTTGTATATATTAGTCACCATAATTTTAATACAAGAGTTTACTCCTGCTTTATTCTTATGCATACTTTGGGTTATTTGTTTATAAATCAACATTGAACCTGTTATATATCAACCCATCAATCAAGAATAACCTTTACCCATGGAAGGGATAAAAATATATGCATGAATGAAGTCGAAATAGTTTTATAAAAATCAGGAGAATATCAAATCACATGTACCAAATCCGTAAAAATAAATAAAGAATACCAAGTAAAGCACCAATAAAAATGAAATGGTGGGATTTAAATGTATAAATTAGTGGGGACAGGCCCCCCACCTAGCCGAAGAGTCAACACCTTTTACTCGTCATGATGGGCCTTCTTGGCCCGCTCTATATCATCACATCCACGATCACCTCCTTTATTTGCATCCTCATATGGAATGAGACTGGGTATAGTCGAGGATGAGGCATATGGATAATCGATGGATGCTTCATGGACATCGCACAAGAATCTGAAATTGTCTCAATTCATGTGGTTGTATGGAAATAGGAATGGAACACTCGAGCCTCTATCCGTTGCTCAAAAGTCTTCATATGACCAAAAAGCTGCACCGAGTATGATAATTCTTAGTACAACTAAGACCAAATAGCTAATACCCTCTAGAGGCTAGACACCGAGATTATCACATCTTGAAATAAAAGACACACAAAACCAAGAAGATGCTCAGTATAAAAGAACTGGAAAGAAATTTGAAACAGTAAAAGTAAAATAAGAACAAAAGGGGAAGGCTTACCCCCTTCTCTCCCAAAGATGTGCGGAACCCGATAGCAAAACGGTTCAAAAAGCGGTGGATTGGGAAATAGGAAAAATAATTGTCAAGCCACACCGTTGAAAATGTAACTCCTCGGGTAAGACACGAATGTCCATTCTCCATAAAGCAGCGTCCCCCTTGGGAAGCCCCCCTACGAGCCTCGTCTTGCCTCGGAGTTCCCCTATAATACCCCATATTTTTACGCATAATTATTTTATGGAAAAATGGGGATTAATTAAATTAAAGGGAGAAATATTTAATTGAAATTAATCCGATTTTATGATAATAATCACTAGTAGGATGAGAGTTAGTAATTATTGAAATAATAGTATGGTCGAGAATGAGATACACGGCAGTTATGTTATAAATAATTGGGATGCATATGAGTCGCGTCATTGGTATATATTTGCAAGGTTAAAAGATAATTTATTTTTGTATAACTCGGACGACTGTTTTGAGTGCGCCAGAGTGTCCGGAAGGGTCGAAATAGTCAGAAAACACTATTCGGGTATGTTATTTGGAGTCCGGGACTTTTTAACCCAAAACGGCACTCCGGAGGGGTATTTTCATCTTTAGGAATTTTAAAGTAATTAAATGGACGAAAATTTGGTTAATTAAAAAGGCATTAAGGGTTAGTGGCTATCAGTTTCAACCTACGTATGAAGAGAGGGAAAAATAGAGAGAGAACCAAGGAAGAATAAGGAGACTCTATTGGAGCATTAGCCAAGAATTCAACCTTTCACAACAAAAAGTACACCAACGCGTAGATCGTGTCAGGAGGATCGTTCCTATACCAATTTCAACCCGCAAATCAAAAGTTCATTTTTAAGGCAAGTAATTATCTTGCTCTTCTCTTAGCAATTATTACTCTTGTTCACATATATTGAGGTTTTAGAACAACAAATACCAATTTGGGTTCTTCCTAAGATGAAATCGTGTAGAATATTTAGAAAATCTGATGGGGGTTTGCATGTAGAGGATTTTCCCCTTAGTGGAATTGTGAAAGTGATGAACTATATGTAAATCACGAATTAAAATGGAGTTTTTATGAATGAATAAATTCTAGGTTCATGTTAATAGGGTTCATGGTAAAATTTGGGAATTTATTGAAATTACATGATGATTAGAAGGATTTAACCTCCAAAATTATGTTATTATATGTTCTAAGATGACTTATGGTAGTGGGAAACAATATATTTGGGTTGGAAGGAATTTAGGTTGAGTTTTGAGTGGTAAAAGTTGGAAAAAATGAAGTTGAGAGACGAACTGGGCAACTTCAGAAATTTTGTTAGAAGTCCAGCCCAGGTCGTTCGAACGAACTCGTTCGAACGAGACTTCTAACGAGATTCCAGTAGCCCTTCTAATGAGTTTGGTGGTTCGTTCGAAGCCTTTCGTTCGAACGATCCTCGTCCGAATGACCTCCTTCGAACGAGATTTTTGGGTCCTCTAACGAGATTCCAGAATGACCTTTTTAAGCCCGATTTTTGTTTCAAACTTCCCGTAGGCTTATTTAGATGAGTGTTAAACCAGTATGAATGTCAAGTGACTTATATTAACAATTATTAATGAACAGAGGATAAGTCGACCCTCGAAAAAGTATAAAAACCCATAGAATTAAGGAGGTGCGAAAATACAAGAGAGAGTATATACGAATAGGGTTCAGGTTATAATAAGAGAGATATTATACATACTGCAAATACTGGACTGTGGGAAAGCTAATGAATTTATATAAGTTGTGTGCATGCTTATTGTTCAAAATATTATTTGTATTACATACCTAGCTACTGGCTATGGAACGGAGGTTAACACGTTGTGGACGATCGGATCCGATGTGCCTTCGGGGGATTTAGAGTCGTACCACTAGAGCATGGAATCTAGGTATGGGCTATCAGTGAGAACGATAGTCATGACGATCGTATGGGTGCATAGATATGTGTGTAGCCCATCGGCTTGGGACTATGTTCGCCTCCAATAGGTGTTTATATATTTATTGGTTCTCGATAGATTGAACCTGTTGTCCTATATGCGTGAGCTTTGCTAATGGACTAGATAGCCAAGTATGCGTAGCACCAAGGGTTTCTCAACCAAGGGTGAATATTGCTATATTTATATAATTTAATATGTATACATTAAGTGAATAATGTGTGTATACCGGAAATCATGTTTGATGTCTTATGTTGTTGACGCTATTTTTATATGTACACATATGGTACTATCAGTTGGGCATTTAGAAGAATACGAGAATAAACAAAAGAAATCCTAATTCTATATCGAAATCATACGTAAATCGGTTTTGAGTTATTTAGAGAGACTTTCAAATTTCATATTATATACTTAGTAGTGAGTCAGGGTATCATGACTAGTATGGGTAGTTAGGCTCGTTAGACGTGCACACTAGATTGAGGGGTGAGTATCTCAAGTGAGTACGCTAAGTTAACATGATGAATAATTGTGCTAATTGAATCAATTTAAGCACTTGCTATTTTAAACTATTTTCAACTCGGGCTCTGACCCGTTTTTCTGTTTATCTTTCTACTGTTCCATTATTATAGGGGCCCAGCCACAGGGACATCAACCTTAGGAGACTCTATTCATTTGTTGTGTTGTAGATACTGTGGAAGCTGCAGGATTATTGCCAGTAGACGATTCAGTCTATTCTTTCTTTTTCAGTTATTCATCTTGCTTGGACATGTCGTCCTCACTCATGCTTACTTTCAGAGATTTAGCCGTTTTAAGATCTCTTTTGGATTTGGTTTCTTCCATTTTATTTATTGTATGGTATTGTATTTGGATATGTTTACTCCAACCATTTATTTTACTTCAATTAGACTTTACTTATACTACTGTGATGCATGGCAATCGTTAGTATTCTTTTTTATTGGTTAACAACAAGATAAAATTTTGACATCAACCCTTTTAAATACTAGGTGGTTAGATTTATTAAATTAAAATTTGAGATTTCGACAGTGATGCATTATCTGAACCAACTTGATATTATGAAATTAATTAATTAAGGACTGATCACCCGGTAATTAATTAGGCGGGATTTCACATGTGGTATCAGAGCATCAGGTTCTAGTGTCCTTAGGATCTGTACGGGTTATTATGTTTCCGCATAGAGTTCTTTGATATAGAGCCCTATTATTAGGACTGTTGCACTCCTTGATTTCGTTTTGTAGACTGCGTTCTTCTTCTACAATGATGTGTATGGTCAATGGACTTATGTAATTCAATTGAATTTCAGATTTCACTCATGAGGAAGATACAAACTAACACTACTGAAGGAGCAAAGGCGGGACAAGACCAACAAGTACCTCAGGTACACCAAGGAAGAGCGAAAATCGTTGAGATAGCGAATATCGTGGCACAAGCAGTGACTACAGCAATATTGCAGTACCAAAATAGCAGTGTACAGCTTGCAGGGGCAAAAGAACGAGAGAAGTTAAGCAATATGACATTGCTAAGTTAACAACAAAGGAAAAATACCGCCGCAGCAGTGACAAGTGCCTCAGAGTCGTCAAGGACATGAGAATAATAGAAAGGGCGGGAAGAGCCAAACCCGCCAGAGCCAACAAAGCCAGGAGAAGAGGGCTACAACCAAGAGGTGTTTTAAATGTGGGAAAATTGGCCATACCCGTCGGGACTGCCCAGATTCGGTTGGTGAGGAACCTCGTCCAAATCGTCAAGGACTACGAGGCATAAGAAGGAAAGGGTTTCAGGGTCAGTGTCATAAGTGCAAAAAGCAGGGTCACCGGTGGAGGGACTGCCCGCAACAAGATAAAGTAATAGGAACATAATTCCCAACATGAGGAAGCTTGGATAATTACCCCAACATCACAGGCACCACAACAATATCAAGGAGTATAACATGGATGTATCTATAATTCCCGATATGCAGTTATGCCACTGATACCGCAACCATCACCTGTGTTTGGAGGTACGGTACTTCATTAATTATAATGTCTTTTAAGATAAAAAGGAAATCTCAAATAACTTAGATGTGTTACAGTTTAGTACTAATACTATGAGAAACGTTGGCGTAGAATGCAGTATTATCCTGAATTTCGAATTAGTTAACGATGATTTGAGTGATAATAGACCATTACAGTAGTATTTTTGTGTTCATTAGAAATTGAACTAAGTGTCACTTGTGAAGAGGCAAGACTATATATACATATTTTTAGTTGGGAGCGTGTAAATACTTCATAAAGTACGTCATCTGGTTCTATTTAATCCCGGTGGGTAGGGACGTATATTATTCAAGATTTGATGAAATGTTTTTGAGCATGAGGATTACACATAGTGTGTATTAGAGTCTAATGCCAAGTTAGTAGGAGGAATGTGTTGAGTATAGCCTCACATGTCATGAGAACAGGTAAGTTAATTTCTTAGCAAGAAGGAAGGATACGGGGTACAAGTCAGATACCGATGGCCCCAAATCTCCTTGAACGACAATGTTAGATAGTAGTGTATCGGGGGGTTTCTTGTCTGGATTTTGCTTTGCGAGACATACCACGTATGATACCTAGCGAACGTCAGGAGATGGGAGTATTTGGCCTTTAGTACACGAATTAGTACCCTAATTGTCATCTGTAAAAGGGAACGATAACTTAAGCGTTGTCAAAAGTCCTACCTCGTAAATAAATGGAAGCGACAAGGAGGCTATTATAGCTACGATTATTAGACTGATTGAGCTTAACCCTATCGAACGTTTGAAGTTACAAGGTCAGGTAGAGCAGCAGTTGGGCCAGGGGTTTATTCATAGGAGTACTTCACCTTGGAGTGCCCCTGTGCTATTCGTTAAGAAAGGGGATGGATCATTGAGATTATGTGTTAATTACCGAGAATTAAATAAAGTCACGATACGGAACAAATATCCGTTGCCTCGAATCGATGACTTATTTGACCAGTTGAGAGGAGCGTCTTTATTCTCAAACAATGATTTGAGATCATGTTACCATTAGCTACGTATCAGGGAACAGGACGTGTCGAAAACTGATTTCCTGACGAGATATGGTTCCTATGAATTCAGAGTTATGCCCTTCGGGCTAACCAACGCCCCAGCCGTGTTCATGGACTTGATGAACAGAGTGTTCAGAGAATTCTTGGACCAGTTCGTCATCGTATTAATAGATGACATTCTGGTTTACTCACAGACCGAGGAGGACCATGCCGAGCACTTGAGGCAAGTTTTTACAGATACTGCGCCAGCATCAATTGTATGCAAAATACAAGAAATGTGGATTTTGGCTAAAGGAGGTACAATTTTTGGGGCATATCATCTCCGATAGAGGGATATTCATGAATCCGGGGAAGGTGCCAGCGGTGAGGGAGTGGGGACAGCCCAAGATACCGACCGAGATACGCAGTTTCTTAGGTTTAGCCGGATACTACAGGAGATTCATTCGAGGGTTTTCAAAGATAGCGGGTCCGTTGACGCACTTGACTCGCAAAGGGGTGCCATTTATCTGGAGTGACACCTGTCAGCTAGCCTTCGATGAGTTGAAAGATAAGATAATCTCAGCACCAGTGTTAGTATTACCCAGGTCGGGAGTGGAATATCTAGTCTACACTTATGCGTCTTTATTAAGACTTGGAGGTGTACTTCAGCAGGAAGATCAGGCTATAGCTTATACTTTCCGTAAGCTTAAGCCCCACGAGAGGAATGACCCTACCCATGACTTGGAGTTAGCAGCAGTCATGTTCGCACTTCGGATTTGGAGACACTACCTCCTAGGGGAGAAATTTTGCCTATTCACGGACCACAAATCACTACAGTACCTCTTCACGTAAAAGGAGTTAAATATGCGTCAACATCGGTGGCTTGAGTTTATGAAGGATTATCAATTTGATATCCAATATCACTCGGGGAAGGCTAATGTGGTAGCAGACACGTTGAGACGAAGGCCGGTTGGTGAGGTGGCCGAGGTGTGGAAAGCAAAATAGAAGGAGTTAGGGAACCAAGATGCAGTGGCTCGATCGTTTATGTCTGTAATGACGATTACGCCCCAGATTATTATGGGAGTAGTACAGGCTCAGGCATATGATCCGTTCTACCAAATCCAGATAGTGAAGCTGCTTACCGAGGGGACTGAGTCTTACACAGTGGGTTCAGACGGGGGCCTACGTTTCAATTGGAGACTGGTTGTTCCCGAGGATGAAAATCTGCGACACAAGTTGATGACAGAGTCGCACGGTTCTCGATTTGTAGTGCATCCCGGTGGGGACAAGATGTACCAGGACATGCGTAGACAGTACTGGTGGAGCGAAATGAAGAAGGATGTTACCGAGTTCATCTCGAAATGTGCCACTTGTCAGCTGGTAAAGGTGGACCACCAGAGACCGACGGGACTTCTACAACCATTAGAGGTTCCTATGTGGAAATAGGAGAGCATTTCCAAGGATTTTATCACGGGATTACCTACATCACAGAGGGGTAATGATTCGATATGGGTGATAGTGGATCGGCTGACCAAGGTAGCCCACTTCCTGCCAGCCAAGATAGACTACACCACGGGACAGTACGCCCAGTTATTCATAGCAGAAATAGTAAGACTCCACGGAGTACCTCTCAATATCGTGTCTGACAGAGATAAGGTGTTTGTGTCTCAATTTTGGGAGAGTTTTAAAGAAGCTTTGGGTACGGAGTTACAGCTGAGCACAGCCTATCACCCGCAAATGGATGGTCAGATAGAGCGGACAAACCATATATTAGAGGACATGTTACGGATGTGCATTATTGATTTTGTCGGAGGTTGGGAGCAGTACCTTCCACTGGTGTATACGGTATGGCTCCATATCAGGCCCTATACGGTAGACCTTGTCGTTCCCCAGCGTGTTGGATAAAGGTGGGGGACAACAAATTACTGGGTTCGTAGGTGATTCAAGATACTTCGGTGAGGATAGAGTTGATATGGAATCGTATTCGAGTTGCTCAGGATCGGCAAAAGAGTTACGCTGATGCCAAACGCTATTTTCGAGAGTTCAACATTGGGATCAGGTATTACTTCAGGTATCTCCTATGAAGGGAGTTATGCATTTTGGGAAGAAGGGAAAGTTGGTGCCTAGGTATGTAAGATCATTCCCCATCATTGAGAGAATTGGGCCAGTTGCTTATAGGCTTGGGTTACCAGAACACTTGCATAGAGTCCATAACGTGTTTCATATCTCTTCCCTAAGGAGATTTCTTCGAGACGATTTAGCCCATACTCATATTGCGTTGGAGGAGATAGACTTACAGCCTGATAGCTCATACGAGGAGGGGTCGGTTACTATCTTAGACCGTAGCGAGAGGAAGTTGAGGTTGAAAGTAGTACCACTAGTACGTGTCCAATGGCGACATCACAGTGTGGAGGAATCAACTTGGGAGTGCGAGGATGACATGCGTGAACGTTATCCAGAGCTATTCTTGCAAGGTATATATATATACTCTTTTCCGAATTTCGGGATGAAATTCTGTTATTAAGGGAGGTATGTAATACCCCGTATTTTTACGCATAATTATTTTATGGAAAAATGGGGATTAATTAAATTAAAGGGAGAAAATTTTATTTAAATTAATTCGATTTTATGATAATAATCACTAGCGAGATGAGAGTTAGTAATTATTGAAATAATAGTATGGTCGGGAATAAGATACACGGCAGTTATGTTATAAAAATTGGGACGCGTATGAGTCGTGTAATTGGTATATATTTGGAGGGTTAAAAGATAATTTATTTTTATATAACTCGAACGACTGTTTTGAGTACGCCAGAGTGTCCGTAAGGGTCGCAATAGTCAGAAAACATTATTCGGGTATGTTATTTGGAGTCCAGTACTTTTTAACCCAAAACGGCACCCCGGAGGGGTATTTTGGTCTTTAGGAATTTTAAGTTAATTAAATGGACGAAAATTTGGTTAATTAAAAAGGCATTAAGGGTTAGTGGCTATCAGTTTCATCCTACGCGAGAAGAGAGGGAAAGAGAGAGAGAACCAAGAAAGAAAAAGGAGACTCCATTGGAGCCTTAGCCAAGAATTCAACATTTCACAACAAAAAGTACACCAACGCGTAAATCGTGTCAAGAGGATCGTTCATATACCAATTTCAACCCGCAAATCAAAAGTTCATTTTTAAGGCAAGTCTTGCTATTCTCTTAGCAATTATTACTCTTGTTCACATATATTGAGGTTTTAGAACAACAAATACCAATTTGGGTTCTTCCTAAGATGAAATCGTGTAGAATATTTAGAAAATCTGATGGGGGTTTGCATGTAGAGGATTTTCCCCTTAGTAGAATTGTGAAAGTGATGAATTAGATGTAAATCACGAATTAAAATGGAGTTTTTTATGAATGAATAAATTCTAGGTTCATGTTAATAGGGTTCGTGGTAAAATTTGGGAATTTATTGAAATTACATGATGATTAGAAGGATTTGACCTCCAAAATTATGTTATTATATGTTCTAAGATGACTTATGGTAGTGGGAAACAATATATTTGGGTTGGAAGGAATTTAGGTTGAGTTTTGAGTGGTAAAAATTGGGGAAAATGAAGTTGAGAGACGAACTGGGCAACTTAGGAAATTTCGTTAGAAGTCCAGCCCAGGTCGTTCGAACAAACTCGTTCGAACGAGACTTTAATGAGATTTCAGTATCCCTTCTAACGAGTTTGGTGGTTCATTCGAAGCCCTTCGTTCGAACGATCCTCGTTCGAACGAGATTTCTTGGTCTTCTAACGAGATTCCAGAATGACCTTTTTAAGCCCGATTTTTGTTTCGAACTTCCCGTAGGCTTATTTAGATGAGTGTTAAACCAGTATGAATGTCAAGTGACTTATATTAACAATTATTAATGAACGGAGGATAATTCGACCCTCGAAAAAGTATAAAAACCCATAGAATTAAGGAGGTGCGAAAATACAAGCGAGAGTATATACGAATAAGGTTCGGGTTATAATAAGAGAGATATTGTACATACTACAAATACTGGACTGTAGGAAATCAAATGAATTTATATAAGTTGTGTGCATGCTTATTGTTCAAAAGATTATTTGTATTACATACCTAGCTACTGGCTATCGAACGGAGGTTAACGCGTTGTGGACGACCGGATCCTGTGTGCCTTCAGGGCATTTAGAGTCGTACCACTAGAGCATGGAATCTAGGTACGGGATATCAGTGAGAACGATAGTGATGACGGTTGTATGGATGCGTAGGTATGTGCGTAGCCCATCGGCTTGGGACTATGTTCGCCTCCAATAGGTGTTTATGTTTTTATTGGTTCTCAAGAGATTGAACCTGTTGTCCTATATGTGTGAGCTTTACTAATGGACTAGATAGCCAAGTATGCATAACACCAAGGTTTTCTCAACCAAGGGTGAATATTGTTATATTTATATAATTTAATATGTATACAATAAGTGAATATTGTGTGTATACTGGAAATCATGTTTGATGTCTTATGTTGTTGACGCTATTTTTATATGTACACATATGGTACTATCAGTTGGGCATTTAGAAGAATACGAGAATAAACAAAAGAAATCCTAATTCTATATCGAAATCATAAGTAAATCGGTTTTGAGTTATTTAGAGAGACTTTCAAACTTCATATTATACACTTAGTAGTGAGTCAGGGTATCATGACTAGTATGGGTAGTTAGGCTCGTTAGACGTGCACACTAGATTGAGGGGTGAGTATCTCAAGTGAGTACGCTAAGTTAACTTGATTTATAATTGTGCTAATTGAATCAATTTAAGCACTTGCTATTTTAAACTGTTTTCAACTCGGGCTCTGACCCGTTTTTCTGACTATCTTTCTACTTTTCCATTATTTTAGGTGCCTAGCCACAGGAACACCAACCATAGGAGACTCCATTCAGTTATCGTGTTATAGCTGTTGTGGAAGCTGCAGGATTATTGCCAATAGACGATTCAGTATATCCTTCCTTTTTCAGTTATTCATCTTGCTGGGGCATGTCATCCTCACTCAGGCTTACTTTCAGAGATTTAGCCGTTTTAAACTCTCTTTTGGATTTGGTTTCTTCCTTTTGATTTATTGTATGGGATTGTATTTGGATATGTTTACTCCAACCATTTATTTTACTTCAGTCAGATTTTACTTATGTTATTGTGATGCATGGCAATCGTTAGTATTCTTTTTGATTGGTTAACAACAAGATAAAATTTTGACATCAACCCTTTTAAATACTAGGTGGTTAGCTTTATTATATTAAAATTTGAGATTTCGATAGTGATGCATTATCTGAACCAACTTGATATTCTGAAATTAATTAATTAAGGACTGATCACCCTGTAATTAATTAGGCCGAGTGTCACATCCCCCTCCAACTCCCCCACCTTAGCCTCGAGATTCGCAAAATGAGTTGAGGAAAACTCCTTTGCCTAGGCTCAAGCCTGCGTTATACCCTTATATTGTGCCTTAACCACCCTCTCCTCTACCTCCGTTTGTAGACACCAGGACTCCATGTCCTCCTGCCCCAGGTTAGGAAGGGGGAGGACTCCCCACCTCCCCTGGAATTCGCTACCTGGTTTGATTCCCCAAAATCTAAGCACTTAAAGAAGGAATAAGTATCCCTAAAATCTCAAAGATGAGAGATCCCATAAGCATGACCCGAAGGACACATAGCATCCGATCTTAGATGCAAATTTGCCCCATCTCCCCCCGGTAGCTTTATTTCCCCCTCACAGTCTAATGAAAATCAATTGGTACCTCGTAAAAAAATCTCTCCCAGCCCCGTCACCCCCGCCTCATCCCTCTCAGGCATGTCACCAGCTCCCCTAGACGATGTCTCAGGAACAACCCTCGGAGTCTCTAAATCAACCAATGGCAAAACCTCTGCCACCTCATACCCACCATCATGAACCACTTACTCTCCATTCGTCCCTTCACATCCACCCTCCAAAGCCATCTACTGTCAATATGTTGCCTAAGGCTATCATCACCAAGAGCACCCTAACCCATGCCAATAAAGCCTCACAGGACATAGGACTTTGTATTGTCATCACCCTCCTCTTTAAGAAGTTCTCATAATCTAAATCATCCCTAAGGAAGACAGCAGTCAATAATCTATCCAAAATATCTGACAACCAACCACAGCCAACCCCTCATCGTGCCTCATATGATAAGGGTAAGAAACGTCACCCGTACAAGGAGGTCCCATATATATTAGTGAGTCACCCGCTCCCCTGGATAGGAGAAGGCATGGCTCCTCCAGGAGTAACCTCTCACGAAACAACATCTTAGCCATAACCCCCACCTCCGGCACATGGCAGGTCAACTCACAAGGTACGTGGAAAAGAGAAGAAAAAATAAGGCATAAGCGATAATTAGATATTATAACAGAGAAAATAAAATGATAATGAGGAAGTAAACAACAACTTACCCTATTTATGCACTCAAAAGCCCCTTAACTGCCTGTAGTGACAAAAAATAAGCCCACTCTCAAATTCCCCCGTACATCTTCCCTAAGGAAGTCAACAGTCGATAATCCATCCAAAATATCTGACGACCAACCGCAGTCAACCCCTAGTCGTGCCTCATATGATAAGGGTAAGAAACGTCACCCATACAAGGAGGCCCCATATATATTAGTGAATCACCCGCTCCCCCAGATAGGAGAGGGCATGGCTCCTCCAGGAGTAGCCTCTGACCAAACAACATCTTAGCCATAACGCCCACCTCTACCACATGGCATGTTAACTACCAAGGTACCTAGAAAAGAGAAGAAAAAATAAGGCATAAGCGATAAATAGATATTATAACAGAGAAAATAAATGATAAAGATGAAGTACACAACAACTTACCCTCTCTATGCACTCAGAAGCCCCTTATCTACCTGTAATGACAAAAAATAAGCCCACTCTCAAATTCCCGCGTACATATTGGGTATACATGAGTGCCTAAATCCAAGACCTCTCGACAGCTGGAGCAACACGAGCAAAAAACCATAACTCCATAATGGAGAAACAAGATACAATGTAATTGAAATAGAAGGACAACTTCTCACTAAAACAAATAAAAAGAATAGTACTGACTAATACATACCTCCCAAAAATATAAAAAAAATCGTGCAACTATCAGTAGTAAATCTCAAAAAGAGATATATGGATCGAAAAATCTCCGCCATCCCCATCCTCCTCCATGCATATCCCGAAATCTAAAAAAAAGTCCATTAAAATGGCCTCCACCACGAATGGATCCATCATGAACCCCCTAGCACCAAAATATACCCCACATCCATCAATAATAAACACCTCACATATCGCCTTGTCGCTTCCACATCATGCTCGAGATCCTACGCCTACTCTAAGTAAGCACTCAAAATAACAATGTAAAAAAATAACCCCCACGAGAAGGAATGACATGTATCCCCAAAGTCGCACGCAGTCCCTCAGCAGTGACAGTCACGTTCCGATCCACCACCAGGGACACTCCAGAAAATGGGAGTCCCAGGAAAGCAAAAAATTCTAAAGGTGTCATAATCATCTCCCCCACGGGTAGGTGGAAAGTTTGGTGGTGTTCCACTGACACTCTCCCAATGCATACATAATCGACCAACTCCTCCTAAAAAGTGTTGTAGAAAGGCAATTCAGAAGTAAATCGAACCCCATGACATATACAAAACCGCACACGAATGGAGGCTCCCCCGTCCAAACTCTCTCCAATGGAACAAAAAATCCCCTGACCCAAGCATACCCACCTGGATGTAAATGATACAACATAAATATAAACAAATCAATAATAAGGAATGGAGTTTTATCCTTCTTGGTGTTTTAATTACCATACATTTACACTTAATCTACCTATCTTCAGTTTCCACTAACTAATAAGGTTAATCAGTCATTCGGTAATCCTAACTCCCCCGGAGCTTTCTTCCTCTCGATGTTTTAATTACCAAACATTTACACTTAAGGTACTTATCTTTGGTTCCTATTAACTAAGAAGGTTAATCAGCTGTGACGTGATCCTAAAACCCCCTAGAGCTTTCTTCCTCTCAGTGTTTTGATTACTCTACATTCACAGTAAAGCTACTCAACTTAATTTTTTGCTATCTAAGAAGGTTAATCACTTGTCCCAAACCCCCAAATCTTTTTCTCTCTTGGTGTTTTAATTTCCAGATGTTCACACTTAAACTACGTATCTTCAGTTACCGCTAACTAAGAAGCTTAATCAGTTAATAAGGAATCCTAAAACCCCTCGGATCTTTATCCCTCTCGGTGTTATAATTACCATATATTCATACTTAAGTTACCTATCTTCGGTTCCCACTATATAAGAAGGTTAATCATCCGTGGGGTAATATTAAATCTCTCGGAGCTCTCTCTCTCAGTTTTTTAATTACTGTATTTTCACACTTAATCTACCTATCTTCGATTCTCGCTAAGTAAGAATGTTAATCAGTCATGAGGTAATACTAAACCCCCCGGAGCTTTCTCCCTCTTGGTGTTTTAATTATCATATGCTCAAACTTAAGCTACCTATCTCAGTTCCCACTACTTAAGAAGGTTAATAGGTCGTGACGTAATCCTAACCCCTCAGAACTTTCTCACGCCTGATGTTTTAATTATTATATGGTTACAATTAAGTTATCTATCGTTGGCTCGAACTAACCAGGAAGGTTAATCAGATGTGAGGTAATCCTAAACTCCCTAAAGCTTTTTCCATCTTGGTGTTTTAATTATTATATGTTCACACTCAAGCTACCTATTATCAGTTCTCGCTAACTAAAAAGGTTAATCAATCGTGAGATAATCCTAAGACTTACTACCTCCAGGTTTTTTAATTACCGCATGTTCACACTTAACCTAACTGTTAACGTAAAAATTCTCCATCTACGAGGACCAGTCAGAAAAGGACACATGTCATCCTACGTGGCAATATTTATACTTGTTCGGCACCCGAGGAGAGTTAGTCGACACTCGAGGAGAGTTAGTCGGCACACGAGGAGAGTTGGCCGGCATACCAACCAACGCATGGTATACCAAGCAACTCAAGGAAGATCAACCATCCTAGAAGACCAACAATTAGATTCATTGTATATAGATATAAATGTCTGAATGTATAAAGGTATTGTATCTCTTTAACTCCCATCACTATAAATACATGTATTCACTTAGCCAAAGGGACGGACAACTAAGAGACATCATACACAAAATACACATCTCTCTCTACAACATACTGTGCCATTGTACACCCCTGGGAATAAAATAACAGTGGACGTAGGCTTTATTCATAGCCGAACCACTCTAAAAATCCTTGTCTCTTATGTGTTTGATATGATTACCATTTCATCTTCAATCATCATCTTCATACCTTCATTTTTATCTGTTGTTGATGCCGATAAGATAACATAGATGTTATTTCTAGTCATCACCAGATTAGCGTCGTCTGTGGGAAACGTGTTACAAGCATTGTTATCCATCAAAAGATAAGTTTTTTATTTTCTCTACATATAACTAATTATATGTTATGCACACATATTTTTGTTCAAAACATGATTCTCATATGTTTACATTCATAAATTTATAGATCGATTCAATCATATGCTGAACATACATCTTTTGATTCAATCATAATTTTTTATAGGAATGAATCCTGTGATCAATTTTAATTTAGGAATATGTGAAACAGTAGATTTCAAAATTCTATAAGTTTTGTACGAATCCTGAGATATAGGGATTCTCAAAATTTTGTGGGTATACATGTTTCAAGCATCGGTTAAATCAATTCATTCAAACCCAACATGTATCTGAATTTCATAATATGAAAAGACAATTTTATCAAAAGAAATCATCTCAATTTGAGATTCAGAGTATAGTTTGTGATGATTTATCGATTCAATGGATTATCTCTTGATTTTCAGAATATCTGGATTCTATAAAATATATTACTTGTTGTATTGGAGACAGAGATCCATTTTCTCTCTCTTCAAGAAAAATTATTTCCTATAGCATAGATGTTAACCACGTCGTCTTATTTATTTTGGTGAATTATACAACTCAATTTTTATTCACCTATAGATCTGAACAAACTCTATCAAATTTGATAATTTTGATTCTGAAACGAATTTTGAAAGATCTTTGACGACTATTCAAATTCCCATCATATTTTTAATCAGAGAATAAGAAATGTTAAAGTCAAGAACAATTTTTTCTCTCCAGAAAATCTTAATTCTGACCCAGATCTACCATTCTCATCGATTTGATTTGTATATGTTGTATTCAATTTTTAGATATCTGCAAATCTTCGTACCTCTGGTTCAAGTCCAATTTCTATACAAACCCGTTCGTAGGGTTACAAAGGGGATAAAGATGCCTATATGTTGATTCCCATATTTTACATCTTCTACAAGGGAGTAAAAATTCAAATCCATTCTCTTTCCTCTCGGATCTTGATCATATTTTTATATATGGATCTGATGATTTCAATTTATTGGTTATCTCTGAGATATGGTAATTTCGATTTATTGGTTCTCTCTTATATCTGATTATGTTGATAAATTTATTCTTAAACTTGGTGCTGAATTTATCACTGGCTGTCAAAATCAAACTCCGGTGACCTGACTGGGGGAAGACAGCTGTACAATTTCAATCCACCCAAGTTCAACAATAACAGCAAATCGTGGGTTGACTACTAGTCTGTTCGTCAAAATTACTGCAATATCTGAGAATATTTTTTACATCTGATCAATTTGGACACAGGAATTTCCGTTCTTTTAAATTGGCTTCATCAGACGAAAAAAAAATAGAAGAAGCAACCCCCAAGCTATCCAGGCCGACCAGAAATCAAGTCGGATTAATCGCCGACCTACATGAACCATACCGACCTTCTATCTTCAAATCACACCGAACTAAACCCTTACAACGACCTAGGTTCCCATATTTCGTCAGCGACCAAGGCTAACATCTTTTAGACCACATACTGCTCATCGTCGGTACATATTGATGGTCCAAAAGGATCTATTTTTTGATCGGCGATAGGTATTGTACATCTTGAGACATTCCCGACCTACTATATAGGTTTTGACGATTTCTTCGACCAGCATCCGACACCTATTTCTGATCAGCGTTACACATTATTGGTCGGCGAAATTCTAGTCGAAAATATCTAACACAGGTCGGTGGAATCTACTCTTAGCGCCAATCACAGGTCGGTGAACCTAGTGATACTCATTGTTCGGCGGTCCAGATGGATATCACTTGAACCTTATCACTATTTGATCAGAACAGATCATAGCTCGGAAGCCACTATTCATGGTCGGTGTAATACCCAGTTGGTCGGCAGTAATTCCAGACCATCTTTTTGTTGATCGGTGATCACAATGAACATGATAAAAAAAATATTATTGATAGAAAGTTACTATATGTTGGTCGGAATTCTTGTACGACGAACAAAGCAGGTCGGCAGCTCCTTTGCAACAGGTTGGAAACTTCAATTTGTTGATCGACGGATCCAGGTATGGCTAATTGGCAGCACATATATTTGGCCGGAGGAAATTATTACTGCTCGGGGATATCAATTATTGGTCGCCAACTTGGTTACGATATTAGATTGGGGTTCTCGACCAACTATATGTTGGTCGACGACATAGTAAAATATGTTGGTCACTCGCCACTGCGAGAGGAGAATATCATTAGTCGGCAACAGAAGATTAGACAGGAATAAAATTTCTTTGACTCTGTCAAAATCACCACAATAATGCTAAAAGACGAGAACCCCCTCTTATCATTTTCTAATTCCTAAACAGTCACATTTTAATTTAATATTTGCGTGGAGAAAAATTAAAATGCATACCTGATTATTTGCTGATTTAATAAATCACAAAAACTTCATGTGAAAAGTATTTTGAAACCAAACACGGATAAATTTCTTAAGTCCTTCACTTCGTTGAAAAAAAGATTTTGATATTCTTACCGTGAGAATAAATTTAAAACCAACTTATTTTTAGTATTAGCTGGGATTGCAAATAATATTGTAAATTTTTTAATCTCCTATACGTTACACATTTGATAAAATATATGCCCACATGACACACGTGTGGCACAAAAATATTATTTCATATTTTGAAATTTGTATTGCCTTATGCTGATACACATCATAATTGTTTGGCTGAATAATTATTCTCATGACTAACTATCTGAACTAGTCTCAAGAGGAGTTCGAGCAACTTATTAAAATTCCACAGGGACATGATTCAATCTCGACGAAAGCTCAACCACAATCTTTAACTTCTGGAAACTGTTACTGCTCGACATCAAGCAAATTTTGCCTCGACGGATCAGCCTGACATACATTATTTCATATTTTGAAATTGATATTTTTATTGCCCGAGCAAATACATATCATATATTGATTGGATGACTAAATTATTCTCATTACTATTTGATTTAGCCAATGCAGATGTTCAAGCAACTTATTAAATTACATGGGTACAAGATTCAGTGCCGACGAATGCTCGAAAACAATCTTAAACTTTTGGAAAATATTATCATTGCTCGGCATTATGAAATTTCACCTCAGCGATGCACTATTGATTTTATTATTGCTCTGATATATGCTCAAGCATGAATCATTCTCTATATCTATTCTATATTCATCTCAACATGGAGCTCGATGAGATACTTATTATCATATTCAGCTCCGAGGAGAACTACAACATTTATTATATTCCACCCCCAACGGATAGTTGGTCGGGGTAATTCTTATTTATATTCAGGCCCGGCAAAGTACTCAGCCATTTTCTTATGTTCTAGAAAATATTATTCTTGTTCGGCATTATACAATTCTGCCTCGATAGATCAGCAAGACACTTTATTATTATTCTGAATCATTCTTTATATCTATGCATATTCTATATTTATCTCAGCATGGAGCTCGATAAAATATTTATAATCATATATTCAGCTCCAAGGAGGTCTCCAGCATTTATTATATTTTATCCCCAACGAACTGTTGGTCAGGAAAATTCTTTTCTCTATATATATATTCAGCAACCACCAACTCCGGTTGGTCAGCAATAACCACCAACTCCGGTTGGTTGGTAACAATAAATTTAACCAATAATGTTGGCATCACGGGTGATCTCAAGGGACACCCCAAACTAGGCAAGAAGATGGGTGACCTCCCGGGGAATCCACTGTCTAGGCAACAAGATAATCCTGGTAAGATTACTACAACTAAGTAGGAACATGGGATGAAAATCATTCCATTGCTTAGGCCCAACGAGTGACAAGTCACTATAATTAAACAGCAGGTGGAGCAAGTTTCATTGTCTATGCAAAATAGGACAATTTGTCCTTCTAGATATATATTCATCATCAAACAACAAGGAAAGTATCTTACAAAGTATTTCCAAGAAAATGAAAATGCAAACATGCAAAGATCTCAGGGAGTCATTTCAGGGAACATTTCCTCGGCCTTATTTTTCTAGTAAGACCAACATACTTCAGGGCCAAGAAAGCACTCAAAGTTCATATTCCACACTTGGTGGCTTCTATTACAGATTTAGTTATTCATTCGGTGGCACATTCTTATAACATCATGTAGTCGAGCATCAAACTCAACTCCACAAACTTTTATGGTCGGGGCCTCGACCAATCATCATTCAGGAGTTGTTTCTTTTGCTCAGGAGTTAGTTTTTACTATTGAAGTTCAGGAGGCATATTCAGGAGTTAGTTGTGCTATTGAAATTCAGGAGGCATATTCAGGAGTTATTATGCACATGCTATAGAAGTTTGGGAGTCAAATTCAGCATCTACATCACTGAGATCTTTACTACTACTGTCCCGACCAACATTGAAGAAGAAGTTGTATGAAAATGTTTCAAAGTCCACCACTAGCTTGGTACTAATCAGATTGAAGAGTTGGGTTCAAAAGCTCGTATGTTACTCGACAAAGTATTCAGAGGAGCATAAATCAGAAAAATCAAGCACGTCAAGTTAGCACTCAGTTGCTCGGCACAGAAGACAGTTGGTCGGCTAGCAAACCAATCAATATACTTGAAGATTATGACAAGCTACATGCTGCATACTATAGCATGGCGGCATCCAAATTCCCAAGGGTGATACATAGAACACGTTCGGTTGATGAATAGAGTTCCTCAAAAGAGATATTAGCAACCATCGATCAGCCTGCATCATATGTCATCCAGGAGTTAGTGCACTTTATGTTGAACAAATCAAGAAGGCAGGTCAAGAATTTCACGAGCACCGCGCAATACTGTAGAATACATACTCCATCCTTTAAGTGAACCATCAAGCATGGAGCATTAGGGGCTTCTGTTGATGCAAAAATTCTCCATCTACGAGGACCAGTCAGAAAAATACACTTGTCATCCTATGTGGCAATATTTATACTTATTCGGCACACGAGGAGAGTTAGTCGGCACCCGAGGAGAGTTGGTCGGCATACCAACCAACGCATGGCATACCAAGAAACTCAAGTAAGATCAACCATCCTAGAAGACCAATAGATAGATTCATTGTATATAGATATAAATGTCTGAATGTATAAAGACATTGTATCTCTTTAACTCCCATCACTATAAATACATGTATTCCCTTAGCCAAAGGGACGGACAACTAAGAGACATCATACACAAAATACACATCTCTCTCTCTACAACATATTGTGCCATTGTACACCCCTGGGAATAAAATAACAGTGGACGTAAGCTTTATTCATAGCCGAACCACTCTAAAAATCCTTATCTCTTATTTGTTTGATATGATCACCATTTCATCTTCAATCATCATCTTCATACCTTCATTTTTATCTGTCTCAACACTAACTATCTTTAGTTCCCCCTAACTAAGAAGGGTTAATTATTAGTGAGGTAATCTTAAAAACTCTCGGAGCATTCTCCCATATTATTATCATTTAACGGGGTACACGTGTGAGATGCGAGTCGCTCAACTAGTCTGTCGTCATTATTGCATTATTAAAAGTTGTTTACCTTTTTCTTAGTTATTTTCTCTATTTATTATTATTTCTCTTATTTTATTTCATTGGATAAATGTTTAGTCTTTTTATACTGAATAAATTACCTTTTTATTTTGCTGTACTTGTATTAATATTTCTACAACTTTTTGCCCGTTCCTCATTTTTCATCATCATTATTATTTACTATCATATTTGTTTTTTTTCTTCAGTTTAAATAGGAGGCCATGTGTGAATTCATCACATTCGTCTCAAACCCATCATAGTCGCATTTCTCCTCGCAAATATCAAGTATTTTAGACATTGGAAAATTATTCTAAAACCACAAAACAAATAACACAGGCTTGCAGTAAAACATAAATACATAAAAAAAAATCTACCTATGGGACACCAGCTAGGTTTAACCGGCGCCTAATGGCCATCATACTCCCTCAAAAGACTCTCATTTTCTGCCTCACCCATAGGCAGAACAGGGTTATAAACCCCCCGTGCCCTTGGTACCATAGGTTTACCCTACCAGGCTATACCCTCCCAATCATTAGTATGGGGAACCACACACTGATGCCTTTTATGGTCCCCATAATAAACATGAGAGGACACTATGTTTCCTCCACCAGTCTAGACTGCCCCGCACCCTCCATAGAAGCCCCTCCGTGCTGATTGATATAATATCTCGAATCTCAACATCACCATCTAAAACAGTCTCCTGATGGTCCATAGTATTTAGTTATACGGAAGAACTTTAAAGGAAAACTCACAACTAATTGTGAAAATCACATTTGAAGAGAAGAGAACTAGAGAGAACAAGGTATGCAATTGACAAAAATAGATAAACTGCTAAAGAGTCTATCTTTTATATGTTTCGAATTTGAATACGATTAACCGAACTATTAAACAATTTGAAGCATTTAAACGAATGATTAAATATTTAGAATACTTTAATCGATTGGTTAAATCTTTAGAATCCTATAACCAAACTATTAAAGGACTTATTTAACTGAACGGTTAAAGCCTCGAGTCATTATTTATAAACCGCATCCCACCTATCAGGTTTTATATAACTTCCCTTTTACAACCACATTCACACCCGTCTCAAATAGGCAAACTTATTTCCATCCCAATTTTGATGAAGACTATCCGCATGCGTTCCCTCTTAGTAGACCATCCATGTGGATACCCCGATTCGTAATTAGGGCATGAGTCCTTCTCCCATTTATACCCTATAAAATACTAAGGAGTGGAAACTAGACACCAAAAAAAATAAGAGGGTTAAAACAAACACTCGAAAATATTTGGGGGCAAAAGTGAAAAGTCCTAAAGCACCTAGATAAAGAGACCAAAACAACTGTGGTGGGACCTTTAACTGAATGATTAAAGGTCGATTTAACCCTTTAACCAAACGGTTAAATTCCTTTAATCGAACGAGTAAAGATCTTTGTAATCATTACCATATCCCCTTAATCTGGCCTGCAGCGGGACATGTGTCCTTACCCCTTTGATCCATCCTAAACATGGCACTAACTTTAACCAAAAGGCTAAACGGTCCTTTAAATGAATGGTTAAAGGACCCAGATTAGACCCTATAAAAAGGGTCCCCACCAACATTAAAAATCACCCCCAAACTCAACATTGATTCGTTTTTTAACTTTCTTCAACTATGAGCATCTCTAAATCACGAAATATGTCAGAAAAATCCCGAGCAAATTTCAGGCTTCAGAAAAGTCGATTCCTTTGAGAAACAAAGACAAATATCTGTGCGCACCTCGCTAAAGGTGTCCCTTCCAAATAAAGCTCTGCCCAAATACACGGTGCCACCTCATAAGGGACAGCCCTAGGGAAAAATTCGATTTACGCTCCAATGGTAAAGAAACTCTGCAGAATCTTGAGTCTATACCATAAATATATATTATGATATAAACTATCCATGTCTGTTTAAATCACTTAACCCGACCCCTGTTAAGGGACCGGGTATGCACTTTGTAGCATTTATATTTAAAAGCCTGGTTTTTACCAATCACCTCTATTTGTTGAGTTGAATGACATACTCATATGTTAAATAAATGTTAATTAAATGCTACGAATAAAATGACATGAAAACATAATTTTCAAAGTCATTCTCAAGAAAGTGTCTGTGAACCGAGTTACTCCTAAACTTTTCTAAAACCAAAGTAAAAAATCAGAATGCTCTCACCACTTATCTGAGCCCATCTCAATGAGGGAACCCTCTAATATGTGTTTTCTTGGAATACTTATCAAATATCTGCCTTTGATTAAGATATTTCCAGCATATGAATATGACATTCCAACTTATAACAAAAATGCTATATTAAGGATTAGTCCCACAAATACCGTAATATTGTATATTATATACCCAATATCCTATCGCCTACACTTATAAATATCTCTAATTGTTGGAACTATGTCAACTTTGATCCTAAGTACTCTTGGGTACGTAGGCATAATACCGAGCCAAACTCATGATCCCAGACCTTATAATACATCTCATAGCATATTATCTATTATGGATGCCTCCATATCTTCCCCCTTTCTCAAATGAAGTGATCATATCTATCATTTCATATCAACCTGAGGCCTACGACACCTCTGGGATTTTAGCCATCTATATAAGGGATATATAGATCTTTATTGGTGACTTTAGGTCCACTCCAACCCCAAATACACCCCTTCCTTATACACGTCGAAACTAATCTAAAGGTTCAACAACACCTTATGGTTAGTGGTCTCCCTACAATCATTATAAATTATTCTCTTGTTGATGAATTTGGGTCAACTCCCATTCTGAACCTCTACCGATGCTACCCTATGTTTCACAGATAGATTTTTTGCCTCTCAAGACAACTCCTCAAACTTGCACACAGATCACATTGGAACGTTTCCATGTGGCTAATCGCAGTAACCACACTATGTATGCTTTGATCTCGTGAATATGCGGGTATGTAGGCGCAATATCGAATCCTTATCGTGAGCATTAACCTCAAAAAAATATCTCTTGATATGTTATCACCACATAGAAGCACCCATATCTCATGCTACCTTTTACCCACACCTTCTCACACCTCGAATGAGATATCAAACTATATCAAGTTGTGATTCCTCACGCTTATCTACATAACATACTCTTAAAATGTATGCACTATTGACGGCCGCCCGTTATACAAATCGATCTTTCTCGCACACTTACATACATGCTAACGTCCACCCATTATTCGGATATACATTCCCACACAAGAATTCTTGTGTACCCACACCAGTTTAAGTGACGTTGCCACACTCTCACTGAGCATATATCTATGTTTTAAGGGATTCTCAAACTAAGGTCTATCAACATGTTCTAAAATAGACTAAAAAGTAGTCACATAATATAAAGAGCGATAATAAGTATATATATCAGGAAGCATTAATAACAAGTGGGGTGTCTAATGCCTTCCCCACTCGTAACCCAATTCCTAAACCCATGGGAAGAATATTTGGATCATTCGGAAATCTAAATCAGCTTTAGGATTGGCCTGAAAGGGCTAATTAGAACCATTTAATTTGTTTTTAGGTAAAATAAACCGATGAGTCCGAACAATCGATAACCCCTTGCACGGAGAAATTAGGTTGAGGCCTAAATAGAGTTGTGCAACTGATCCAAAACTGGATATGGTGTCGAATGGCTTCCAGGGGAAATCAATCCACAAACTAATAAACCCAATCTTAAGGATAAATGGTGGACCAAGAGAGAATAATTCTCGCATTCCGCAAGGATCACAACTAGACGAGCATTGCATCTATTCGCAATATTATCTCTCTCCCGAGTCCTCACTAGGGCCCCTAACAACACAGGCGATGATATCCTTGTACGTGATATAATGATTTTAACCTCTTCTCAACCAAAAATGCCAACTCATCATAACGATTTGGGTGCCAATCAAATTATCCAACTTGGATTTTGATCATGACTTGTAGAGAAGGTATCTTAAGCTTAATAGGTAAAACGGACTCCATCCCGTAGACTAGGGAATATGGGGTATCCCCAATGGGCAAATGATGGATTTTCGATAACCCCAAAAAATGTTGGGGATTCTGTCATCCTAATTCTGATAACTATTAGTCATCATGATAATGGTCGATTTGAGGCTTTTATTTGCAGCTTTAACAACTCCATTTATTTGTGGTCTATATAATGAGTACTTATTCTTTTAAATTTCGTATTCCTCAACTACTTTAATGACATATTCGTCAAAATTTAGACCATTATTAGACATGAGCTCGTAAAGAACTCTATAGAGACATATGATAATCTTTTGGATAAATTTGGCTACCTTCTTGGCATTCAAAATGATGTATAACTCGGTTTCGACCCATTTGGTGAAGTAATAAATTGTGACCATGATGAGTTAATGTTCATCCGATGCTTTGGGAGTGAATTTCCCATTGATATCGATGCCTCAATTTACAAAAGGCCACAAAAAAGTCGTGTTGTATAACTCACAGGGAGGAAAAAATTGGATATTAAAGAGTTATTGATATTTGAGACATCTCTTAAGGTATGCTGCAAAGTTATGGACCATGATAGTCCAAAAGTACCCTTATCGAATGATATTCAAGGCAATCATGTGGGGTCCGTATTACCCACTCTGGATGTTCAGCATGATCTCTTCAATTTCAGCACTTCGTATGCATTTTAAGTGGGTACCATATAAATTTCTCTTGAGCAAAGCTTTGTTACAAATGACGTACTAAGACACAACTACTCGACGAGTTATGCGTTCTTTATTGTCATTCCTTCGAGGGTATCATACATACTTGAGAAGGCACCAAATGTCACAATACTATAGCCCAACCTTGTCCGAATCTTCCTCAACAACGAGCTCTATATGGTGGCAATGGGTTGGCTTGGACTGTTTCTTAACGTATAAGGGGGCAATTATAATTTCTTCGGGCATATCCACTATAGAGGCAAGCATCGTCATTCTATTAATGAAGATGCTTTTAGAGCGAAAGAGGTAATGGGAAGTTATAGCTTTTAATTCTGAGGTGAGTTCCTTGAGATGAGTATAGAAGGGTAGAAGCTTTTCGTCTTTGATTTTCAATTTTTAGATAACCTCTCCTACGATACGTGCTGAATATTCGTAAATATTAAGGCATTGAATTCCCCTTTCAAGAGAAACTTTGAGTCCAATCGTGCATTCTCCATATTCTATCATGTTCTTAGTATGGGATAAGTCTAACTTAATGGTGATGGGAGTATAGGAGTCCTCGGGTGCGATTAAAATTATCCCAATGTCGTATCCTAAGGGACTTTTGAAGTTGAGTAATGTTTTGAACCAAATGAGGAATCGATGCATACTTTGGAACAAACTGTTCTTCTCTTGGCCCAAGGCATAACAAGAATTAAAGTGAGGAAGAAGTGTATGCAGTGTCCATTTACAATATGATGATTTCTTCTAAGAATTTTTCATTAAGAATGATCTCATTCAAAATTTAATATTTAAGTGATGATGAGTCATTTATTGAGATTAAATTTCTTTCTTCCCATTTTCATTCCCCGTTATTGAATTGTTACAAGCATCCCATGAGTCGGTTTAAATATTTAAAAATCTAAAACTTTTAACCCTTTCACTGATCAGGATTACTTGCTTGAGTTGCTTTTTTTAAAGGTCATCATGCTTCCATGTGCACCACCTCCCATTATGTTTGTAAAATCTTTAAGAAGAAATTTAGTTTTTTTGGATCCCCTATGTACTAGTCCTTTATATTGAGATTTTGCATTTTTAGCAATTATCTCAATATAAAGTAATGATCTAGAATTTATTTCTTTGGATGAGTTCTAATGTACAATTTTATAATGTTAGGATTTGCATTTTTAGCAAATCTCTTTTATTATTTAATTGTCCATTATGAATTCATCCATTATCCTTTTTTTTTATTTTGTAATTTTTAGTTTAGATTCAATAAATACATTAGTGAAGGATTATGATTGAGTGATTTTTTATGTATAATTTAAAGATTGTTGATGTAATTGAAGATTCCATTCCAATTAAAGGCTTAAATTTGTTTGATATATTCCTCTCTTATTACTTTTATTTTAATCATCTCATGCTTCATTTGTTTATCTTATTTTTTGGGATGATGATTATTGAGGGCTAATCTCCCATTTATGGGATGAAATTTGGAAGCCCTCATGAGTCCAATTTTGTTAGTTTACTTATTAGGACAATTTTGTTTATCTCACTTTTATTAAATTAACTTTTACTTCTTAATTAGTAGTTATAAAAATTAGTATAGTTAGTTAAAAAAAATCCCTTGAAAAATCCATTAAAAAAATATAAATATAAAAAGCAAAAATAAAAAATATATAATAAAATGCAAATGAATCTATATATGTCCTCTACAATTTTGTGTTTCACCCTTAGATGTGGATTGATACCTCACTTACCGCTATATTCTAGTTTTGTTCTACTTTTATAGGTTTGTGAAGAATTTTTGATAGAAAGAGAAGTTGCCGCAACGACAAAGACATTAGAGAAGCAAACAATTTTCTTTCTATCAAATGGCGCCGTTGCCATTCTTGGGAGCGTGAATCACTTGGAGCGGATTTCAATTTTGTAGTTCATTTATTTCCTATTTTTTGTTGCATTTTAGTACCATTTTTCTTTATTTTAGAAGGCTTGTATTAGGATTTTTATTCTTGACTTGTATTGTGGTGTATAGAGACACCATTTTTTTTATTTTAATTTGTAATAATTAATTGCTAAGATAAGCTTGATAGGGAAACCGGACAAGGTAGAGAGAGGGCGTCCAAAGGCGAGGATTTAGAAGCCTCTCTACCTTGGGTCGGTAGGACTCCTGGGGACGACTCAGATTGGCGTGATCTCCCCCCGGTTGACTCAAATTTTTCGGCACCCCACGGCCTAAAAACCGTAGGAGGTACATTTCTAAACCCTCGCGCCACTCCTGTTAGCGAGTCAATTCTTTTGTGTGCTGCGTGTGATCTTACTTGATTTTATTCTCGCATTTATTTTATAATGGTGTGATGAATTAATTGACTAAGACTTACACTCGGTCACTCACGAGAAGGGATTTCATCACCCGACTCACTCGCTTACTATTTGTGTGCTACCCTAGCCATCACTAAATTTAAAATCAATCCACTAGGTAGTCCACTAGGAGAAAAATTTGCAAAGGCGATCACTCAAAAAATTCCGTGAATTTTTATCGCCCAGGGACTTAATTAAAATTTGACTACACTTTCATTAAATTTAAAGATAAAAATTATCCATGTGCTAGTTAGGAATTCTCCTTAACTTCTGTGTTTCCAATTCCATTCATTTTTCGGTAGTCGGTTTTAGTTGGTTCGTCCAAATTAAGAGTCCATATTTTCCCCCACCTTTTCTTCCAACAAAATCCAAAAATATTTTCTTTCCTTTTTATAAAAAAAAATCCAAAAATATTTCCTTTCTTTCATTTTAGAAAAAATCCAAAAACATTTTCTTCCATTATTTTTAGAAAATCCTAAAATATTTTCTTTCCCTTTGAAAAAATTTTAAAAGCTCCAAAAAAAACTCTCTCCACATGGCCGAAGAACATCCTTTACGGGACTACTCTGGTCATCTTCCATTGTCACGCGACACGTGTGAGAGTGATCCTGAGCCGTCTCTTTATGATATTCTTAGTGGTCACCGCTCTCTCACGAGTACCGTTGGTACTCTTAACCCATTTATGCGCGCCCCTCATTTTCTATCACCCTCGGTGTCAAGTGTCAAGTGTCTCATCCTTTGTTGTGCATCCACTGCTATTATGCCGACCACATGTCCCATGAGTACCTTTACATTCCATATCCATCTGAACCCACCGTGGAACATGTGTATCCATTTGACACTGTTCCGGAACCCACCTCGGCACATTGTCATAATATACCCAATTTCGAGTGGTGTGAGTACCCAAGTTATTCATGGAGGCCTGATCACCCGTCCACGCAATACGAATTCCAACCCGATGTTGTGGATCCTCACATGTTCCAACAGTCATCATGGCAACCTTGTGCACCCGTTCACGATCATTTCCCTCATTACGCACCCTATGAGTATCAACCATTTGTCCATCTCGAAAGCGATTCTTTCGTGTATGATGAACTTGGACCCACTCCACACACTTTATTTGAGTATTCTTCGAACACTCATGCTATTAGTGAGTTGTGTCCACCTCCACCACCACCACCCATCACTCCACACACTTGATTTGAGTATTCTCGATATAGTCATGATCATAGTGAGTTGTGTCCACCTCAACCACTACCACCACCCATCACTCACCCACCATTATCCACATCCTCTCTTAAGGAACTCTTGCAACAATTTATCATCGAGCAAGAGCAAGCCACTCAAATTCAAACTCAAGCTCTCCAAAGGCTTGAACAACGATTAAAAGAATTTGAGTGTGCGAGAGAGTCGGATATTCCGATGGATCCACCCATTATTGCACCCGAGTGTGATAATGATGTGTCCTCTTATGATATGGACTTTGAGTGCGACCAACCCTACCACCCCGAGAATTTTGAAGTTTAGACCATCCCATGGTCCGGGTCCCAAGTTGACAATTGTGTTGGCTTATTCATCGATAGTGAGACTGATCCAATCCCACCATGTTTAAATGAACCCATCATTGCGGTTCACACTCCCGTCATATCCAAAAATATGCCCGAGCTTTTACCTTATGCCCCAATTTCATATGTCTCTGACATGCCCATATCTTTTAGGTTAGCTCCGGCTATGGGTTCTCACCATTTTCCCGAGATAGAATCCGTGATAGTTACTAATTGTCCGGATATGGATAATATCCCACCATGCATGGCTCCCATTGAGCCTAATATTTCTAGTGATTCCTCTATCTTAGATCTTGGTGCCTCGTCTTACCCACCCACCACATTTACCAATGATACTCGTATGGAGAAGTTGACCACTCCATATTTAGAAACTACACTCCCTTGTGAGTATTCCTTTACTCCTCCAAATGAGTGTGTGTCTCCCACGCTTGAGGTGGATCATCTTCCTCCACCATTTATCCCACCCGATCCACCATTTATCCCACCCATTATCCCTTCCATCCCACCACCTAGTTTGGATCTTTATTTTACACATTTCAAGTTTCCATCTACATTTCTAGATCCTCACCTGAAACCATCCTCCACCATCTAAGAGAGTATTTGTGGTTCTAATCTCCACTTCTGTGACACCGAGCTTGTTCCTCCATGTACACTGCTTCCTTGTGGTGTTGATTTTTCTTTTCAACATCTCCCTGGTGTGTCACAACGCGACCATTATCATCGCCCATTTATAGAACGGTCGTGTAATTTCTCTGAGGCCCAACCCATCACTATTTTCACACCATTTCGCCTCCCTCGCCAACTAGAGAACCATTCTTATAGGGCCCTTGTTTCCCTCACCTTTCGGCTCAATAAGGCACGTGATCGATGCTTCATCACCCATGTCTTCCTCACCCTTACCCTAATACACACCCGTCCATGGTCCACCGATGCTTTGCATCGTGTGATGCATTTTGCTATACAAGTGCATTGACCACTTTAGCCTGTTTCCAACAAGACTGACGCTTCAGTCTTGTTTGGGGGTGATTATCATCACCCAATTTTTCTGCCACCCCGCGCTTTCATCATTCTTATCTTTTGGGTGAGATCCTTTCGGTCTGGCTGAAGACATTAAACTTAGCGCTACCGGGAGGCAACCCGTGATTTCTTGTACGAGTCTCATCCTGTTTGGTGGTGGTGTTTCACATCACCCTATGCTTTATCATGTTTATAGACTTGTACACATTTTTTCTTATCATTTATTCAGGTTTATTCTGGGCTAAATCTGTCCACGTCATGAGCGGTTAATTCTGGTACTATCTTTCCTACCTTATGCTCTTAATTTTAAAAATCATTTTATCTAACATCGAGGATGATGTCCCTTTTTTTTGGGGGGGGGGGGAATTTATCAAAATCGTACCTCTTTTGAAATTTTTTGATTTTGAAGCCTGATTTTTAAAATTTCGTGCAGTTTCTTTCATCTCAATCATTGATGTGAATTTTCAATCATCCATCTTTCTAACTCTAGGAATCAAGCTAGAGGATTTATATTTTTCTAAATAGCTTATGTAATACGTATCAAGGCATATTGCACCATGAATTTCTAGACTCAACAAAATTTGCGCTCTTATCACGTCACGGCGATTTAGAGTTGAAGAGTATTACAATTCTCAAGAAAACCTTAAGGATCACTAGTGGAGACTTTAGCTTGTGAGATTTGTGCCTTTCACCTTTTAGAGTGTTTTACGAAATTTTCGAGTCTCGAGTTGATTCAACTTCCTTTGGGTCCGCACTTAAATTGTTGTATGATATCATTATTTTTCATTAAATGTTGGCGTGATCATTGAGAACGACATCACTTTCGAGTTGTAAGAAACACGTGTCTTGAAGTTTGTCTCGATCACCAAACTTTCAACCATACACTAACCAAATTCTATTTATCATACATCCATACACCTTCCATTTTCCATATCATCAATATATACCATACCACCCATTTTCATATCCACTTCCATTTTCCACCCACAGAAGAGTTTTGAAAGTAAAGGGAGAAGGTCCGTCAACGAGAGTGTTTGCATTTTTAGTGAATATCTCTCCCAAAGTCGATTCAGATGGAGAAATATTAAATACAAGTTTATGTTAGGGTTATTTGTATTTTTAGCAGATTTATCTCAGACATTGATGCGTATTTGGAAAAGAAATAAAAAGAAAGTAAAAAAAGAGAAGATCTGTCATAGAGTGTGTCTGCATTTTTAGCGAATATCTCTCCCAAAGTCGATTCAGATGGAGAAAAATTAAATACAAGTTTATGTTGGGGTTATTTGTATTTTTAGCAGATTTATCTCAGACATTGATGCGTATTTGGAAAAGAAGAAAAAGAGAAAGTTGTAGTCAAGAAATAAAGACAATTGTTCTTCAAGTATAGAACACTCTCCCATCGCATATCCATCCATCATTTCACACATCCATCTTATCCTACCTCATCGCATCCCACATATCCCATTTCATTTCCCCCTCACCCATAAAACATTCATTTATTACCCTAGGTGTTCGGCCAAATGAAAGTCAACGTGGTGAATAACTCGACGTTCTCACAATAGTGATTGGCATTCTTTCATGAAATCATTTTTCTTTCTAGTATATTCGTTCTTTCTTGTGTGTGTCAGACGTTTGAACTTGTTTACATTTACTCACCTCCTCACACACAAGAGCGATACACTAACCCATATCACGAGAGTTCGTTTGAGAGAGAGATATCCGTGAGATTTGAAGTTGAAACGTTGATTCCGAAGAGACAATCTAGGAATTACTCTTGTGATACTCGACCCGTTTTGACTGATTCACACTACACACGTTGAGTTTTAGGAAGGATGTGCCTTGAGTATTTACTTAGCTAAACTTTTTACGAATCTATCTTGTATTTCTCAAATCATTTCTCTCATGATGGATTGTGCGATTATTCTACGTCTAATAAGAGATTGACTGCCTTTCAATAAATTTTTGCAAATAAGAATTTTGTGGGTATATTCCCTGCAAACCCTCACGGGACACAACTCGTCCTGTAGGGCAACCTATAGGTTTAAAGGCTTGTTGCACATGCTAAGTGCAATCGCAAGTGCCCGCGAAAGTAGTACACTTTTGATTTCTTATCTTTCTCTTTCTCTCTATCTTATTGCTCGAGGACTAGCAATGCTCTGTTTGGGGGTGGTGTGATAAGCACCAAAAATTGTACATTTTATACCCCGAATAGACGTACTTTAGTTGATATTTCTCGACAATTTGAGTCTTATACGCTTTATTATGTATTTTGTAGATCGAATGCACGTTGCGGTGTTTAAACGTGTATTTCAAGGCAGTTGTGCGCAATATGGAGCTAATTACCCTTGTCTCGTATCCTAGCCTACCCTAAACCTACCTAAATCTGTCCCGAACCGTGTGTGTTTAGTTTGTCCTATTTTATTTTATATGTGTCATTTTATTTTTAGGGTGTATTTTATTATTTTATTTTATTCAGTCATGTATATATTATTAGGATTTTTATATTTTTTTAGCTCGTCATGTATTAGCTTTTATATTTTCTTTAATTTTCTTAGTTTTTAGTTAGTTTATTATTATTTCATTTTATTTTTTATTTTATTAAATTTTTATTTTTATTTTTATAGTTTTTATTTTAGTTGTGTTTTTTTTAAGAGTTTGTATAGTCTGTCGTGTCGTGTCATTTTAATTTTAGTTGATTTTTATTGTTTAGATTAGTTAAATTTTTATTTTGTTTTTTTTTTATTTTTATTTTTTAGTTTATTTTTTAAGGGGTCATAATTTAAACACACACACAACCCCTCACACCCAATTACTACACATTCACTCACATCCTAACACCCTACACCTCACACACACACTAAGCCCCCACCTTTCATCTTCAACCTCAATCCCAATTTTCTCTCTCACACCCACCATTAACAAACTCCACCACCATCTACCATCCCACATCCATCTAAACCACCCACCTTACACCAGTAACCCCCATCGGACCCTTGCTCCTCCGGCAAACCAAAACCACCCCACGACCTCACTACCCTTAAAACCGGTCCCGCCGACCCTATACCCATTAACCCATAGCCCCTGCAAAACCCATCTCCCATTGTCCACCCCACGCCGAAACCCGCCGGAACCCAGAAACCGCGACCCCCTGTCACCGTCGGCGCCCCCTTGCCCAGCTTCCAACTCCGGCGATCCCTTTATCAAACCCTCCAACCCGAGTCCAACACATTCATCTCGAACGCACCCCTCCATCGCCGACCTGTCACCCTTTCCACCCTCAAACCCAATCCACGGCCAACCCCTGCTACCCACCATTCTACCTCAACCCACAACCACCAATCTCCGGCCAAAACCACTCCAGACCATACCCACCTGCGCCTCTACCCCCCTTTCCAACCCGCTGCGAACTCAACCCGACCCCCTTACCCGTGGCAACCCGGCACCAACGCCCAACCATACCTGCCCTATCCCAAACTTCCAATCCACCATCTCTGACCCGAGACCCGTGTGCTTACCCCACCTGCTATGTCCTTTCCAAACCCAAACCATAAATCCACGTACCCATTTCAAGACCCATTTGTCTTATGAGCCAAAGTCGTTTTCTGTCAAACTCCCAAGCCAAAATAAAGACCAAAGTCAAAAGTCAATTCCCACATTTAACCCACATGCTTATAACCCCTTTCTCATTTTAACCCCCAATCAACATCCACCTTTCCAAAAATACCCTCATGTGCACACAATTTAGATTTTATTAGCTCACACCTTTGCCATGCACATGTGCTCACCCCATGCTCCTCTCACCATTTCCATGCACACTCAAGCCAATTCCTAAAAATACCCCTTAGCCCCATGTGTGCCATGCATCTCCTATTTAAAGAAGAAGAAGAATACCATTTTGAAGATATCTCCAATTTAGTTTTTAAGCTTTGTGTGATAAAATTCTCTCCATCCCTCTATGTTGAGTATTTGCATTTTTAGCAAATATCTCAATATAGAGGTGTGTAGTGAAATTTATCTTTAGGATAAATTCAACTCCACCCCTCTATAATGAATTTTTGCATTTTTAGCAATTATTTCAAAATAGATTGATGTAGCATCCCTTATGGGAGGTAAATTCTAATCCATTCCTTTATGTTGAGATTTTGCATTTTTAGTAATTATCTCAATATAAAGTAATGATTTAGAATTTATTTCTTTGGATGAGTTCTAATGTACAATTTTATAATGTTAGGATTTGCATTTTTAGCAAATCTCTTTTATTATTTAATTGTCCATTATGAATTCATCCATTATCCTTTTTATTTTTATTTTGTAATTTTTAGTTTAGATTAAATAAATACATTAGTGAGGGATTATGATTGAGTAATTTTTGATGTATAATTGAGAGATTGTTGATGTAATTGAAGATTCCATTCCAATTCAAGGCTTAAATTTGTTTGATCTATTCCTATCTTATTACTTTTATTTTAATCATATCATGCTTAATTTGTTTATCTTATTTTTTCTGATGATGATTATTGAGGGCTAATCTCCCATTTATGGGATGAAATTTTGAAGCCCTCATGAGTCCAATTTTGTTAGTTTACTTATTAGGACAATTTTGTTTATCTCACTTTTCTTAAATTAGCTTTTACTTCTTAATTAGTAGTTATAAAAATTAGTATAGTTAGTTAGTTAAAAAAAAATCCCTTGAAAAGTCCATTAAAAAAATATAAAAAGCAAAAATAAAAAAATATATAATAAAATGCAAATGAATCTATATATGTCCTCTCCAATTTTGTGTTTCACCCTTAGATGTGGATTGATACCTCACTTACCACTATCTTCTAGTTTTGTTCTACTTTTATAGGTTTGTGAAGAATTTTTTATAGAAATAGAAGTTGCCGCAACGACAAAGACATTAGAGAAGCAAATAATTTTCTTTTTATCAGTGATGGATCATTTTTCTTGCCCAAACCATGTATTTTGTAGTTCAACCGAAATTCTTATTTTTTAGAATGTATGAACTCAAATGAGGGTATGCCATTAATCCCTCAAAGTCAAATCGTATTTTGAGTTGACCCTTAAAAATTTCAACTTTTAGTGTATAATTAGTTAGAAGTTAAAATTACAGGTGCACATATTAGGTTGATTTTTTCTTTTTAATTATTGTCTAGTGTAATTAGTTAAAGTTTAATTATTCTTTTTTCTTATGCTTGCTTCTAACATGTTTTTTAGAATATTTGGACTTGTGTTTTCTGAAGATCTCTCCATTTTGGGTAATATTGCTCTCTTCATCTCTTTAACTTGGTTGTTAATTCACAAAAAGGATAATGCAAGGTTTCAGTTAGGGGGTGTAGGATATGCTTCCCGTTTATTGGTAGTTTCTTTGATTTGATCATAAGTTTTTCCCAAGAATGTTTATATATATATATATATATATATATTAAATGAATATTTTCAAAAATATTTTCTTTCTTTTTTCCCCTATGTTAGGCATTTTCCCCTTATTTTAGCTGATCTTTCAAATAAATGCTCGATCCAATACAATAATGCATGTTCTCAATTTAAAAAGTTATTAAACGTTAGTCCTCCAATCACTAATATTATGAAAAACTTCATGAATTAAACTTTAAACCCATGACCACGTGTGCTTTTCTTGTTTAATTGATTTGGTTTAAGGCTTTTATAACTCGATGATCTTTTGTTGCATTGTATATACTTACACTAAGTAAGTGTTGTGCTTTTCTTCGTTTGTGAGTGTTTATACATTACACTTTCCTCATTCACAATGTTAAAGTCATCGGTAATCTCACTATTCTTTCTTTCATCCTTCATTAATTAAGTTCATTATGAAATCTGTTACTTGAGCATAATATTTTCCCTCAAGAATCGTGATAGTATTAAGAAAGGATCATTGGCCATCTTTGTATTACACCCATACTGACCTTGACCTTACCTTAAATATTTTCCTAGTCAAACCTTTGAGACTAAATATAGCCTTTCATTTCAAACTCCCAAACCTACTCCATATTAGAGTACAAGCTATATATACACCTTTCATACCTTTGTTTGGAATGATACTTGGAATTTTATGATGTTCTTGTTATGTGGTAGAAATTAAGCATGCGAGAATGAGAAGAAAAAGAAAAGAAAACGTGAGAAAGAATATAAAAGGTAAAAAAGAAAAAAAAAAGAAACAAAAAGATTTTCTTGATATACATGGTGTTTAATAACATTTGTCAATCTCTTTGAAGTTATATATCCATTGTTTTTATGAAAATTATATTCCAATTTTGAAACTGCTCGTAATTTCCTTTATCCTGATTATTCTCCCTCGAACAATTTGAATCCATTAATATTCCTGTCCTTGTATACACCTCAACACCAAGCCTACATTATAACCCATACAAGTCCTATGTGAAACTATGGTAATGATATTCAAATGTCATAATTGTTATCGTCCAAAAATGGAGACACCATAAAAACGAATAATAAATGAGAAGATGAATAATAAAGAGAATGGGGATCAGAGATGATGAGAATGAAATAGATTTTTACGTGGTTAAATCCAAGATGAAAACCTACATCCATGGGTGTTGTTAACTCCCCTTTCTTATATGAGTTGTACAATTAGGGGTGCTAAAATTACAGAATGATTGAGTCCCCTTTTAAAGTGGATTCCCCCTCTATTTTATAGGTGGTTTATGGAGAATATTTAGGGGATAGGTGGACTGCCTTTATAGGTTAGTCAGTTACACCAATATACATATTCTAATAAATAAATAACAAACTAATATGACTTGAATTCCGTGCAAGCATTTATTACGTGCGTTCAAGTAATAAACATGTAACAACCATATTCTTTTATTTCCACATGACTAGTGAGAAGTTTATCTTGTGTGTGTATGAACACGTCCATATGGTGTGAGCAAATAAAAATACTATTTTAGGACAGCTGTCAATGAGACTGGCCAAGCAGGCTGGTACCTGAGTCGACCTCTTGTTAGTGTGGCCGAACGCACAGTGGGTCCTCTCCTGATATCATTTAGGCCCCACATCAACTGGATCTATAAGAGTATAACAGAAAGCCCCCACCACTTCAAGTATAAGCTTTGTGGTATGATGCAAAGTGAATGCATAAAATTCTTTCCATGCTCGTACTGAGGTGGGTGGTCGTCTCCTTTTCGGTCGGCTTGGGCCGAGCAGATTGCCTTCGTATAATTGTAAAAGTACTGGGGATATGTGGTAAGAATCTGAAGCGTCTTCTTTGTAATGATTATGGCAGGACGCTTATGCAGGTACTCTATACCGTCATTTGAAAATTTTCACACTTTTTATATTCTTTTGCATCGTCTTTTCAGTCGTCTTCTTGAAACAATAAATACTCTCCATCAATCTCAATTTTCATCATAGATCCAAACATCCTAAGTTACATAGAGAGAGAGAGAGACGAGTGTTTCTAAAGTTTTCTTGAGGAAGCATTTTTATGACAAAAATAACCCTTTCGATTTCTTCTTCTTTCCTATCTGGTGCCTTCCTTAAACCTTCATATTTGGTTGATTCCATCAGGTAAGCCCTTCCCCATCTTTGCTATGGTTTTATCGCTCTGAATTTTTAGTTTCTTTCGTCTTTTATCGATCGGTATTTAATTAGTTGTTTGTATTTCTGGTGAGAGATTCCGAGTTAGACGACCATCGAGTTGGTTGGCCTAGAGTTTAGGAACCTTTGGTGTCAATTTGTTGTTAAATTTGATTTTTTTTCTTCCAAAACCATAGTTTTATTATTACATTTTCTTTATTTTCCTATATGAGTTTCCCTCCTCACATTCAACGTATCTACGACTTCATACGCAAACTTAAGTCTTATGCGTTCGAGGATCACTAAGTGGATATTCCCATGCCTTTGTAAGTGATTAGACATGAATACAAACTAGGTCATCCCCGTTACACACCAAAAACCCATTATAGCAGTGGTTCTGCTCCTGGTCCCAGTGAACCTTTAGTTAATTCCCCTGTTTTAGACAACTTTGAAGTAAATCTTATTGTTCCTCTTTAACCTAGAATTAGTCCTGTAAAACATCGTTTCTATGTCTACCATAAACCTTGACTCTCTTTTTGATGAGGTAAGTTTAGACAGGGCTAAAGATATGAGGCATATAAATGTTGGGTTTTTTCCATTCACGCCCCCTTAAATAAGTCTCTTGCTGACATGGCTGAGGAGGAGGGAGATGGCTCTTTGGGGTCATTTTCTCTTATGATCCTGCCCAAACCGACGCCCAGTGGTACCCTAGTATCATTATTGAGGACGAGATTGACCACTTGTGAGAGAAATTTGGCCTCCCAATAACTATTCAGATGAGGATCCCTCTACCTGAAGAGAGGTGTTATACTATGAAATATTTTGAAGAGGTTTGTCTTCCACTCTGAGCTTTCCAGGTGGGACTGAGACAACCTCTTCATCCAGTAATACATTCGTTATTAAAAGATTATGGGTTTACCTTGGCTCAGTTGCCTCCCAATGCTTATAGGATAATTTTGGGATCTATGATGTTCTGGAAGCTTAGAACGAGTAATGACCAGTCGGGGGATATTTTTAGGTATGTTCATGGGTTAAAGTACAATCCCAAAGCCCTAGGATATTATTATTTTTCTCCTCAAAAGTCCTAATACCAAATGGTAACCGTTGTTCAGACCATCAATCACAGTCGGAAAGGTCAGTACATACTTGTTAAGGGTGAGTGGGAGTTTAGGCATCACGAACAAGATACATCGTGTAGGATTCCCAGGGAGTGAAATGGATCAAACCAACTAGGTAAAGATTTTTCTATCTTTCATTCAATTATTTACTTTACCTCACTTTGTCATTCTGATGTTTTGTATGCTAATTATTTTAGTTAAAAAATCCATCAGGCTAGCTGCGTCCTTAGTTGATCTGATATAACTAATTGTGAGAGGAAGCCCCCAAAGTTTGAGGACTTATTTTTAATAGAGAATTTTATTGCAAAAGGCTACCACACCTTTACAGGTGGCTCTCCCCTATAGAGATTCAAGTTCCTTTGGAGGGGTGTGTGTTTCATGAGAGTTACCTTGATGCAGGTGACCAGATAATTGAGGAAAAAGAAGAGGAAGAGGGTATTAGAGTAGGTAGTGTAATACTTTTTCCTTTGGTTCCTTTCTTGCTTTTGGGTATGTTGTTTAGATTATTTGCACTTCTTTCATCAAGTGACACAGAGCATCCTTCAGAAGATACATTTGGAATGGCTCCCCACAAGAGAGATCGTAACGTGATGGCATTGGTCAGAAAGAAGAAGATGGAGAGCGATTAGGACCAGTTCGAGTTCGAACAAAGTAGGTTGGGCGAAGAGAAAGAGACAGTCGAGCAGGCTGCTCGACAAAAGGAGGACGGGGTTGCTGCTGCCAGAGTCAAGTCCAAAGGGAAAGCCCTTATATATCCATCAGGGCCCATTGTTGCGGGAAACAGGTCCCTTGATCCAATAAGTGCTCAAAACATCTCAAAGATGCCTCGAGTGGAAGAAGTCATAGCTCCCCTTCGTAGGTTGGTAAGGGGTCCGGGCACTACTTCTCGTTATGGAGTGGTACTGGAGTTTAAGTTTGACTTAGCTCACAAAATCACTTCTCATGAGTTAAATGCCGATTTGAACTCCATTTTCTACCATACAAATAACGCTATTGATCCGCTTGATTATGATGGTCACAACAAAGATTTTGAGTTTGTGAGAGGTTATGATTCTGACACCTTGTAGAGGCTGGCCCATCATAGATTTTTAGTGGTAGGTCCTTCTCCTATTTAATAGTTTTACTTCTTGCGATGCATGTTGATTCGAATAACTTATATTTTTCATGTTGTCAGGCGGTCGTGACATATACAGCCTTGAGGGATAATGTGGTAGTGAACCATTATACGTTTCAAGAGATGTTCGAGGAGAATAAGAAACTGAAAGTAGACTTTGAGCAGATGTCTAGGAAACTTGAAGGAAAGAGATGAACAACTAATGACAAAAACTACCGAGCTAAGCAAGGAAGATGATGAGATCACTAATCTTAAGGATAAGTCTCGGACTGATGATGCCACAATCAAAAGCTTGAATGAGGCTCTCACTGCTGCCTAGGAGGCTCTCAAAAAGGCGGAGCAGGATAAGGTTGTTATGTTTGTTGACCTATAAAGTACTGATGAAGCCCTTACTTCTGTCGAGGCGATGGGCATTCAAAAATATAAGTCTTCTACTGATTACAATGTGGTCCATGTTGGCTTCTTCTTGGATGGTTATGAGGAGCTAAAGAAGAGGGTAGTGATGCATTATCCCGATATTGTCGATGAAGTGAGTAAATGTCAAGGGGATGATGATAAAGTTATTGCGTTGATGAGGGAGGATGATGATGATGCGCCTGTAGATGACCCTTAGCCAACACAGACCGCTCCAGGATTCGCCGACCAAAATTCCCCCGTTGTTTGACTCTTTGTGAAGCTCATCTGTATTTTTCTATTTTGATTTTTTATAGCGATCCCTGTTATCATTTTGTGAGGGATCTCAAATGGATATTACAGAGTAATTATATAACCATATGTTAAAGGAATATGTTTATGTAGCAACATGCTTTGGCATATGAAATTAATCGATTTGCCTTTCTGCATTCTGTTGTAAAAAGAACTGTTAAAGGAGATAGAACTTTGCATACTTAGATATGAGAATGACTGATCACCTCTGCTCCCGGCCCGTTGGGTCGTGCGGAGGTTAGGCCAAGCTCCTTGTTCACAAACTTATGATTATAAGATTGTACATGGAGCTAACTTTTTATTCGTGGTCTGTTTTATTTAAAGGGACCATACAGTTCATGTTTGTGACTGATTTATTCAACAAAGTCATACAGTGTGTTCATTTTGTTCGTGATTTGTTTGTTCAAAAAAGTCATACAATGCGTGCTTATAGTTTATGAGGTAACTAGATATGTGCACACATATCTCATTCTGAAAAGAAAAAGTAAAAAAATGGAGGCTAAAACATAATTTTATTGATATGAAACTGTTGAATACATAACTGAAGTAAGCAGGTTTTTACTGATAGTACTTTCTCAGATGCTCAGAGTTCCAAGGGTTCTTAATTTACTGTCCCTCATATGTTTTGATGTGTTAGGCTCCGGGCCTCAATACGCTTGTCACAAGGTACAGTCCAGGCTATTTGCCCTTGATCTTGTTATTTTTTGGAATCGCCTTCTTTAGGATATAGTCTCCCTCCTTCAAACTACTCAGATTTAAACATCGATTATAGTAATGGGTAGTTCTCTACTGGTAAGCAACCACACACAACATCACATTCTCCCTGACCTCTTCTATCAGGTCGAGGTCTAACCTTCTCATTAAGTTGCTTTGTGGAGAATCAAAGTTGAGAACCCTATAGCTAGGGAGTCCTATCTCAGTGGGGAAAACAACTTCAGAGACAAAAGAGAGCATATACGATGTCTCATTCGTCGCCGTTCACGGAGTGGTTCGATAAGCCCAAAGTACACTGTATAACTCGTTGGTCTAATTACCCTTTGCATAATCTAGTGTTTTATTGATTCCTTCAAGCATCATTTTATTAGTGACTTCTATTTAGAAATTGCACTGTGGATGTCTCGGGGCAGAATGCAGCTTTCGGATGTTAGATCTGGTGCAACAGTCCTCAAAATCTTGACTATCAAACTACATGCCATAATCTGTGATGAACGCATAAGGCATGCCATAGCGACAGATGATATTTTTCCAGATGAATTGAAATACATTTTCATAGGTCCTCTCAACAATGGCTAGACTTCTATACATTTTGTAAAGTAGTTCAGTGCCACCACCAAGTATTTGAATCTCCCTTTTATCCTCGGTAATGGTTAGACGAGATTAATTCCCCACATCATGAATGGTCAGGGTGATGTGATCAGTAGTAGTGATGCTTCTGGTATACAGAAGATTTAAGCATATTTTTGGCATTTGTCACACCTCCTCGCATAGTTTGCACAGTTTGCCTTTATTGTAGGTCAGTAATAGCCTTGGATTGCAATGCGCTTCACCAGCGATCTTCCAGTGGAATGTGCTCTGCAACATCCTTCATGCACTTCCTCAATTAACTTGCTAACTTCTATGGGATGGATGCATCTTAGTAGTGAGATGATATATCCCCTCATGTACAACACTCTAGCCTCTATTACATAGTGGGTTGCTTTATAGCTCAACTTTCTTGCTTCCTTTGGATCTAAGGGGAGTTCGTTGGCCTCAATATATTCTCGTAAGGGATCCACCCATGATGGACCCAGACTTACTTGCATTAACTTTAAGATTTCCTCATTTGTACTTCTACGAGTCAGTATTTCAACAGCTATCGTGCACATAAAAGTAGTTCTAGTGGTCGAGGCCAACTTGAATAAGGCATCTGCTCGGGAATTTATGATTTGGGAATCCTTGTGACCTTTACTTTCAAGAATTTTTCTAACCACTGTCCCACTATAGCCAGGTACTTCTCCATGGATTCCTCTATTTCTTCGCAAACACCCAACAATTAGTTAACTACCAGTTAAGAGTCACTGTGTGCCATAGCGTGATCAGCCCCTTGGGACGAGGCTAAGCCGAATCCGGAAATCAAGGCTTTGTACTCCGTTTCATTGTTGGAAGTTTCAAATCGAAAGCACAGGGCATATTCCACGTCTATTTCATCTGGAGTATCGATGATAATACCCACGCTACTACTCGCCAAATAATCAACGAACATTTTCTAGATAACACTGTCCTGGATAAAGTTTGCTTCTTTAAGTTGACCAAATTTGAACATATTTTTCTAAGATTCATCATACTGGTCCTTATCTTCATTTGTTGAGGAGCTCTCTCCAAGGGGAGTTTGTTCTATTTTATTAGGGATAAAGCTCTCTTTCGGGAAAGTTTGCTTGTCTTTAAGAACCGAGCTCTCTCCCAAAGGATTCTGCTCATAAGGCATTTTCTCGTAAGTGAACTCAGCAATGAAGTCAACTAATGCTTGCCCTTTAACACCCTGCGCAATCTGACAAGTGAGGTGTCCAATCGCCACCACCAAACTATGTCGGGCGTCACCAAATAAGTAATCATTCTTAGCATGTGATAGCTATGAGACATTCCACAAGATAATAATTAAATTAATCCCAATAAGAATAACCATTCATGCAATAATAAAATCCATCACCATGCTAATCTCCAAATAAATTTTAATATCTAATAATATAAATCCGAATAAAATGATTTAACTATGAATATCTGAATAAAACCATTAACAACTGTGAAACCGATTAGCTCACCAAATCCATAAATAAAGTCTCATAATAGAAATGCGACGGGAAGGAAAAGTACATCTAAACTACTAAGGCATATAAAGTGAAATCCAACCGCACCTCCAAAAATCTCTAAATAATCCTGTGCAGCTACTCCAACGCTAAACCTGAAATGTTAGTCAACGCAATGCGTCACAGCCCACCGTATGAATACAAGCTACTCTCCCCAATTAGGATCCGTGAACCCAGATAGAAGCATTATACATAATAAATATCACAATTGAATATTTTAAATTAACCAAGATAATTAAATAACGTGTGAATAAACGTAAAATACCACTGCCTACCATACAACTAATGCACACCCTAAAGTGTAAGCCCAAATATTCCAATGACATTATTATTTACGATTCCATTCTTATCCTTACTCATTTTAATTAATTAATTAATTTAATTCAAGCGACACCAATATGGCCAGTCGCCCCCTTATCGACCCTGCACACACTCTCGGCACGCTTAAAGTTTTACACATTTCACCCATTCCCCTCACTGTAGTCAGTTATCCCGTATTCTGTCAGTTCTGCACATACTCGTGAGGTTCCACGCATGACACGTCACTGAAGCCAATATGCTCGTTTAACTGTCAACCCGCACATACTCATGATGCCAACACATACCTACGTCGTTATAGCCAGTTGGCCCGTTTAACTGTCAGCCCTGCACATACTTGCGCCGTAAATTCATTTTAATACCCGTTTATTATCTTTGGTATTGATTCTCAATTTCTTAATTTCTCATTATTTTATATTAGTCCCACCCTACTATAGAGCATAAATCCTCAAGTCTACCCCTAGTCTCATGCCTAGAGGTCTCCAAAATACAAACACGTTCTATCATATTTTGTAGAATAAATTTCTATCATTTATCTCTTCCTAGTTTCGTGCCTAGTCTATCCAAGTCAACAGAACGACACCAAAATCAGACCCACCCCGGAATATCCCATTTGTAAAAATCTACACTAACTAGTCACATACTTAGAAAGTGTTAACTGCAACTAAGGCATACCCACTAGTCCCATACCTAGACAGTATTCCTAAAATTAAGGTGAGAACATAACTACCCAAAATCTTGTCGTCCCCGCGACGATAATTGTAATCAAAGCAATAATTTGCACATTCCAATTTATTAGCAATTTCACAAATTTCTCATACGGTCACAATTTTCTTTAATCAAATTCATTCAATCCATCGTCGCAATTAGCACAATTTATTTTATTCCACAACTATAATTTCAACGTCATGCAAATTTAAGGAGAGCACCACAATAATCTACTTTCATCATACCTACATGATTTTCACATGATTACACGTGCCCCTTTCCATTTAAATAGTGCAACTATGATTTTCTACATGCAAACCTACCCCCCAAAATGTCAAAACCACACTCATACCATAAGCACAAGGGTTATGAGTTTTAATTCAGATTAAGATTTTTCAGAAAAACAGTCCCAAATTAGATTTCGCTTTTCCTAATTAAGGTTGCTAATTTATTTTAAAAAAAATATGTAAATTAATGTTTAGGCGACATTTAAAATGCATAATATTAAAGAGAGAGGGTGGAAGTATTCATGCCTATGGGAAAGTCGACTGAAAATTATGATTAGACGGTTGTGTTCCACTCGAAAAATTGATAAAAACTCGTTCTTGAACAATCTTAAGAAAACTTGATTTAGATCTTTAAAACTTGAGTTAAAAGTTATGTTCAATAGGGGTTAGGTTTTATAGATGAGAGAGAATGAAATTATGGGAGGCTAGTGATTTTTTAGAAGTCTAAAATGTGTTTTAAAAGTCCTAAAGTTATCACTTTATGTTTATATACCAAAAAGAATTTGAGTCATAATCAAACACAAACAGTAAAAAAAATTATGGACGATCGAACTATTGGAATTGGCTGAAATTTTAATATGTTACAGCTAAAGGTGAGAGGAAGCAGCAAAAAAAATTCAGCTCGATCGGATGGTCTAATATTTTTTTTTGCTCCTTAGGTCGGATCCTCCCCCGATTTTTATACAAAAAGTTATAATTTCCAAATTTTAATCATGATTTTAATTCCACTTAAAACCTTATTTTTTATATCTAAAAGCCAACATTTTTTTCATACCAAATGAAATAGATTCCAAAAATTATATTTTCAAATTTTTTTATTTAACAAAGATTTTTACGACGCAAAAATCATGGGGTGTTACATACTTCCCCACTAGCACAGGAATTTTGTCCTCGAAATTCAACGAAACGTAAACGCGCAAAATAAAATAAGGCTCACATATGCCTACCCATAAATATGACGATTAGGCGCACATACACCCAAACCTACACGCACATATCTCATGATCAAAGATACAATATATATATTAATTATATATATACGCATAACTATGAAAATATCGGCGTACCACGCTCTCCCACGAATCACCACTCGATTTTATCTCTAAATATCATCACAACATTTGAATCCTCAAATCAAATCACATCACTCCATCGATACACTATATATCCAAAATTTATACTAACGATCTGTCAAATAAATATCGTCTCCAAAATCAACTCAAAGGATCCTTACATTAAGATTACTACTTTTAACCTCAATGCCTATAACGGTCTAAACACGAAACTCATTATCTCCAAGAAACATAACTAACATGTATGTTATACTCAATATCTTAGAGAGCACGAGCCAAGAAAGGGAGCCAAAGATCGATAACGCGGAAGCTATATGGACTCACAACCTACGAGACCTACTACGTAATTTGACAAGCGAGGTGGCTAGCCGCCGCCGCCAAACTACGTCGGGCGTCACCAAATAAGTAATCATTCTTAGCATGTGACAGATTTGTGACATATAAAAATTCATTCCACGAGATAATAATTAAATTGACCCCAATAAGAATAACCATTAATGCAATAATAAAATCCATCACCATGCTAATCTCCAAATAAATCCAATCTCCAATAATATAAATCCGAATAAAATGATTTAACTATGAATATCTAAATAAAACCGTAAACAACTGTGGAACCGACTGGCCCACCAAATTCATAAATAAAGTCTCATAATAGAAATGTGACGGAAAGGAAAAGTAAATCTAAAATACAAAGGCATCTAAAGTGAAATCTAGCTAAACCTCCAAAAATCTCCAAATAATCATGTGCAGCTAATCCAGCGTTAAACCTGAAATGTTAGTCAACGCACTGGGTCAGAGCCCAACGCATGAATACAAGCTACTCTCCCTAATTAGGGTCCGTGAGCCCAGATAGTAACATTATACATAATAAATACCACAATTGAATATTTCAATTTAACCAAGATAATTAAATAATGTGCGAATAAACGTAAACTACCACTACTTACCATGCGACTAATGCACCCTAAAGTGTAAGCCCACATATTCCAATGACATTATTATTTATAATTCCATTATTATCCTTACTCATTTCAATTAATTAATTAATTTAATTCATGCGAAACCAATATGGCTAGTTGACCCCTTATCGGCCCCTGCACACACTCTTGACATGCTTAAAGTTCTGCATATCTCACTCATTCCTCTCATTATAGTCAATCAACCCGTATTCTGTCAGTTCTGCACATACTCGTGAGGTTCCATGCACGATAGGTCACTTTAGCCAGTCGACCAATTTAACTGCCAACCCGCACATACTCATGACGCTAACAGTCACCCGCGTCGCTATAGCCAGTCGACCCGTATAACTGTCAGCCCTGCACATACTCGCGTCTCAAAGTCATTTTAATATCTGTGTATTATCTTAGGTATTAATTCTCAATTTCTTGATTTCTCCTTATCTTATTTTCTCATTATTTTATATTAGCCCCACCCTACTATAGAACGTAAATCCTCAAGTCTACCCCTAGTCCCATGCATAGAGGTCTCCAAAATACAAACACGTCATATCATATCACGTAGAATAAATTTTTATTATTTGTCTCTTCCTAGTCTCGTGCCTAGTCTATCCAAGTCAACGGAATGACACCAAAATCAGACCCACCTCGGAATATCCCATTCGCAAAATCAACACTAACTAGTCCCATACCTAGAAAGTGTTAACCGTAACTAAGGCATTCCTACTAGTCTCATAATTAACAAGTATTCCTAAAATTAAGGTGAGAGCATAACTACCCAAAATCTCATCGTCCCCGCGATGATAATTTTAATGAAAACAATAATTTGCACATTCTAATTTATTATCAATTTCACAAATTTCTCATAGTCACAATTTTCTTTAATTAAATTCATTAAATCCATCGTTGTAATTAGCACAATTTATTTTATTCTACAATTATAATTTCAACGTCATGCAAATTTAAGGAGCGCACCACAACAATCTACTTTCATCATACCTACATGAATTTCACATGACTATACACGTCCATTTTCATTTAAATAATGTAATTATGAATTTCTACATGGAAACCTACCCCCAAAATGTCAAAACCACACCGCTACCCTATGCACACAAGGATTATAAGTTTTAATTCAGATTAATATTTTTCAAAAAAATAGTCCCAACTTAGATTTCACTTTCCCTAATTAATGTTGCTAATTTATTTTAAGAAAAACATGTAAATTAATGTTTCGGCGACATTTAAAATGCATAATACTAGAGAGAGAGAATATAAGTATTCGTGCATGTGGGAAAGTCGATTGAAAATTCTGATTAGACGGTTCCGTTCCTCTAAAAAAATTGATAAAGACTCGTTCTTGAACAATCTTGAGAAAACTTAATTTAGATCTTTAAAACTTGGGTTAAAAGTTGTGTTCAATGGGGTTTAGCTTTTGCAGATGAGTGAGAATGAAATTATGGTAGGCTAGTGATTTTTGAGAAGGCTAAAATGTGTTTTAAAAGTCCTAAACTCGTCACTTTATGTATACCAAAAATAATTTGAGTCCTAATCAAACACAATTACTAAAAAAACATTACGGACGATCGGACCGTTGGAATTGACTGAAATTTTAATATGTTGTAGCTGAAGATGAGAGGAATATGCAAAAAAAATTCAACTCAATTGGATGTCGAATATTTTTTTTTCTCCTTAGGTCGGATCCTCCCCCGATTTTTATACAAAAAGTTATAATTTCTAAATGTCAATCCCGATTTAAATTCCACTTAAAACCTTATTTTTATATCTAAAAACCAACATTTTTTTTCAAACCAAAATGAAATAGATTCCAAAAATTATATTTTCGAAATTTTTATTTAACAAATATTTTTACAAATAAAAAATCAGGGGGGGTTATGTGCCCCTTTATGCCTATACTTATCTTGTATTATATGTCATACTCTCTGAGCTTGATCGCCCAAGACCTAAATCGACCAAACTTCTTTGGTTTATGCAGGATCTGCCTCAAAGGTTGGTTGGTGTATACCACAATGGGGTGGGCTTGGAAATACGACTTCATTCTTCTCGAAGCTTCCCTCAGTGCTAAGACTAACTTATCCATTCGAGGATACTAGATTTCGACTCCTCGATAGGCTTTGCTAGTATAATAAATTGGTATTTGAATTCCTTCCTCGTGCCTTACCAGCGTCGAATTGACAGATGATTCAGACATATCGAGATACAGGTAGAGATTTTCCTCGATAACAGGTCTTGACAAGAGAGGGGGCGAGCCCAAGTATCACTTCAGTTCTAAGAAAGAAATCTCGTATTCTTAGTTCCACTCAAAAGACTTTTTCAGCACTTTAAAAAAGGGCAGACACTTATTTTTGGCTCTAGATGCGAACCTGTTAAGCATCATAACTCGCCCCATTAACTTTTGTATATCTTTTTTCATGATGGGAGATTGCATGTTGATAAGAGTTAGGATCTTTTCGTGGTTAGCTTCGATACCCCGTTGATTGACGATAAATCCAAAAGCATGCCTTCCTTCACCCCGAACACACATTTCGTTGAATTCAGCTTCATCTGGTGTTTCTCTAGTTAATAAAAAGTCTGCCCAAGATCCTTGATGTGGTCGGCAGTCATTTTGCTTTTAGTAAGCATGCTATCCAAATACACATCCATGTTTACCCCAATCTGATCTTCAAAAACTTTGTTGACCAATCGCTGGTAAGTGGCTCATGTATTTTTTTAGGCAAAAAGGCATAACGTTATAATAGTAAGTACCACTACTAGTTATGAAAGATGTCTTCTCTATGTCCGAGGGTTTCGTCTTGATCTGGTTTTATCCAGAATAGGTGTCTATGAAGCAGAGGAGCTCGTAGCCTGAAGTTGCATCTACCAGCTGGTCAATTCGGGGCAATGAATAAAGATCTTGGGGGCACACCTTATTTAGGTCAGTGAAATCGACACCCATCTTCCACTTGTCATTCTTCTTGCACACCATCACTACGTTGGACAACCACTCAGGGTATTTGACATCATAAATGAACCACGCCTTTTCCAGCTTAAGGACCTCCTACTGAATGATGAGGTTCTTCTCAACTTCAAAAACCCTTCACTTTTGCTTAACTGGCTTGGACCTCTCCATCAAGCTCTACTCGTGGTAAATAAAATTAGGATCAATCCCGGGTATGTCCTCATGGCTCTATGCGAACACCTTCCTACTTTGCTGAAGGAAGTTTATGAGTTTTCGTCTTAAATATGGATCTAGTGACAATCCAACCTGGACCGTCCACTCTGGGTGATCTGCATCTAGTGGAACTATCTCGATTCCTTTGACCACTTGCCATATAACTAATTTTACTTCATCTCGAGGATCAATAGTTTTGATCTGTTAGGTGGTCGTTAACATCTTATATTCTTCCTAGTTCGTGAAAGTGTAAAATCACTCTCATGCCTCCATCTGGTTGCCTTTGACGACCCTCACTCCGTAATGAGTTAGAAACTTCAAGAACTAGTGTACTATGGATGAGAAGACCTCAAATTTCTTCAGTCCAACCTTCCTAGTATCACATTATAGGAGGACAATACATTTTTATCCAGGATAAAAAAAACAAACATTCTCGATGCGACAGGTTATCCATATGCATATTATAACCTCGAGTTTCATCGTTCCCAGTAGATACACCTCTTCTCTCAAAAATCTGATAAGGGGTTAGTGGTATGGAATTAACTTACTGTCATGGAGCTTTAACCTTCTGAAATAGTTATAAAACATAACATCTGTAGATCTTCCATTGTCCACCAATACTTTGGCAACTCTACCTTCATGGATCATCATGGTGCTAACTAGAGGGTCATCATGAGGATATAGCACCCCAACTAACTCATCTTTAGAGAATTCAATTAACTTATTCTTGTTCACCTTGCGGGGACATGTGTCCACCTCTGCTGCTAGGTTGATCTGTCTCATATGAGCACAAGCTTTGGCCTCATTCAGGTAGGCCTTCCGTTTAATTGGGCCTTCTCCCCCACTTGCATCTCCCTGGGCAATGAAGTGACACCTAAAGGATTTCGTGTTGACATCATGCACGGGGTCCTTGGTTTTTTTGGGAGGTCTAGATCGTCCTATAAACCGTTATATCTCCCTCACTTCTTATCGTCTGCCATGCAGCCTAATGATTTTGATAGTCTACTGGCCTTAGGTTTATCAAAATTTAGACGACCATCATTTTTAACGTATCTGGACAACTTGCCTCTCTTGATTAGGCCCTCGATCTCATTCTTTACGGCGATGCAGTTATCGGCATTGTGATTGTGGTATTTATGAAACTCATAGTACTTGCTCCTATCCCGCCTATTCACTATTAAGTTTAACTTTTCTGGCGACTTGAGGTCCTGACTTCCCCGAATTTCCTTTAAAATATGATGGATGCTAACTGTGAGCAGAGTATATTCCTCATACTTCTTTGGCTTTTTAACCTTTTGATCTTTCTAATCCTTCTTGTTACAAGCTTTGTTGGACGATAATTTGGGATGGTCAGACTCCTTGGAAGCCATAGCTTCTTCGGTGTTAATTATTTTTTCGCTTTGGATAGCAACTCTTTTATCATACAGGGTGGCTCCTTCGCTAATACCCAAAATAGCTTCCCCGATCTTAGACCGCTCATCAGAGTTGTAATCTACCACCTACAACTTTGGGGTGTTAAAGTAAGTGATATAGTCATGGGTGCTTTCATCGGCCTCCTACCGAACACTAAGCAGATGAACCACTCTCTTTCCTAGTTTTGCATCGAAATAAAAGTTTATGACAAACAGGTCAACCAACTACTAAAAATTAGATATTTGTCCTCGATTTAGGCTATTATACAAGATTTGAGCGAAACCCGTGATTGTGTTGGAGAAGGCTCTGAATCACTTCTCGTCGACATGAAGGACGAGATCTGTCTTTCCATCGTACTTGGGCATGATAATCGATGGCTTAAATTTGACCGGGGTAGGGTACGTCACAAAAGAAGAGACGAATGGTGATCCTTTTATGAAATACCTCTGCATAGGGTTCTTAGATTTAACCATCTCCCCAAGACGATCCTCTAATCATTGGATGGATCCCTTCCATGGTTGATTGTCCTCTTTGGTTTTTTCACCAATTGACTTTGTGGGTCAACCTCGACTTTCGATCGAGCTCTCTACCTGGGAAGTCTTTTCGGGTGCAGCCGATGCTCTAGCAAACCGACGGGAGTCCCCGGTGATGGATTTGCCTAGATCTCCTCTTATCTGGTCGAGATCTCGAGGTGCTGCTACTGCTTGCCAGCGATTACGACGTGGGACCAATCGATTGAATGCTGAGAATGTGCTCTACCTTTCCAGCACACTTGGACGCTCTTCAGAGTAGGATTGATCATCATAGTAGCTTGGTGACTAGATGAGGACATAGCTCTAGGGCAGTAAGACCGATCCCGTTGTAATCCAAATCATCGGGCGGAGCTGGTGTTTTCATGGGACCCTAGGCTCAACTTCCTGGGGTTCTCCAGTGCTTGCTTGTGATTTTCATGTCTCTTATCTCTATAGGGCACTAGGGTAAATATTCCTCCTCTACTTCACGATACCTCTAGTCCGAGAGTAACAATATTCAAGTTGGGTTATATCGGCCCGATATGAAGAGTGTGTGACAATAACTTGACACTCTCTTACATCACCTCTTGGCCCTTAGATAAACTCATCAGTAGGTTGTGTAAATCACCCATCCCAATGGATGTTAGAGGCGTTAGGACCTCTTCCATGCAGCTACTCTCAGGATTATTGGCCATATTTAGGTGTTTATGAATGAAAATTCTCGTCGGGACCATAATGGCTTATCGTGTTCCCACAGACGACGCCAATTTGTTATCATCCAAAAATGGAGATAATAAAAAATGAATAATAAATAAGAAGATGAATATTAAAGAGAATGGGGGATGAGATATAATGAGAATGAAATATATTTTTATGTGGTTCGGCCCAAGATGGAAACCTACATCCACGGGTGTTGTTAACTCTCATTTCTTGTATCAATTGTACAATTAGGTAGGGGTACACATGATTCAGTTCGGTTCGGTTTCACTACGAAACCAGAACCAGAACCAAAATTTATCGGTTCCGTGGTTTTGGAACCAGAACTAGAACCGAAATTGGTTGGTTCGGTTCGAAACTGAACCATTGATTCTCAGTTTGGTTTGGGTTTCATGGTTCTAGTCCGTAGTTTTCATTAATGGCTCTGGTTCTCGGGTTGGTTCTTGGGTTGGTTAATGGTTATGGTTAATGGTTCAGGTTCACGGGTCGGTTCTCGGGTTGGTTCTTGGGGTCGGTTCTTTGGTTCGGTTCTTCGGCTCGGTTCCATGGGTTCGGTTCTCAGTTCAGGTCGGTTTGGTTCAGGTATAAAATCGAGAACTGAACCGAACATTTCGGTTCTCAATTTTTTGGAACCACAACCAACCCATGTAGAAAAAAACCGAACCAACCCAACCCACGAAGGTCAGTTTGGTTCGGTTCTTTGGGTTGTCGGTTTTTTTTGCGCACCCCTACAATCAGGGGTGTTGTTATTACAAAATGATTGAGTCCCCTTTTTAGGTGGATTCGCCCTCTATTTATAGGTGGTTAGTGGAGAATATTTAGGTGGCGGGTGGGCTACCTTTATAGGTTAGGCAATTACACTAATATACATGTGATAACAAATAAATAATAAACTGATATGCCTTGGATTTCGCACATGCATTTTTTATGTGTGTGCAAGTAACAAACACATAATAACCACACTCCCTTATTTCCACATGACAGGTGAGAAGTTTATCATGTGTATGTGTGAGCACGTCCATATATTGTGAATGAATAAAAACACTAGAGGACGACAATTGTCAATGAGGTTGGCTGAGCAAACTGGTACCTGAGCCGACCTCCTATTATAAGTGAGGCCGAATGCATGGTAGGTCCTCTCCTGATATCATTTAGGCCCCATATCAGTTTGGTCCATAAGGGTATAACAATAATAATTGTGATAATTTGTGAAAAAACATTTTGCCTCCTTGAATGAGCGGTATCTTTTATTGAGATTTCATATTTTTCATTTTATATATAATATTCTTCATTGATGACATGTGCGCGACCCAGTTCCATTTACAATTACTCTTTATTATTGCATGTCCTGTTTGTATTACACCCCATTCATAATGATTCATTTTTTGAGTGTAAATATTGATGAGGATTTAATATCACGCTACACTTTATTGTTTATCTGGTTTATAAAAGTTTTTTCAAATCAAAATATTTTCATGTGCTCGCTTCTCCTCCCACATTTAAGATTTCAATTATATGAAGTTATTCCATAATGTTAAAGATAAATAACTCGTTAAAATGCTTTTCGTTATTGTTGGTCAAACGCATTGGTTGTTTGTGCATATTTTTTGAGAAAATTTTAATGTTTGTGGGTTTCATCCTTGACCCTCACAAGACAACATTTGTCCACTAGGGTAACCTAGGGATTTAAGGGCTTGCTGCATATGCTAAATGCAATCGTTTTCCCGTAAAAAAGATATTTCTATATTTTATTCTTATTTATTTTTGCTATCTCTCTGTTGGGATGGTTCTAGTTTTATTTCATCACTAGGGATTAATAATGTATAAGTTAGGGGTTATGACAAGTCACGAATATTATATATTAGTACCCTTTTAGTCTTATGCATTGCATAATTGTGTCCATTAATTCCTACATTTATGTTTATTTATTTGTTAACCTTGATTTTCGATATATATATATATATATATATATATATATATATATATATATATATATATATATATATATGATGTGCAGGTTTATATGAATTTTTGT